>CP073212.1:0-1200000 GCA_020342235.1 Saccharomycopsis phalli
ATCCGCCATCCGCACATCCGCACATCCGCACATCCGCACATCCGCACATCCGCACATCCGCACATCCGCACATCCGCACATCCGCACATCCGCACATCCGCACATCCGCACATCCGCACATCCGCACATCCGCACATCCGCACATCCGCACATCCGCACATCCGCACATCCGCACATCCGCACATCCGCACATCCGCACATCCGCACATCCACACATCCACACATCCACACATCCACACATCCCCACATCCCCACATCCACACATCCCCACATCCCCACATCCCCACATCCCCACATCCCCACATCCCCACATCCCCACATCCAATCATGTAGTCTTATGCCATCTCCTCATGTGCCATGTCACTGCATGCCATCTCATGCATATGCACTATAATGCCATAATACCGTTTCATCTATTCTTATCCTCACAAATCATCCTCCCGCTAATCCTTCATGCACACTGTACCAAAGCCACTCACTAATTTTTCCACTTACTAATACTTATATCCTCAACTTCATAATCCCTCTAAATTCTTAATCTACTAACAACAATTAAATTATCTACTCAACTAATATATATTTCCCTTTCTCTCAAATTACTCTTTGCCACTCCCTCACAATATTATATCTCATCACTAACTCCGTGCCGCCTCTTCATGTATCATGTAGCCCTATCCTATTCATGTCCCACATCTGCCCCGTCCTTCACCTCACAATACCAAATCACTCCTCTCCCAAATCTCTCTTCTCCCAAATCTCTATTTATCCTCTCTATCTACCCCCTTTATCTACCCCCTCTATCTACCCCCTCTATCTACCCCCTCTATCTACCCCCTCTATCTACCCCCTCTATCTTTCCCCTCTATTTCCTTCCTCACTTCATTCTTTCTTCTTATATATTTTCTCTCTCTAATTTTTTCTCCATCCCATCTACCTCCCATCGCCTATCATCCGCTTATGCAGTTCTACCTAACACTCTTTACTTCATACCATAAATCTCATGCACTACGTTTTGTCTCTATTTACTTGGCCGTTCCACAATCATGCACGGCTATATCCTTTACAATCATCTATCTTATGTTTAACATATCTCATATTTCTATCTCATGTTAAATCTCTCTTATATTTAATCTCCATCATTTCCCTTATTTCTTCTACATTATGCTCATCTCAATCTTCTTCTTTCATCTCATCCATTTAGCTTTCGCTGAAATTATCACTCGCCAAAATACAAAAGACTATTTGGCCCGCATTTCATGTCCTGATCAACTTCTACCCAAATCTGGCCCTTACAACTATAAATACCAGTCTCAAGCTGGAGAAGGTGTCGCTATCTACGTCATTGACTCCGTTCCCCTGGTATCAATGTCTCGCATCCAAGACTATTTCATCAACAAACCAAAACTTCTTTACAAAGACCCAATGGATGTCTCTCGTAAAATTTTTCCTCATTCTCATCATGCCATCGATGTCTCCCTTATTGCCGCTGGAAAAGATTTAGGTGTCGCTTCAAAAGCTCAACTTTTCATTGTGCCTGTCAGATTTAATGATCCCTTTTACCTTGACGACATTATAGAAGGTGTTAAATTTGCAATCAATGATTATCGCACAAAACGTGCCAAAGCCTATCCTAGAGGTATTGTTATCAATATCAGTATTGGCTATGAAGGCTCACCAGTGGATCCACCTCATGAAATCCTGGATGAATTAGATGAAATCCTTGAAAATAATCCTAATGTTCATGTCGTGCTTGCTGCAGGTAACGCAGATCAAGATGCTAGTAAAATTCCATTGGCCAGTTCAAAATACGCAATCAAAGTTGGTTCCTCCAATTTTGATGGCAAGGAGTCCCACTTTTCTAACTGGGGAAGTTGTGTCAATTTTTTTGCCACGGGTGAGAATATCATTGTTAGAAATTCTAAAATCAGTGGTACCTCATATGCCGCTCCGCAAGTATCGGGCCTCATAGCTTACCTTCTTTCAATTAACACAAATCCCACAAGATTCTATTCCAGAGGTGTGATCACCTCACAAAAGATGATATCATTGCTAAAATATTATTCCAACAAAAACACTATTACTCTGTCAAAGGGTACCCCTGCTCTACTAATCGGAAATGAATTCGCAATGTCGTGACTTAGCATGTCTCTATATAGTTTACATATCTACTTAATATAATTAAGTCATTTCTTGTGATTCTAACTATTCATATTATATACTATTTATACTTAATATCCAGTTCACCCGTTCGTACCTATTCTGTATACCTCGTTTCATTTGTCTGTTGAACCTTATCCTAAAATAGTATCCTTCAATACGCATCACTGTACTAGAATTCGCTTTGCAACGATTGAATCTGCTATAATAACAAGACTATTATGGTGGTTTCTGTAGCTATTACTCAGCATGCTAATCATCAAAACAGCCAACAGAGGGACGGGTTACCAAACCAGTCCTATTCCGTGATGAGTATCTCAGAGTAAAGAGATTATCTGTCAAACATCTCATGGCTTAAGGAGATCGTCAGAGATCTTGTACATAAGCGAGATCATCGCCACAGACATTCGAATAAGCATAACTGAATGCATCTCAGATAAGAATATAAATAGGGGATAAAATATATGGAATAGTAACGAGAAGACGAATCATCTATAACAGTAGACATGGAAGTCATTGAGAGAAATACCAGATTACGGCATGGCCCAAGTAGGACATCAAACCCTAAAAATTACTTCACTGACCAACTCAGATATTGAATTGAGGATTGTCTTGGATGCTTCATGCTCCTCTAATAGAAAGAGTTTGGCATTGCCTCTACCCACTAGAACAACCAGTCCTTTAATTATCGTTCTCTTCCATATCGTCTTTGAAGATGGTCATTCTAAGACATGAAGGCCCCCTGTCGCTCTTTAAGTATCTGCTTTGTGCTCATTTCCTTCAGAACCTAAATTATGAAGTGCTGTAGCGTCTGTGTTGGAAGATGACCCTCTGCCACGCTTTTGCTCCAGTACATAACCCGCTCACTTCTCAAGTATTTTTGTAATGGCGTCAAAGATTCTAATGTCTAAAACCTGCCGTGCCGTCACCCTTTGCGTATCCTGGATGATGGTGCGTTGTGGAATGATTTCTGTTGATGTTCTGTCGATCCATACCACTTGCAATACACCAATATGGGCCGGGTTCTAGTTGGATGTGCTCATAAATCATCTCAGTGCCTTGATTATTGTTAGTAATTTGACTAGAATTTCAGGTGGTTGTTTGTCACTCTCGATGCAGACGATTGGGGTAGAGGTTGTCATAAGTATATCTAATGCCACTTGCAAGACTGAGTTGAAGATGACGCTCACTAGACTCCATAGAGTCTTCGCAACGTTATTAAAGTACCAGGATGTCCTAAGAGTCAAAACAAAGTCACAATATCATCCTTCAATTTTGCACTAAAGTCATGTTTAACACTATCTGCACTCGGATCTTGTAGAGTCCCGTTCCTGATTCCTTTTCACCAATTACCTGATTTCTAGTATATTAAATAACTTGATGTCCATCAAATAAAATTCTAGTTCCATTATCAGCTGCTTCTGAAACTGACGCAAGATTAACCTTACCATTGGAGTATAAAAGGCAGTATTCAACTACACACTATTTCCTCCAATAAAGTCATTACAGGCTGGTCCCTTTACATCAATCTCCAAGTATCTGCCAACACCTTTTATCAGTACATTAAAAACCTCTGTTTGCTCGATTAGCTCTTTATCTGCCACAAATAGTCAAATGCAAAAAATGGAAAATTTTGCATACAGGAATCACGTTTCTGAAAGCGAAGTATCCGAGGGGCCTTTGGCCCCCTCGGTTCATCAATCATCAGCAGATTTCCCAGGAGATCCGTCCAGGATGATTGAAAAAAGCCCAGGCTCGCCGCGGCGGCCAATCCAGGAACCATGGTCAGATGCAACTGCATCGCACCAATCCCCTAACTTTGCCCCTGAGAGCAGCTCCACTTACCGAAGACATCCCAGAATTCATCCGCACTTGGATTACTACCACCAACAGCATTATGGAGGAGCTCTGCTCTAAACAACCAACACTACCTTGGCAAAAATCAACCACAGAGCGCATCGATCGCCTTGACAAAGATGCACAAGAAAACAAACAGGCCTACAGCACTCTAATGAATGTGATCCGGGAGCTAAAGGCTGAATTCAGATCCACCAAAAGCACTAGCTACTCTCAAGCAGCCGCCCGGGGCATGAGAAGCAATCCACCGTCAACTCGTCCAACCCATAGGGGGCGCCCTAATTCACCTTACCGTATTGACGGAAGGGAGTTGTACGCTCAAGGGAAACTCTTCTACATTCAGAACCCGAATCCAAACCCATCTTGTCAAGCTGAAAGGGACCAACAAGTCAAGCAAGTCAACACCTTTCGCGAACAGATCCCACAGGCTACCCGCGTCACTCTCACACGCTCCAAACAGATCAGAATTCACGTCTCCGAGCCATTGAGCATGGAGGCAAAGAATACTGTTCTCTCCATCTTTGAATCACCGGGATTTTTCGACCCGAGCCCTTGGGCCACGCGCGTCGTGGGGAACATCCCCCTCAAAGTCTCACCAGCCGCCCTTGAAGCTTTCTTCATAAAGGAAGTCAAAAAACTAGAATGGGATGACCCACTCTTCTCCGCCCCTCCACGAGCTCTCATCAAACGAGATGTCCACATTGACTGGGACAATATCTCAGAAGATAACGAAAAAGCTTACTGTGCCAAGGTCTTCTTTCCAAATGAAGACACTGCAACCTTCTTCACCAAGCAAAGTTTCTACCTTAACGGATTTATACCCATCCCAGTGTACGCCACGAGAGAGCGGTCTAATCCAAGAAAACGGCAACACATGAGCCCGCCAAATGAGCCAATCACAAGCCAACATAGCGGGAGAGTCACACGCAGTCAATCTCAAATGAAAAGTCCACCACTGGAGGCCCAGCCTCGAGCCACCACCCCACCATCAGCTACTCCAGGGTAGCGAGAAGGTACCTGAAACCCAAGCCAAGGACAACACCCCTGAGGACGACACCTTGGCCCACCAAGACAACGACGACGACGAATCCGAGGACATGGACCCGGACTATATGTCCCACAAGATGATCAGGAGGAAGACGATACATACCTGGACGACAACATGGATGAAGAATCAGAGCTCCAGTCAGGCCCAGAAGAGGAGCAGGAAGAGGAGCTCTCTCAGGAAAATGACAAAGACTCGACTCCATCAACAAACGAAGCCACTGCCAGCCGGAAAGCAATCAAGGCAGAAAGAATTGCAAAAGAGATTGAGAGTAAAGCCCGGAAACTCCGTCCCAGAATAGCTCTAGCCAAAACCTACCAGAGTGGAGCATCCAAGTCTGGTCGCCGGCAATTAAAATGAAGATATTAGTTATCTCCATTAACATACAAAAGAAACTATCAATCCTCGAAGCAACACTTAATCACTACAAAAATTCAAAGGCCATTATCATGGTTCAAGAGCCTCCATACCGTCATGGTGCATGGGGCCTCACAAACCTAGGACAAGCCTTTACTATGTTCGACGTCCCCGAATCCCAATCATCATCCACAGCAAACGAGGCGCTTACGGAGTCGGCTCCAACTGGAGCACCCCCTGTCCGCCCCAGAGTTGTAACCTATGTTAGCAACCACATCATCAAATCAACATCACCAAAGTTCCGGATTGACCACATTGATACACTACGGGGAGGAGATATAATAGGTATCAAGATCACATCCAGACGACTCTCCATCGATCTCATCAACATCTACAACGCCCCGGCAACATCCGCGGCACACCTCCTATCAGAGTCCCTTGAGACTCTCCAGCATCACCTAGTTTCCTGTGGCGGCCGCTTTAAAGGGGTCATCATGGGCGACCTAAATGCCTCACACCCATCTTTTACCTCCCGGATCATACCGGGCCAACGTGCTACATCTGACACTGCTGCTATTGACGCCATCATTGAGCTCGGAGATCTCTCCTGCCTTAATGAGTATGATAAACCTACACATCAAAGAGGCAACACGTTAGACGTCATCTTTGCAAGTCCCTCACTATCTCGGAAGGTAAGTTCCCTGACGAAACTTATGCAGTTTGGATCCGATCATTATGGCCTTAGGGTCAATATAAAAACTTCGGGCACTAGGGGCCCAGGCCCCTTTCTACTGCTCCCTAATTACTCCAAAACTGACTGGCTGAAAGTACTCGAAGAGCTAGACCGCAAAGGGCCGAAGCTTCAACTCCGGTCCCCCCAGGCTCTCAACAAGGTCACCAACTCGTTCACAAAACGAATCCAGAAGCTTATAGCTGACCACACGCCAAGGAAAAAAGTTAGTTATTTGTCAAAGAGATGGTTCACTCCAGAGGTGAAAGCTGCATTTGACAGAATGAGGAAAATGGCAATGAATGACCCACAGAGGCGGAACGCCCTAGAGGAATTCACCAAGATTCTTGGAAGAGCAAAGGCGGACTGCTGGAACTCGTTTCTTGAATCCTTGGACTCCTCTACCATTTGGACCGCGTTCAAATACTCCACCCCCCGCATCACCCACAAGATGTTCAAGCTGCATAACGAACAAACTCAGCTCTTTAGTGAAACCTTCTACCCACAGATCTCAGTAGGGGAAGAACTCTCACGGAACACGTTCACACTACACGAAGTCCCGTCAGACACTATCAACCTGATTACAAAAGAGGAGATATACAATTCCTTTCGTTACTTAAAGCTAAAAAAGGCCCCTGGGCCCGACCAAATATCAGTGGGACAGATTCGGGAACTATGGAAAGGAAACACATTTCCGAACCAAATGGAAGCTATTTTCAATGCGTGCCTAATGCTAGGCATCTGCCCAGACCAGTGGAAGGAAAGCATCACAGTGGTAATCCCCAAGCCGGGAAAATCAGACTATAACGTGGCAAAGGCGTACAGGCCAATCAGTATCTTGAACATAATGGGAAAAATCTACGAATCAATCATGACTCAGCGCCTCGCAGCAACAACCAAGCTACCAAATGAACAATTTGGGGGCAGAGCAGGGTACTGCGCTACAGACGCGGTCATGTCACTAGTCAACGAAGTGTCACTGTACAAACAAGTTCAAAAAGTCAGAGAACATCGTGTGTTAACAGCAGGAATCCGCACCTTACCATCCCAACACCGCCACTCTGGGGCAGTATTGGTAGACATCGAAGGTGCCTTCAACAACATGAATCACCCCATACTCCTAGCCAAAATGAAACAGGTAGGAGCTCCCCCTGAAATAATCAACTGGACTTAGCAGCTTTCTAACTAACCGGAAGACAAAGCTCCGAATCAACAATGAACTTTCGGAATCGTGGATTCCAGTAACGTTCGGAGTGCCACAAGGCTCGCCCATCTCGCCCATCCTTTTCATGATCTACACACACGACCTCTACAAGCGACTCACAGACAATGGAGTACAAGTAATATGATTCATTGATGACATTACTATCTTCAAGCATGGCAAACAGAAGACGATCCAGAAGGCCCTCTCGGAGAGCCTACGGATCTGCCACCAATGGGCACGAGAAAACCACACTAGTTTCGACTATGGCAAAAAGCTACAATACATCCGCTTCCATCCCAACACCACCGGCTCGGTCCTACGCCTTCCAAATGGACAGACGAAAGACGAATCGGAGGTGGTCAAACTATTGGGAATCACTCTAGACAAACGACTACGATTCACAGAACACATCAAGTCTACGATTACCCGCGCCAAAAAAGTGACAGAGCGTATTAAAACACTCAGTCGCGTTACACATGGCACAAGAGGAACTACTACGCTCACTTTGTTCAAAACATGCACGCTCCCGATAATATCCTACGGACTAGAGATCTTCTACTTCAAGCTCAACAAGAGTCAGAGGAACAAGATACAGGTATGTCACAACACCGCTCTACGACTGGCCTTGGGCATGCTAAGACCAACTGCAATTGGCATCCTCAACATTGAGTCAGGCTCTCTTCCACTATCACTTCTACTCAAACGAATTGCTATTGACAAGTGCACCAGATGGTTCACTAATACCAATCCCAGCAACCCCATACAAAAGAGCATAGACACGCAGATTAAATCAGGCGTCGCAAACAATGAACTCCACGCGTATCCCCTCATCAAAGAGACACTCGCGGCCCTCAACATCAGCATTCCCTACCAGCGATCCTTTGAAGACGTCTCCTCAAGAATCAATCAGAGGGCGGAGCAACTAATTCAAGATCAGACTGAACTGGAAACTGCCACACAACAAATGGCCCCGCTGAAACAAAGAAAAATTTCTGTTTTAAAAGAAGCTACAAGGAAAAAAGTAACCAAGGAATGGCAAGAACTCATTGACTCCAATGAAATCCGACTACCGACTCACTACACAACGCTACGCCGAGGTCCAATTCAAGTTACTACTGAAAAGTCAACATTACTACTTTCAGAAGCACTAGTTGGGCCCAAACGAGCACTAAGCAAAATCAGTCAACTCCTTAGCGGCCAAAGCCTAGTCTCACATAAAACTAAGACTTTATTCAATGCCGAAGCGAGCCCATCATGCAGCCGATGTGAGGATGCTGCACCATCTATTTTTCACGATTTCACATGCCCGATACTATTGGACTCTCGAGCCCAAGCACAGATTCCTGAAGGAATTACCAACGCTACTCAAGCTCGCATCCTCTTCTCAGATAAGGCGAAGCTTAAAAATCTTATAGAATTCTACTCGTCGGTGCTGGACCGGTAGTTTTCCCTTTTTGTTACAGCACGTTAGGAGGGCTACCGAATTAGTACCTTGGGGAGGGGGTGGCTAAAGTTACCTCCAAAGATCTAGGCGAAAAACTCATTGCCCCTCCAATGCTCATTACCTTACATATTTACAAGCTCTGGTCGAAAGTTTTTTATCTCTGTTGCAGAGTTTTCTTTCGACGACTATATAGCAGCACCGTCCTTAGTCATAGACGGCGAAGTATAAATCTCCCCTGGGAGCCTAGTATAGCTATAGCCTTAAATAAATATTATTATATTATAAGAAAACCCTTTGTCAACCCTCATTTGGTTGCTTGGGATTAAAAACTTCAATGGGGGCAGTTATATTGTTGGTGCTTGGTGACGTAATCTAGCAGATCCTTATGGCATCCATATCTTCTATTATAGATAATTCATCTTCTTGTTACTATACTAGCTATTTCCTGTCCTATTTATATTCTTTCTGAGATGCCTTCAGTTATCTTTATCTCATGACATCATTATTAGTATGACCTCATATTATTATCAGTTCACTATTAGTATGACCTGATAACTTTATTAGATTGCTAATACTATGACCTCATACTCTTAATATACCATAAACAGTATGATATCATGGTACTGAAGGATTGCTATTTCTCAATACCAGCTTATTTATCATGCATGATGTATATCACCATGCATTAACTCCTTCAACACTTTCAGCACTTTCAGCAATCTCTAGGATTTTCGACATCTTCAACATTTAATCTCTCAGATCTTCGACATCTTCAACACTTGGTGCTTGTATGGATTGTGTAAGAAGCCTGGTCACTCTTGTTGTCGAATGTGACCGCTGAATCTCATCATGTGTTGGAGGAATCATATTCCAACACGTTCTGGTAGAACTCAAGGATTTTGTGGACTGATTTTTGGTCGGCAAACACTTTCCAAGCGTATTGCGTATGCCATGAGTGGAATCTAATATGTCATCAATGCGCGATAGAATTCTAGCTTCTAAGAGCTCTGGGCATCGTAGGTCATGTATGATGGAGGGGGAGTGAATCCCGCATCTTTTGCACTTTGGGTCATCATTGCCAAATAATTTAAGCAACGATCCGTCTGTGAGGCTCTTTCCGCTGAGTAGTTGTGATGCCAAACTGAGGATTGCCTTGGGGCCTGCAAGTGCTTCCGTGAGGAGGAGCTTGGTTTTGTCTCGGTGCACTTTGAAAGGAGTGGTGCTGATTTTGCGTGCGTTCCTATAGTGGTTTGGGAATGATTCACTGGTTGAGGTGATCATTGCTTGCCACTCTTTGGTTGCTGCGTCTGAGGCTATTTTCTTGAGCATCTGGATGCGGGCCCGCCTTGGATCTTGCATCGGTGGCGGATTGCCTGCATTGATGGTCCGTTGTTCGTATTTGTTAACCATGGCTTGAATATTTGATTCGGGAACCCCATCAAGCCTTAATGAACATATAGCAAGAGCACAGATAAGCATTTCATTGCTGAAAGTACTCCAGTAATCTCGATATCTTACTAAAAGATTTTCAATAGGTAACCGTGCCCTTGATTCTGGTGTCGCCACGGCAGCACCTTGAATAGCTTGGTTAAAAGTCATAGTTTCATATTCAGCCTTGAGTGTATGGAACCGTTCCCGATTGGTTGAACATACGTGTGGTCCAATAAACGTGTTCACTGCCAGTGAGACTCCTTTGTCCAACACATATCCAATAATGCCATCAGACACCGTTGCAATTTGATTCACCAACTCACTAGGTGTATCATCAGGAACCCCAAGGTCCCCATTAATAAGGTACTGAACAAGACCAACGCCGTAACGATCAAGCTTTCGAACAACTAATTTTGCCCACCTGGCATAATTAGTAGAACCTTGCAACTTTTCTGTCGGCTCAAAAAGAGCCACGCTTCCAGGGTCTCTCATAACCTGTTGTAATCTAGCTTCTCTTTGTACGGCTTCCATATTTACTTGGTGTAAATAAGTCAATTCTTGTTTCATTGTCAGTTGAACCTTATTATGGAATGTTAACTCTAATAGTGTTCGGTTAAACCTTATCCTCAAATGGTATTCATCAACAACTGCTCCCTTGGAACCAATGTCTAATTTTAAAGACATATTCGTGCATTAGCCACAAGTTCTTTATATGGACCAAAAAGATGAGGAACGTCCTGTCTCTGATAATCCTTATCACTCACTAGCTATTTCCGCTATTATTGCTGGAAAATATGAAGGTGTCGCACCAAATGCACAAGTTTTTATTATTCCTGTAATGTTTAGGGACGACTTTACACTGGATGACATTTTAAACGGAGTTGGTCATGCAATCGATGATTATTACACATATCGTCTACAGTCTCATCACAAAGGTATCGTTATCAATATTAGTGTTGGCCATAAGGGTGATACAATAGACCCTCTAGATTCAGCACTGAAATCTTTAGATGAATTTCTTGAAGATTATCCAAATGTTCATGTCGTGCTTGCATCAGGTAACAACAATGTGGATGCTTGTAAAATTCCTTTGGTCAGTTCAGAAGAAGCAATAACCGTTGGCTCATGTAATTTCAAGGGTGCTGAATCCACTTTTTCAAACTGGGGAAGTTGTGTTGATTTCTTTGCCACTGGTGAGGATTTTTCAGTTGGAGGTTATTCAGTTGGAGGTACCTCAGTTGCCGCTCCTCAGGTAGCTGGCCTTATTGCTTATTTCATTTCAACTAACTCAAACTCCCAGAGCTCTTATGAAAATGGTGATCTCACTTTAAGACAGATGAAATAACATCTCATAAAACACTCGAACAAATATCCCATGACTCTGCTTAAAGGTACCAAGGCCCCCTTAATCAAAAACGATATTAATTGATGCGTCTATAATTCCACTCCTATATATATATATATATATATATTAATTTAAGGTCCGGGATATCTCCTTTGTTCTAGTAGTATACCTTTTTGTTGAGGTTGAACACCACAAGTAAGTCACAGATAACGGAGGTCTGTTCTGTTGAAGATGTCGAAGATTTGAGAGATTAAGAAGATCGTCCTGTTGAAGATCTGAGAGAGATTAAGGAGATCGACCTATTGGGGATCTCATAAATTAAGGGGATGGACGGTGGGGTCATACATTAAGGAGATCACCGGTACAGACATCAGAAGTTAAGGATAACTGAATGCATCTTAGAGAATAATATAAATAGGACAGAAAATAGCTAGAATAGTAACAAGAAGATGAATTATCTATAACAGTAGATATGGATGCCATTAGGATCTGTGCTAGATTACGACAGGTTATGAGTTACCCTGAAAGCGCGGCTGTTTTTCACCCGACAGAAAAGTTGCGAAGAGCTACCAGTTATGCTAGATGGGCAAAGGTGTTCGTTCAGAAGTTTGATCCGTATGGCATTGGTCTTGTTCAGTATCTTGTTAATGGGGGGTCGTGGTTTACCAGACAGTTCGCCCAATGGTGTATTGAGTAAAGCAGCTAATGGATTAGATGCTCTCAATGGAATTTCATTGCAAAATGGATTGCCCAAAGATACTTATTAGAATATTAATGATCCTGTGAATCACATTATGTGGAGCTTTAGAGAAGCACTTAATAGTGGATCCTCTACCTCGAATGAAGCTGACCCTAGTATAGGTTCAGCTGTCAAAGGGGGAAAAGAGGTATCGGATTTCTGTATTGGGATTATTAGGAGACTTATTAAGAGACTTATGGAAAGTCAGGAGACTTATTAAGAGACTTATGAAAGTCAGGAGACTTATTAGGAGACTTATAGATAGTCAGGAGATTTATTGAGAGACTTATGAATAGTCAGGGGACTTATGGATAATCTGGAGACTTATTAAGAGACTTATGGATAGTCAGGAGATTTATTAGGGGACTTATGGATAGTTGGGAGATTTATTAGCAGACATGGATGTCAAGTGGCAAATAGATATGATTGACCAGGATAGTAATGACGCTCAGGAAGAACTAGTTTCATTGGCGAAGAAGCAAAGTTGGGCCAATGAAAGACAAGGACATGGTACCTAGGAACTTGTCATTATTGAAACAGATTATAGTGCTAATGGACCTGACAGTATTGAAGAAGTTAATGTTGTTGAAACAGCTGTGATTAGTGAAGGAGCTGTGATTAGTGAAGGAGCTGTGATGATTTATGCAGCTGACACGATTGAAATTATCGATACAATGAAAGGAAATGAAAGTATTTTAGAAAGCATTGAAGTGTTGATTGAGCTTATTATTATCAGCAAGAGACAACTTCAGAGTAAAGGATCACTGCACTGAGCTGGTATAGTTAGAACTGATTAAAGTGGAAGATTTGGAAATAAAATTATTCATCAGTTTCATGGGAGCCCGTCATGGGTTGATATTTTCCTGATATTCTTAGCAAAATGGGGTAAAGGAATGGATGTATCAAGGCAGTTAAGTGAAGAGTTATGATAAATGCGAATAAAGAACCGGAGAAGTGCTGATGGAAAAACAGTTATGACTGATGGGTTATCAAGTTTTGATGAAATTCCATTGATGATGAGAGTCTACATATAATATGAAGCACTATGAGAATTGTCGGTTGTTTTATCCGACGAAACTAATTATTGCTACGGTGACGCATGCTTAGTTTTTGATGAAGGTAGCTGCTATTATTCCGCTATGTCTATGGCGCAGGAAATTGAAGCGGAAGGCTTCAGAAACGATTGGTCGAAGAAATTGAAGCGGAAGGCTTCAGAAACGATTGATCGAAGAAATTGAAGAAACTATAATTGGTGGTAGGGTCAAAGAAATGCTTTGGTGGTTAGAACCATAGGATGAAGAAGAACTTGGTGCTGAAGAAATATTGCAGATGTGTTCACAAAGATTCTAGCAGATAGTAAATTCAATGAGTTAATTTCTGTGTGGAATGAGAAGCTCTCAGTTAAGAGAGGGTATTGAAGATATCGAAGATCTGAGAGATTAAATGTTGAAGATGGCGAAGATCCTAGAGATTAAGTGTTGAAAGTGTTGAAGGAACTAATGCATGTTGAAATACATCATGCATGATAAATAAGTTTGTACTAAGAGATAGTAATCTATTAGTACCATGAGGTCATACTTTTAGTGGTATAATAGTAGTATGAGGTCATACTAATAGTAATCTAATAGTGTTATCAGGTCATACTAATAGTGAACTAAGAGTAATATGAGGTCATACTGATAATGAACTCATGAGCTAAAGATAACTGAAGGCATCTCAGAAAGAATATAAATAGGACAGGAAATAGCTAGTATAGTAACAAGAAGATGAATTATCTATAACAGTAGATATGGATGCCATAAGGATCTGTGCTAGATTACGACAAATCCGATTATCCAAATCCTAAAGGAACAAAACAAATAATTAAGTAGTTTATAGTTCATCATAATACTATTTCTAATTCAGACGATACTATTAACTACGACAAAGTGTCGATGTCAATATCCTCGTCCATTGAGTGTGACATCGTTACAAACTTATACTAAGATATTTAGTTAATTATAGATGAGTTTTGTTCCTTTATAATTGAATAATCGGAACGGTAGTGATGATTGGATTGATTTATTTGTTCTTTTTTGAACTACGGAAAATATCCTCTCTTTATATGAGATAATATTCCCTTATTGTCGTAGTTAATAGTATCATCTGAATTAGAAATAGTATTATGTGAACTATAAACTACTTAATTATTTGTTTTGTTCCTTTAGGATTTGGATAACCGGATTGGACTTTGCTAGATATAATGTCTAGCTGAACTGTTCAGTTGAATTGTGTGTTCTATAAGAAGGGAACCCCTCCTTATATAGACTTTCTCCATCTCTTATCAGAATATTATCTTCCAATAATATCAATTCCAATATAACTGGAATTGGAGTATTCAGTCTTATCAACACCGGGAGTCAGTAATGTTCTTACCGACGCCGACGTCGCACAGGTGAAATTGTTCTGCAGTGGTTGTTAACCACGACACTTATAAGATCCTATTGTTATGAGTTTCACTGAGCAAGACAACTAAGCGGTTATGCTGTTGTCTTGTTCAGTGAGTACATTCCAACGTAGAATTGTTTCTCCGTTATAAGTGTCTTACTTGTGGTTCTCAACCTCAACACAAAGCCATTGAGAGAAACGCCAGATTACGACACAAAACTCATCTATAATTTACTAAATATTTGAGTATAAGATTGTAACGATGTCACACTCTCCAGAAGTTGATTTAGACATCAACAATATAGTATTCAAGCTAATATATTTTAGCTATTTTACCAACTCGTATTTTAGTCACTGTCGTGGTTAACTAACCACTGCAGAATAGTGCGCATATGCAAGATCGGCGTCGGTAAAAACATCACTGGCCTCCAGCCTTGATTAAACTAAGGAATTCATCCAATAGTATTGGAGACAATATTATTGGAGGATAGGGGTCTTAGAAGAGAATCGAACGTCTATATAAGGAGGTTTACCACTTTATAGTGAAATCACAACTTTCCTGAACAATTCAGCTAGACATTATATGTAGCAGAGCCCAATCCGGTTATCCAAATCCTAAAGGAACACAACAAATTGTTATATAGTTTATAGTTCATTATAATACTATGTCTGAGTCATACGGAAATATTAACTACGACAGTTACTCTATTACAATTATTATTATATTATAGCGTCTGCATTATACTGCGTCTGTCAAACCACATATTTGGAGATTCTTGATACATGTGGCATATGATTGCTTTGCATCAACCTAAATTCATATTTAGAATTTCGACAGTGATGACATGAACAACAAGAATTTAGCGACAACTGTTACCAATTTATATGCCATATAGCATTTATTACATATTTTGTGTAGTATAGTAGCTAAGAGAGGAGTCGGCGAAATAGCTAAAAAATATTTGCTAGACTATTCTTTGAATAGTCTAATTATTAATGTCTTAATCTGGCGTTTCTCTCAATGGCTTCCATATCTTACTGTTGTAGATATTTTAACCGACACCGATATTGTATTAGTGAACTGATCTGCAGTGGTTTGTTAACCATAACAAAATACTTCAGCATGAGCGGTTGTATTGTTGATACATAGTACTTGTATCGGGTTTGTAAGGTTGGTTGGCAAACACTTTTTCAAGTGTGTTTCGTATTCCATGAGTGGAATCTAGTATTTCGTAAATGCGTGCTAGAATTCGAGCTTCCAATAGCACTGGGAAACTTCTGAAGTAAAGAATGACTAAACACTTCTCTGGTGAATTTGGATATGAAATAAACACGAGGAATATGGTGGAGTCTGAAGGAAGAGACTAGATGCAGATATGCATAACAAGACCTAAAAATGAGTTCTTCCCAAATTGGTGAAACACAAAATGAGTTTGAACCCCCGGGCGACCCATTAGGGCCCCAAACAACAGCAAACCGCATGGATTCCCACGGCGAATCTATTAACCAACTTCAAATTGACCCAAGTGCCGCCAGGGCACCAGCAACACACACCAACGGCCAAATTAAAAAATCCTATGGCCTCACCGAGGAGGACGAAACCGACCCCTCAGAACACGAAACAAGCGGATACAACACCCCACCGGGTGCCATCTCGCCACCCCCACAAACTTGGAACCGACAAAACGTCGAAGAAAAGCTTATCCAACCTTATGAAACTGACCACCCCTCCCAAAGCGGGAACTCAAATTACACATTTGAGGACAGGGCTCGTGACGCTATACAGGCCTACGGAGTACTCACTAACGCAATCTCTGGGGCCGCCCGGTTTTACAAACTTGATTCAACCACCTTCCTCCGCCAAGCTGGACAGGAGGAAGCCATTCAATTTCTACAAACCCAACATGCATTCCTCGCACCCCCGGCCACCTCATCAAAACGTGGCCACACTGCAACCAGAACCAAAACCCGGGAGCAAAGACCAACTGGCAAAGACCTTGAAACAGCTGGCAGATTAGCGTATTACGTTAATCCTCAAAGTCGAACATGGAGTGCTGCAAAACGCATCCAATTCGAAGTTGAGTCCAAAGCCATCATTGACCAGTCGGCATGCAAGATCAGCATGATCAGCCTCACCGCGGCGCACCACTTCCGGGTCCACCTAAACGAACCCTTCACCGACGAAAACAAGTTGACACTCCAATCTGCGCTCGGATCACCAGGACCACTCAACACAAAACCATGGGTCTCACGGGTAATCCAAAACGTCCCAGCAACCTTCTCCCCCGACAACGTCGCACTCGAAATTTCGAGAACCTTAAGAAATGCGCAGTGGGAAGGAGAAGCCTTGTGTTCCGCACCAAGACCACTCATTAGCCCAGAAAACATGCCGGATTGGTCCACAATCCCTATCGAATGCACAAAACGCTACTCAGCTCGGTTATTCTTCCCGGACGAGGCAACAGCGCAATTCGCGTCAGAACAACGCTACTGCATCGAAGGAGAAATCCACAGACTAACCGAGTACAAGGGAAAGCGCAACATCCGGAAACGGACTCACCTTGACCTCCTCAAAGAGTCACCGCGACGGCCACGCCGAAGCCGCGGCTCCAAGTCAAAAACGAGCCAACCATCTTCCATCCCTCCTGCTTCCACCGCACAAAGCGGCACACCGGGAAACCCAAACGCCACGAGTAACCCCTCCAGTCAACCCAAGATCCCAAAAGATCTAGTGATCAATACGACGGAGACTTACCCAGCTCCTGATGAGAACTCGACATCAAGATATAATCTACGGTC
Organism: Saccharomycopsis phalli; assembly: GCA_020342235.1. Taxonomy (NCBI): domain Eukaryota; kingdom Fungi; phylum Ascomycota; class Saccharomycetes; order Ascoideales; family Saccharomycopsidaceae; genus Saccharomycopsis; species Saccharomycopsis phalli. The sequence goes on from CP073212.1 coordinate 17,536, forward strand.
AAGTCGAACTCAGATGGTTTCCCACAGTGACTCAAGCCAAGTTGGATCACAATGAAGATAACAATCATCTCGATCAACATCCAGAAACGAAGGCCGCATCTAGAAGCGGTCCTTGACCATTACAAGAATTCGGCAGTAATACTATTAGTCCAGGAGACTGCACGTCAGTGCAACCCCGATGAGACTTGCAACCACGCCGCCTATGACAAATATGATTACCTCCCTGAGGTAAACGACCAGTCAGCCCGACCTAGGGCCACGACATATGTTAACAAGAAAATTAAAGATCAACAATATGGCTACCGCACAAGGTATATCAATGAATTAAAAGATAGAGACTGTGTGGGAATCACCTTAGAATCACGAAAGCAAGTTGTAGACATCATCAACATCTACAATGCGCCGCACGATTCCAAGGCCCACCTCAAGTCCCGGTCGCTAAAACTAGTAAGAAACTACATTATAGACAAACAAGGAATTTTCAATGGAATTATCATGGGCGACCTCAATGCAGCCCACCCAGCCTTTACCTCTCGCAACATAGCAGGGGTGGAAGCACGGAAGGCCACACTGAGGATCGATGACATCATGGAAATGGGGAAACTCCAATGCCTTAACATCATCGACCAGCCCACACACCGTGACGGTAACACTCTTGATGTTATACTAATCAGCGATAAGTTGGAAGGGCAAGTGACACCACAGCCAAAGCTTCGGCAATTCGGCTCCGACCACTTCGGTCTTCGCGTATCACTCCGCCCTCCCGACATGTCGAACAAGATCAAGCCAAAAACGGTGCATAACTACTCTAAAACGGACTGGTCAAAGGTACGTGCAACACTAGATAAACGTCGGTTCGCAAGCGCCATCCACACAGAGGATGAACTAAACAAGGCATCCGCCAAGTTAACCCAGAGTCTAAGGCAACTAATTGACAGAAACACCCCGATGAAACTAGTAAATAGCCGCTCAAAAAGGTGGTTCACTCAAGAAGTCAAAGACGCGTATAGAACTGTCACAAGCCTCGCAATGGACAATCCAGAACGAAGCAATGCTCAGAAGGCCTTTCAGGAAACTGTTCAAAAAGCCAAATCCAAGTGCTGGAATGATTTCTTACTCAAGTTGGACCACACCACCATCTGGACTGCTTACAGATACACAAACCCAGCAAAGCGCCATAGAATGATGAAACTGTACGAGGAACAACACGAAGCCTTTGGCAAAACCTTTTACCCACAGATCACTGTAGGTGAGAGCCTCACGCCAGCTTCGTTCCAACCGCACAACACTCATTGGGACGACATCGAACCAATAACGAAGGAGGAAATATTCAACACCATCAGATACCTAAAGCTCAAAAAAGCTCCAGGTCCTGACCAGCTCACCGTTGGTCAAATCAGGGAGCTTTGGCATGGGAAAACCTTCCCTGACCAGTTGGAATTGATCTACAACGCGTGCCTCAAACTTGGAGCATTCCCCAAACAGTGGAAAACCAGCATCACGGTAGTAATCCCGAAACCGGGAAAGGCCAATTACGAGACACCAAAATCATTTCGACCAATTAGCTTACTCAATATACTTGGGAAAATCTTCGAGTCAATCATGACCCAAAGATTGGTTGCCAAAATCCAACTTCCATCTTACCAATTTGGGGGGCGCAAAGGGTACTGCGCAACGGATGCGGTTACAACCTTAGTAAATAACCTCAAGGTCCACGCCCAGACTCACCTCAAGGACAACCAGAAAATGCCACTAGACAACTCCAGCCACTCCGGAGCAGTCCTAGTCGACATTGAAGGTGCCTTCAACAACATGAGCCACCCGATCCTACTACAAAAGATGCAGGCCGTCGGCGCTCCACCCGAGATAATTAATTGGACTAATAACTTCCTCCAGAACCGAAGCACTCAGCTAAAAATTGATGGACAGTTATCAGACCAGCACCTCCCCGTTACGTTCGGTGTCCCACAAGGCTCTCCAATCTCTCCAATCCTCTTCATGATCTACACCCACGACCTCTACAACCGGCTTGAGCGGAAAGGGGCTGTGGCTTTAGGATTCATTGATGACATTACAATTGTCAAAACGGGATCCCGAGGCGACATTGAGCATACACTTCAACGATGCTTACAGGAATGCCATCAATGGGGTCAAGAGAATTTCACAAGCTTTGACTATGGCCCGAAACTACAATACATACGATTCTTCCCGAATCGAAGACGGTTACCGAACTGTGAATCTAGCCTCCAACTTCCGAACGGAGGACGAAAGGAGGAAACAAACGAGGTCAAGTTATTAGGCATTACCCTTGATTCAAGACTCAGCTTCAGGAGCCATCTAAAACAAACATTGTCCAAGATGCGCCGTACTGCTGAACAAATAAGGTACTTAAGCCGAATGACACGAGGAACCACGGGACGTACCACGATAATATTGTTCAAAACGTGCGCAGTCCCCATCATATCGTATGGACTCGAGGTGTTCTATAACAGCATGACAAAAACCCAATGGGGTCAGGTCAGTGTGATATTCAACTCAATCCTACGACTGGCGCTAGGCCTCCTCAGACCCACGTCCACCCCGATCATCTATATCGAAAGTGGTATTCCACCACCAACGATCCTACTCAAGTCCTTGGCAATAATGAAATCTATGAGATGGTTCATGAATACATCACGCCAAAACCCAGTCCGCTCAAGTTTGTTCCAAACTACCACGATCAATGGAAGCACGAGAATCATAATTCCAAAGCGCCCTCTTATCCAGGACATGTTACAGGCAACAGCCCCTCACAATCCAGATATCAGAACGTTTGACGCAGCCGCTCGATTACTTGAACAACGCGCGGATTATGCACTAGAGGAACAACGACTCGAGGACGACCCGCCACCGATGCAAGATCCAAGACGGACCCGCATCCAGATGCTCAAGAAAATAGCCTCAGACGCAGCAACCAAAGAGTGGCAAGCAATGATCACCTCAACCAGCGAATCATTCCCAAACCACTATAGGAACGCACGCAAAATCAGCACCACTCCTTTCAAAGTGCACCGAGACAAAACCAAGCTCCTCCTCACGGAAGCACTTGCAGGCCCCAAGGCAATCCTCAGTTTGGCATCACAACTACTCAGCGGAAAGAGCCTCACAGACGGATCGTTGCTCAAATTATTTGGCAATGATGACCCAAAGTGCAAACGATGTGGGACTCACTCCCCTCCATCATACATGACCTACGATGCCCAGAGCTCCTAGAAGCTCGAATTCTATCGCGCATTGATGACATACTAGATTCCACTCATGGCATACGCAATACGCTTGGAAAAGTGTTTGCCGACCAAAAATCAGTCCACAAACTCCTTGAGTTCTACCAGAACGTGTTGGAATATGATTCCTCCAACACATGATGAGATTCAGCGGTCACATTCGACAACAAGAGTGACCAGGCTTCTTACACAATCCATACAAGCACCAAGCACCAACAATATAACTGCCCCCACTGAAGTTTTTAATCCCAAGCAACCAAATGAGGGTTGACAAAGGGTTTTCTTCAACAGCAATGCTGCCTCAGGATGTTCCTGAGTGAAAATATATCTGTCGAATCACCGTATTGCCGGAGACAATATATAGCTAAATACAAAAATAAATATTATTATTATTATAACAAGACCTGCATGGCAGAAAGGAAGGTACTAGTTAGCATGTAGCCAGAACAAAGTAAGGTCCATTAACAGAAAGAGGGGTTGAATAGGAGAATATGACCCCATTACAAGTAGGATATAAATTGCAGTAATATAGCTAGATAGACTAATAAAAAATGACTAATTGTCGTGGTTAACTAACCACTGCAGAATACAGTAGCACGTCCGCTGATCAATGGTAACCACCATCTGATTAAAGGACAACAGCCTCTTAAGGAGGATCGGCGTTCTCTATAAGAAGGCCGACACTTCGCTGCAAACATAACGATCACAAGACCAATTCAGCTGGATATCTTTATCTAGCATAACCCAGTCCGGTTATCCAAATTCTAAAGGAACAAAACAAACAATTAAGTAGTTTATAGTTTGCTGTAATTATATGTCTAATCAGGATACACCTATAAACTACGACAGAAAGGAAGAAAGAGAAGCAATCAACAATTAGTATTTAAAGGACAGGAGTTCCACTAAATCAGGGAGCAAATTTTTATATATTATTGCACATGTTTTACAGCTGTAATTCGTGCATTGTGACCGGCACAACACTGTTACCCACTGATACTTTTGCCAACAAACCACCAACCCCTCAACAACCTAAAGTGACTCCGTAAATTCGAGGTCCATCAGGTGTACCCTAAATAGACATATAATTACAGCAAACTATAAACTACTTAATTGTTTGTTTTGTTCCTTTAGAATTTGGATAACCGGACTGGGTTATGCTAGATAAAGATATCCAGCTGAATTGGTCTTGTGATCGTTATGTTTGCAGCGAAGTGTCGGCCTTCTTATAGAGAACGCCGATCCTCCTTAAGAGGCTGTTGTCCTTTAATCAGATGGTGGTTACCGTTGATCAGCGGACGCGCTACTGTATTCTGTGGCTGAGTTCGGTAAGCTACTCCTAACTCCTCCTTGAATACTGGACCTACACTGCAATGGTTAGTTAACCACGACACTTTCATCCTGCATTGCAGCTGTGTGTTATGAGTACTCTCTGAACACAACCTTGATTATTCGTTACATATGTAGTATGTACGTCAACACCTATAAACTACGACAATTATCTATACTACTAAGATATGCAAGCTATACTGAGAAATACTAGACTGCGATAATAGCATGTAAGCACGGCTCCTAGTAGCTGCATTATAATGCGGCTATCAGGCAGTGATGTATATGGAGATTATTGACATTTATCATATAATTGCTTTGTATTAATATCAAATTCCTATATGGAGCTTCAACCGCGACAACTTAAAATAGCAGAACTTCGTGGTATTTGCCGCTAGCTAATATGCTTTTTAATATTTATTGCATACGCATTATGAGTTATTGTATTTCGTTGGTTTTATAGAGAACAAGTACCAAACAGATTTGCTATTTAAATAATGGGTCAGAGCCAATATACTGGTTTGTAACCTGCGTAAAGTAGAGAAATTATTTCTCCCCAGTTAGGGCATTTCAAATGAATAAAATTGAGTTCACTTTATTAATCAATGTAATCAATAATGTAATGAGTCTAAAAATATTTAAGTTCAACAGACCAATTGAGAACAAAGACATCTATATGGTATTACAAATAGTCGCTTGGCTATTGATTTTGATATATATTTATATAGATAACTGACTGGCATACTTTACACAAGCATCATATTGTTTAGCCTTTGGGTGTTCAACTCGACAAATGACCACTCTACTATTGACGCTTTTATCATTTATTTTCTTTGGTGCCACGTTGTCTTTGGAACCATCACCTAGCGGTTGTAGTGCAAGATCTCAACCGACCGGTGATGGGTTCAATGTTAATGTTTACGGCTCCCCACGAGTGGCCCCCGAAGATGCAATATGGTTAACAAATAACTACAAGACCTACCCATTTATCACCACAATCAAAGGTGCTCGAAATGCTCTGGTTAATTATATTACCGATCGTCTTGGGTTATTCAAAGCTGACTTTCTTGGAACAGAAATTTACTTTTCCAATTTTACTGCACAATATACGGGATACTTCAAACCTCCGCAAACTGGAGAGTATGTATTCAGTATCAGTATGGCTGATGATGCCGCCGCTTTTTTTATTGGTACAGGATCTTCATTTCATTGTTGTGATAGTTCAAATCTTCCTTCAGAAGACATGCCAAAAGATTACTTGTACATCTATCGAGGTCTGGGTTCTGAAAGTTGGACTGTACATCTTTACTCCCAATATTACTACCCAATTAGAGTCACATATCTCAATATTGCCGTAGTCGCAACATTGAGTACTACTGTTCAACCACCGGGCGGACAGCCTGAATCTGACTTTTTAAAGTACATTTTTCAGTTTGATGAATCCAACTCTGATACCTGCCCAGTTGATACCCCATTAAGATCCACTCTCACTACAACTGTTCCATGGACTGGTATTGGAACAGTTACTCGAACAAGCATCAACACTGATGATCCAACTGAGCCTGCTGTTGTGAATTTTGATGTCCCTTATATATATACAACAACCACTGTGCCTTGGACTGGAACTAATACTGTTACTTCTACTATTACTCCAACAAATCCAACAGAACCGGTGACTCTCGTCGTGAATACTCCTCGAAGTTTTATATTATCGACTGTGCCTTGGACTGGAACTAATACTGTTACTTCTACTATCACTCCAACAAATCCAACAGAACCGATGACCATTGTTGTTGATATCCCTCGCAGTTATATCTCGACTACTGTGCCTTGGACTGGAACCGAAACCGTTACTTCCACTATCACTCCAGAAAATCCAACAGAACCTGGTACAGTTATTGTGGAAACCCCTCGCAGTTATATCTCGACTACTGTGCCTTGGACTGGAACCGAAACCGTTACTTCCACTATCACTCCAGAAAATCCAACAGAACCTGGTACAGTTATTGTGGAAACCCCTCGCAGTTATATCTCGACTACTGTGCCTTGGACTGGAACCGAAACCGTTACTTCCACTATCACTCCAGAAAATCCAACAGAACCTGGTACAGTTATTGTGGAAACCCCTCGCAGTTATATCTCGACTACTGTGCCTTGGACTGGAACCGAAACCGTTACTTCCACTATCACTCCAGAAAATCCAACAGAACCTGGTACAGTTATTGTGGAAACCCCTCGCAGTTATATCTCGACTACTGTGCCTTGGACTGGAACCGAAACCGTTACTTCCACTATCACTCCAGAAAATCCAACAGAACCTGGTACAATTGTTGTGAATACTCCCCGCAGTTTTGTTTCAACTACTGTGCCCTGGACTGGAACTGACACTCAGACTTCTACTATCACTCCAACTAATCCAACAGAACCTGGTACAATTGTTGTGAATACTCCCCGCAGTTATATCTCGACTACTGTGCCTTGGACTGGAACCGAAACCGTTACTTCCACTATCACTCCAGAAAATCCAACAGAACCTGGTACAATTGTTGTGAATACTCCCCGCAGTTTTGTTTCAACTACTGTGCCCTGGACTGGAACTGACACTCAGACTTCTACTATCACTCCAACTAATCCAACAGAACCTGGTACAATTGTTGTGAATACTCCCCGCAGTTATATCTCGACTACTGTGCCTTGGACTGGAACCGAAACCGTTACTTCCACTATCACTCCAGAAAATCCAACAGAACCTGGTACAATTGTTGTGAATACTCCCCGCAGTTATATCTCGACTACTGTGCCTTGGACTGGAACCGAAACCGTTACTTCCACTATCACTCCAGAAAATCCAACAGAACCTGGTACAATTGTTGTGAATACTCCCCGCAGTTATATCTCGACTACTGTGCCTTGGACTGGAACCGAAACCGTTACTTCCACTATCACTCCAGAAAATCCAACAGAACCTGGTACAATTGTTGTGAATACTCCCCGCAGTTTTATCTCAACTACTGAGCCCTGGACTGGGACTCTGATCACTACTTCAACTGGTACTCCTGATCATCCTGGTGATCCACAGACTGTTTATGTCTTGACTCCACAAGGTCCTTCTCAAAGCACTGTTTATACTACTGGTACTTGGACTGGTACTCTGACCACAACCTCAACTGGTACTCCTGATCATCCTGGTGATCCACAGACTGTTTATGTCTTGACTCCACAAGGTCCTTCTCAAAGCACTGTTTATACTACTGGTACTTGGACTGGTACATTCACTACCACTTCCACTGGAACACCAGCGCATCCTGGTGACCCGCAAACTGTTTATGTTTTGATTCCGCAAGGTCCACCTCCGCAAGGTCCTCCTGCACAGAGTACAGTTTACACCACTAGTACTTGGACTGATACACTTGTTACCTCCAGAACCAGTTACCCAGCTGTTACAAATGGAGTAGTCACTGTATTTGTGCAAGTTCCTGGGTCTAATGTTAATGTCGGACCCCACCCACCAAACGATTATACCACTGTTTTTACTACAGAAACATGGGGATCCACATATGTATCCACAAGAACCATATCTCCTACTGGAAACTCTGGAACAGTATTGATCGTTGTGGAAGTTCCGTCTACTCCTCCTCAATTTACTCCAAAGTCAAGTGAGCCTCCTAGCCAACAAAATCTGAACTCCAAGGTACCAACTAACCCTTCAAAGTCACCAGATTCCGGATCATCAAATCAACCAGGTTCCAATCTGCCACCATCAGTTCAACTGCATCTAGAAGGAAAGTCGTCCAAACTTCTTTCGTATGGAGTTGCTGTTTTTGCGGTTGGACTTGGTACAATCTTGATGATCTAAAAAGGCTTAGTAAGCCAATTTTATCAGCTTGCCGAGAATTGCTTGCGTGAAACTTTCAGTCGTGTTGTCAATTATTTTATACGCTCCTTTTTGAATTTTTTATACTTAAATATATTTAGTGTGTCATTAAATTGGTAGTATAGAAGCTTATCGTTTTAGTATATCCTATACTATGACTACTGCCCATAACTGAGGTTGCAGACCACGGACAGACCTACAAGACACGGTAATTCACAAAAGAGGTAAGAAAATGAGGCAAGACTCCCTAAAAAAGAGTTAATCGGACCTAACAAATATAGCCCTACTCTGGATATGAATACTGGCAAAATTAATTAAACAAATAATAACAACCAAATTATCTACATCAGCGACAAACAGAGGCAATGATTCAGACAATCCACTGCTTACAACAAAAACGGACATCATACACTGTATGATATAGAAAGCAGGTCTCGTGGTATGTGACCAAACGACACAGGAAGCAAGGATGTTCATCCATACCTATCAATAATATGGCTTTGCCTTGACCTTACGGGCACGTATATATGAAATACACCGGTTTAAAAAAGATAATAATATATATAGAATTATCTTTAGTTTAAATATGTATAAAATTACGTCTGTAACAAGCCTGGTACGACCTTTATCATCCATGTACACCTCTGACCTCATGGTTATTATTTATTACTTATTTATTTACTTATACAAGTGCGACGCCCCCATCAGAGATGAGGCAATACGGGTACGTCAAAAACAACCCATTAGCTAACACGATCTCTTCAAATATACCATTACTGAGCTATCACGCTCCAATCCATCGTTATGGTACCTATGACCAGTGCTGCTAACAGTATTCCAAGAAAGTCTAAAGGCAGTGAATAGCTAACTTACTTTTGGACTGCTTGGATATTGAAAAATTTACAGTTGAATTACAGCAGAATTTCGAAGCCCCCGATAATTTCATCTTAGTGGGGGTTTAACGGGCGTACCAATTTGTGTGTATGATTTTAAGCCGGGTGAGGTACATTAAGGCCGTTGCTTTATCTGAAATACGGGTAATCGGACAAATGTCTTAAAACCTTATTTGCCTGCTTTCGGCTTTCAATGCGCGGTCGAAACTGCTAAAGTCCGCTCTTACAAGTGTGAAATGTCGGGTCTAAGTAAAGTATTTTACCTCTATTGTTTGAAATTTCTGCATCGGTCAAAATAATGTACACTGAATCATCAAGTCACAGTTGATCTCGGAGTTACCAATTCAAAAACCTTGTTTGTGTACTTTTACTGTTACCAACAGTGCTCAATGTTCACAACTTGTGTGTTGCATAGCTGCCAGTGATTCTTAAATTAGTAATGTTGGTGATTACTACTTAAGCAAGCTATTTCTCTGACTTTTGACATCAAAATATTTTGTACTGATGAGTTTGTGGAATACTATATACAACACCGTGGATAAGGGCCGAACATTGGTCCCAGCTAAATACCGTTCAAAACCTATTGCTATAGGAATTGTCATGTTGGCTATGACATTAGACAATCTTAACGTTACTGGTGCCTTGATTTCTATTGTATCCATTGCTGAACATCTTCATGCTGACTCTACCACCGTTTCTTGGGTGATCTCTGCTTACGCATTGACCTTGGGTTCGTTTATTATCATGTTTGGTAAGATCGCTGATGTTGTCGGTGTACACTTGGTTTTTCTTTGGGGAACTTTTATCATGGGAATCTTTTCCGTGATCACCGCTGCTGTTGATAACATTTATGTGGTGATTGTGTTTAGGGCGTTGCAAGGAATTGCAGGGGCAGCGTTAATTCCATCGGGGTACGCAATTACTGGAAATTATTTTCAAGGACCTGCTTTGGAGAAAGCCATTCGTTTTTTTGCTATTGTCTTGACTGCAAGTTTTGGCTTGGGGCTTGTTTTGGGAGGTGCCTTTGCCGAAAGCACTATCGGCTACAAAGGATTCTTCTACTTCACCTTCGCCGCATCAATGGTGTTTTCAATCATGCTCTACTTCTTTTTAATTCCAATTGAAAAGACCCAGGGCCACCTAAACCTCAAGATCAAGAATGTGGACTATCCTGGTTTGGTTACTTTAATCGCAGGCTTACTTCTTGTTATCTTGGGGTTAACTGAAGCTGGTCAGAAATGGAACTCTCCAAAAGTGTACGTGCCAATACCAGTTGGATTTGTGTTAATAGTTGCAGTTCTTTTGTGGGAGAACGTTTATATTGCTTCTTACAAGAAAAAACATCCTTTGCAAATCGTGAATGCTACTGTGAGTAGCAAGGATGATAAGGATACCATGTCGCTAGAAACTCCTGTCCAAGAGGAAAAAGCTGATTGGAGAGCCAAGATGGACTTGTTGTTCCCTACAATCATTTTCAAGCTTCCGAACTTTTTCCCATTGTTTTTTGGGTTGTTTAGTTTGTATATTGCCTTCATTGGAATACTTGCTACATTGACACAATACCATCAGTATATTGAAGGGAATAGCAATATCATTACTGGTGTTAAGCTTCTTCCTCATGCCACTGGATTTGTCTTTGGTTCCATTATCTTTCGTTCACGGATTGTTTCAATTTTTGGCGTCAGGAACACACTTTTTGCGTCAGGAATCCTTATGACGGGAAGCGCCGTTTGGATAACTAGAGTGGATTACAAGAGTGCAAATAGCTACTGGAAATTTGAGTTTATTCCGCTTTTCATTGCTGGATATGCCTCTAACTTGTACTTCCTTGTTTATTTAAACGGTATCATGTCGAGCACACCGTTGCACTTGCACGGCTTAGTGACAGGTGTGTTTCAAACAATTGGACAAGTTGGTGTCTGTATCTCCAGTGCCATTACCTCTACGATCTTAGGAGTCTTGGTATTTGATCGAAGTGACCCAGCAAAATTGGAGGATTTATATCAGAAATTTAACCATGCATTATATATCCCATTGGCTGCTTCTGTTTTACAGCTATTGTTAATGGTTTTCATCAAAGAGCCAAAACCTGCAACTGAATCAGTTGCCTCTATCAACCCATCGGTTGAGACCAACGAGGATGTTTGAGCTTTGTAAATAGGCATTTTAATTATAATAATAATATGTATTAAAGGCTGTAGCTATAGTAGGCTCCAAAAGAGATGATTGATATTTCGCCCTCTAAAAAAAGGATTGAAGAGTGATAATTCAAAAGGAGCTATGGAGTTCTCACACCCTGGTGGAATAACCTACCCAGTCGCCATTCTTGTGGTGCTAGGAAGAAAAAGAATCTAGTTGTAAGGCCATCACTTATTGTTTCCTGATTTCAGGAATACCTTTAACGTCGCTATGGTAGTTTGTGGAAGATTGTTGGAGAGGGATCTTTGCGGCGAGGAACTTAGGGTCGCAAGTGGGCTTGAACTATTGTTTATGGTGCTTGATACCAAGCATTTTCACTGAATAGTTGAATAATGAGCCTTAAAATTTCCTTTGGATCACCTAAGGCCTCAGCAGGTAGAAGCTTATCATTAACGGTGGCGAACTTTAGTAATTGTGTTCTGTGTGGAGTTTTGTAGTGGACCGAAAGAGTCATCTCTTCAGTATCCACTAACGTTTGCCATTTCTTGCTTAGTATCTTGTTTATTTGGTCTGTGAGGGCCTATGTTTTGCGTTCAAGCTAGAGAAGGGCCAGTAATTAGTCTTCTGTCTGTTCAAACTGGGCTTGGATCAACTCTTCCGCCTAATGATTTATTTTTGATCCGACTTGTTGAAACGATCTTTAATATTTATGACACTTCATTCAATATATACATTCTGGAGAAATTATTAGCAAGTAACTATAAGTCCTAGCCATTCAAAATTACACCTCCTATTATGATCATTTTAGCCCTGTTGATTACAAAGATAACTTTTATGGGGCTTAAATAGATGTTTCCAGTTCTATGGCACAATACACTGGATACTTCAAACCTCCATAAACTGGGAAAAGCATACTCGGTCTCAAAAATGTTGATGATACAGTTTATTTAACTTTGGGTGAAGATTCTTTGTTCCTTGGTTGCGAAAACGCAATTCTCCCTTCAAATACCGATGTATCGAATTACATATACCTCTGCATCCACTCTGCAGTTAATTACTTGAAGGCTTATCTTTACTCCAAACATACCCATTTAGAATTGTATATCTTAATAGGGAAAGATATACAATCCTAGGAGTTAATATCTTTCCTCCTGGTGGACAGCCTGAAACTGGCTTGTCAAAATAAATTTCAGTTTGATAAAGGCAACTCTGATACCTACCCAGTTGATCCCCCACCGAGATCCACTGTTAGTACAACTACTCCATGGATTGGTACAGGCACAACTACCGAAACAAGTACTGACACCATTAATCCAACTGATTCTATTGCTGTCAAACTTGAAATACCTCACCATATATAAAACAACCCAATCAGCCATATTACTCAACTCACCCCTCAATTCAAGATGTTCTCATCACGCTTTTCCTCCCATTCGTGGTCGTATCAGTTGATCCTACTACATTACGTCGCTCATCGCTAATGTTCTGCCGTTTATTAATTTCCAAGAATATTGTGCAATGTTGCTCATAGATGAAGATGATGCCTCTCCAACTTTTTCCCAATACTTCAACCGTTGGAATGGTGCTCATAGCCATTCCTTCGTGGTTGCACTGGAACTCCACGAACTTCCAAAGACGTCTTCCTTACTAACCAAAGTTGACACTGCCCTAAAGCGCACGTGCATTTCACTTCTCAAAGGAGAATACCTTTTACTAATTACAGATTCGGGCAGTCAAATTTATCCTTTAAGTATTAATTTAGTTAAGAAGTAACCACTCACTGTCACCAAGTCTGTTGAACTATCATGTATGTATAACACTGCCTTTGCTGATTATAAAGCTCCACACATTACCACTACTATTTGCCTTACGTTGATCAACCCCGATACTGTTTTCCACTTGCTATTTATTGTCACACATAAGGATTATATCCTCATATCCGAGCAAGACTTCAATATCCACCTGCCCCATTGGAACCCTTTCTATGATGAAGATCACGCGACCATTGACGCTTCTATTTCCTCTTATCAACTTGATGCTCTGATATTGTCCAAGCGCACTCCGTATGGCTACAAATTTACGTTGACAGCTCCGATTTCATCTCTTCATCCACACACACGTATCCCTTTGAATCTTGCTCAAAGCGAGGCACTCGAGACCGAACTTGATCTGCTTCTTACAAAAGTTTTTATCCGCAAAAAGAACCCTACTGAAAGGTACGCTATCCCCTTTTTCGTTTCCAAATCCTGTTCCGATGCACTTCGACTCGTAATTGACTACCAGCCATTCAACGTTATTACAGAGAAACTCCTCAATATAATCCACAAGTTTTCCAATTTCATGACCGGCGTCCGTGATTCCTTTAATTCCGCTTTTGATCTCTCTGTTGCGTATTATCACATTCGCCTTCACTTCAGACAGAAGACCTCATGACATTTAAAACATCGTTTGGATTCTTCTGCTTCAAAGTTATACCCTTTGGCCTTGTAAATGCTCCTGAAATTTTCACTCTGTTTGTCAACACGATTCTTCGCGAACACTCCAGCTTTGTTGGCGTCTACCTTGATGATATCCTCATCTTTAGCAAGAATCGTGAGGAACGCCTTTGCCATCTCCAAGCCGTGTTTCAAACCCTTGCTCGCCATAACATTTGTATTAACTTCCGGAAATGACACTTTATACAACAGACTGTTGAATGGGTTGGTCACAAACTCATTACCGAGAGAGGGGAGTCTCTATTCCCCCATCAGACAACACTATTACCAAGATCCAACGATGATACACCTCATCCAATCGCTAAGAAACTCAACAATTCCTTAGTCATCTTGCTTACTTGTCAGAATTTGTTTCTGATTACCCCGTTGCAACACTTCCGTTGACCTATCTCTTGAAGAAAGATTACGGGTTGGTTTGGTTAGACGGATGTCGACAAGCATTTGGCAACCTCATCAATTTGGAACTTCGACACTTTCAATTACGTTCATTTGACTCCAAAGCCGTTATTAAATTAACCACCGACACTAGCAAGTATGCTATTGGAGCAATGCTTTGGCAATCTATCAACTCTCAATGGACCCCTGTTGAATACCCATCGCAAAACTTGACCAATTCCAAGTCAACCAGAGCACTGCTGACAAAGTGTTCTACGCTATCTGTTTCGCTGTGCTCAAATTCTCCTATTACCTCAAATTGCACTACGGCTCCATCACTGTTCAAACTGACCACAAGCAGCTTGCCCAAATCTTCCAAATACATAATCCTGCTACCAAGCATTGCCGATGGCTGCTGAAATTGCTCACTTATCAACCTAACATTGAATTTCTTCCATGTGTTGAGAATGGACTGGCTGATTTCCTCTCCCGCTATGTTTTCCACACATATACCACTAGGCCAACATCATCACTCCAGACTCGAAAATCATCAAAGAATTCGTCACTAGCTTTCTATTAGATCCTGATTTCTCTGGGCACTGCAAGGTAGCACCGGTCACGGACGACCCTTCTCCGTCGGTAAATGATCCTTCCATCGTGCTGCATTATAATGAAAATAAATTGTGCTTACCACATTCAACTCTTTAATCGTTCCACAAAGCCTATCACTTTCATGACACCATAAGGCTGTCGTAGTCTAGCATTTTCCTTATGACTTCCATATCTACTGTTCTAGTCAATTGATTTTCTCCCCTATTAATATTCTCATCTGGGATGCGTTCAGTTATTCTTAACTTCGAATGTCTGTACCGATGATTTCCCCAACCCATGTGATCTTCAACAGACAATTACATTACTTTGAGATATTCAATCTCCTTCGTCTTAGATATTCAATAAGGCATCATGCCATCTCCCGAATGTGCTCTCTTGTGAATAAACCTGTTCCCAGGGACACTTCAACTGATCCTACCACCCATTGGTCTATGGACTCAAACTTTTCTTGAAATTGCATCCAGATTTCCTGCAAAAAGGATTAACAGAAAAACAATCGACGCTATTGTCATTTTGGTTGACTGTTTCTCATCCCACTGTCACTTCCACCCAATTAGCAAATCGTTTACCGGTGAGGTGTTCGTCCATTTCCTCAGAACACAGTTCTTTCCTTAACACGGTGAGTTCTTATTCCATAGACCCAGGTACCGGTTTGTGAAATAGCTAGAATATATTTGCCTGGCTATTCAAAGAAAATTAAATCGTCACATTTATCACGGCGGGCATAATAAAAGAGGGATTTCACTTTTCGAATCTATTCTTCATGATCCATGCTTTTGGTATAAAGGTACTGGCCTAGTCAGGTCGATTTCCTTTCTGTTACTTCATTGTCTTGCTCATAACTTGTTTTCTAACTCGACCTTCTGTCACAGAGATAATGGCCGAGTTAAGTACATTCCCTTTCTGCATAGAGAATGGGTTTTCTTTTTTAAATATAAATAGTCAGCCTTTCTTTGAATAGTCAGGTACATATATCGATGCCATAGTTTGGATATAAGATCCCTGATTACGCAGTTGAGCAAGATCATGTGAGGTTGGTGATATAATTCTGCGTATTAAGTATTATCAAGGGGAGACGTCATTACTGACTCGCAAGTTCCAGAAAAAGGTAAGAATGACAGAGACTGGTAACAGCATTGAAGGTGAATGCTCAGGATGTTCTTGGAATAGCTGCAATAGAGAGCGTTTAGTAATATCGAATTGGCATTTTTCATAACTTGACAATGTAATTAGAAATACCCTTTACTTGTTTTGATTATACCTGCCACGCATGAAAAAAAATAGTTGTCACTGGTTCCGCTTAATCACATTTAAGCAAATGCATACATATGTACAGTTAGCGGCACGCTTAATGACTTCTTTGTTTTTGATTAGACAATCGGTGCGTGGTGTAGCAGATTCGAGACCTACGTGATTTCAGGCCTATTTGATTGCATGCCTACTTAATTCCAGGCCCACGTAACATTAGACCCACAAGATTCGGTTCAATAGGGTGTGTGGGCCAAATTGTCACTACACACGGGGACATTTCAAAGACATGATTCCAAAGTTTGAATATATGCATATAATTAGTATGTTATTATAACTCTATTTTTATTTCATAGAATATTCGTGCATTACTAACTATTTTAGTAGTTTAATTATAAAACTAGCCATGTTCTTCTGTTACCTTACCTGTTCCAGAACACCTCTTTCCCGATTTGGATAGTCTGGTTTTCTGAAACACCGTGTCTTAGCCACGCAAGTGTAAATGACATAGCAAATGCATATTATAGTGATGGAAGTCTAGGTATATGGGCTATATAGTGAATGGTGAATCATATATGGCGATGCCACAATCTGGTAATGCAGGGGTGGAAATTCCCTTATGGTGAGGATATACTGTGATCATGCTAACAGCATAATATACCAAATAATGTACCTTAGGAACTGCTAGTTTATTTCCACGCATGTCTTAGTCCCTTGGTACATATATAAGACTGTCATATAAGCCTCTAGATGCTAATGTTGGCATCTCCCATACTAGTGGCGTTGCTCTTTGAGGCTTTGGCAGTTTCTGCTAATGGCGCAAACTACGTGAAATTTCCTTTTGTTGTCGATAAACGGCATCCAAATGAAGACTTTAAGGTTGATAACTTGGGAGATGCGAGAAATTCCCGATTATCGAAAAGGGACCCCGTCAAATTATCAAACTATTTAACGAAAGCTTACAAAGTGGATATCGAGCTAGGAGGCCAGCCGTTTAGCGTTCAATTAGACACAGGGTCAAGTGATTTGTGGGTCTACTCATCCAAGAACCCATACTGCAAGAATACTAATAAAAAGCGGGACTTTTTGCCGGCGTTGGATCTGAAAGACGATACTTTAGATGGAGACGATACTTTAGATGGAGACAATGAGCAATCTTCGTTTATTTCAGATATTCTGGAGACACTGACATTGTCACTGGACCCTGTATCTTCTTCCACTTTCAGTTCCTCCGATTTCGCATTCTCATCTGACCAGTCATCTTCCACGTCTTCATCTGACCAATCATCATCCAGTTCCTCTCCTGTTATGTCATCATCCAGTTCCTCTCATGTTATGTCATCATCCAGTTCCTCATCTGACCAGTCATCATCCAGTTCCTCTCCTGTTACGTCATCATCCGGTGCACATTTCTCTGCCTCTTCGACCTGGAATTTCCTCCCAATTAGCAAGTCAGCGCCGCCTGTAACCACGCAACCAGTACCTACTGATATTAAGCCATTCATTGATTGTTCCGCATTAGGGGTATATGATCCTTCAAAGTCGCCTACATTCAAAAGCCTTAATGAGAATTTCAGCATCAGTTATTTGGATTATACCTTTGCACAAGGCACTGCAGTAACAGATACCCTCCAAATTGGAAATTTCACCATTCCTGACTTCCAATTCTACTTAGCCGACGCGGGGAACTCTACGGAATTGGTTTTTGGGATTGGATTCTGGTATCGCGAATCGACAGGAATCTACGATAATTTCCCGGTAGCACTCTACAAGTCCAAGCAGATCAGTAGGATAGTATACTCGTTGTATCTCAACGACATATACGCTGAATCTGGTGACATTCTCTTTGGTGCCATTGACAAGGCAAAGTTTGAGGGTCTGTTAGTATTCTTTCCAATAGTTGGTAAGAACGGTACCTCAGAGGGACCATATACTGATTTGGGCTTGACTCTCGATAGCATAGATTTGACTATTCCAGATGGTTCCTCGGTTGGGCTCATTGATGCAAGAAAGAATGTGGTTTTTGATAGTGGCACTACGATGACACTTCTCCCACGGTACTCATTTGCTCGATTGGGTAGAGGGAATCTTTACTATGACAGCAGCTTTGGGTATTATATTTACAACTGTAACAAGCTCCAGAACTACACTCTTCTGTTCAACTTCACGGGAACCAAGTTTGACGTGCCGCTTTCGTCTTTTGGCGAACTGTTAAAACAGTTTAGGGGTCTTATGCCAGACCAGGTCCCTAAAAATATTGAGAAGTACTGTACTTTAAAAATCGACGTGAATCAAAATGACGAAGTTCTTTTTGGTGACTCTTTTCTTCGAAACTTTTATGTGGTTTATGACTTGGAACGCTATCAAATCGGCTTGGCAAAGGCTAAGCCAAACATTACCACGGAAGATATTCAAACAATAACGGGCGATATTCCCGGAACTACTATTTCGGTTGATCCAAAGAATATGTTTCAAAGTGATCCTGCTGTCGACGGTACAGACCCTACAGGTCAAGATCTTATATTTCTGACGAACAAGGCAGTTTTGAATGGAGCGGATTATTTGGTAGCACCAATATTGACGTCTTTGTCGGCCTTTGCTTCGTTGGTAGTTGTACTTTATTTTGTGTTATAGGTTGACAAACACCAAATCAAATTACGTCTGCATTATTATGTGTTATAGAAGTAGATTAAAGAACAATTTACGTCATAGATGGTGGATAGAATTTGACGTAGTTTATAGGAGTACCTTGTTTAGACATAGAATTATAGCGAACTATAAGCTACTTAATTGTTTGTTTTGTTCCTTTAGGATTTGGATAACCAGATTGGGTTTTGCTAGATAAAGATGTCCAGCTGAATTGGTCTTGTAATCGTTCTGTTTGCAGCAAATGGTCGGCCTTATAGATAACGCCGATCCTCCTAAGAGCCTATTGTCCACTAATCATCAGACAATGGTCACCGCTGATCAGTGTACGCGCTACTGTATTCTGTGGCTGAGTCTGGGAAGCTACTCTGGTCTCCTCCTTGAATACTGGACTTATTCCGTAGTGGTTAGTTAACCATGACAGATTTTAATGTAATCATTTGGATACTGTAAGTAAAATGGACGGAATTGGGAACAGATCGGGTAGTTTGTGTCGTAATTTACCATTTTTCTCAACGGATTCCATATCCTTAATTCACATTGCTCTTCTAGTTATTATTTGTCCTATTCATATTCCTGCAAAAATATACCATCTAATTAATTAACTTCCTCTTCTTTGTTGGTTTTATTTATGACATCTTGCATTATCGGGATGCATTCAGTTTTCTCCGCTCTTTAGATATTTACAATAGTTTAGATAGGTGTTAAGACTTAGCCCTAGAAAGTTAGGTAATAGTATCAAAATGAGAAAAACATTTATTTGTCATTATGACATTATTATGCATTTCCGAATGGGCAAAAAATACATAGTTGCATATTCCAGATCAAAAGTAGAGAGCATTTACCAACCCTCCGGCTGTCAAAACAGAAATGAATGTTCCAAATTACACAATTTATAAATGGCCTCTAAATGCTCTTGTAATAAAGAAGATGAAAGGGTTACCTTAAAAAAGTTTATCTACCGTGTGTTTGGTTCATAGGAAATGGTCTAGCCAGATCCATTTCCTCTACACGGCAACACTACATCCTTTCCAAGACATTCATTCCTTTCTTTGAAACGTTGTTTTCTTTGTTCTTCCATTTCTGTTATGCTTTTTGACCCAGTCTCCTAGTCAAGGGTAACGGTCCTGCCAAGCCCATTCCCTTAGACCAAAGAATGTGTCTCACTTTTTCCAGATATAAATAGTTAGACTATTCCCTGAATAGTCAAGCGAATATATTTTAGCTATTTTACCAACTACGTATCCTAGTTATTATATTACAGCTCTTATGAAAAAGATTATTGGACATTATAAATAAGACTATATATATTGTTACCTTTTTGGATTAAGTTGGTATATATATGATTTTCAGTCTCTAGTAACGCCCGTAGTGTTAATTTTACTCAGTTACTATGTTGCCCTTTGGAATGAAAACCAGTCTTATGGGTATAAAGTTTAAATTGCTTTATTTGCCACACGTGCTGAAACCCACCGATTTACTTTTTTATGAAATTTACTTTACCTGAAGCGCCCAAAAGCTAGATATTATAATTATCCAATTATTGACCAGAAAAGAATAATAACGATGCCGTCTGTGGAACTATGAAGATCTGAATGCCGCATCCAAAAATAGACTTATGCATCTATTATCCAGTACACCTTCTGTACGGTAATCTGTTTCCAACATTATCATAACCACAATCGCTCTATTATTATTCAGTCCAGCCTTTGTTTATTTTATTAATTGGTTTTGTACTCTAGTCTGTTTTAGGTTACTCAATTATTTCTTGGCTTTATCTCCACGAATCCACGGCTCAATTGGCTTTTATCAATATTCATGCTTGCAGATCTATACTGCAAATCTCGCAGCAAGGGCTAGATATTTAGAGCCCTAGAATTCAAGTCATGGAATTTCAAGCCCTGGAGTTTAAAACGCTGATATTTCCTACGGTTAGTCTATCTTAATTGAAATGATACTTCAATTATCTCTTAGCAAATGTTCTACAATATTCCTGAATATTTTAGTCATTCTTCTCTTTATCATGATTCACAATAATGATTCTTTTCCAGCTTGTAAATATGAGTTGCAAACACCAGCTCCAGTTTCTCCAATGAAGAAATTTCATAAAGCTGAAGGCAACAATGGTATTCCCTTTTCTTATTTTGTGAAATCAACGGAACCAATATCCACCGAGAAAATGAACAATATCATTTCAGCGTTGAACAATAATCTGGACAAAAAGTTTGAAAACCCCTGGATTACAAGTTACTCCGAGGAAAGTAGTAACAGCGAATATTTCTCGAACAAGACGGCAGGAAAAAAGAACAGGCTATTTTACGGATATTTTCATGAGTCCATCGCTGAGAAACTCAGTACCTTATCCGCTGTTCAATATGTGACGCAAGATTTGAAAAGCGTTGTCTCCAACGGAGTGACTACCATTAAAAATGCACCAAACTATTTGAACAAGATTTCGAATCCTGAAAAGTTCCAGAGCCCCGAAGGTCATTATGATTACAAATATTTATCACAAGGTGGTGAAGGTGTAGCAATCTACCTTATAGATGTTGCGACCCGAAAATCATTTTCTAATTATGCTGACAAATTCAAAAAACTACCAAAGGTACGTTATATTGATCAGGAGGATTACCGACGACCTGTAAAGGAAGCAGAAAGTATGCATGCTATTAATGTCGCCCTTCTTGCTGCTGGAAAAACTACAGGTGTAGCTCCAGAGGCACAGGTCTACTTGGTTCCTACACTATTTGAAACACCATCAGACTCGCGAGGCATATTCGAAGCAGTTAGATTTGCCATCAAAGATTATGACATAAAGACATCTCTGGAACTGCCCAAAGGATTAGTAATTAATATTAATATTGCTCCAAGAGGTTCTCCGGTTGATGCACCAAACCCTATCCTGCAAATCTTAGACGAGATCAGCCTTGAGAACCCAAATGTTCACTTTGTGGTTTCTGCAGGAAATAGAGCTATGGACGCATGTAAATTACCTATTTCCAGCTCACAACAAGCAATTGTTGTTGGTTCGGTCAACCAATGGGGAGAACAGTCGGACTTTACTAACTGGGGAAAATGTATCGACTTTATGGCCATGGCAGATAATATCGTTGTGAATAATGAATTGATTGAAGGTACTTCGTTCGCAGCACCACAAGTATCTGGTCTTATTGCATACTTGATTTCAACGAACCCAAATCCATTCAGCTCTTTCGGGAATGGAGACCTTACGTCGCAACAGATGAAGAATGTGCTTAAAAACTTTTCAAATAAACAAAAGATAACTCTGAGAAAGGGCACTACTGCGCCAATTATTGGGAATGGAATTACACTATATGAAAATGTCAAAACGAGAATAAGATGGCTTAAATATATGGAAGGCACGCTCCCAAACTCCCAAGGTTCGAAGTCTAAAGTATATGGCACCATTAAAGGTATATTTTCTAAACAATGAAATATTGAGCTGAAAATAACCTTAGGGCATCCGTGGGATTTGATGTTAAGATTATTGAATGCGCTTTAAAGCCGATCCATAATTTTTCTTTTTGTATACCATATCTAAGAGTTAAATTATTGAGGACTTACTGTCAAATGTAGTCAATTTAAAATAAAATATTTCAATTTGTGCAGAAGAAGTATACATACTTCTTTAGATTTATAATTATTGACCAGATTTTGAGATGTGATGATTAAATAAAACATTAACTTCTGTGGGACAAGGTACTTATGACTTTGTGACCTAACTTCATTGCTTCCTAGCATCACAGAGTAATAATTCATATGAGGGACTATTCTTTCACGTAGACTTTATTTAACATGTATCTTTCAAATAAATTTAGTACTAAGATTGTGTATCACAAGGGGTAAGAAATGTTTAACCTTCATCCACATATATATTAGTGACAGTGCACATAACCCGGGTACTTTTTGTAGATTTGCTTCTCATACTAAGCAAACCCCGAAGATCCCAACTCGACAATGGCATTAAGAATCATATTGAATGCAAAATAATTTATATCAAAGAAATTATTACAATAATATGTTGCCTGTGTACATATAACTGTTTCATATCTCTGATATTAAGGATACTGGTATTATAGATATCCAATGATGAGGCTAACTGAAGTTGGAGACAATTGAATGCTTTCCTTTAATATAAATCATGTGGCAAATCCAAAAATTTATATATTTTCTAATTAGAGATATGGCATGATCCGATAGATATATAAATTTGAAAGAAAATTGCTGGAGAATTAACAAGAGTTGGATCAACTACATTAGTGTGATATGGAAGCCATAGAGAGAAATGCTAGATCACGATAATAACGAAGTCCTTTAAAATGAATAAAACCTTAGTTCGAGCAAGAAAAATGACTTTATATGGGCTATTCATATATTCCAATATTAGTCAAGCGTATGGAATCTCTCTTAGCCCTTGAAATGACCGAATGAGTTTCTTGCTTCATCACATTTGTAATACTTGTCATTTTGAAGTGTCTGGGTTACTCTAAACAAAATAGCATGCGTGACAAAATATATGATAAGTGGAGCTTGAAATCTATACTGTTGTATTTTATGGATCCCAAAGGGGTGTATTGATTGTTTATTTGAGTATACCGAATGTGCGAAGAGTCTAATGTATATATTAGTGGGCAGCACAAGCTTATACCAGTGCTCAGTAATTACTTATTTTATGGTCTAGTATTCCTATTAGATAGTATTTTAAGTATAATACTGCGAACGGGTTAACTAAAGCAGTCAATAAGCTACATGTCTCGTTGAGAAGTTTGACAGTTCAGACAAGTACTACACTACTTTATTCAACAACCTGGTATTATCCTATAACTGCAATTATTAATCTTAAAATAAAGATAATAGCGAAATAGGATATCAATAGTGGGATCAAAAATGAGAACAAAAATGAGAACAAAAACTAAGCACTATTTAACGCAAGGAAAACAATCCCGGAAACTCGTTCGCTGGAGCTTGCAAAACAAGATTCACAATTGCATTGACAATTATTTGGCCCAATCCAGACAAACCACTAGGGGTTAGTAAGTTGGTAGGAACAACTTGCTTCAGACATCCAGATGGATTCGGGGCACCACTTAATCTGTTTGTAAGCCAAGTAAACGCGCCTCCGGCTCCTGTAACTGAAGCAGTGATGTGTTCTCCAATCAAATCTTGGTGGTAGGTAATATCAGCACCATTACCACAAATCTGTTCATACCAGAGATCGGTATCACTGGCAGGAATAATCTCGTCGGCGGCGGAATTATAGAGATATCCAGGAGCCTTTGGTGTCAAATCTGCCAAAAGTAAATTGGAGTCCAGGATAATAGGTTGGATAGTAGGGTCACTAATCACTGCTGATCCTCGAGGAAACCAGTCGCTCCATTGTGTGAAGAGATTCTCAGCACCATATACAAGTAAGCACAGCTGTCCTGCTGACCGGAATTGAGCTAACTTGTTCGGATAAACATTGTTATTGATGAAAGTATTAATCAACGAAAATTCATTACTTAGTCCATTCATTGCTGCAAGAATGAGACCGGCGCTATAAGTTCCCATATTGTATAGCGCGACATGAGTCACATTAACCACCACTCCTCCAGCAGCAAAACCAACAAGATTAATATCTGGTGCATATGTTGGTGCCAACGACGCACCCCAGGTGGTAGGTATTGTTCCTCCAGAGTAACCCCAAAAGGCCACATTGGCGTCCTTATTGATTCCTGTAGTGACTCCATCTGACAATACCGCCTTTATTGAGTTCAAAAGCGCATATCCAGCCTGGTGGGCAGAGCTAAATGCGGATTTTGGTCCTTCATAGTCTGGGACATTGACATAGTATCCCTCATTCAAAGGAGCCTGGATCAATAACTGCTCAATCTGTGAGCTAACAATTCCTTCGGGATTAGATCCTAATCTCAAGGCATAAGAAGGAGCACAAATAGATGCTGCTGCATCTTCAGCAGTCTGATACGACATTAACTTGCTAGGATCAGCATTTAATGGGATGAATAACGTGGTAACAATAGCATTTGGATTATGGTCGGTGTCTTCTGACCGGACAAGGTACTGGTACACAGAATGAATCTTTTCCGGGATAACCACAATACCAAAAGTTTCATTGACTTTTCTGGTCTTCAAAATAGCACCTAATGGTTGACTCTCAAAACCCAGCGGCGCATTGTAGAAGTCATCCTCACTTGGAGGTAATGGTAAGCTCCTAGGCTCGAGAACTTGATCAATAACAGGGGCTGTGAAAACCACTGCAAAGAACGATATAACGACAAGAATAAGTAATTGCATAATATTTATGGTGTGCACAGTCCTGAAATATTTCTCTATTTATAGGCAACACTTTTTCTCTATAACTTATTTTGCTTCCCCATAGCTGACTGTACAGCCGCACGTCAAAATGCACATTAACGTGCTCCTCATCTTATTTCTTCTATACTTATAGTCAATTTTAGACGTACTATTGATCCTGGTCTTGCAAATCATTTGTACTAAAGAGGAAAGAAAGCAACAGAGATCATCAACTTTGAATATAAATAGAAAAGTACCCATGAGGGGGATATTCAAATTAAGTTCCGTGAGCAACTGGACGCATTAAATTCCCGCTTAGGGTTCCCAGAAGTCGTTTTCAATGCCACTTTGGTACTATTATACAATATCTTCTAGTTGTGATCTAGTGACGGCAGTCATACTATTTTAGAAGAATGAAATAGAGGATTTCTCACTACAGCGTATTCCACTGGTTAATAAGCATTCCTTCTCCTTTTGGTATTATATCCCAATTTTAGTCGCAGAACGAAATTCTTGTAGATATCATGTGTTGCTTACTCCACCGCATGCTAGCTATATTCATTATGCATTAGAAGATATCCTTTGGAATTTCTTGGTGTTTCCGTGGTACCCATAGCTGTACTCGTCGTAGTTTGAAATCATCATCGCAATGTAATTATTAAAAGGGCTGCCCAAATTGTAATTCAAATTGACTTATGGTACATATTCCCCACGATCATCTTTTTAAAATAAAGTTCCGGTACTGTTCGGTTGGGATTTTGAGGATTCGCCCGGATAAGTCTGGGGTACTGACGGAATTTAACTTTGTTACTGGTGCATATTTTAAAACTCAAGAAAGGCTTCTTAACCTAGGTCAAAGCCCTATATAGAATGAACCTTGCGGGGTATCCATGGTCTGATAGGATATGTGGATATGCAGTCATAAGCTATAAGCCACCATAATAAAAAATGGCTTGTATCAAGAAATGACATACTAATAATTCATTAAGAGAATAAAAGGATCCTATTAGTATCACACTGTGGTGAACTACTAGGCTTTTGTCTTACTCCTCCTACGATTCAGGAAGCAGAACATTCATAAATAGAATAAACAGCGAAACTTGGCTTCAATAATATTCATTTTGTTCTTGTCAAATAACCCGATGAATAAATAACAGAAGACTCACTCCTTGGGTAAAGCTTGTCGCTTTTTTATAGTGATGCTCTAACTCTGGTTAGTCTAAACAGGGCATCAGCTATTACTCTTGATTTATTGAATGACGATTGTATTTTAAATATTCCTAGAATGCTAAAGTAATGATATTACGTATTATATTGTTGCTTTGCACGTTGAAACAACTGTAACGCACGGAGTAACAATAACTATGAAAGTGCATCTCATAAAAGACAGATATGCTATCAAGAAGGAAAACTGTTCATTGTGCCAATCAAGTTTTTATACCACCACTATGCGACTTAATTTCTCGTGAAGTATGAAGATATCGATAGGCTAGAACAGTGAGACAAGGAAAATATAGATTATGACATGCGAGAATGATAATATAAAATAATGCCCAATTACCCAAGAGAAGAACTTATTATTCTTATAGTATGGTGCACATACACTTTGTTTGACCGAGGCCTTTTTCTGGGATCTCTGAGTATGCATGCGTGCCTTTGAGAGATTGTCTTGTAGTGAGCTCAAAAACTTCAATCACTCCTTGGCCGGTCTTTGCAGAACATTCTGCGTAACCCTTTGCGCCAGTTCTTTGTGTAAGAGCATACCCTTCAGAAAATGAAACTGGGTGCTGCGACAGTTTTTGCAACTCCTCAATGGTGCTAGGGTCATCTCTCAAGTCACACTTGCATGCAACCAATACAAATGACACTCCTGGGCAGTAGAGGAGTACTTCAGGTACCCATTTCTCGCTGATATTCTCCAAGGACTCAGGCAAGTCCACTGAGAAGCACACCATGACTACATCGGTATCTGGATAAGACAAATGCCGTAGTCTATCGTAATCTTCTTGCCCAGCTGTATCCCAGAGTGCCAAATTCACATTTATACCATCTATTTCTACCTGGGCAACATGGCTTTCAAACACAGTCGGTATGTAATCAACTGGAAAAATCCCCTTGGTGAACACAGTTAATAAGCATGTTTTCCCCGAAGCACCGTCTCCCACAATAACCAACTTTTTATTAAGTATCTTCTGATTACGTACTATATCATCGTACACCATTCTTAAAGGATACTACTGTACACCGTTGTAAATTTTTATGTTGCCCACCCCTAATGCGCCCTATGCAGGTGTATGGACCCCGTGTAATCCCAGGTAACTCGGTTCCACGGTCTGCAGTCACTTGCAATAAGACCAGGATAATTGGATACTCAGAAATAGATGCCAAGGAGTAGGTAATGAGATGTGAGTTGCAGGTGAATAATAAGGTGTAAGTAGTAAATGAACTTGCAGAGTGTCTGATTTATGATAGTATCTCCGCAAATGGCTTAGTGCATATCCATCCCAATGGAACGACAAAATAGTGCTACCCTGATTTATCAATATTTTACCTACCGACATGATACTTCAATATTGGAATTGAGCTCCCGGAATGTACATAGGAATCACCAATACTGGATTTTAATATTACCATTTCGGTTTGTGGGGCCCCCTATAGTTGCCCCTCATCTGGGAAGATGAATACCCGTTTCCAATTGGACAATATATAGGCTAATCGGATAATCAATGTGCTGCTCCGAGATTAGGTGGGTTAATTAGTAACTTCAATGAGCAAGTGCCAGTCGTGCCTATTTTCTAATAATTATAGCAGTGCTGAAGAATACACAAGTCTCTAGTTATATTCTCCAACATTTCACCTCTTAATTGTCTTGGGCGACAATCTAATTTTGGACCGAAAAAAAAGTACAGTGGTGTGTGGGTAAATTGACAATGGTCGGACCAAAAGAAATAAGGGGTAAAAAATCAATATCCCCCGCACCTCGACTTAAGCCGCAGTTTAAGAGGAACCCTTGGTTCAGGAACCATCATGGATCCAGGGCATTAATGCTATACATATAGCCGTTACTTGAATTGTATCAATAAGGATTGAACCAGTTTATATGAAAGTTAAAAATATAGTATCAATCTCCCTTGGGAGCATAGTATAGCTATAGAACTAAAATAATTAGAAGGACTATTATTATTAGCCTTACCGTCATACTACCCTAAACCGGTAATTATTTTGGCCATTCCCGGTTTCCACGAAAAGCACATTGCTCATCCAATTTCCCTACTACCACACTCTCACCAACACTAGCAGGAATCTTATCTCTGTGAGCAGAATTTTGTTCTGCTACATAAATAGTGGTGTCGTCGTCGGTCGTAGAGGGAGAGCTCTCAATTTCCCCTGAGACCCTAGTATAGCTATAGCTTTAATTAATATTACTATTGTTTATGAGAATTTTGCATTGATCCGTGTAGATAGTGCAGCAATGCACAGCGGCTTATGGCTACAATAATATATACTAGATAATGAAGGCTGGATTTAGAGCTCCATAATAGATAAAAGGGCTGAAACTTATACCGAATAGACTTCTGGAAATTTTCAATGCTGCTCTGTTCTTTTTTGGGAAAAAGCATACCTGGAATTAAGCAAGGGAGGGTATACAGTCTGGATACAAAATTTTGATACGACAAAGCGCAGGTAGTCGGCGAAACAAGATCTAGATAGATAAATAAATAAATAAATAAATAAATAAATAAACTTACAGCTCTGTTAACTGGGATTGACTATTTTTATTCTTCCGACTTAGCTACTCATTAATTGTAGTTTTAAACCGCTTTGGCTGCCAGAAATCGTGATGATAATTAGAAGGTGTTTGGTAAGCAAGCAATATGAAAGGAATAGAATTCAAGTATAAGCACCGTAGAATACAATACGGTATTCATCTTTTAGTGGAAAATTTCATTATAATTCATTTGTACATTCTTTTTTAAACTGTGAAGTCTAATTAGTGGCTTTGGTTAAAGCCGAAATATAGAATCTTGGCCAATTACGGCCGTTAGTACTATTTGGTTTACTGAAACAGTGTCATTTCCTAAACCCAATGAAGGTAGACTGAGAAGAAAATGGTCAATTATACATTATTAATCAAACTCCAGGCCGTTTTTACCGAGATCGCCCTTGAAGTTGGGGCTACAGGAAGGACCAGTCACACAACTGTTGCCAGAACACGAAGTATTCTCAAGGTGTTGATTTTGCAAGACAACAAAGTGTAAAGCATCACATATTCCATAATTCCGAGACATTTTTTAATGAACACAAGCAAAAACTCACTGCATGGTGTGTTGTAGCGTAGTTCGAATCCGTGATACACTTCGAGGTCGGCAATGTGAATACCGATCATGAATAGATACGATATTTGGACTTGGGCGATCCCCCAATACGCATCTGTCGGGCGAATTTCACCTACAGACATTCACAATATGCAACCGGGACGTATACCGGAGAGCAAATAATGTTCCTAGGACGCCTCGACAACGAATATGATACGAATTTATTTCCAATGTGAATGGTTTTGCTCAAGCAAAATGAATATATTAAATTGCCCTCTGTTTTCGCTCGCAGTCAAAATGCAGATGAGGGCGGGGTGCATTAGCCTAGTTCCGGGAAGGCAATTCCGATAACTAAGGTTGAGCATTAAAGACCACATTACTGTCGGTAATGCACTTACCGATTGTTTGACGCCACCTTCGCCCAAATAGTATGAGCCAACTGGATATGTTACAATGCTATGTGTTGCTTAAAACTATGTTAAAGTCTTTGTATTTGATCAATCTCTCAGATACTGGAAAGACTGCCAAGATGTTTGCCAAGAACTCCCCGAGGTAGAATAATTTGCCAAGAATTTGGGATTCCCCTGACTAAGGACTAGTAGCATTCCCCACCCCCACCAGTGAAAGTATAGCGTTGTAATTTTGAGTGTATGGCACCATAGTTTTCTCACTATGCAAACCCCACTGCCATGGAGCAATCTAAAAGTGGATGCCTGGTGGAGTGCATGATTTTTTGTGGAGAGTGCATGAGACCGAAGATGGATTCTATCGACTATAAAATCCTCAACAAACCGCCATTATTTTTTATCATCAAACAATCAAATGCAATTAAAACAATTACTTGCTACTGCTTTCTTTGCTGGCTCTGTTGTATCACATCCTGTGAAGGATATTGCCATTCCTCCTGTTGTTTTCACCTTGAACGGTGAGGAAATTGCCCACACCAAGAAACTTGTCATCAAGGGCAAGATTGGCAAGTCCATTCTTGCTCCAATGTACACTCAGTTGATCCAAGACGCTGATACTGCATTGACCCATCCTGTTGACACTGTTGTCAACAAGACTTTGCTTCCTACAAACGGAACCAAGCACGACTACTTCAGTCTTGCACCATACTGGTGGCCAAATCCAAAAACATCTGATGGACTTCCATTTATTCAGAGAGACGGGCAAATCAACCCAGCCTCCAAGGACAACCGTACTGATGGTACTCGTTTTGCCAACTTCTTATTGGACCTTGACGCCTTGACAGTTGCTTACTACCTTAGTGGTGAACAAAAGTATGCCGACTACGCTGGTGTGTTGATCAAGGCCTGGTTTTTGAACCCAGAAACCTTGATGAACCCAAACTTGCAATTCGCTCAGGCTATCCCAGGTGTCACCTCAGGTAGAGGTATCGGTGTTCTTGACACCAGAAACCTCAACTATGTTACTGACGGAATTGGATTGCTTGCTGGATCCGGTGTTCTCAGTAACGATGATATTGCTGGCCTCAAGACCTGGTTCACCACTTACTTGGAGTGGCTCCAAACTAGTGCAAATGGTAAGGATGAGTCCTCGCAAACCAACAACCATGGTACCTGGTACATTTCTCAAGTGACAAACATTGCTCTTTTCCTTGGTCAGAACGACGTTGCCAAGAAATGGGTTCAGTTTGCCATTGACACCAGATTAAAGCCTCAATTCAACTCTTCCGGTGCCCAACACTTTGAATTGGCCAGAACCAGACCATTCCACTACAGTGTTTTCAACCTTGTTCCTACTGTTCGCTTGGCATATTACGGAAGCCAAGTCGGTATTGACTTGTGGAACTGGAACCCATTCAACACCAAACTGCCTTTGATCTTGACTGCCTTTGACTTCTTGGCACCAGCTATCATCAACCCATCCACTTGGAAGTTGCCAGATTTGACTGGTGTTGAGTATGGAACCTCTTTCCCAGGCGACAGTCTCCCAGACGCAATTACACAAGCTGTGTTCCACTATGGTATCAAAGATCAACAATTGTTGGATTCTTTCAATGCCGACTTGAAGGGAGCTCCAAACGCCAACTCTTTCCTCAAGTGGCCAATCAAGGAGCTTATTAAGAACCCATCAAAGTTGTGATTCCGCTATACCCGAAGCATAGATTTCTTGCTTTTCTTTTTTTCTTTCAATAAAATATATATGGTAATAATGTCTATTACAATTCCTTGTAGTAAATGTACTTGTGAAAATGATTCTGATTATTTCAATAACAGTCAATGTTAGATTAAGCATGTAGTGAAACCAATTAAAGATCATGTTACTAAAGACGTAGCTTATAGGACAATCAATGTTATATCTGCATTACTAACGTAATGCAAGAATATCTATAAAACCTGTTACTGTTGTCCCATTTAGTCTAAAAATATTTTTGCTCTGGCTAGAAAAGAGAGACAAGCTCCATCAAAATCCCTAGAGATTAACAAATCTACAAATTATATTACATAAGCGCTTACTCGTACAGCTCGAAAGTATCTAACAATGATAACAATGATAACAATATTTATTTTTGTATTTAGCTATATATTGTCTCTGAAATTACGGTTATTTGACGAATATGTTTTTACTCAGGAAATCCTGAGACAGCATTGCCGTTGAAGGAAACCCTTTGTCAGCCCTCATTCAGCTGGTTGGGATTAAAATCTTCGGTGTGAGCGGTTGTATTGCTGATACATAGTGCGTGTTGCATATTCCATTAATGAAATCTAGTACTTCACCAATGTGTGATAGAATTCGGGCTCCTAGGATCTCTGGGAATCTGAAGTCGTGTATTATTGAAGGAGAGGGTGTCCCACATCTTTTGTATTTTGGGTTTTCATTACCAAATAATTTGAGTAACAAGTCATCCATGAGGACTATGCCACTGATTAATTGTGATATTGGATTGAGACTTGTCTTGGGGCCTGCAAGAGTCTCCGTGCACCTTGATCGACATGGCGCTGGTTTTGCGTGCGTTCCTAAAGTGGTTGGGAAGCAAGTCATTATGGGAGATGATATTTTCTTGCTGCTCTTTAGTTGCCTTTTCTGAGGCTATTTCTTTGAGCATCTGGGTGCGGGATTATTGTGATTCCTGTATTTGTGGTATTAAGTGAATTAATCAAGATCATTGTATCTACCTTCTGGGGTATGCTTTTAAGGCGCATAGTCTATTATTGGTTTATTGAATATCTCAGAGATTAAGGAGATTTTCCTGCTGGGAATCTCATGAGTTAATAAGATCGCCGGTACAAAATCTGAAGTCAAGGATAGCTCAATGTATACTCGAGAAAAAGTAGAGATGGAAGCCATAAGGAAGAATGTTAGATTACGACATTTGTTGCCCTATTGAATTCAGTAGCTCCGTACACTACTGGAGGCTGCATGGAACAGATTATCGGACAGAACATGCAGCTATCTTTAGTTTAATATTCCATTGATTAACTCAAAGTCTCTACCCAGATCATGCGAATTTAGCAAGGGATAATTTAACCAGTATATATGAGGAAACTTTGAAAGACAGTAAATATTTTGCTACTTACAGATTACTCAAAAAAATTAATTTCACTGATGCCTTGTTCATATCCATTATTTCCAGGGCATCGTGGATGTTATACGGCTTCTGATTAATGGAATGTATTTAGGATGTAAATCGTGCATCTGAGACGGAATAAAATTTTTAATAAGAATATAAATTCAATCTGTAGAAACTATTGCATAATACCGAGTATAATTATTAATTATTTGCAGATGCTATATGTAATATCTTGTTGATGTATTAAAGTAATTTTGAATGTTGGTGTAGATTCTATGCGTTCATGTGATTACCTTGTGCAATCCCAATAAACTTTGGACGATCTTGATATGGTTTTGAAAATCGTAACGGAATTTGACAAGTTGATTTTAACTAATCGATTTTAGCCCTTTAGTTGAACAAACACATACATTTACTGAGAACATTCTGCATCTGTTGCAAACCTTTGTAATTTATATGTAGCCGTCCTGATCCCGTGATTTTCTTAGGAACTAATTAGGGCACATGCATATTTCAAAAATGTTTTTCTTGTGCCTGTACGACAACCATCGGTTCTCCACAATCAATCACGATAAGTGAAACTGTGACAATACTTGTTTTTACTCCATATTTGTTTTTGGCGTCTTCATCGTGAAGTATAGCGCCTATTATCTCCATCAAACACCTGCAATTCAAGAAATGGAAAAATCCATGCAGAATGATGATATCAGATGACTGTGTGCCTTCGCCAGTTGTTTGAGGATCTACAATACATTTCTTATCCATAGATTGGTGATTTAGTGTTTTTTAAAATCTATTTATAGTTGATAAATTACTAGCGAAGTTTCCAAACTACTGACGCAATTCCTTGTTCAAATTACTGTTAGTAAGAGGATTACCAACAATGAGCCTTGCAGTATTTCTTGACTATTAACTTGGCTATTAACTTGGCTGAAATAGAGCCACTAATCTTAAAAAAAGCCATAGATCTGAAACGCATACTTAATACTTATGTCGCTGTTGTGTCCGCATGGTTCGATGAAAGGCCACAGCCTAAGAGAAAATGCAAACTTATGCACATATATCAGGGACATACTATCTCAAGAACCGCCCTATGGATCTCAAATATTATAAAAGCATATATAATTCACCATTAAGATTCATCCTTGGCATCATGAAATTGAATTACTTACCATTCCTCACTGCTATTGTTTTCACAAGTGTCTCTTTTGCAATTCCCGTTAGCCAAAGTGAATCGTCGTTGAGCAACATTGAAAAACGTGATTCAGGTTTGCTTTACAGTGAGATTTCTCCTCAGAAATACGAGATATTTCGATATATTGCTGCTGCCCATATCAACGTCGGCCTCAGATTGGGTCTAAACCACAAAGACATGGCCAAGTATGTTTCCACTCCATCGGTGAACAGCGCCCGTAGTGGCGTAGCCAATAGCGGTTTTCGTTCTTCTGGAAGCTCCGGTCAACCTTTGAAACTTAGTGGCATGCCTCTTCCCACAATTCTCGAATACTTTGGAACCACGAGTGGTGGACGTGCAAACTCAAATGGATACGAAATACCTTCATTTGTGTATTATATTTTTGACAAACTTCGGACATTCAGGTTACTTCCAGAAAATCTTTTCTATTCAAATAGCCAGAGCGGAGCTGAACTCGTTTTCACAAGAAGTCTCAATGACAACCCTAAACTGATTACACACTTAACTGAAAGTCTCAATGCTAACCAGCCTGACAATGCTCACATTCTTGCCGGCGCTATGAAGAAAATAATCAGTAATTTTCCAGAGAGTATCATGACTAATGCTTTAGATGAACTATGGGTTAAGGTAGGCTCTTTGGATCGTATGCTGTCAACCGCTGTGCATGAATTGGCACAGATGTTGCCTATACAGAACCATCATTTGCTTGAAGTGATCCTTTTGAATATGGATTGGCTTCTATCAAGAAAATCACAGACAGGTGTTAAAACTCAGGATATTTGTGAAGTATTAACACGTATGCTTTTTGAAACGCCCTATAACATACATGATCTTTATAGAACAACGGCTCAACGTTTCAAAACAGTCTACGTACTTGTTAGATCTTATCCAAAAATTGATACTGTGCCACTGTCTATTGTTGATAGATATAGCAGACTCAAGTCCTCCTTCATAAGAAACGGCAGGTATTTGCCTGCCGCTGAAATCATTAAGATTGTCATGGAAGATATAGGAAATAACAATTAAGGATAACTTAGTCCAATTCAACTTCTATATCATATTTTAATTAATGCAGTCCTATCAGAAGTGCTGCATGTGCTCCATGGTTGAAACTGGAAATGAACGAAATGCTAGCATCTGGTATGTCAAGCTATTAAAAAAGATGGTACCTTATTGTTGTTTTGTTATTGAATAGTTCCATCAAATATGAATTCACTAAGTGTTGGTTGATTTGCTCATTCCCTTGCAAAAAACATAAAGTACTATATAGTCAATATTATATCAGTTGCCCATTGTAATGAAGTAGAGAAGATTACCCTGACCCTTTATTTACCGTCTGTTTGGCTCTCAGGAAACGGCCTAGCTAAGCCCATTCTCTTTGATAAGAGAATGTGTCTTACTTTCTCCAGGTATATCTAGTCAAGCAAACATATTTTAGCTATTTTACCAACACGTATCCTAGTTGCTATATTACACCCATCATGCAATAAATGCGAGGAGTCAAACTTGGCAACGAGGGTGACCAGGCTTCTTACACAACCAATACAAGTACTAAGCATCAACAATACAACCGCTCACATTGAAGTTTTTAATCCCAAGCAACCGAATGAGGGCCGACATAGGGCTTTGTTCAACAGTAATGCTGCACAAGGATTTTCGTAAGCGAAGATATATTTGTCGAATAACCGTAATGACGGAGACAATATATAGCTAAATACAAAAATAATAATTATTATTATTATTATCATGTGAGGACCCGGGGCCATCCACCTTCCACGACTTTACCTTCCCAGCACACTATGCCTTTCGAACCCAACAACAGATACACGAAGGAATTACCACTGCTAACCAAGCCCGCCTCTTCTTCTCACACAAGGCGAAGCTTGAATATATTATAGGATTCTACTCGTCTGTGCTGGAATAGTGAATTCTCTTTTTGCTACAACACACTAGGAGGGCTACTGTGCTAGTATCCGGAGGATGGGATGGCTCAAGTCACCTCTAAAGATCTAGGCGAAAGCTCATTGCCCCTCCAATGCCCATTACTCTACATATTTACCAACACCAGTCAAAATTATTTTATCTCTGTCACAGAGTTTTCTTTCGATAACTACATAGCAGCACCGTTCTTAGTCGTGGACGGCGAGGCATAAATTTCCCCTGGGAGCTTTGTATAGCTAGAGCCTAAAATAAATATTATTATTATAGTATTAGAGTAATCATAAATGCCGGAATAGATTCTATGTGCTCATGCGACAACTTTGGACGATCTTAATACGATCTTGATAATGATTATAATAATAATATTTTTATTTACTTCTATAGCTACACCAGGCTCCCCCGAAGGGTGAGATTGATATTTCACCGTCTAAAAAACTAAGAACGGCGTCGCTAAATTTTGAGTCAAGAGAAAACCCTTTGAATGGGGATAAAAACTTTCGACTTGATCTTTAAGGAACTGTTAAAGAGAGATGACTCAGAATGAGCTGTGGAGTCTCGCCCCCAAAGGGACTACCTGCCCGGCCACCCTTCTCGTGATGCTGTAGAATATAAAAGGAATCTACACATCCAGCACTAACGTGTAGAATCCTACAAGGGAATAAACTGATTTTGCGTCAGTGAAGAGGTGGCGAACCTGCGCTCTACTACTTATGAGGCCTTCGCCTATTGTTCCCTGAGTTCGGAATACCTCTAAGCTTGGGCATGAAAGGTCATGTAATATGGAGGGATTGTCACACCTAGGGCACTTCGGATCGCAATCAGGGTTAAACTGTTTCTTGATGGTGCTCGATACCAAGTTTTATCACTTGGAAGTTGGCTGATCAAACTCAAAATTTTCATTGGGCCCACTAAGGCCTCAGCTAGCAAGAGTTTATCTTTAGCAGTTGTAATCACCACTGAATCCGTTCCGTATAGAGTTCTATAGTGGGCTGAGAGAGTAATCTCACCAGTGCCCATTAACTTTTGCCATTCCTTGGTTATCCTCGTGTTTATTTAATCTTTAAGGATCCATTTTTTTCGTCCGGACAGGGCACGATCTTGATAATCATAACTGATTTTGACAGGTTGATCATAGATAATCGATTCAGCACTTTAGTCGATCAAATGCTTGCATTTACCATGAAAACTCTGCGTCTCTTATAAATCTTTGTAATTTATGTCAGACTGTCCCCGTGATTTAGTTGGTAACTAATTAGGGCACATGCATATCTCAAAAACTTTTTTCTTGTGCCCCTATGGTAAACTATCGGTTCTCCGCGATCAATCATGATAGGTGAAACTATGACAATACTTGTTTTTACTCCATATTTGTTTTTGGCGTCTTCATTGTGAAGTACAGCGCCTATTATTTCCATCAAACACCTGCAATCCAAGAAATGGAAAAATCCATGCAGAATGATGATATCAGATGTTTTTATGCCTTCGCCAGTTGTTTGAGGATCTACAATACATTTCTTATCGACATATTGGAGATTGAGTGTTTTTTACAATATATTTATATTTGATGGATTACTATCGAACTTTCCAAATTACTGGTGCAATTCCTTGTTCAAATTCCTGTTAGTAAGAGGATTACCAACAAGGAGCCTTGCAGTATTTCTTGACTATTAACTTGGCTGAAATAGAGCCACTAATATTAAAATGTTCACCATATATCTGAAACACTTATATAAGTGACCGCTGTGTCCATGGTATGGTATCGATAAAAGGCCACAGCCTAGGAGATGATGCAAACTTATGCACATATATACCAGGGACATACTACTTCAAGAACCGCCCTATGGATCTCAAATATTATAAAAGCATATATAATTCACCATTAAGATTCATCCTTGGCATCATGAAATTGAATTACTTACCATTCCTCACTGCTATTGTTTTCACAAGTGTCTCTTTTGCAGTTCCCGTTAGCCAAAGTGAATCGTCGTTGAGCAACATTAAAAAACGTGATTCAGGTTTGCTTTACAGTGAGATTTCTCCTCAGGAATATGAGATATTTCGATATATTGCTGCTGCCCATATCAACGTCGACCTCAAATTGGATCTAAACTATAAGCAGTTGGCCGCGTATGTTTCCACTCCATCGTTGGGATACAATTCTCGTGACATGCTGAAGAGAGGTTTTTTTTCTTCTGAAGCCTCCAAGGACCGTCTTCCTGTTGAGCTTTATGGCATGTCTCTTGACAATGTTCTCAGATTATATAAAACCAATGGGGCTGGAAAGGTAAACCCATCTGGATACACTATACCCACATTTGTGTATTATTTTTTTAGCAAACTTTATGAATTCAGGCGGCTTCCAAAATATCTCTTCTCTTTTGATCCACAGAGCGGTCCTCAGATCAAATTCATAAGACAGATCAATAAAGAACCTGCGCAGATCCCAGTCGAAACTGAAAGGATCAGTGCTGACCAACCTGTCAATGCCTATATTGTTGCCAACGCTATAAAGAAAATAATCAGTGGCTTTCCAGACAGTATCATGACTCTTGGATTGGATGAACTATGGGTTGGGGTAGGCTCTTTTAATCCTGTGCTGTCAACCGCTGTGCTTGAATTGGCACAGATGTTGCCTAAAGAGAACCATGAATTTCTTGAAGTACTCCTTCGGAATATGAATTATATTATAAGCAAACAATCACAAACGAAGATTGACGATGCGGGGATTTCTCACATATTAACAAGTATGCTTTTTGATACACGGGGTAACGCGGTATATTTTCATGATACCTTGGTTGAGCGTTACAAATCAGTCAGTATACTTGTTCGTACTTTTCCAACAATTGAAAATGTGCCACCGTCTATTGTTGATAGATATAAGACACTCAAGTCCTCCTTCATAAAGAAAGGCAAGGTTTTGCCAGCCGCTGATATCATTCAGATTGTCATGAAAGATATGCAAAATAAACATTAAGGATAACTTAGTTCAATTCGACTCCTAGATCATATTTTAATTAATGCAGTCCTATTAGAAGTTCTGCATGTGCTACATTTTTGAATCTGGAGATGAGCGAAGAGCTGACATCTGGTATGTCAAGCTACTAAAATAGATTATACATAATTGCTGTTTTGATATTGAATAATTTAATCAAATGCAAATTTGGCAAGTATCGGTTCAATTGAATAACCCCTTGCTAAAAAACATACAGTACTATACAGTCAATACTATACCAGTTTTTCTCTAACTTAACATCTGTAGTTCAACTAATCTACTATCTGCAAAATTGGCCAGGCTTTTTATATAACCTCGCAAAACACCATCAAGCTTGAATAAAACAGTTGCCGTTGAAGCTTTTAATCTCAGACAGTTACATATGTGCTGATAAAGGGTTTTTCTCGCCAGCATTGCTGCCTTAGTATTAGACTATAGTATTGCTCCAATGTTGTTGGAGAATGTCGTGACGTCTGAGGCCATGAGATATAACACAAATGGCACCCCGCAGTATATCATCCCCAGCGGATTATGAAAAAGCCACTTCGGACGTGTAAATGTGATAACTATAAATAGGGATCACTTTACCGTATAGAAAGAATAACTTACCCGAACAATTAAGCTAGACATTGTATCTAGCAGAGCCCAATCCGGTTATCCAGGTCCTAAAGGAACAAAAACAAATAATTAAGTAGTTTATAGTTTATTATAATACTATGTCTAATAAGGCAAGACCTATAAACCACGACAATTGACAAAGCCGGTGCCCCATCAAAGCTGTTGTGGACGGTGCTTAACTTACGTGTAATAAGTTACTTATAGACTTTACTGCAGTTTTATAGTCATGAATTATTTCAGTCATATTTATAGCTGATCAGTGATAAGTCTAGATCCAGGCCGAACTAGAACATTTATATACCTATTCACAAAATTACACCTCAACTGGGCCAAAGAACTCGCTTCTGATGTTTGATTCCTCAATTCCCTTATCAGCCAACTGCTTCTTAACGAACCGCATGTATCCTCTTGGCCCAATAACGTAGTAGTCATTGCTGGAACTAGCGGAAGCAAAGTCCTGTACCTCCAAATGGCGGGCAACACCGTTATTCGTTGCCTTTGCCTCAGGTGAAGAAAAGTATTCATGTAATTGAAACTTGTCACCATACTTTTGTTTTAACTGGTCCAATTTGTTACCAAATGGCCGTGCCTCCACGTTGCTGTTAGAGTTGTGGAGCACCACATGTCTTCCCTTACTCAATGCGTGTTCGGCAATAGGCAATAATGGAGTGA
Organism: Saccharomycopsis phalli; assembly: GCA_020342235.1. NCBI lineage: Eukaryota > Fungi > Ascomycota > Saccharomycetes > Ascoideales > Saccharomycopsidaceae > Saccharomycopsis > Saccharomycopsis phalli. The sequence continues at coordinate 57,991 of CP073212.1, forward strand.
TTCCAATTCCACCAGCAAACATTACTACTGGGTGTGATTCGGTCTTGTCGTCATAGACAAAGTTTCCGGCTGGCGGAGCTACTTTGATGACATTGTTGACTTTTAAGGTTTCATGAATGTATCCTGAGATTTTACCGTCCTTCAAGTGTCTGACGGAGATTCTATACTCGTTATCGGTAGGGTACTGAGAGAGCGAGTACTCTCTACTTGTCTCAAACTTGTCTCCGTCTGGAAGCCATCTGATACATACGTACTGGCCAACCTTTGGTATGGCAATTGGCTTACCGTCAACAGGAGCAAAGTACACAGACTTTACATTGCTGGCCTCTTGCTCAATACGGGTGATCTTAAACTCTCTAAATCCCTGCCAGAGGTTCTTGAGATACGCCTCATGCTCAGCATTGATCAATATCTGGGCCAAGTTCCCGTACGCCGTAGCCCAAGCGTCCAAAAACTCGTCATTAGCGGTGTCACCTAGTAACTTTTTCATAGTCTCGAGTAGACATTTTCCGACAATTGGATAGTGCTCAGGTAGAACTTGTAACCCAACGTGCTTGACGACAATCTGGTTGACAAAGGCAGTAAGCGGAGCCAAGTTGTCAATGTTCTTGGCGTAATTGAGCAATGCAAACGCCAAAATCTTTGGTTGTCTAAGAAGCTTCTGGTCGGTGAGATTGAAGAACGGCTTTACCTCGTCATAACTGGTGATCATGTACTTGTAAAACTCCGCAGTTAAAGTCTCACCGGCACTCTCCAACGTTGGAACCGTTGCAGTGATGATCTCCTTTTGCTTAGGGGTCAATTCCTTGATTTCGTATATAATAGTGGCTTTACTCATGTCGCTGAATAATATGGAGATTTTAATTGGATTATATACATCTCGCTTAGTCAGACACGATGAGTACAATCATGCCATGCACTTACAGGATGAACACGACCTCAATACATTTGATTGACACCGTTGGATCTTAAACCTGTCACAGAACTGAGCTTCTGACTCCAAAGACTTACAAAACCTCGGCATATAAAGCAACCATAAAATTTGAAGATATATTCTAAAAGCTGTTTGCCTGACGATAATCCTCGAAAACTCCTCTATTAGCATGCATAAACGGTTTTCTCCGAAGGAGTTTTCCACGCCTAAAATTTCCTGCCCTGTCACTCAATTTGGCCCAATTTATTCCGACCTTGCATGGAATATCACGCATTTCTGGTCAGCCTCGCACAATTTTTTGTATTGCCTTTGTTATATTTCTGAGATGGGCATGCCCAATATTGTAGGGTGGCATGGTGTAAATAAGCCTCCCAAATGGACGAAGCCATACTCCTTCTTGCACAAACTTCCGCTGGCATTCCTCCACGTTAACCGCAGACTCCATTTCTACCACCCCAATGGCACCTAGAACCCGCACATCTCTCACGTGACTCAAGGTCTTTAGCGATTTTAATTGCCCAAGCTGCTTCTCAATTTCAGGCACGTGACGTCGATTGTCCTCCAAGAGTTGCAAACTTGAGTTTGCAACCGCACAGGCTAGTGGGTTACCCATAAAAGTCGGGCCGTGCATGAAGCAGCCAGCAGAGCCTTGACTAACGGTTTCTGCAACGTTTCTCGTGGTTAAAACTGCAGAGAGTGTCATGTATCCTCCCGTAAGTGCCTTGCCAAGACATATCATGTCTGGTACAACATCCTGGCAATGCTCGTATGCAAATAGCCGGCCTGTTCGTCCAAAACCGGTTGCAATCTCGTCAAATATCAAGAGGCACTTGTATTCGTCACAGAGCTCTCTAACACGTTTGAGGTACTGTGGGTGATACATTCTCATTCCTCCTGCGCCCTGTACTATAGGCTCGATAATGACTGCTGAAATTTCCTGGTGGTGGGCCTGAATCATTTTCTTGAAACTAGATATGTCGTCTTCCCTCCAGGGCTCGTCAAATTTGGTCCTTGGTGCCGGTGCAAAGAAATTTTCCGCTAAGTAGCCCTTGAATATGCTGTGCATCGAGTTGTCGGGGTCACACACCGACATTGCTCCAAAAGTATCACCATGATACCCATTGCGCACTGTAAGAAACTTTTTCTTCCTAAACTGCTTTTTTCCATTCCAGAACTGTAATGCCATTTTCATGGCTACTTCGACTGCTACAGACCCAGAGTCGGCAAGAAACACACATTGTAACGGCTCAGCAGTCATGTCTACGAGTTTCTTGCAGAGCTCTACCGCAGGTTGGTGGGTAATACCACCAAACATCACATGCGCCATTTTTCTTGTCTGGTCAATTATTGCCTGATTGAGAATGGGATGATTATACCCATGAATTGCACTCCACCACGAAGACATTCCATCGACCAATTCCTGGCCGCTTTCAAGCTTCAAAAGGCTGCCATTTGCAGAGACAACAGGATAGCATGAAATTGGGTTCACCATGGAAGTGTATGGATGCCATATATGTCTTTTGTCAAAGTCAAGGTCGACATTGTCAAATTCTGTGCTCGGCATGATTTTACTCTAGATTGGGTCAAAAATATTTTGGCCATTTTCGAAATTCACATTATAATATAAGGCCTCATACAGGTGACTCAACTGCATGAGATGGCCGACTCATGTGCATAATTATTTCCATAATAAATATATCTACTCAACACTTTCCCAGTTTCACCATGAAATTCTTTGTTACTGGAACTGGTACAGATGTTGGAAAGACATTTATCTCGTCGCTATTAGTGAAAGCTTGGAATGCGAACTACTGGAAACCGCTCCAGACCGGCTTGAATCTGGACCCTGGTGATGTTGTTACACTTCAAAAAAGTACCAACATACCAGACAGCCGCATCCAAGAACCAGATTATGCTCTTCAACGGCCATTGGCTCCATGGAGGGCTTGCGTCTTGGACGGGCTTCCTGAGATTTCACTGCGATTTACCATACCAAAAAAGTTCTTGGACAGTACTAAGCATTTGATTATTGAAGGTGCAGGAGGAGTGCTTGTGCCAGTTGACTCGCGGAGAATGGTGTCGGACATAATCAAAGAATTGGGTGTTCCTGCAATTGTAGTTGCTGATTCGGAGCTTGGCACTATTAACCATACTTTGTTGACCTTGGAGCATCTACGGTCAAAGAACATACCGGTTATAGGGCTAGTGTTTAACGGGGTGCTCAACAAAGACAACGTGGAAACAGTATTACACTTTGCTGGGGATTTTCCGTTGGTATTACAGGTCCCTAGACTGACTTCCAAATTAGATGATTTGGTACATCTAGTGCCGCTGATTGAGTCAATTGTTGATCTGCATGGCAACGCAGCTGAATCATAATAGACACATTCATATGATGTGCAACAACTGGTATATATATCTAGACAGTTATCTCCAATATAATCAAAAAATATTCATGGTAGATTCCACATTGAAAAATTCTTCCTCAGACCCTGATATTAAACTTCAACCAGTCTCGATGAAAGACTTCTTGGACAGTCCACCTTCACTGAGCTCATCTACAGTGGACTCTGAACCTCTCAGACAGAATTTCGGATGGTGGTCCTTGCTAGGTCTCAGCTTTGGACTTACGAATTCCTGGCTTGGTGCTTCTTCATCGTTTGGCGTTAGTATTTTAAGCGGGGGCCCGTCTATTATTATCTACGGCTTGATTGTTGGTTTTGTATTCAACATGGCAGTGGGACACAGTTTGGCAATACTAGTTGCACGGTACCCAAACTCGGCTGGCCAAAGTTACTGGGCGGCAAAATTGGCTCCAGAGAAATACAAGCAACTTTTATCCTACATTAGTGGCACATTGAACTTTGTTGGTGCGCTTTTTACGTGTGCTTCGATCACTGCCAGTGTGGCCAACAGCATAGTGACAACGTATGCGTTTGGAAGTCAAGGGTTTGAGATCAAAAAATGGCATTTGTTTGTGACATATGAAATTATCAACATTTCAGTATTTATATTCAATGTCTGGAGTCTGGCTCTACCGTTTATCAGTGCTGCTGCATTGTATGTATCCTTGTTGGCGTTTGTAGTGACGCTTATTACAACACTTGCGTGTAGCAAGAGATTCCAGACTGCTACATTTGTGTTTATCGAATTCAATAATCACACAGGCTGGAGTAGCAACACAATTGCTGCGATTGTGGGACTTATAAGTCCACTTTGGGCATACGCTGGACTCGACGCATCGACACACATGGTAGATGAGTTGGGAGAAGAAAAGTCGAGAGTATTAATCCCAAGGGCAATAAGATATACTGTGGTTATTGGGTTTGTCACTGCGCTAGCATACTCTATTGCCATGTTCTTCTGCATTACGGATGTTGACCTGGTGGTCAGTACCCCGTTGCCGATTCTTGAAATCTTTTACCAAGCAACGGCAAAAAGTGCAGTGGCAATCTTTTTACAGAGCATGTGTATTCTCTCAGGTATACTCTGTAACATTGCGGCTAATACCTGGCAAACACGAATCTGCTGGTCGTTTTCGGGGATGAATGGGGTGCCAGGATCCGCCTGGTGGCGGAAAGTTGATCCTACTACGAAGCTCCCCTTGAGGGCACACATGTTCTGTAACTTCTGGATTGCTGTTATTGGGATTCTTGTGCTAGTCAGCAGCACGGCATTTAATGCGGTGATTTCAGCATGCATCACATTGCTACTTCTTTCGTATAGTATTCCGGTGATCTTACTGATGAGAGGACTGGGATGGGTGGACTTGGTTGCTGGGGTGATGACGGTCTTGTGGACGATCTTCTGTTTGGTATTTTTGTCGTTTCCCTATGACCTACCAGTGACACTGTCTAACATGAATTATATTCCGGTGGTTTATGTTGGTGTTTTTATCATAATGGGACTCTACTGGGTATTCTATGGCCGGAGAAACTTTGGAAAGATTGAAAGTTCAGGCTGAATCTGGAGCTTAAACTCTAAAGCATAATGTGGCTTATATAAGATACACAGATAAGGCCATGCAAAGATCCCAATCACTGCAACCCCGCATGTTTACATCATTGTTTAGTCTGGTATACTCACATTTTTAATTTAGTTTGTCTTCTATAGTTTTTCCATTGCTGTTCTAATCACGCCTCCTCTGTTTCCGGTATTATCTATTGTATATCTGTCTTGGCCACGCCTTGGCATAGCGCATGTTCAAGTGTCTATAATTATCAGCAGAGTGACCACTCCACTGTCAAATATATCTGTAGACATGTCCCAGATTAAGGTCACATGGCTGAGTAAGCCAAAGGACTGGGTACATTCAAGACAAGTGGAACTGCGTCTATTGTGTGTATCCCCGTGCCAAGAAATAATTAGCCGTACTTACAAGTGTAGAAACTGCAGATATTTTATCGAATCTCACAGACTTGTACTTGTTGAATCACTGTGCTTTGCAAGACAAGATAAAACCAACCATAAAAATAATTATTATTATTGCTCGCAGATCAACCGCCCATCTTGCCCAGGCGGCTTATCTAACGCTTACGTAAAGCGGATTCCATATTGTCAGATCAGTCCATCACCTTACGCATTAGACTACCCCCACTAACCCCGACAAGAATGGTCCTTTCACTCGACGGAATGGCCAAAGTGCTATCGATTCCGTTCAAGATTATCAGTGCCACTCTTTTATTCCTCGTTGGCGGCCTCAAGTATAGGAAATTTCGCGGGAACTACTTCAGCTCAATCAAGCTCGAAGTGTACCGGACTTTTGCCTCCATGAGTCCTCAGGACGCCATGGTGTTTATATGGTACTCCAACAAGACGCTATTAAACAAGTTCATCAGGCTAAAGTATCCCAATGTGACCGAGTCGATGCCACACTTTGGTGAGCCCTTTGATGCACGGTCGCTTTGGGTAGTGAAGCACGACGACCATAAGCCTGACGATCCAACGTTTATATACGTCCATGGCGGCGGATACATGTTCCAAACGGGCATCGAGCAAGTGGAGTCGCTTATAGCTGCATACCAGCTTCTCCACGGCGAAATCCGTGCAAAGACAAATATCCTCTTCTTGGATTACCATCTAGGCACCCAGGGATATCCGATGCCCAATCAGCTCTACGAATGCCACAACACATACCAGCAGTTGCTAAGAAATGGTCACCACAACATCAGCTTTATCGGCGACTCGGCAGGTGGTAACATGGCAGTGTGCTACACCCAGTACTTGAAGCTCCTACACCAGCAAAAGAAACTCATGAATGTCGTCTACCCGCAAAACCTCGTGCTCCTTTCGCCCTGGGTACGCATTGTGCCTGATCCAGACCAGTTCTGCGCGGGAAAATCATACTATGATAACCGTCACTACGACCTCGACACCTACGAAAACTACATGAACGTCAACAACTTGCCCAAGCTTCTCAACGGTCTAGACTACCGCCAGCTTCATATCTCGCCGGGGAATATTCCCTACAACAAGGAGGACTGGGCAGATATCCCTACTTTCAACAGTGAGGACTGTGGTGTATTGGTCATTTGCGGTGAGGACGAAGTGTGTCGTGATGATATCCTTGAGTTTTCGGAGGCAGTTTTAGGATGTCCTTTTTACTCAACCCAGAGGTACGGCGACTCTGGTAACCGTTACAATGAGGCAATTCACCGCTGGGAGTCGTCGCAAGGATGCCGATCAGAGGTCCATATTGAGCCGTGGGGCGTTCATATCGGGTTTGCATTCTTTGAGTGTCACTCGCTTGAAATAATTGAGACTGCAATGAGCAAGGGTTCATTGATAAACATAGACGACTTCGATGAGACTGAGTTTTTTTCGCTAAACAAGGTAGTGCGATTTTTGAATAGAGTTTTATGATCACTTGAACCTTCCATTACCGTTTTCAAGGTATATGTTTTCTCGAATCGTCCGTTTGTCCCCTTTCGTTTGCTCTTTACCAGATATACCCTGGGTGAGCAATTTTTGAAATGATTATTTCATAATTTTTTTTTTAGAGCCAGTTACTGTCTCTTTTGTATATTTTCAGAACTATAGTCGAGCTAATTAATCGTTAATTCGGTCAAAAATCACTTATTTACTGCCAAGACTATCAACTCAAACCTTCAGTCCATGATTAGAATAACCTAAAGGAACTAGTTTAAGGTCACAGGGTCTTGCAAAACTACCTTAACGATAAAGTAACAAAACTTTGAATGCTTCTCTAATCTGCTTGGTGTAATGATAGAAATAGAAATATCGTCTTAAAACCCAAGAAAACTGGCGCGATATTTGTACCATCTAATTTTCGGCAATTTGTCATCACATACCATAATAATTCTTTTCTGGAACTAATGTGATGATATTTAAAACTACACTTTGCGTAGGAATAGAGAAAGTCTGACGGCTTTATCAGATACTCGGCCAATGAAAAAGGATAATCAAAGAGACAATTGCGCCTATGCATCTGGACTCTCAATACTGCAGGAATAAAATAACGCTTATACAGCATATCTAATTAATCGATTAACATCACTATGTGCCCAAGTAGAGATAAACTTTGACCTATTTTGACCACAAGTACGCATTGTCTCTGATTGTTATGTGGTAACTAAAATATATTCGCTTGACTATTCAGAGAAATGTCTCGCCATTTATACTTGAAAATGAAATGAATCAATCCTCGTTCGATAAGAGACTAGACCGATTGGTATTATCTCTTACCTTCCAATATAGTTGGTTCAGCAAGAAATAAAGCGCAATGGATAAAAAAAGAAGCGCAATTGGTAAAAGATTAGCATAATTGCCGAAATGATACAGAAATTGTAAGCCAGGGAGCATGAAAAAAGATAAGAAATTAGTCTAGCTACCAAGAAAAGAAGTGAAACGCCTTTTTATTACACTTGCTAAGTTTACCATATATTGATACAAATTGTGGCTTATTAAAACAGACTTCACATGTATCCTCTAGAACATCCATAAAACTAAAAGTTGGCGGCCTTAGCCTCTAATGCATTAGTTAACCGCCATTTCCTTTATAGTGTAGTTTGCATCCTTCTTGTCGTCATCAAATTCAGCAGACTTAGACGACCGGTCAGGTTCAATCTTCTTTCCAGTGCTATCATGCGAGGCATCCCATTCGTCAAGATCCTCAAGTTTGACCTTGATAACAGTATGGCCCTTGACGCCATTTTCGTCTTCATAGTAAACGGTCCGATGCTTGTAGCCTTTGTATCGTGGCAAGACAGTGGACCAAATGTAATAGTAGATAACGCACAAAATAAGAAGTCCAATGGTGGTTAAGGCGTAAGTTGCGTAGAAAAACGATACATCTCCGCCATAGATTCCTGAAGATGGAGGGACAAACGACATGACAATGACAAATGTTTCGTACAAGATGGTAATGTAGAGAATAGGAGTAGGAAGCTTGAATCCAGCATATCCCAAGCCGGCCCTCTTTCTTTGTCTTCTAACAAGCAACAATCCAACAACAGCAAGAAGCTTAAAGATATACCCCGAGTAGGATCCAAGATCCACGACAAAGTTGTAAGCATCTCCTGGAGGAGGCGCAAGCAATACAATAAGATTAACGAGATACAGAGCAACAAAAGCAAGAACAGGGGTTCCAAAAGGCTTAACACTGGTCCACAAATGAGGGAAAGGTAATACACCTTGTCTGCCACACTCTCTGAGAGAACGCGAATGTCCCACTACCACTGCCGTCAAGTGACCCAAAGCTGAAAGAGCCACCATGACGTCGAGGAGCTTTTCTGCGCTCTTGGTCTTGAATATCTTTTGAAAGAACTTACCAGCAATCAACGTTCCAGAGTCCTTGATTTCTTTTATGTTGTTGATTCCTGCATAATACGCGGTGAGAATCAACATGTAAATCACGAAGATCAGGAACATGACAAGCGGTACGAAGATGCGGAAAATGTTCTTTGTCTGTTTAGGATGACTCTCCCCGGCAACAGCAATGACATAACCTGTTCCTCCGTAAGTGAACGAAACCTTGAGGATCGCCGTGGCAATAGAGTTGCCGTCCTTTGTGGTTCCCTCCCAGGAGTTGTTGAAGATGGCATGTGAGTTCTTAACGCTAGTTCCCCCGCCAAGGACGACAAACCCAGTAATGACAATAAACAACAAAAAGACAATCTTGACCAACCCCAAGACATTCGAGAGCCTGAGGGCCCACTTAGAGCTGACAATAGACAAGAGCGTCACAAACGTCAAAACAGCGGCACCCAAGCCACGCTGTTGCCAGGCAGTGGCCTTGTATTCCGCAGCTAGATAGAGGTACTGGGCAAAGGCAACACTGGAGGAGGTGATGAACGACAAAATGACATTCACAGCAGCATATGTAGTAGACACCAAGTACTGTGGTTTAGGGTAGGCTTGTTCCAAGTAAACGACGTCTCCCCCAGACCGTCGCTTGAAGTAGGTGACAAACTCAATGTACACGAGAAGCTCGAACATTGCAATTATAAATCCAGCAATCCACAAGACATAACTGGCACCAATGGAACCCATGGACTTCACCACAGTTGCGGGTGTTGCAAAGATTCCAGTCCCAATAACACCCTGGAGCATCATAAAGTACGTGGTAACGTAGTTAATGTTGTATCCTAGAGGGTTCACCTCCTCGACAGGAGCCCCAATGGACAACTGCTCGTCATCACTACTGGCAGAACTAAGCTCTTGCGGCGTGGGCTCGACGTTCGTGCCAAAGACGGGAATAAGTGCCTTTCTGAAATACTTTGACATGGTCTGATACTATAATGGCAGTGTGCCGAAACTATATATATATATATATATATACTAGGATTGCGCTTTATCAGTTCTGAAGCCACATATTATAGCCGATTTACTGACACCACAGAAGATTCCCGATTATGTAGAAGATACACACAATAAAAAAAGACGCACTATGAGACCTAAAAACGTGGTATGTAGTATACTAGACTGGCAGAATATTACTTTGCAGTGAAATTTCTTGTCCTGCTATTACTAGAAAAATTTTCCGAGACTCCTTGCTGCCTGATTGCTATATTATTCTCAATGCCAGTGTATCTGGCACCCGCAGTTCTTTGCATTGTCAGCTCAGATTGAATTTTACGTACTATGCATGTCACGTAAGAATGATATCCTATCACGAGTAATGAGGGTAGATTGGGTGCTGCTCACTTATTCCTATCACAAGTTATGGCATTTTCGGTAGCCGGAGCTGTAGTCTCGCCCAAGAAACAAAAGTGTGGCGCTCTTGGCGTACCGGGTCAGCAAAGACTGCTAATTTAGGTGGAAAAAGTCAAAAATTCCGGCGAAAACTGTGGTCCTGACAGGGGTCCAGGCAGGATTCTACAACAATGTAAGAAATCACGTCAGATTCATGCTACGTAAATTCTTCCCTCATATGGCGCAAGAGTCTCCTGAGGCTCCAGTTCACTGCTGAGCACCAACCGGAGACCGTCTGCGAGTTTGAACAGTTTCTTTCCATCGGTGAAATTCAAAACAACATACGCGTGCTTTCCCTGGAATCTCTTGTGGTACGCAAACACCTCAGGGTCATCCATGTCGTCGATCTCCAACGATCCGTACACCAAAACATCGCTGTGCTGTTTGCGTATTCCCAATGCTTTCTTCCAGAAATTGAACAACGAGTCCTTATTGCGGACCTGCAGTGCCGCGTTGATCTCTTTATAGTTGTCGTTGACCCTGGTCCATGGTTTTCCAGTAGTAAACCCGGCGTTGGGCGAATCGTCCCATTGTACCGGCGATCGCGCATTGTCTCGGGCAAAGAGATTGATGCTATCCATGGTTTTCTCTACTTCCTTCTTATCATGAGTCGCCAGGTAGTTCCGGTAAAAGTTGATAGTATCAATGTCCTTGTACTCGGAGATATCCCAGGAACGTGGCAAGTTTGTCATGCCGAGTTCTTGGCCCTGGTATATGAAGAGCGTGCCGGTTAAACTGGTGAGCATCACTGCCAACAATTTACCCCCACGAACTCTGTTTTCCGGTGAGTCATCGACAAACCGTGTAATAGACCGTGGCTGGTCGTGATTTTCAGCAAATACTGTTGACCAAGCATCAGTGCCTTGCACAAAGTTGCTCTGGGTTTCAATAGCCCGCTTGAGATCTGGGAGTTTCCAGTGTACATTCTTGAACCGTTCGTACTTATCCTTACCCAAGTCAACCAAATCAAAAAGGAACATCATGTTCATTTCCTTCTCCTTGGCACCGGTGTACTTTACTGCATCCTTGACAGTACATTCACCCACTTCCCCAACGGTCATCGCATCATACTTGGAAGTCGTCTTGGCAAACATTTCTTTATGAAATTCGTGAATCCGTGGTCCGTGCTGGTGGTACTGGCCACAAGGCTGCCACTCAGAGTCCGGAACGACAATAGGAGCGTCGCCAAACGGTCGTCTCTTGGAGTAGATACCAGCAGTGTCGATACGGAACCCATCGACCCCACGCTTGTACCAGAACTCCAACGCGTCTTTGTAAATAGCCTGCCGAGTTTCCTCGTTATCCCAGTTGAGGTCCGGTTGTCCTTTGGCAAAAAGGTGCAAGTAATATTCGTCTGTTGTCTCATCATATGTCCATGCACTCTCGGAAAAATACGATCTCCAATTATATGGTGGATGTCTCTTACCGTCGCTGTCAATCCGAGGCTTTTCCCAGATGTACCAGTCTCTCTTTGGGTTTGTCTTGGACGATCTCGACTCCTGAAACCACTTGTGCTGGTCCGAAGTATGGTTCACCACCAAGTCTAGAATCAACTTCAAGCCCCGGGAATGACACCCCTCAATCAACCGGTCCATGTCTTCCAATGTCCCGTATTTCGGGTACACTTTGGTGTAGTCGGAAATATCGTAGCCCATGTCCTCTTGAGGTGAGTCAAACATTGGCGATAGCCAGATCACGTCCACACCCAAGTCTTTGACATAGTTGAGGGTACTGATAATCCCAGGGATATCACCGACACCGTCACCGTTGGAATCTTTATAAGAAGCTGGCCAGATCTGATATACACTGGCTTCTTTCCACCAAACATGGTTAACCGTCATTTTGTTGGCGAATTTTTGTGTCTATCGCAATCTTTTATACTCCCCAACCCCACAATTTGGCAGTGACCTCGACTCGAAAATCGGGCAGACTATTTTCCCGAAGTGTGCCAATCGCTGTAACAGCAACCAAAAATAAGATAGGAGTTAACGTGGCATGAATAACGGGCTATGAATACAAACAATGTAAAAAAAAATATATAGTACAACCGTATAACAAGGTGACGTCAGCGGGCAGCTCGATCAATGCGTAAAGTGTTGCTTATTGTCATTCCTCGACATTGAACAATACTTTGCTTGATTTTACCTAATCTCCACAAAAGCAAAGACTATCACGAAGGTACGGCGGAGTCCCAAAACGGCAACCTATATGTGGGGGGTGCGGAATATCTTCTCCACTCACTTTAACAGAATATCCAAGTCCCCACCTAATTTTTAACCTTAACTTTATTCGTCAATTCTATCTCTTTTTTCCCACATGAGTTATTCATTTGATGGTTGATGCCGTTGATTTCCACTGATGTCATCATGCCTAAAACTGAATACAACTTTACAGTCTTGGCATATCCGAGGATCCTGGTTTGCTCTAGAAAATTTCACCCTAGACTTGATGGATGATTTTTTAATTCTCGCTAGCGATGCTTGACGTCAGTCTCACCGAGTTTCTCCTAAATTTTTTAAAGTTTTTTCGCAACTCAGAGACACTCGTCCGTAAGGCGCGGACCACTCCCCACTGGGAACAGTTGTAACTTAGGTTGAAACTTTTCTACTCTTGTAAAAAAAATATTACCTCTATAGAAAATTCACTAGTTCTAGCTTCATCAAATATGCTCAAACTAAAATTAACAGTCATCCAAAGTTTGAACTTTATTCGAGCGTGACAGCAACCTGGGACTTTCCTCAAAATGACTAGCACATTTATCAAATACTTATGCGGTGCAAAGCAAACTGGATCCTTGCTCTCGTTGACTTGGACTTCTAAATAGAGGAAATGCCTACATTGGAAGATTGCCAGCTTGAAAGATCAAAAACTGTAGTTGTTGTTTTAAATGTATGCTCGCCGAGGAAAAACTAAGATATTGGCAACAGTCATGCACTTTGCATAATATTCCGTTCCACAATTAACGGCAAACAAGAGTTTTGCAGATTCCCACAACGCCAACTCACATCGGACTCTACGTCGATAATAAAACACCCAATCACATAAACTTTTCCCAAAATAGCTAACAATAACCCTTTGAAATTTTCAGTGCCGCCTGAAACTGGCGTTAGCCCCACTGCAATCACCTGACAAAAACTCGGCAATTGCTTACCAGGAATGGTGATATATCCTTACGGTGTAATTAATATGCAGATCATAAAAAATTTTGATCTGTCCCCCACATCCAGGACGATTAAAGTTTCAAAATGATTTGTATTCTCTATTGTTCAAAGGCCTTCCTTGACTTTTGTAGATCCTTTTGGGTTCCGAAGGCAATGCATCAGCAATGTCCGTAATTCTACAAATCCAGCTCCCCTATAGGGATTTCTATAATAGAACACCCGTAAATTATTCTCCTAGGCCTCTAGATTCATTGAAGTTCTCAAAACTCCCCGAGTTTTCGTACTCGCTCAGTCAAAGTTAACCAACCTCTTATTAAAAGCCTTCTCAAACTCATCCATAGCCCCTGGGAAATCGTCAAAATCCTCCAAGTACCCCACAACCACATTCATCCCACCTGACGGAGTACTTACAAAAGAAACTCCAAAATGCCGCGTAATGCCGTTGGACTGACTGAAAAGCAAGTCCTCAACTTTCCAGTTCCCCGATTCAATCATAACGTTTCCTAGATTGGAAATGTCGATAGTATCGCGTGAATGTACTCCCAACTTCTGTTTAAAGAACTGAGCAATGTCAATAAGTCGTAGGCACCCCACTGTGGAAAATGACACGCCGGAGTCCATGTACCAACGGATATCATCTCCAAAATGCCGAATGACTTTGACTAACTCCTTCTTGGACTGCGGGAGGAACGGTATTCTGCCAAAGTAGCCCCCAACAGCGAGTCCGTACCGCATGGGAGTTTTCAAGCATCTTCTGGCATTTATTGCAACAATTAAGGTCGTGGACACTTTTTTCTTGGATACACGCCGAAGAATCGTGTCTTGAAGACATTGAGTGGCCACAATTGATACGTACGAATTCATAGACACCTTATTACTCTTGTTCCACTTCAGAATCTCTTTCACCTTGTCGGGGGACACATTAAACACTTTGAATTTTGTCTGTGTGCCCTGCTGTGTGATTTTGTATTTGAACTGCGGCTCACTTCGGAGATTCACCCACAATGGATTCCACCAATTGTACCAAACAGATATCCATTCCTTGACCCAAACCGGGAGGAAAATTTCAGAAACAATTGTAGCAATAGTAAAGTAAATCCCCGAGTTGTAGACTGCCTCAGTTTCTTGGTTCACTGGCAAATCAGGTACATCCGACGTTGCTTGAAAGAGCACGTTCTTGAACGTTGTGCCCTCAATTTGCGACAATTCCTTGACCAAATCCTCGTGGAAATAAATAGCACTGCTTCCATCAAACAACGTGTGATCATATAAAATCGTGAAACTCTGTTCAGATTCTGTCTCATACACCACCAACCTCCAAAGCGGAGTTTCCAGATCAATCTTTGGCGAAATCTGGTTCAAGTCGTACAACGCCTGCTCATCCACAATTCCTGTTTTGTAAATCACCACATCGTCAAATAAAACTTCCTTGAGTCCCCTGAGCTCAAACTTGTCCAATTTGTTCCCGTCAGTCCGATGAAAGTTCACTCTGAATTGGGCATTGGCAGAAACAACTCGGCTTAGTGCTTCCGATAACGCCTCTTTAGAAACTCGCTGATTATATTTTGCAGTCACATTGAAGTTCGGATAATACTCATTGATCTTACGGCATATCTGATACTGTTCAAACACCGTTGGGCCTCGATACATTGTTGCTTGTAGTTGGCTGTATCATGACTCTTGGGTATCCGGCGCTGCTTACGTAATGAGTACACGTTTTGGTCATTTTAGTATGCTCCGCAATATTCTCACAGCTAAATTCTGCTAGACACTCTTGTCTCTATTTATGCTATTGTGCGATTCTGCTCAGAATCTCATCACAAGTAGGTGCTGTTTTGTTTAGAAATCTAACTTTGGAGTTTCTGTAGCTGAAAACAGAAAAGTGCATCGAAATGGCATTTCAGACACACAAAGAAAAATTGAACAGCAAATCGAGGATATCCTAAGATAGTTTGATAATCAAATATAACTGTGTTGATAGACACGAGGTTTTTCTATTTTTTTCGAATTGGGGGGGGGGGGGGGGGGGGGTTATGCATTATCATTTTGATCTATGATCTTCCGGTACCAGACAATATTATCCACTCTGCCATCGTGGATAAGCAATAGTGATTATGTAACAGTCCCGGAATAATGTTTTAAGAAGAGAGTATCCATTGGAATTTTTATCAATTCCATTTTTAGATAACCTGAGTTTCAATCAAACCTTATATTCCCACTTGAGAAATGTGCAATTTACTAAGCTCATACCCACCATTGAGCATAGGCCAAGTGAAGCTGTTAAATGATATATTTCATAGGAATTGTTTCATATTTGATTCTAAACTCCGATCTTGTCGGACTTCAACTCTTCGTGTTGCGTTTATTGTGGAATTGTATCACCCTCAATAGCAACCATCCTTTTACAGCTGTCTACTATCAAAAGAAATTACTCCTCTATTTTTAGAATCACTCTGATTATATTTGGGATGGTGGATACAGTACTTGTCTGGACCGTGGCCACGATTTTGTATACATGACGGGGAGATATTTCACAAGAAAACGTCAAAGAACTTACCGTGGAGATGGTCTGAGTGAATATCAACAGTGACTTTTATCTTATGTATGTTCACGTCGATTGAGCAATCGACGAGAGGTCATGGATTACAAAAAGCTGGTTGTTTACGGCAGCAAACCGTATTGCTATTCTTGTTATGAAAATTATGGCTTGTTACTTCTACAAACGCTAGCAGAGGGGCTTATAACAAGAATAATGGTAAATCGCTGGATAAAGTGGAGTACTGGAACACGTAATGTTTGAATGAACAGAATACGAGGTGTGATAATCTATTTTGCGCCTTGTGGCTACGCGGCTTTCCTCCTGTAAGCCCCACCCAAATTAGTACAGTTTCAGGTAGTATTCGCTAATTAGATTTTTAAGTGAGGATAATAGGTAGGTTCTCAGGAAAGTTTTGTCCACTTGGCATGCCTTAGTTCATCGAATGTGGGGTGCCTATATTGCCTTGGAGAATCCTTTCTGATTCCATGCAGGAATATGCAAAAACCCCTCTATGACCATACGGCCAGC
The DNA here is from genome assembly GCA_020342235.1 of Saccharomycopsis phalli. Taxonomy (NCBI): domain Eukaryota; kingdom Fungi; phylum Ascomycota; class Saccharomycetes; order Ascoideales; family Saccharomycopsidaceae; genus Saccharomycopsis; species Saccharomycopsis phalli. The sequence continues at coordinate 74,366 of CP073212.1, forward strand.
AATGTTTCGGATTAACTTGCTCAACACCCAATTCCGTTGACCTTTACCATACCACTAATGATACATGTCCTGGTGTATATTAGTAGGCCTATAATTCTGGCCTACTATTGGTACCATGTACTTGCTGGCATCTTGGCACAAACTCTAAGAGCTTGTCAGGTAGTCCGACGTATTAGGTTCTCTTGCGTCTCTAGACAGCAGCATGCACAGAATTCATAATGCGATCTTTGTTGCGAGATACTTTGCGAGTCATGACTGACATCATGGTCCCACCAGAATCGTACTATAAATTCCCCCTGATGCCTTGGTACAATCATCATTGATCATGAGTATTAGTCATGTTGAAGATTTGAACCACCCAGAAAAGACCAAGACGTTTGGCAAGAAAGATGGCGACTCCGAGGTAGACGTCCAGATGAACGAGTACTTGAGCAAGTTCATTGAGTTTTCCAACGAGTCCAAGGCAAACGACCACAACGAGAAAGTTATGTCCTTGAGTGAGGGTCTTAAGACGTTCCCAAAGGCTGCTCTTTGGTCGTTTGTCTTGTGTTCTACCTTGATTATGGAGGGCTACGACACAAATCTTTTAAACTCCTTCTATGGATTCCCCGCATTTCAGAAGAAGTTTGGTGTTTTCTTTCCTGAGAAAAATGAGTACCAGATTCCGGCAAAATGGCAAACTGCATTGAGTATGGCCGTCAACGTCGGTGAAATTCTCGGCTTGGCTGCTTCTGGTATGATTGCTGATCGTTTTGGGTACAGACACACTCTCGTTGGTGCTTTGATTGCCGTTATTGGTTTAATTTTTATTGTATTCTTTGCAAAGGACCTTCCAATGTTGTTGGTGGGTGAAATCCTCTTGGGTCTTCCTTGGGGTGCATTTCAAACCTTGTGTGTGACCTATGCCTCTGATGTTTGTCCAACCAGTTTGCGTCTCTACCTCACCACATATGCAAACATGTGTTGGGTGTTTGGTCAGTTGATTTCCTCGGGGATTTTACGTGCCTTTGTGACTTCAGAGTCCAAAAATGCTTACCGCATTCCGTTTGCAATCCAATGGGCATGGCCTATTCCTATAATCATTGGTATCTTACTCGCTCCTGAATCACCATGGTGGCTTCTTAGAAAAGGAAGAATCGCTGACGCCAAGAAGTCATTGAGCAGACTTCTCTCTGAAAACAAGCATTTGCCTAATAAGGAAGTTCTTGTTGGTGCTACTATCACTAAGATGCAAATGACCTTGGAAGATGAAGCAGAAACTGAGAACAACGCAAGCTATGGTGCTTGTTTTAAGGGATCAGATCTCCGAAGAACCCTCACTTGCTGTATGGTATGGTTAGTGCAGCAAATCACTGGGTCCTGTTTGATGGGTTACTCGACTTACTTTTATATTCAGGCTGGTTTGGCCACCACTATGGCATTTAACTTCTCGATTATCCAGTACTGTCTTGGAATCATTGGAACGCTCATGTCATGGGTCATTTCACAGAAATTCGGCCGGTTTGACATCTACTTTAGTGGTCTCAGTGCCATGTTTGTGCTCTTGTTTATTGTTGGTTGCTTGGGTATAAAGCATACGGAGAATAGTGGATGGGGCGTTGGTTCGCTTTTGATCATTTTCACCTTCGTCTACGACATGACTGTTGGGCCAATCTGCTACTGTTTAGTCACTGAGATTCCTTCCGTGCGTTTGCGAAACAAGTCTGTTGTTCTTGCTAGAAACGTCTATAATCTTGCCGGAATTGTGGTAGCCATTATCACACCTTACATGTTGAATCCTACTGCTTGGAATTGGAAGGCCAAGACCGGATTTTTCTGGTCAGGGTTCTGTTTGGGATCACTTGTTGTCTGCTGGTTCTTTTTGCCAGAGACAAAGGGTCGTACTTACGCTGAATTGGACCAATTGTTCATTGCGGGTGTCAAGGCTAGACAGTTTAAGCACACCGAGGCAGATGTTTTCAACACCGATCGTCTTATTGCCAAATTGGGTGACGATGGTATTAAGAAATTCATTGAGGAGCGGGAGAAGTCCGAGGTTCACGATGAGAAAGTTTAATAGAATAGTTTTTTTATAATAATTTTACGGGATAATGCACATGTAGCATACAAGGAAAGCTATAGGGCAACTCATTTTTGATCCGCAATATATCAATGAGGCCACAGTATATATATTTAGTATAATTACGTTACCCCATATAGACTAAAAGCGGCTTGAAAATCACTAGAAAGCAGAAATAAGCTCTATCCAAAAGGGGAACGAATCACTACCTTTTTATCCGATTATCCAGTTAGAAGAAGTAAAACAAGTAGTTTACAATTTGGAAAATTCATGTTAATTACTACACATAAATCAACCTGTTATAATACAAATAAAGATGAAGTTCTACAACTGCGTACGAGTGAGGTTTTAGTGGTTCATACCAGTCAAATACAATGTCACCATTAGGATTGAACTGGCACGCAGAGGCTTTGTTATAATCCTGATACCAATATAATTTTTCTGTGCTTTCAAGTATCTGCTCATTTGTTTACGTTGACTCCAGTGAGTGGTTCAATAACGATACTTTGTATGAACAACTATAACGCAAGATGTCTCAGGTAGGAGGCCAATATGTTTTTTAATACCTGTCACATGCAAACAGCATGACCACTCTTTGCTAGCATCTATGAATCTCAGGATTGTCTTTGAACTGGACAGCACTGCATAAAAATATACAGTATATTTTAATTGGATTTGGAATTTCAATTAACATACGCAGATACGTGAAAATCGGTAAAGTGACGAAATCAACTCCAAGTGCAGCATGTGGCTTTCTTTTTTTCTGTAGTTTGACCACCTATGCTTCGGCTAATTCTGAATACCATACGCTTGGCTGATCTGAAGCAAGGGGACAATCAATAGAAAAAAAAAGGAGTCAAAGGAGTACACAGTATGTAAGCAGAAAGAGAAGTTCTAAGCAGGCTCAAGACTATACTAATATGCATTCAAGGCCTAATACAATGCGTACCATAGCAATGTATTGCTTATGTATTTTTTTTAAGCCCAGAATGGTCTGATTGATACAGTTTTTCAATGATTTGTTAGAATATAAATAATTATCACGAAGATGAAGAAGCTGACAAATATCAGCACTCCTGCTTTACGTTACTTTTTTAGCCACATTTCTTGCAGTCGTTCAGTTTGACGTGCTTCAACTGTGGGCAGACGGAGTAAGCCTTATTGGTTGATAACAAGATACGCCCAGATAAAACCAAATATATTCATTTTGCATTTGAAGTTTAATTATGCAGATCTGCCAGAGCTCTATGGTCAATTAGTTAAGTTAGTATTCCATACTAACAGAGGTTCAATTCTACATCATAAATTTTAGTATGAATACTGTTTTGCTGATACAACATGGCTATTAACATGGTAGCATCTCTGATTTCATTTCAATGTCTCTGACTTGATTATAGTGTCGTGGATACTCACCGATATCTTGAAATTGTAAATCTCATGCTAGTGTGGCTAAATGTCGTGATCATGCGTATTCATGAATGATGGCTCCTTGCCAATATATATAAGTTAAATGGATTCATTAGATCCAGCAAAATGACGTCGCTTCTTAAAAGCCTTGGCCTGCAGTTTTATGACTTTCTTAGGATAGACAACCCTGCAGAGTTTCGTCATGAGTACCATGACAAGACGATTGACAGAGAACGACGAGAAAAACCGGTGGTACGCAACAAGTTTGAACAATTGAAGGACATACTTAACTGGTACCCATCCTACTATTCAAGTTACGAGCGGAAATTTCTTTTCAAGGTCGATGCTACTGTGCTTATTTTTGTGTCCTTGAGTTTCTACACCAAGTACTTGGACAGCTCCAACATTTCCAACGCATATGTCTCTGGAATGAAGCAGGAGCTTAAGCTCAGCGGAAATGAGCTCAACTACTTCTCGACATTTTTTAACATTGGCTACTGTATATTCCAGATTCCTCTTGTTTTCCTTGTCCAAAAACAGGCCTGTGCCCGGTATCTTCTTATTGTCTGTGAATTGATCTGGGGAATATGTACCTTTGGAGCGGCAGTATCACATAGTGCTGGCCAGTTGTACGCAGTGCGGTTCTTTATTGGTGTTAGCGAGGCTGTTAGTTTTCCTGGGGCATATATTATCATGAGCACTTGGTATACTCCTGAGGAGTTAGTGCGGAGAGCCGGGTTTTATAATTTCATGGCTAGCGTGGGAACTGCAACGTCTGGACTTCTTCAAACGGCATGTAAGCAACATTTGGATGGAGTTCTTGGCAAATCAGGCTGGCGGTGGCAATTTATTATTGATGGGGTAATTACTCTTGGCTGCGTCCTTTATGGCCTCATTCTTTTTCCAGGTACCCCAGAGACCACTAAGAAGTTTGGGATCTTCAGCGAAGATGACTTGGTATTTGCACGGAATAGAATGAAGAACCGTGTAGCCATCCCAAAGACGTTCACCACTCAGATATTCAAAGACATTTTCTACACCTGGCAGCCATATGTACTTACGCTTCTTTGGGTGGCCCATCATCAGGTGCACTATGAGTCCGACTTGAAGCTTTACATTGCGTCGAAACCAGATAAATATGGTCCTAATGCCCCTACAAATTTAGCAGCAGCAAGTGGTGGTGTTGCTGCCGCTGCTGCTTTCATTGTGCCAAACCTTGCAGCAGTGTACGGCCGTATGCAAGTCGCCACAGGCGTCTTGGCCATCACCTACTTTTCTGTTATTGTTCTAATCGTATGGAATGTCTCGGAGCGGTTGAAGATAGCGGCTTACTTTTTGGAAATGATATTCCCAAGCGGCTTGGCTCCATTATTCTACGCTTGGGCCGCTAACTTGAACCGTGACAGTGCTGAGAAGAAACAGTTTGTGCTTGCACTCATCAATACACTCTCCTATGCAACTCAAGCCTGGTCAATTCCAATACAATGGAACGTGAAATACGCTCCAAGGTATACAGTTGCGTTTCGTGCAAACTTGGCTATGGTGATTATTGCTCACTTGGCGTTTCTTGCTACTTGGACGTTGGAGCGATATGACCAGAAATTCATTCCTAAATGGACAGGGCAGCGTGATAATTATCTTTTGGAAAGTCTGGCTACAAGCTACGGTACAAGCAGTTCAAGCACTTTGGACCAGGCCAAGGATAATGATATAACTGTATCAGTAGACCAGAAGAGGTCGTATGAGCACTAATACGATACAAATATTAATTAGTGAACTTGTTATTTTTTTGTCTGGCATGTTGATTGTTTCACGTTTGAGTATATGGTTGAAGTATTATAACGTGTAGAATATTTTGAATTTTCAATGTAACAAAGGTTATTCCTGTTATGATTGGTGAACCATCTGTTGTATATGGTAACTCTTTACTGATGTTTATATCTTATTTTTAAAAAAAAAATCTAATCACAGATTCATACCATAAACTATCTCCATTTCAGACTTCGGACTTCTTGAAACTAATACAAGTGGTATACGGATCTAACTATATAATCGTAATTCCAATTAATAAAACTGCAGGAATGATCCAGAAACTGAATTATCATCTATATTGTATTGTCTACAAAATGTAATCTTTCCAGCCACAATTATTTGGCCAAAAGTGTTCCTCACCTCCCATCACGTTTGGACACGCATTTCAGTTTTATAGAGATTAAACTGAATCGGCCCTTTATGACAATATCCCGTGAAATGATATAACCAAAGGAAAATGACAGAGCCACAGGGCTCACTAGAAGAGCTTGAGCAGCAAAATATCATTTTGCATGACGCAATAGACAATATGTGACATAACGCACCGTAGATCAAATAAACATGTCAGACATTTAGAGTGAATGCTTGGCAATGGCGATTGTACCACATTAGGTAACTTTATCTTCCGAGGAGATTATTTTCAGGTAGTGGCAAGCCACAATGATGACAAACGACTGTAAATGTAATGGCCAGTCCAATTAATAAGATTCTTGGAAGGCTCTTAAGCCAGAATAGAAGCCCAATACACACCAGAAACCGACAATTGAGCTGCGGCATATAGCTCACCATGGACTGGTCTTGGTCTGTTATTGCAGAATTATACACCAGCACATCTCTTTACACCATAAAATCTACAATATTCCATATACGTCAATTTTATCAAATACATCTGATTCAAGATATTTCGGCTACTCCAAAGATAATCCCAAGGCCTCTCTTTGTGACTTTGACTCAGCATCAAAAAATGGCTTCTCGGCCAAAGAAGTCACTCTAGTCCCATGACGTGGTTGCTTTCCTTCATGGTCCCACACAGCACGGTGCTGAGAGATCCGATTGTCCCAGATTGCGGATGTGCCATATCCTGGCTTCGATGGCTTCCAATTGAACCGGACCTGGATGTCTGCATTCTTCTCGTAAACATCGTACAAGTAATTCAATACCAAGTCGCTTTCAACTGGACTCAAGCCCACGATACTCTTGGTCATGCTCCGGTTGACGTACAAAGACTTCCAGCCAGTTGCAGGATGTGTACGAACAATTGGATGCCGTCTTTCGACTCGTTTTGGGCCTCCAAATGGATCGTCTCTATCCAAGTATGAGTGGGCAGAAACAAAGATCGCTTCCTTGCCCTCAAGAAATTTCTGGAACTCAGGGGACAACTTATCGTACGCACCGTACCCAGATGCCCATAAAGTATCTCCACCGACATCAGGAATTGTGTCATTGTGCAAGTGTGTCACTCCTGCTGGCTGGTACTCGTGCACCAAGTCGGTATGCCATGCTTGGTTACCACCACCATTGCCGTATTTACCAAAATTTGGCCAATTGTTATTCTTGAACGACAAGTCGAGTCCCTTGTGGCGTCTGTAATCGACCCAGATGGACGTAATGCCTCTCAATCCAGGAACTCCGGGGGCCTGCGGATGTTTCTCCACCTGGCCCCAGTATTCGCCAAGTGAAAGCTGCTTCTGTGGGCTCAATTTCTGGTCCCTGAAAAACACAACAACTCTCTCGGCCACAAGAAGCGCGAGCTCGTCCTTTTGCTGGTCGTTCAAGTCTTCAAGCTGCAAGCCGACAATCTCGGTACCAATGTGGTTGGTCAAGTTGATGACCTTCTCAGCTGCGCCGAACAATGCCTTCTTTTCTGGATCAGCGTTCTTACCTCTTTCAATGTACGGATAGTCTTTGTTTCGTACCGCATAGGCCTCGTCAACGAAAACCGGAATTTCGCTTTCCAAAGGTCGTGCTGGGTACCCTTGAGACACATCAACACCAAACTCAGCAAACCGCTTTTTGGCAGACTCGGGCAAAATTTCCAACCCTCGTGGATCCGGTCCGGCAGTCGACTCGGTGAGTCCACTCTTGCTCCGTGGAGACGTGTCTTGCGACTTGTGGAGGAGTCGTCTGATTTGGTCCTCGAGGGACTCTGTTCCTGTCAATGTTACTGTAGTCATGATGATACATTTTATTCGCCATATTGTTCACTTTATATACCAGGGTATTACTAATGCCCAGGAAACTGTGGCTTGATGGGTGCCAACAGCGTGGACTTGCGAGATCACCACAGCCAATCAGTACAAAGACCGACTTGGCCAAAAAGGATATTTGAGTACAAATTGTGTCGACATCAATACGGGCTGCTATTGCGATCTTCGTCGAGGCGATTAGATGCGAGCAGGGGTCGATATGACATTACCCACTGCACGTGATGCACATGAAGCAGGAGTGGCAGCAAATGACAGCCGGCTCAATTAATAGTATAACATAATACTTTTATATCTAGATATTGTCTTTTAAAGACACTGTGATTCTTCAACTGTACCTTCACTTGGGAAAATCCAAAGGCAGCAATACTATTGAAGAAAATCCATTACCAACTGACTCGTAGCTGTTGAGGATTGAAAACTTGATAGGCACTGTTGATTTCTTGACACATAATTTCTCACATGGATGTACGTGATTACTGGTTGCCTGGGAGCTCTGGGCAATAAAAGTCGTTTATTATGGTCGGACATTAGTCTCACATCTTTGATGTTTCAGGTCTTTGTTGCCAAAGGGGTACAACAACCTTTTGTCTATGAGGATGATTCCGTTAAACAATTGAGAAATTGGGCTGAGGATTATATTTTGGCAATGTATCAATTTCCTTTATTAAATTATTACCGACGCCATCATATTTACAGAAATTTGCGAACATCAGCATCAACAGGTTCATCACTAAGCACACACATCAGCTGACTTGCATGATTGCACAATCTGGCCGTATTTTGAGCTTTAATCCTGGGGAAATAGCGGGTTAGTACCACAGGTAGTTAAACAAGTTTGTTTTTTTTCATTTCGGATATTTTGCCATTACAAGCAAGAAATACCAGGGCTTGTGGCGTCACAGAGGTGTGCAAAATTGAAAGGCCCGGGATTGGCAACAAGCGTCGGAATTAAGCTGTGGATTTTAAACACGTTTGACACATACGTTAAATACGTTCTTGCTATAACTTTAATCCTTGAAATTGGCCTTGTCTGTTTATTTACTAAATTGCAAATGGGGTTTTGAAGGTCCACGCTATGCAGGTCTCAGGGCAGATGAGTGATATTGTACTAGCGTACCTTAAACATTGTAATTTCAGGCGAGTTTTGACGGATTAGAAGCGCAAAGACCTATTAAATCAAAGAATGTTTTACAAAGAAGAACATAATTGCTTAATGTGATGCTGTTATAAATATATTTAAAATGATCTGAATGTCAGTAGTGCAATTGAGTGGTTTCCTCGTAATGTGTGCTACTGCAGTATCCGATCCTTGCTACCAGATTGGTAAATATCTGTCTCAAACACATTTACCTCTAGCGCGAAAATTTTCTACAAAGACATTATCAATTCTAGACATCACGATTAGTTATTAGCTATAAGAAAAGGTCCACCTTTACTATACCAATTGATATACACGTCACTAATCAATATACAACTTGCTAATTACATTCTGCTGACCACGCTTGCTTGTGCTCCACTCTTTTCTACTCACTCACCACTCACTACGTCATGGCAATTAAAAAAAGTAAATACAGCCTCGAGCAGGTCGAAGAAATCAAAGAATGGATCTATTATATCCTTCAGCAAGATGCACCTGAAGGCGAATTGTTGGAGATCTTAAAAGATGGACTGGTATTATGTGAGTTGGCCAACGTCCTCCTGCCAGAGAACCCAATTGCGTATAAAACCAACCAGAAGACACCATTTTTCCAGATGGAAACAATTGAGAAGTTCTTGATCAAGGCATCTGCTATCGGGGTTCCCCCAAACGAAATGTTCACCACTATTGACTTGTTTGAGAAGAAGGACCCTGACCAAGTCTACACCGGGTTGATTTCCTTGTCAAGAGCAGCCAATAAACTCAACAGCGAGACTCCTTCCATTGGCCCAAGTTTGACCGACAAGAAACCAGTCAACTCTCAGTTCAAGACCACAGGCAACGAGTACGTCTACAACTCGTTTGAATACGCCTACATCAAGAACCACAAAGAGGGAAGAGACCGAAGAGTAGTCTCTGGAAGCAGCAATATTGTGAGGGGCGGTGTCTAGTTTGGTGGGACTGTATATTGTATTTTAGTTTTGATATTCTTCTTTCATGCTTGGCATTCGACTATTGAATTATTACCATACTACCCTTGTAGGCCTCGATACGATTGTATTTATGCGGCTGAGACTGTAATTACATATGATGATGGTACGGATTGATAGATAATATACGGGTTGTCTTTTATCGTGGTGCTAATCATCTAGATTTGCTGAGCCCAGTCTACTTACTCCTAACCACATAATACATTGATAATCTAGATTAATTGCACATAGTATTTTTTTCATCTATTATATCCAGACTATTAGTACTGTTTTTGGATTATTATATATTGTACGACCGAGATTCATGACCATGAGGATGCTAACATGCATATATTAAATAAAACGGCATAATATTTCAGCATCCTAATTTGTTCTTATTCCAGCATCTTAAATTGTTCTTATTCCAGAATATCTATTATCCTGAATATTTACAAATCTTTCGGGCCACTGGGCATGGCCTTAATATTTACACACCTCTTCTTTCTCCCATCCTTTTCTTCTTACAAATTTGGAGGCATCAAAAACCCGGCAATCTGATTTGGACGTTCAGTAGCAAGCAAATCAAAGTTCTGGCAGGCATTTCGAGTATCACTAATCTCAACTTGGATACCCATACTGCTAAAAAACTTGCGATTGGTTTCGTGCAAGACCCGGGACTTTTTACCTAGCCCAATAACTACCAACTCTGGTTTAGGATACAGAAGCGCAAACATTTGCAAGAGCTCAGGGTCCAATTTCACAAGAAAATTATTAATAATCTCATATTTTGGGTTCCCCTCGACTGTATGCCCCGAAAAATTCACCTCAAACGCCTCGCCCATCATTAATAAACTTCCAATTATCTCTTGGTTCTTATTTGGAGATCGTATCACTATCCCATTGGACAATTTGATCCCATTTTTCATGCATGACTCAATGTTGTTCACAGGCAGTTTGGACATCGCTAGCATATCAAGATGAGACATAAGCTGACTGGTATCCGTAGGCCCGTTCATCCGGGATGCTGTTGTATGGAACTTTCTAGAAAGTAATCCCAACCGTTTGTACCCTATTCGAACCCCAAGCATGATGCTCATCTTTGAACGACCAGCTTCCAATACCAATGTATGTTACCCGGACAATATAGTCCAACATGCTTTGTGCTTGTGATTGTGTTCTTGTTAGAGCCATGAGAAGGACTTTGATAAGTAAGAAATTGTTGTAAAAAGTTTCAAATTTCTAATTTATCAGTTGATGATGGGCATATTTTGTCTTTTATTGCCTGGCGACTTGCTACGTTAGACCATCATGTCACATATATCAGTAGTATCGAGTCTGTTTCTTGGCGGTGAGTTTAAAAACCCACTTCGGTGTCTTACTAACGCAGATTTCCAGCTCATGAGTCCTACAAATGGGTTCCTTCCGACACTTTTAGCTCATTAAACGAAGTAAAGAGCAGCAGTTTGGTGTTTGATCTTGTGCTCTTGGCCGCATCCACTCGATCTGAGTTGGAAGATCATTGTACCACATTGAAGAGTCTAATACATAAAGAAACAGTCTTCTTAGTGAATTCTACATGGTCTGTGTTTCTAGAACCTATCATTTTGGAAATACATCCCTACAATCCTGTTTTCTCCATGATCTCCTATCTCGACATTAAACAAACATCACAAGGCCGATATGTGTTGCAAAACGCAAATGCCAACACTCTGATTGGAACCACTCTGGAAATTTCCGCTTCTGAACCAATTTCTGACATTATTCAGTTATTAAATTCTTCTGGTGTCTCTACAAAGTATATCCCTGATTTACGCAACGTCCTTTGGAGGAATGTGATTGAGCTAATCTGCTACGACTGCTTTGCAATTTTCCACGAGGAGTATGATCCCAAGAAACTTTTTGCTGATCATTCATCTTCAATAAGACTTGTTTTTAACGAATTACAGAACGTTGCATTAGTCAATGGCTTGCATGCTCCATTGACGTTGATGGCGTTCATGGAGAAATCAAAGATCGACCACCCAGAGAATCTTAACCATCCTATTATGATTTATAACTTTCTTACGAACCAGGAGTGTCACATTGAGGCCCTTGTGTCGCATCTCTTATCCCTCTATGATTTGCCTCAGCTAGCGGCATTCTACCTTCAACTTGGAGATAAGATCCAGAGTTTTTTCGATACAGCAGATTCACTTTCATCATATATGAGTGTTGCTAGCGATTTGAAAGAGTTGGCGGCCAGTGCTGATGTTCTTATCAATGGCACAAAACCAACGCCGACAAATAGTGGAGTAAAGGGAATAGTTGAGGCTAAGGAAAGCGTGGCCACTAAGGAAGTAATTGAAGCCCACGCAGAGAGTATAGTGAGCAGCACAGAATCAAGCAGGAATAACTTTTGGGTTTCAGTAGAACCTTCGAGCAGTTCGACGTCGGTATTGACGATGCCACGGAAGTACGATAGATCGCGGATCTACAAATCGTGGCGGGGTAAGAAATCCCTTGACCGAGAGAAGTTGGGGACATATGACGGGACTGGTATTGTTGAAAAAGGGGCATATGATGATGTGCCTGCATTTCTAGGTAGGAGCGGCGACCTTGAATAAGTTCCTAGCATGACCAGAATTGGCAATGGTATATCATAATTAGTAGAATTATCTGCAGGAAGGTTAGAGAAGAAAAGGTGGAGACTGACACATGAGACTCAAGGTTTCTACTGTAATGGAAAACCTTGCTTGATAAACTGCTGGAAGAAAAGCCCAGAATAATATGGTTGAGAATGCCAACGATTGTGCGGAGGATTCCTACTATGATACAAGCTAAGTGGCCTAGGGACAGTGTCGCTGTTTCTGAATAGCTCTGTCAAATAATAAGATAAATAATAAGTATGTGAGATCTATAGCTAACTTCGTGCTTGTTGGAGAAGTAAAACTTCGTGTACCAACGTCTCTGCAGGCAATGTAAAAGCATTCACAGATTAAATTATATCCATAAGATGTAATTAGAATATAAAAGTTTTTTAATTTGAAGTGTATGTCAAAGGCCAGTGGCTATTCTATATCTCGTAAATGCAGCTTCTTCCTTCTACAAACGCCTCTACCCAGTACAGGTCATGTGATACAGACTATACAGAACCTAGCTTGTCTAGTATCGATGGGGCAAATTTCTCTTTCAATAAGGACGTGTGGCCGAGTGGTCTAAGGCGCCCGACTCAAGAGTTTACTCTTCGGCTGTATCAGCTGAGTCTTCGGGTCTCGTAAGAGGCAAGAGTTCGAATCTCTTCGCGTTCATTTCTTTTTGACTTTGTAAAGTCTTGAAGAGCATTTTTATTTGTTTCTAAGTTTGCAGTACATTTTTTTTAGCATCTTAGTTAATGAAGAATCAAGCGTGGACAAGTTAGCCTCGCGTGACGAGCATCTATGATAATTTACGAGTAGAAACTGGGATAAGCATGAGTATAATACCTAGAATATATTTATTTGATTATTGAAGGGAAGATCTAGCTATTTTCAGCTAGGCGAACCGAGGTTAAGAAGGATGTACATGTCCTGAGTGTACTGAGACATGACTTTGGCAGCACTGAGACTCGTTTCAGACTGTTTAAAATTATGCCACTTGATTATATTACACTAAATAAGTTATGGGGAAGAGGAAGATGGCGTAGAATAATAGAGGCCTCTCAAGTTTGAGGAATGAGAATGACAACAAGGTCAGAGATCTATAAAGGTGGATGAAAGTAACGATAATGAACGGGCTGTTTTATTTTTCATGATTCCAATTGGCACACCGAAATCTTTAGTTTAAATATTCATATTGCCGTTACAATTAACCCGGTGTCATCCTTTAGTAGTCTTGTGATAGGTAACAAGGAATTCTGTGGAATGGTTGTAATTGCGACTGATTTGGAGACTTGAATGGAGTAATCATAATGAAAATTAACCAGATAAGACAAAATCCAAAAGAAGACGGTATTATGAGACACACTGATTGTTGATTATGCAAGAGACTCGGTACCAGCTGCAAATATATAATAATCAGTGTATGCTCATGTGCTGCGTGATTACTCCCCAAGATTAGATTAACAGCACCGCCAATCTCCGGCTACAAGAGTCAAAAGAATATATTGCCGCTACTAAATAGGAACCCTGGTTAAATAAAGTCTAGTAAAAAAGTAAACAGGGAACTCTACCTATGTTACAGTTGAAATGTCTAGCCAAGAATGAGTCTAGCTTATTCCGTCAAGACACGATGCTCATTTAAACTCCAATAGCCACTCCCAGCCGTTCTGGTTTGGCTCTGACATCTCTTCGTTATACCCTGGGCTCAGTACTGCGGAGTTTTGCAATTGCAAGTTGCTACTCGAGGCTCTACGCAATGCCTTTATGGTTGCATCGCCCAATCCCGCCAAGTTGGTGCTGCTGCTGCGCTCCTTTTTGACTTTTGTCACACGACGATTCTCGCCGTCATCATCCGGCCCTGTTGAGCTATTTTTTTTGCTTCTACTTGCCAGTCCGTTGCCTCGCTGCCGAGTCTTGATGACGTCGGTTTTGAGGGAAAGAGGCCGCACAATGCCGTGAAGTTTAAGAAAGAGGCCACAGGCATTGCACAACGGCTGTCCTTCTGCGTTTCTGCGCCACAAGGGTGTCTTCATGGTTTTGCAGTTTGTACACTGAGTGATGGCTCCAGTTGGTGCTGGTTTGGTTTTGTCGCGGATTTTCGGAGGAGGAGGTCGGTCTGCCTTTTTCTTTTTCTTCTTCTTGGGCAGCCGTTTCTTTTCTGTGGGGCTAGACGGAGGCACGGCCAGTGTGTCGTGAGGGTTGAAGAAGAAGATGCTCTTGATATTTTCAATTTGAGATTGTGAGACGTGGTTTGCGCTGGGCGTAGTGCGGCTTGGAACGGGGTCTACCAATGAGTTCATGCCAATGTTTCCCAGCAGATTTATGCTTCCCGACAGGTTAATGCTTCCCAGCAGGTTGATATGGTCCATCAGGTCAACGCGGTTCATTGGGTTAATATGGTCTATCAGATCAACACGATTAACCAGGTTAATATGGTCTGCCAGGTTAATATGATCCATCAGATCAACACGGTTAATCAGGCTAATATGGCTAATCAGATCAACACGACTAATCAGATTAATATGGCCCATCAGATTAATATGATCTATCAGACTGATGTGGTCCATCAGATTAATATAGTCCATCAGGTTAACATGGCTCATCAGATCAACATGGCTCATCAGATCAACATGGCTCATCAGGTCAACACGACTCATTTCATGATTCGGACCAATACTGCTTATAATCTGCTCAACAGCTGGCTTCTCCACATGTCCGCCTTCGATCTTCTCATTTCCATAGTGGTTGGTATAAAAATCGCCCGACCAAGGTCCCCGACGCAGTTCGGCTGTGGGCCATCCCAGAGGAGCTTCTACAGCAAGAGGATCCAACGAAAAATGAAAGCCATTACCACCTACGAAGTCGTCTGATCCAGGCAGGAATCCTTCTGGATGGTTGAAGACAGTCAAGCCGGGGATCTTTTTGTCTGAGCGGGGAGGAAATTGGTCCGCACGATGAGGAAATTGGTCCTGGTGGTGCAGAAATTGGTCCTGGTGACGCGGAAATTGGTCCTGCCTCTGTCCGCGCAACGTCTGGAGACGGTCACTGATCAGAGTGTCCATATCTAGTCCTTGAAGAATCGGAGTTCGAAGAAGGCTGCTGAGAAACGTGTCGGCATCACGCAGCACTTTTGCGGCGTCCAAGTCGCGTTTCTTGTCCAAGTCGCGCTTTCGATCCCGCTGAGCATGCTGGCGTGCCAATTTTATCGCCATGATCCGCCAGCTCATGTTTTCCACCCGCTCTTTGAAAGGAAGCACGGCCTTGGCCTGGCGATACATCTTCCAAAGCGCATCTGCCGACGCAAACATGTCGGCAAAACTCTCACGACCAAGCAGCTCGCTGTTTTGCAAAGACCCAGTGACAAACTCGCGGATATCCTCCATGTAGTCCTCCAGGGCGACCCACCATTATACCCTCGGGAACCGTCCGGGTAACTCAATAGGCCAGGGTGATGGAATCTGCCAGACTGCGTGTGGTGATTGGCTGAAGATAGTGCCATGATAATGCCAAGTCGTGTAGGTTGCCGCACGTCGTGAGTGGGCATACTTGGTCCGTTGGGTCCCGTTTCGTCGTGTAGTGTCTCCGACAACAGTTCCAAGCAGATTACTCTGGATGGCGAGCGCCAAGTGGTGCCAAGGGGCAAATTGATGGGCCTGTGATGTTTGCGTGGCAATCCCAGTGATGATCTGCGTACCGGGGTTCACACGACTGATTTACGGTGTCTTGACACGGTGATACGAGTGATGAGAGGAAATTTACGGCAGGTGATGAAAATCTTAGCGATACGGTGCTGCAAAATGGTAAGTGTGCTGCAAAATAGCGAGTACGCTGCAATATGGAAAGTGCGCTTGAAATATTACCTGGAATTGTGCCGCAAATTATTACGTGGAACTGGACGGCAAAATCGTCAGCATGCTCAAAATATCTCGTAAAACTGTACAACAAACCCATGAGATGCTCAATCACACTTGGAAATCACTCATTTCCAGTACTAAATGCTCACATGATAAGCATAGTGTTGATACCACCTCAGTTTGTCTGGTGCGTTAAGTAGGGTAGTGCTCGTACGGATCATCGACTGGATAATGCAGTAGCATGCACGTTTCGGAGTTTTATCTGGCACCCAATTACCACCTGGCCATAGATAACACATTGTTCAGGGCCAACTGTACTTGATAGAATCATGAAGTATATCCCATTGACTTTGGGTACTCCAACGCTTCTATTGTTAGTAAATTTAAACCGCTGTGCTCTGCATCCTTGTACAATAGCAATGCATGTGCTGCTGGTTTAGCAACTTAAATCACGGACAATCTCGGTAACTCAATTTGATAAGAGGTCGGTTTTTACTATTAGACGGCCAAGTAAACCCATTTGGCAATACTTCCTGTTCACTAGCCCACATATTATTGTATATAATAGAATAGTCCGGTTTTAAGCATTACTTCACAGACCTATTTCTTGTTCCCAAATTTCGCACCATGTCTATTTCAGCTATAGTATATGCTAGAAGACACTTTATGCCACCGCGAATTCACCTCGATGTTTATTTTCCCGTTTCTCTTTCTCCATAGCCCCTCTTCTGTTTATCAACTCAACGTTCAGCTTGCGTGGCTTTGACTTGCTTACAATTTAAAGTAAAAGAGTACCGACATTTGTTGTTCATTGTAACCGAGGCCGTCTTCCATCGGTAAATATCAAATATAAATATGTACTTGTCTGCTCGATCTTACCTATGCAAATGCCTCCAAGTACTAGTCTACGCTGTACCATAAACACTGTTTTCATTCAGCTGGTAAGTTCTGCGTAAATCCTGGCTTTTAAATAATCACACCAGTACGACGCCACGTGTCTTGTTGTGCTTGTTGTTTTTGAGTTATAGTTTGGTTGTGTTGCAGCTGCTGCAGGTCCACCAAACTCGAACGTACAACCGGAAAGAATAACAGGCCGCTGAACAATGTCAGATCCAAGAAAATTGGACATGCTACGGTACTAGCATCGCACTATGAAAATCTGACGTCATTTGGGTCTATGCATTACGATTTTTCGTTTTACAATTGTCATGTAGCTTATTCAATGATCTATACATGTGTTATAATTCCGGTTTTCCAATGATCCATACATGTGTTATAATCTCCGGTTATCTTGCTTTACATTCTCCCTACCAGCACCAAAGTTGTCCATGGCATTTGCAACTTGTTGCTTTGCACCCTCGACATATTCACCGGCCTTTTGCGAAATAGGCTTGTTGGTGCCATGAGTAGTGGTGCCATGAGTAGTGGTGCCATGAGTAGTGGTGCCATGAGTAGTGGTGCCATGGGTACCGTGGGTTGTGTTACCGTGGGTTGTAGTTCCATGTGTTGTAGTACCATGAGTTGTGTGGCCATGAGTTGTATGGCCATGGGTTCCATGAGTCTCGTGACCAGTGGTACCGTAATTAGAAGTGGTACCTGTAGTACCTGAGGTACCATAATTAGCATTACTACCATGTGTACCAGTACCATGAGCATTGTGTGTTCCATGTGTACCTTGAGCATTGTGATTAGACTTTGCGTTATCGTACCCCCTTTGAACATCATCGGCAAACTTCTGCGAGGTCGACTTTTGGCTTTCTGGCTGAAGCTTACTACCGATCTTGTCAACTGTGTCGGTGATACTTTCCTTCAACTTCTGGGTGGTGCTCTTTTGCGATTCCGGAGTAACAGACTCCTGAACCTTTGTGCTGATATTTTTTCTTCCAAAGTCAGACATGATTTTCTGAAGATTCTTTAAATTCCCCGTGTTTATATAGCATTTTGGTTGCTCAATGGTGGTTGCTATAATGCACATTCATGCATCCCAAGTAGCAAGTTAAAGTTTCTCCAGAAAATTATTAGGATTCGGCTTGCGACGCTTGATTGACTTGACCGTGAGAAAATGCTGGAATTGGATCTTGGCCAAGTCCATGTGCGTGGCCTCAGGGTGTGTTTGCTGGAACTGGCTCACAATCTGCGCCTTTTGCCGGTACAAATCGTGCTTGTCCTGATTGCTGAACTGGTAGTTCATCGGCAATGACATGGTCTTTTCCTCGAGCACCTCCTCGTCGCTATTTTCGTCCATGTCAAAGTTCACAACCCCCTCCTCACTATTGCTCCCGACTGTATACTTGAATAACTTGCCGGTTTTCACGCCCTCGGTCACAGGTTTCTGTGCAAGCTGTCGCTTCAAGGTCTTCTTGGCCAACCCAAAGCCACCGGCCTTGTTGAACCAGTAGTACTTCCACTGGCTCTGTCTGAGCCTCTTGAAGTTGCTAATGTTCTGGTTCACCGATACCGCGTTATGCAGGTACTCTAGCGACCGCAAGCGCTTGGTACTTGACTCCCTGCCAAGCACAAGCTGCCCCTGCATGGACACTGGCTCCTTGCACACCGGCTCGGAACTCGGCTTCTCGATATCCCGAATGTGATGCACGACATTGTTGAGCGACAAAAACTTCATGCCCACGTGCGACTTGTGCTCAAGCAACTTTGGATTGGCACCAATCGGAATACTCGCAGATATCTCGTCCAACTTCGCCTTGTCCACCTTGTTGCCTTTGGAATTCAACTTGTAACTCGGAGTAATCACGTTCTTGCTCAAGTCAACCATGCCAGAGATCCCCAGACCCAGAATGCACGTGACCCAGTAGATGTTGTCGCCGTTGGAACTGGTCAAACTGTCGTTATTAAGCAAGCTCAGCGTGATCGACGGCGGCACAGAGCCACCGGGCGACGTTATTTCCACCGGCCGTGCCTGTGGAATCTGCCCATTGACACTATACAACGGTCGGTTGAGCACCGTGGTATTTGCAATTCCCGACGAAAGAAGATAATTCTGCTTGAGCTCCACCGAAGGCTCGGGCAAGAGGAGCTGCTCAAGGTACTTTTCCTGGTTGTAATTTAGCCGGTACTGCTTGGCACGATGGACCCGGAACTTGGTGTTGGTAATAAACGGGTGGTTCTCCATGCTCACCGGAATTGGCGTGTTGGCCTTTCCGGTGAAATCCCCGACAATCCCGTCGCCAATAAAGCTCTTTGTCTCCTCAATACGCCGGTGTAAACGACCAAGGTCCGCTTTCCCACGCAACCCTTTCTCCAGATCGTTTCCCGATCCCGCAAGATCACTCACATCGCTGTGCATCTCCTGGTTCAGCAAGTTGTAAACCGCATCTCCGTCGGTGAATCCTTCTTCTCGTGCAAGTTCCTCCCAATAGTCGTCGACGACCCGCTGTCCTCCGGAAATGAGTCTTGCGCCATAAATGAGGTACAACGACCGGAACGTGATCACACCAATCACCCGCGACTTGAACACCAGCTGGAGTATGCCATGCTTGATGAGAAACAGCTTGTCAGCCTCATTGGTCACATACTTCACAAGCGACTTGTTCTTGTTCAAAAAGAGGTACGAGTCCCGGAACTGGAGCTCCTTGGAGATGTCTGTCGCCATCACATAGAGCTTCTTTCCCCGGCCCGGAAGCGTGAAGGTTGACACCACAATACGGTTGTTTTTGCTCTCGTCAGCAAGGTAGCCATTCTTGCTGATTTTCTCCTCGCCCTTGTCATCAAATTTCACCTGTAGGTACTCGTCCTTAAGAGCTATCCCGTTGTTAAAGTCCAGCGGCTGGTACTTTGTGTAGTCCACAATATCTTCCTTGGGGAAGGGGTACGGTGGAAGATTGATGGGGACAGAATGGGTCGAGGTGAAGTTCAAATGGATCTGCCGATTCGACACATTTGGATTATGCACCACAAATGCCGTTGGCTGGGGCTCGTCAGGCGTGTTTTCAGGCAAATTCAGCTCGATATCTGGAATTGTACTCATGGCTGGTGTTGATGGAGACGCGTGCTCTTGGAAATTGCCAGAGGTCTGGTCCGGGTAACACTGCACATGGGAAAATTTGATTTTTCATGGGTCTACAACAACCACACTTAAAATGACGGTACGAGCAGTTGGAAACGCAGTTGTTCCGCTCCGGAACTCGGTGGGGAAGTTTGTTTTGCCTGTAAGTGAATATGTTCATTTTTTTGATTCGGCGTCCGACTAACTTAGTGCACCAAAATCACGTTGCGCTACTGCAACTGGGGTGGAAGCTCCAAAGGACTTCGAGAATTTATCAAGTCGAAAAAGTTTATCAATTTTGCAGAGGCAAACAAAAGCATTGAATTGCATTTGGTCAACAAGTCGGGACACCCGGTTATCACCGGTCATTATGCCAATGGCGGTACCAAGCCGATTTGTGTCAAGAACGTGCTGTTGGATGTCGTGAATAATAAAATGGATTTACTAAGGAATGCTTCTGGTGAGAGACTCAGCAAGTACAAGCAGGCCGTTGAAAGTATTAATGAGAATTCAAGAGGTATCTGGTCGCCATTCCATGTTGCTGAAACTGAGAAGCATTCTGTTTGAACGTATTGTGGTGAGGTAGGCTATATCTGGAGTGTTTCATCATGTTAATATCTGCACGTGGTTTTTAATTGTTACCATTTGAATCGTGAGGATATGTGTGTTTTGTGATTATTTGTGGAAGCATTCTATTGGTTTGTAAATATGATGAGAAAATGTATGAAAATAGTATGGGCTGGTGTAGCTATGTAGGGTTGGTATGAAACTAGTGCTGAAGCTCATCCAAAGATTGTGCACATCCTATTTGCAGTAACTGCTGAAACTCATCCAAAGATTGCGCTTGTCTTATTTTTAGAAACTGCTGTCATGTGTGGTATTGGCATGTGTGGTAAGATTTCTTGGATTTACTTTTGTTTCGTTTTACCGATTTTACTTCCGATTTTACTACCAATCTTACTACCGATTTTACTACCGATTTTACTTTTCATTTCACTCCCAATTTACCTCCCGATTTACTGTGTAATTTCCATTTTCTCATTCGCCCTATTTTAATTCCTCCAATCCTCCCATTGTTTGATCCAGATCTTAGATGCTACCAAGACATAGGATACAGCATGCATATACAATCTTGAAAAGTATATAAACCACCCACACACACCTTAATAACCAGAAATGCTTCTTTCAGTTCCTTCCTCTATTTTATTGCTTGCCTCCAGTGTTGCCTCAATGACTTTAGTTCCTCGGGACATAAAGTCAGCGGTGACTAACAAGATTCCTTACAGAAAGAACACAGCACTCCTCTATTTTGCCGTGATAGATGGCCGAAAAGACGTCATGAGCGCTCTGAAAGGCACACAAGCAAACACGGAAAATCTGAACTCGACTGTGGCCACCAGTCTGTTGAGTGATACCAAGAAACAAGCACTCTTCAACTTGATCTTTGACCCAGTGCAGCACGCCAGAGAAAACACGCCATATTGGCAAGAGGCCGAGAAAAAGCTTGAAAAGACTTCTTACTTGTCATTGGATAAGGATGCTCGTGACAGAGCAGACAATATTGAGGGTACTGTGAAGCAGTGTCAGCAGAAGTATGCTTCTTGGGTAAAGGCCAACGTTGTGGTGCTGCAGCACATTAGTGACATTCTCCAATGCACCCAGATTTATGGCACTAGTTTCACCCAGGCGGATTTGCCTAGCAGTATTGTAGGAACTACGTCCGGATCGGCGGGAACCACGTCTGGACTGGCGGTTCCTGTGGTAGGATCTACGACTTCCGAGGCAGTGACTACTGGTGGCTCTGCTGGAAGTTCTTCTGGCAACAATTCTGGCAACAATTCTGGCAACAATTCTGTCAATAATTCTGTCAACAATTCTGTCAACAACTCTGGCAACAACTCTGGCAACAACTCTGGCAACAACTCTGGCAACAACTCTGGCAACAACTCTGAAAACAATTCTGGAAACAATTTTAGCAATTCTAGAGGCTCTTCTGGAAACAATTTTAGAGGCTCTTCTGGCATGTCTGGTACATCCAATGGAGAGAATTAGAGCTGCGCGGAATGTGTCGTTGGGGTATGTGTGGACTACAATATATCAATATTTGTTAGCCACAAAGGATTGCCCATGGGTATTGGTGTTTTGCATCTAATTGGCTATCATCGCCTAACGTCATTCACCAGAAATACAGCAATATATATACGGAATAAATCATTTAATAAAGTCTGTAAACTACCAACATTTTATATTTTGGAACAAGTCCTCACTTTCTATTACGCCTGACTTCCATCCAGGTTACCTGGTTTGCTAGCTATAAATAGCCAGACTTTTTTGAAACGTCTGTAAAATATATTTTAACCAGGTTGTTAGTCTGCTCAAGTCTTTTACAGGAATTTGTAGATGGTAGCATAGTTAATCCTTGAACAAGGAATCTGAACTAGTCAGCTAATTCACGTGCTTATACATTAGCTTCTTTATAACACATTCTGTTTTGGATACACTTGATACGTCTACTAAACCAGAAGTGGGATTCGGCGATCTCTTGGTGAAACAGAAAACCAACGTGCCATTCTCTTTCGAGTGGACATAGCCACACCAAACAGTAGAACAAAGCAGTGGAGATATATTTTCATTATGCCC
The DNA here is from genome assembly GCA_020342235.1 of Saccharomycopsis phalli. Taxonomy (NCBI): domain Eukaryota; kingdom Fungi; phylum Ascomycota; class Saccharomycetes; order Ascoideales; family Saccharomycopsidaceae; genus Saccharomycopsis; species Saccharomycopsis phalli. The sequence goes on from CP073212.1 coordinate 97,069, forward strand.
AACTCCCAGATAATCGAAATAGACGTTACTCAATACTCTGATAACCGAAATAGACGTTACTATACACTCTGATGACCGAACTAAACACCCAGATAACCCAAATATACGTTACCCCACATCAAGTTCTTTAACACGTCAACTTTCAGATGTTTAAGTAAAAACCACCTGCCAATAGCCAGAATATACAGCCAACCGCCAAGAGCAATGCGCAAACTTGACGTTTGCAAAAGATTGGGCATATTCGCCTTCACATCTTCTTCTTCTTCTTCTCATAGAAAAAGTCACTCCGACTACTTCCCAAATTAACCACCTTTGGGCACCCGTCTCTATTCTTTTCCGTACGAACACACTCAAAGCAATAATACGCGTCCGAAGTACCGTTATTCTTACACACCACACATCGATTTGCACCTTGACCAAAGGCACATTCGTCACATATTCTTACACGTTCCGTAGGACGGACAAACGAGTCACAGATAGGACACCGTCCATCACAATTATCACATAATTTCCCTACGCTGGTGCCGGGCTGTTTCAAACATAGAATCAAGTCCGTCTGATGCCTCGACATTGTACTTTGACGATCACTGCAAAAAAGAAAGGCAAATTCACATCGTCTATCACGTGACCAGGGAGACTTTTTTGCATTTCAAGTTTAAATAATACCCATCAGCGATTTTAAAGAAATACAAAAAAGAGCAATCTGCAAAAAAAATACCGCAACAAGATCAATTTGGTTCGAAGCCATTCATCAAATAGTTGCAGCAGCCAATAAGAAAGTCTTCAAAGCAAAGTAGCTCACACAGAAAGCAAGAGATTTAAGAAACAAGCAGTCCAAGGAAACACAAGGATATCTACAATGGAAACCCCCTTGATACTACCCTCGGAAGAGTGCTCCATCTGTATTGAGCCGCTCTTATCCGGGCAGGTTGATACCCTGGTGGCACGGGTATTACCCTGCCGCCACTATTATCACGACTTGTGTATACGCTCGTGGAGTCAGCAGGCGAACACGTGCCCGAGCTGTCGCAGCAAGTTCAATTTGGTGCAGTTGGTGGACAAGTTGGGCGAGCTTATTTATGCGTATGAGGTGGAGAATGCTACCATGAAGGTGGACCCCGACTACTTAGCGCCGCAGGTCGAGGAGCAGGTCTTCTGCACGTGCTGCGGATCTGCATCCGGCACGCTTGCACAGTGCCGGCGATGCGGTACGAATTTCCACCGGCGCTGCTTACTTCCTGGGCAGCGTTGCCCCGGATACGGCTGTGCACCGCGACGGGGCCGGACTGCCCAGTCGCGTGTCACCGAGGATACATACAACCGGTTGATTGGGTTGAGTGTACCATCGCCAAGTCCGACTCCGGTGCCGGTCGACCCCGAAGAGGAGGAGGCCTGGGCCCGGTACGATGAATTCCGGGGGAACAGTTCCCGGTCACCGCCCAAGTCTGAGGGCAAGGCAAAAAAGTTTAAACGCCCAAGTCGAAGGGGAAAGGCAATTGGAAGTGGCGCAAAGATCGACAAGTCGGATAAGGATAAGACGGCGTGTAGTTCAAAAGTGCTGTCGTTGTTGTCGGAGATGCATAGCAACAGCGAGTCATTGATGAAGGACCAGGTGAATAACCAGGTGATTAACCTTGAATCGCAGCAGTTGTATTGTCAATATTCGCCACCATTGTCACCGGAAGGGAGTGGAGATGAGCGAGCTGAAAGGAAGCGTGGGAAGGAGAAGGTAGGCAAATGATATGGATGATGTTAGTGAGGTGATGTGAAATGATGTGAATGAGGTAAATGAAGTGATATGGATAAGGTGAAGCGAAATGAAGTAATGTAAAGTGAAGTAAAGTGAAAGGGGAATTTGTTATTCTAGTTTGTATTTAGGTCATGTTTGGGTAATTATAGATATCAGAAGTTTGATTTTATGATCCATGTAGCATTCAGCGCCAGTGCCTTTGTCAAATTATCAATGAGGCCATTTTCTCATCAGAGTTTTAGACCAAACACACCTCTAACCAGTACGATATTCCACAAGTACCAGAATATCACCAACAACCTTTACAAACTTACAAACACTGTACTGTAGATGGTTTTTCATCCTCTACTCAAATATGGACTCTTTTGTCAAATGGCACAAGATATCGACGGTAAAATTTTCGTGAGGTCCAGTATGAGAAATCTAGAATCCAGATAATCTTTAGTTGCACCATTCCATGTAATCACTTCTGATTTGAATAATGTTTTATCGCGCGGTACAAGGCCATTTGTTACTTCCACTCCAATTGATGGCACCTTGGGCTCGCCAAGAGATGGTTTTATTACTCAAGATTTTAATGAGACAAAACTGGTTGATACATTTCAAATTATCAAATAAAGCCTTTGGTAGGTGTTTACTGGTGGTGCCGATTGGACAGTTTGACTATCAGTGTAACAGGTAGATAAAACATTTACTCATCGGGGAAAACCCAAGGGCTTGAACAAAGCTTAATCACAAGTGGAAACATAGCTAAATAAATGTCCGACCCTCTACAGTGCTATACGGAGCCATTACCATCGTGTTGTAGTGACAATTCCAATGATAAGGGCTACAACGGAACTAAACAAGTTGCGTTGTTACGTTTTGTTCGGCCCACTGTGGGGAATCTAAAAATAAATTGATAATGAAATCAGAAGCATTGACAATAAGGCACGGCACAGATTCTAGATAGCCTGAAATAGCCAGAATAAAATATTATTTACAGCACCACCACTTCCGACACAATAGGTCCAAACAAGAAAAGCACCGTGCAAAATCCCACTTGGGGCACGGATTATGATTTTGCCGTTCCCTGCCTCACCTCATAGTGTGAAAGATGACCAAAGTCTGTAAATTACATTCAACTTAGCGTTGCTTCCACCCCAAAGGAGGAACAGGTAAGTCACTTAGGGACATTGCAATCAGACAAGTATGTCTCAATCATCGACTGATTAGCCCAATGGTGCAACCGGACGGAATGTGTAATGCCAGCCTTGTAAAAGCAAAATTACGACTGCCAGTTTATGAGTTGAAATAAAAGTGCCATGGTCTGGGGTCCAAGTCTAAGGACCACCCATGAAATTATATGAAACGTCACCAAACTTTGAGAGGGGCCCGATACCATAATTGTGGGTGAGTTAAATCCGTGAGAATGCATTGTTTGGAATTTTTTTCTACATGAGTTTCAGAGTGAGCACCATGACAGGGGTAAGACAGGTAGTGTGAAAACCAAAAGAAGGTGTCGTGTTGTAGACCCTAACTAAGTTACACAAATAAAATAGATGTAAATTATGTAATTTTAAGAGGATGGAAATCACCAGATACGCCTCAATGAACCAGTGGTGCATCAACCAGCTCTACTCAACACCCTCTATACTGTGAATATTCATATACGCCTCCACGGACACCCCTGATTTATCACGTGACATTTCAGATGAATGAGTGCCACATTGCTTATTGTTTGCTGTTCAATGACGCGAGCAGTGTCTTGTTATTTTTCCCAGACCTTGTGGCAGTACCAGAATATTGTTGCCTCAATATAATAGAAAGCCGGTGAATATCGAGAAGCTGGTTAATCACAGTTAACTGACAGAGAGAGTGTAGATCAAGATAGTGTACCGTCTCGTTTTACCCGAACGTTGTCCAGCGGCATCATGCACCCTGCTGCATACTGCGGACACCTCGAAAGATATACCGTCACCACGGGCCGATATGAACAGGCCAAGTTCTGGTGTGACTTCAACTTTTTGTATCAGAGATGAACCGATTGAAGAGGAAACAAAAGGAGTATTCCGGGGCTATTATAGCGACTCTGAGGCTTATGCGAGAGAAGAACCAGCGGTTTAGTGAGTTGTCTTCTTTGCTAGGCGGTGGGATTACGCGGCTGTTTATGTTTTTGGGTAAGGTGAAAGACTGGATGGACGAAAAAGAATCAACAAATAAACGGACTTTTGAGGGGGCAGTGGTGATGGATAACAACAAGAGGCCACGTGTGGAGGAGAGGATGAGTTTTGAAGAGGCCAAGGGGAATGAGAGAGTTGAGGAGGAGAGAGTTGAACGGGAGAGAGTTGAAAGGGAGAGAGTTGAACGAGAGCGAATTGAACGAGAGCGAGTTGAACGAGAGCGAGTTGAACACGAGAGGCTTGACGAGGAAAGGCTTGAGAAAGAACGAATCGAGAATATCGAGGAGAAGGAGACGGGCACGGATTCGCTGAGCGAGGATGAGTTTGATTTGGATATAGATGAGGCTGTGAGCCGGCTAATAAGAGTGTAATATGATGTGGTTAGTTGATAATGTTATGAGTCGATAATATGGGGTGTTGATAATGTGGTGTGTTGGTAATGTGGTAATGAAAGTTCAAAATTATAGTAAAAGTTGACGTGGGATCAAATGCTGACTTACGAACTACTGGTATTAATGAGTCGCTTATTTCCTCTAGGCGTATACATAAATAATAATAATATGTTTATTTGGTTTTAAATAACTAAACAATGAGCCTTCTGGACGTTGGCAGCTTAGGCAGCAGCGGAAGCGGTGGAAGCGGCGATTTTGGCGGACAGTGGATTATCCCAATGCCATTTGGTGGTTCTGTGGTGTCGTTCTTAAATGAAATCATTCCTACTTTGACTGTGGCGGCCATCTGTTTAAGTACTTGTATTACCGAACAGGTAATATTACACGTCTAATCCTGAAGTGGGCAGCAGCAAGGCACAAAATATATCAATAAAGACAAACTAGATTAGCAGAATTTGTACAGAGGACAATCACAAGTATAAATACGTCGTATACTTGCTGAAACACGCAATGTTTAAATAGTGGTTGCGTAAGGTTAGCAAGCATGACCGTATGGTAATCAAGTCAAAGTTCGCTAAAAAAGCAGGATCTTAGGGATTTGTAATATGACAAATTTACCTGTTACGTCTATGATTTACAAATGGCTTGTGACAAGAGTCCGGTAGATGTGTTGATTTGAAATAGTCACGTCTATCGATCTGTCACGTCTTGGCCCTTATTATCGAGACGTTGACATTCGGAAGACCCAAAACGCTTTGACATCTGTACGTAAAGATTTTAGAGGTTTTATAGGCTAGATCGATCGCCATACAATGCTCATTGGGTGAAACGATTGTCAAGATAAGGACAGTTGATTCATTGCCAAAACAATCAATTGCGGGCCGAGGTATTTATTGAGAATCTTTTACATCCCACCATTTGGAGATTCTCCTGTCCCTTTGAAATTTTCAGTGCGTTTTCCAGGCCGCAAGTACGTTATTTCCAAGATTCATCATTGGACCAAAAACAATCTTGAAAACACAATCAGCAGTGAGAAATATTGCAACTAGCCAAGATATTTCTAAAATCTTCAAGATTTCTAGCTCTCCCTTGCAGAATAATTGTTCATTAACTGTACACTGGTAGATCCACCTATCATATGAATACATTTCCCGATTCAGAGTCGGAAGACGTAAAGTAGATATCCGAAGAGGAAATGAGGACGATCATAGCAAAAAGTCATTGCTTCCAACTCTGACTCTGTACATAAGCATTTAGTATGTGATAATATTAAGCTACAATTATCCTATAATATACTCATCAAAACAACATCAAAACAGCACATTACGACGCCCAATACTCGCTCAGGCCAGCAAAATGTAAGTAACATACATACATACCCAAAACACAACTCATCAATACCAGGCTAGATCATACACCCGGCATACTATGGATCATCCATCATTCCAAGGCAAATGTCCATTTCCTCTGGATCCAACGCTTTGATGTACAAACACCGAGACAACAACTCAGGGTCCGACATAAAGGTGTAGAACTTGGAATACTGGATCTTGCCAATGATCTCTCGCACCACGGATGCCATACTGTGGAACTTGTCCCAGAAAACCATTTCGCCCTGCAGCGATTTTGGAAAGTTGCCCGTTTTCATATACTTGAGGGCAGCTTTCTTGCTGATGTAGCCCGGTTTCAAGAAATTCGACTGGAGTTCCGCCAAGTACAACCCAATGAACGGGATCATGCCACAGTGCGCGACTGCGTTGCGGTTTATCTGGCGGATAGCCGCAAAATCGTTCATGGGGTTCACAAACTCCTCTAAAGTCTTGAACTTCGCTCGGTGCTCAAGATCGAGCCGCTCCCATGTGCTGGGCAAGTTGGAAATCTTCTCTGAGGTCAAAGCTAGTGCCACCTGGATCATGGTGGAGTAGTTTTGCAACACCCGACAGTGCATAGACACGTCTATAAACCTACAAATGACGGCAACGCGCTGGAGAACGTCATTGGTAAGCAACACTTCGGAGATAATCCAGTTGATTGTGAGATTGAACCGCGCCACAGCTAGCTGGATGCCCTTTATTTCCGTGTGAGCAAGCACCTCGACCCAAGATCCAAAATTGTCAAGCAGTTCTCCGTCCATCTCCACCAACTCGCGCCAGTCAATCTCCAATAGGCAGTCGCGCTCAATTAAGCAAAACTGCTCTGCCACTAGCTGAGCCAGGTATCCAAGGACAAACGGCACGTGGCCACGAACCAGAGCCAACGATGACGGCTGGAAGTCAGCAAAAACCGCAGAAACACGGTTCCCGTCAAGTCGCAGAACAATGTGCGGTACTGTGGTGAATATTGTGCCCATTGGCTCGGTCATGAACCGGTTTTTCGTCTTCCAAGGCTCGGCAGATTTTATCGTAAGCCGGTCCACCTGTGCTTCGATTGGCATCTTGGCTTCTGTTTCAAGAATCAGATTGTCCAACAACCGTCGGCTATCAAGACACTTTTTCCCCTCGAGCTTCAACAAGGCTACTCGGATTGGGTCTTCGCCCTGCAGTTCGTCAGGAATCGCAGCTAGTTTCGCGACAATCTCCTGATCTAGACCAGGTAGAAGATACGACTGCACAGAGAGCATGCTGATGTCTGATTTGTCGCGGGACATTGGACATGCTTCACTAAGATAGGACATGCTTGGGTGTAAGTATGACAATTCGTAGGAGAAGTCACGCATGTGGTTAGAAAGGTCGTGCAAACTGTCTGTGGACTGGGAGCTAGTGAGGACTTTTGAGATGCTGTGTGCCAGATCTTTTGAGGTGCCATGTAACAGATCTTTTGAGACGCCATGTGCCAGCGACGAAAATTCATGACTGGAATACAACAGTTGCTTGGCAATATCTTTAATTGTCAGATCTTTGGAGATATTCTCACGCATTTGATTAGAAAGCCCGTGCAAATATGCCAGGTTGGCAAAACCGTATTCCAGCGTCACCGACGGCATCCCTAGATAATTTCCAGCAGCATGCTCGTGTGATTCCACCTGTAATTCAGACACATTGCTGCCATTTTCGGTATCTTCGGCTGCTCGTATAGTCCCTGAATAAACAGATTCTCCCAATTCTTCCATTCCCTCCTCCAATCCTTTCAAACCTCCCTCGTTTCTATTTCCAAGATCCGTCGCCGACGAATTAAACGTGTCCTGGGTACCATTCTCAGAAAATACCGAACTCGGAACTAGCGAATCCTTTCTGGTCGAAATTGACGACAGGAAAAAGTCCACCTTGGACTTTATCTTTGTGTCAACATCGGCCATCTGCCGAAGATTCTTGAACCCCTTTTTGCCCTTGACCTGCCGCTCAAGTTCAATGCGAATCTTCTCAAAACTCTTGACCCTCTCAAGAACCCCTGGGTCGAGATTCTTGCGGACAGACTGAAGTGACGCCCGGGATAGTCTATCCATCAGCGACATTAGCCCTGAAAACCGCGCCTCGTCAAACACCATTGACGAAGTGATATCAACGGTACGCGACTCCTCCGATACTTCAATCGACTCATTCCAGTCGATTTCAGCCACAGAGATGAACGAAATGCGGTTCTCTTTGGTGGGTGTCTCGATTTCCGACGAAGATCGGTGGAAAGAAAGCTCAGAGACTGACTCTTGCACCTCGAGATTCGAGAGGTAGTCTAGTTCCTCAATGACTCGAGCCGAGAGAAAGTCAACGGGAGATTCAGGAGAGTCTGACACAAGATCAGTAACTGAGTTTATATTAGTCGTTTTCTCTTCCTGCTCATCTGCCTCTTTCTTCTCCACTTGCTTGGTCCTCGGGGAAAACGTGCTCTTCCATTTCTTCAACATCCCACGCAACTTCTTTCGAGACGCATTTACCTCAAACGGTGCTTCCAAAACAGACTCGCTCTGTTCTGTTTTCTCACTCTGCTCTGTTTTCTCGCTCTTTTCCCTGGTTGACACACTAATCTCCACCTTCCCCGTGGAAAATATCTCAACGTTCTCACCACTAATAATCTTCCCCCTGTCTGGAACCATCATGTTGAAATTCAACAACCGAACCTCGTTCTTGTTGCCAATTACTTCCGGCGCACGCTCTCGACCCAGATGGATCACACGAAACTCCGAAATGGAATTCACATGATTCACGACGGCACAGTTCAATATCAAACTATTTCTCTGTCCCGGATCTACAGCGTTGGCCAATAAACTCCCAGCAACATTCAAGTTCTCGTCCCCACCCGCGGTCACGTGATGCTCAATGCTCCCCAGCCATCCACGCAAGTTCCAATAGTTTTCGCAGAGGGTCGACCACACCTTTTTCAAGTCTAGTACGACACAAAGACACATCCGGTCTACTAGAGACGTGCGGCTGTGCTGGTGGAGCCGATCCCCTAGTGAGTTCAAGTAAGAGGCCCATTTTTGACGGAGACCAAGGTCCGAAAGCCAGTCGTCTGGGAAATGGTTCAACATCCAGCTCCGGAGAACAGCAAAAACTCGTAGAAGCTGTTTTTTCGCCTGGTTGTACGCCTCCTCAGACTCCAAGTCGTCAGCAAGCGTCAATGCGATACACCGATCCAAACGGGAAATGAGCTGGTCCAATATAGACTTGGCATCGGCGTACAAACGGAACGTCATGAAAAAATCTGCAGCAAATTGATAGTTGATCTGATTGGCGTCGCACAAGTACCCAATAATTGAGTCTAGAGAAGCCGCCACTAGCAATTCGTTAGTCGGCATGGTATCCCCTGGCGCTGTGTCACGGAAAACCGCCTTTCCGTCACTGGAATAGTGCAAGCTATCGGTTCTCATATGGTTGCCATGTAAATTATTCACCAGTGCTGTTGTTGTCAAGTGCCAATCCATGCCGATCCGCACGTGACGTAAACAATAGTCACGTGACAATGTGGAGGTCATTTGAAACGAGGACGATGTAACACCGCGTGCATTGTCACGTGCTATATCTAGTGGTTTGCATTGCCTTGTTGAGATCATGGACATTATTCGCAAAGCGCAGCTTCACGATCCGCAGAATATCATAGATTCTGACGATGAATACTTGTATGATGTCAAGAAGAAACAAAGAAACCCGACCCTGAGCTCCTTGCGGCTTCTCGTCAGGGGAGTCATAGCTTGTACCTTGATGCTTGTGCTCTACCACATTTACACTCTGATTGCCTACACAACCTACAATTATTATGACTCCAATCGCCAGTATCTGGAAGCACTCAGTATCACTGAACGTGGAATTGCCCATTCTCAGGCCCAGGCTACCGAAACCGACTGGAGCGCACTTGCATATGTCTCGTATGCCACCAGCTTAAACTATCTCTGTGGGTCGATAATGATGTTCAAGAAGTTGCGGGTAGACTACAATTCCCCGGCGAAACTCATTATTTTCCATCTGATCACGGGTCTGTATTCCAGAGAAGACTACACCGAGTTTCTTCATCAGTACCACTCAATTGCTAGCAAGTATAATATCACATTACAGCCGTTGGCCAGTATGACAGACTACACGGTACAAGACCTCAACTTCAAGGACAGTTTCCATAAACTCGAACTCTTCCAGTACGGCAAGTACGCTGCCTTGGATGGAATCTCGCGGTTCATTTATCTAGATAGCGACGTTTACTTGAACGATAAGTTGGACGAGCTATTTTTCCTTCCTCAAAACACCGATATTGCATTGCCAGTCGCATACTGGCTCTCCGATCCACTGAAAAACCGCCACAACCTTCTCTCAAAATATCCCACCACCACTGAAAGAGGCGACTCGCGTGATACAATGGGGCTTCGTATCACTCGGGGGGTCGAGTGGTCCACCGCTTTGATGGTAGTTCGTCCAAGTACCCATTTAGCCCGTGCGGTTAACCGGCAATTGGCCCTTCGGGGCCTGAATGACTACGATATGGATATTATTAACCGAGTGATCCGTAGCAGAGACATGTCTGGAGCTCCAGAGATTTCTACATTGACTATTCCACATCGTGGGTATTTTATGATCACAGGCGACATTTTCTTGACGCCTCGGAACCGGTACTTTTATTTGGCAGATCCCCGGGACTTGCCGTTCCTAAACGACTATTCCTTACGTAAGTGCAAAGGATCCAGACCTCCGTACTGGTGTGATGCCGGTGCAGGGTTTTATAAAGAGATTTATAGGGCAAAGGTAGTTCATTTCTCCGACTTTCCTTTGCCAAAGCCATGGTATCAAGTTAAGGAGACTATTTCCTGCCGAGACAAAAATAGTGACGTCTTTGTCGAGAGATGTGAGGATTACAACGCCTGGGGGGATTTCCACAACAAGTTTATCCGTGATCGGATTGAAATTTGCGGATTGCATCAGGAAATTGAATAAGTTTGGAAGTGCATTAATATCTCGAATTTTTCGTCTTCCATGCTCATTGAATAGTATTTATCGATATTTAGCGGCCCGGTAATGTACTGTTATAATACTATATGTAGTTGGTTACAATGATTTCCGAGTAATTGCTATGTTAGGATAGTTATGTTTGTTGAAACCTGAAAACGCAAAAAAAAAAAATCCAATATTTTGGATATTCATAATATTTGTGTGCCTTTAGTATCGTATTTGACTGATGGGCCTGAGAATAGAACTCTATCAGATTTTACTATTGACACACTTTGGCAAAACAAAATATGGCAGACTCTTGGCCTGATCATACGGCTATTTGACACCAGCGGGTTGGACAGCTTTGCATAGTTTATTCAATTTACGATATTTATAATGGACAAACTTCGGTAACGTTGATTCTCAAGTGTGTCTTTGCGTAGGTAAGCTAGTATCTATAAATTAAATGTACCCAAGAAACTTTTAAACACAACCCATTTTCGCGATAAATGACCATCACTTCGTGGACAGGGTTGGCAGAAGACATATTTTAACGTAAAACAATATCTGACAAAGTATTTTATCATTCCTTTGGAATTGAGCGATTGAGCCTTTTGATGTTCGTTGATGCTCAAATAGGAGACCCACTTGATCTTGTAATCTGTCGGTTCTAGCCTATTATGACATTCGTGTGCATAAACTTGAATCTTTGGCAAGAGTTGAAACCTGATTGTCAGTATTCTTAACGCTCTATTCGAAATTTTTGTCTCATCTTACATAGAATTCAAGTTGGAAGGTTAGCCAGTCAATGAAAGTATGTGCATAATGCAATTTAAAACACCCAAGACTCTAATTTTGAAATATCTTAAACACTGAAATTACTATAATGTCAATATTTTGGCGTATTCTGATATAAAGTCGTAAATTATTTATGGTCAAATATTCCTTTAGCAGAGCATCCGCTCTTTGGAGAATATTTCCCTAGGCAATATTCTCTTGTATGCGCCTTTGGAAGCAAACTCTTCAGGGCAGGCAATACACCAATGCCATACCCACTACTGTTTGTTTTGTATTATTATTGTATAAATTGCCACGTTTTGGTGGCATGCAAGGAATTAGAATGAAGTCATGTTATCACTGTAAAGTGCAGTGGGGTGGGACTCTTTGATGAGTTAAGTATCAAATTAGTTCTAAATTAGGAAAAACATCAGTCTGAGTATTTATTTATGGGTTGTTGTGCCAATTAAAGTTGGTCATGGTTGTATATATGCTGCCAATTTGCCAGATTCTTAGGTTAGTCTACATTCCCATTCCACAGCCACGATTCTGGTACTAGACTTTAGCATCGTGCGTTCATAAAGTAATCGTACGATATCTTTATATATAATGTATCGCATGACTAGTGCTAGAGGATATCTACGGCATTTTGTAAAAGATGCATTGGAGAGGCTGATTGGATGATTTTACCACGCAGAGTTTTAAAATCTTTCAATAGATGCAAGTTCTGGCTTGAGTATGCTGATGGATGTTTAACTGCAGCTACAAAGTGAAACAAGTCAAGAATGTATAGTGCGGTTTAAATGAAACCCAGCCGATGAATGTGAAGAAACAGACTTTGTAGGTCGATAATTAGTCAATGGTTAGTTTATAAGGATTATTGTGAATGTTGTGTTATGAGGATATGATTTTCAAACAAATTGAGTCTGCTGTGGGTCGATGATTATTGACTGTGCGGCGTTCAGGACTTTTGAATTAATCCGATGATGAATAGGACTCAATACAGGATATGATTATACAGAGTATGATTGATACAGAGTATGATTGATACAGAGTATGATTTATACAGAGTATGAATTATACAGAGTATGATTTATACAGAGTATGAATTATACAGAGTATGATTTATACAGAGTATGATTTATACAGAGTATGATTTATACAGAGTATGATTTATACAGAGTATGATTTATACAGAGTATGATTTATACAGAGTATGATTCAATTTAGACTAAGATAATACCACAGACCAAGACTCAATGCTACCAACACTCAATACAGACCAAGACTGACACTGGATATTGGATAGCACGATTAGGATTGATGTACACACGAAATTGTCTATAGTGAGGGCACAGGGAGAATTGGGGCACAATATACTGGTTATCTGACACTGTGAATAGACAAGGAACATCTACTATTGGAAAACAAAGACCGATGATTATCTGAGATATATTGGTGAATATAAAGCGTGGCATCAGAACCAGAAAGAAAAGAAAGATGCAAAAAAGACAAGGAGATACGGGGAGAAGCAAACGTAATAGAATCTAGGCAGGTTAGTTCCAGTACAGGGCTATCGGCATAAATTCAATATACACCTAGGTCAGGGACCAAGAAATGAATAAAAATAAAACATTATGAAATGAAATCGTGATAATCATGTGTCCAGCGTCAGCCATCCAACCCGATGATGTCGCCGTTTTCGTATGCGACCTTGACAATGTCAAACGCCTTGAGGAGTTTCCGTCTTGCGCCCAAGGCGGTGACGCCGATGTTTTCCAATTCTGCGTCGCTCAAATAGACCAACTCCTTCCACTGGTAGTTTTCCAAGATCTTGGTGTACTTGTGGAGTCTGAGGTTTTTCAACCAAATGGGCAAGTCGTTCAAGTACTTCAACTCAATGAGCTCGAGGCTGTTGAGGCCCGGGGATTTTGGGGAGAGGAGCGCCAATGTCTGGTTGGTCAAGCGTTTTCCAGGGGTGCTTACCTCTGGTTCCAGCGCGGACTTGAGGGCCAGGGCGAGGTTCTTTGGTGGTGGGGAGACGGACTTTGGCTCGTCGAAGCGCTTTTTGTTGAAGGAGAACTTCAAGAGCGACTCGTCCTCTGGTTTGCTCCCTGTGCGCTTGCGGTTCAGAGGCAGCGACAAGATCGACTCGTCGTACTTTGTAGGGGTGCTGCGCACTGCGGGCCGCGAAAACGGCTTCGTCGGCCGGGGCTCATATGCGGTTTTCTTGAGGGCGTCCAATTTTGAGCGGGAGTTGATGGTGCTGAGGGCCTGGAGTTTGAGGCGGGTTTGTGGGTCCAAACCGTCCATTGAGTATTGCAGCGGGGTAATAGGCGAGTTTGGCGAAGCTAGTCCCGGGGCCAGAGCGACGGCGGTGTTTATTTGCAAGCTGTTGCTGCGTTTCCCGAGCGCCTGCTGACTGATTGGGGATAGGAGCCCCGGCGCAAGCACGTCGGAGGCGGTGTTGTTAGGGGTGGTGGTGACGGAGATGGAGGCTGCTTTTGTGTGCGAGCGCGTCTCGTTGGCGTAGCGCATTGCCTGGTTCTGGAGGAAGCCCGACTCGGTGAGCAATGGCGAAAACACCTGGTCCTTGGACGACGGCACGTGCACCGAGCTTGATTTGTTGTGCTGGAAGCGCGGCGTCGGAGTGAAACTGTCCTCGAGGGACGTTGACGCCAACATGGAGTCGAGGTTCGAGGTTTCGCGCAGGGTGTCAGGTGGGGAGTCCAAGTCGTCGAAGCAGACGCGATTGATTTTCACCTTGAGGTAGTTGATGACGTCGGTCAGGTGGTGTGGCGAGAACAAGAGGCAGTCGATCAACTCGTCAATGAACAACTGCTTGTCGCGCAACAGCCGCTCGTCAAGCCACAGCTTGAGGCGGGCGACCTGCTGCGCCACGCCGTCGTCGTCGTCCTTGGCGAGGGAGAAGTCCAAGTTGAGGGCCCAGTCCAGGCCCAAGTTCAGGTAGTTTGACTTGCCAAACAACGGCTTTGTGCCCTTGTCGAAGCCGTAGCGGGACGCTGGCGGGGACAAAATTGCCATTGCCGTCAGCGGCGACGCGGCAACTGTCTGCGGTTTCACAAACGAGGAGCCGTATCGGGAGTCCACAAACAGAACTGACTGGGACTTTCCGTGAAGGCCCAGCGGCTCAGACAAGAAGCTCTTTTGGTTGTACGCTGACATGAATGAACAAGTCGCTCCCGCCAGCGGGAAAAAACTGCATATCATTACCCGGACATATTACATAAGCAGGAAAGGGAGCCGTTTCTTTTTTACAAACCAGCGGGCGCCTTGGTTTTTCACCATCATGAACCAGTACCCGGTAATCTTCTGTGGCCCTGTCCCAGCGCCGTTGGCAGAGTTCGCTGATGTCGTCACGTTCCGCCGCCCTGCGGACCTCCTCTTTGCCTTGACCAGAGTCTCCGAGAACGAGTACGACTTGAGCTTTCCCTTGTTGATTGTCCTTGGCCCGATGCCGCACAAATCTGACGTCCCCAAGTCCTTGGCCGACTTGTCCTCGGACCAGCTTGCCGCGTTGTTGCGCAGGTTCTTCCGCCACTTGTGCGTCATCGTCACTGACGTCGCCGGCGCTCAGAAGTACAAGCACGAGATCCAGGTCGACCATCAGCTCTTCCTCAAGAACCGCTACACCCGCATGCAGTCGTGGATAGGCGTTGCCACCTACGGCAACAGCTTGCCTTGCACCCTTCTGGAGAAATTGCACCGCCACAGCCAGTTCTCCCGCGCCACGTACCCGCGCTTCCCCAGCTACATGTCCAGCATGAACAAGAAACTCGCGTCTTTGCTCAGCGGCGACGACGTCTCTACCGACCAGGAATCGTGTTATCTTGCGCTTTTGGTCCGCGAGATCCCCTACGCCTCGATAATCGAGTCCATTCCCGAGCCGCGCCGCTTCGTGATCGAGCAGTTCCTCATCGAGGCCTGGAACTTCCCCGCGCACTGGCTCTCATACAACGAGCTCGTGTACGCGTGCTTCTTGATCTTCAAGCGCATCTTCCAGCTTTTTTCCACGTCCCGGCTCGCGCTCCCCGACAGCAGGCTTCTCGCGTTCATTTTTCGCGTCCGCGACTTGTACAACGGCGGAAACGAGTTCCACAACTTCAGGCATACCGTCGACGTCGTCCAGGCCGTGTTCTTCTACATGCTCAAGCTCCGGCTTCTTCCCCGGACGTCGCTCTTCTCCAAGAAGATCCTGCTCCATCGCCACTCCGCCCAGCCGGCAGCATCTAACCCAGACACCGTCATCCAGGGCAACGAGCAGACAGTCGGCAACAACGCAGACTCATCCAAGATACCCGAAGAATTGGACCCCATCATTGAGCATGCTGTCTACCAGCAGGACCCTGCGTCGTACATCGCGTCCCTCACCGTCCCGCCAGGTTGGGGCGACAGCGTCCCGGAAAACTTCCAGCTCCTCTGCCCAATCAAGGTCTTGTGTCTTGCCATCAGTGCCTTGGGTCACGACAGCGGCCATCCGGGCTTGACCAACGCGTTCATCGCCAAGAGCGACTCGCCCTTGCTGTCGATCTTCCCGCAGTCGATCCTCGAAAACTACCACTACATTGTGTTCCACGAGCTGCTCAAACTCCACTGGCCCGAGCTCTTTGTCAGCGAAAACGTGGCAGAAATCAACAACGGCTCTCCGGTCGACGTCAGCAAACTCATTTGCGAAAGCATCTTGGCTACCGACATGGAAAGACACTTCTCCTTCATTGAGCAGATCAACACCCTCGAAAAACAGGCCATGGCCGCAAACGCAAAACACGTTGACATCCCAAAAAGCCTCTTGTGCCAGCTCTTGCTCAAATGCGCGGACATCTCCAACGTCACCCGGCCCCTTCGCCTCAGCGCACGCTGGGGAACCACCTTGGGCCGCGAATTGGACGAGATCGCAGTGCTATCAAACTTGCTCGAGTCCAACCGCAAGTTGCATGCAGCTTCCTCCGAGACAGAGCTCAAAAACATCACAAGCACCAGCGACTTCCAGCGATTAATGACGGCGTACGAGTCCACCGACACGCAGCACGTGCCCCAGTTGATTGAGTTTTTGCGCAGCGGACACTCGCCAGATCCCCCGGCCGAAGAACCCACGTTAAGACAGCTCATCGACAACAACCCGCGTCTCTCGGGAAGCCAGACGTTCTTTGTCGAGAAGATCAGCTACAAGTTGTTTGCCAAGATCAGCGACGTGTTGCCCTCGTTGTCGTTCACCAAGACCATCATGGAGAAGAACCTTGCCTTGTGGAAGTCCCTCCAGAATTCTGGCTGAACTTTGTATAAATACGCATACTTTTTTCTTTCTTTTTGGCTGGGTTAATAGATTGTATTTTATATCAAGAATCGCCTGTAGTCCCAAAAACCACTCCACAATGCAGCCCATTTGCTCAGTTACCCTGGAATCTACAAGCCCCGTGACGCCATGTAGCCTAGATCCAGTCTCATTGTCTCCCTCACATTATCCTACATTTGCTATTCCTTTGATTCCGCTTTTTATCCTCTTCCGCGCCCCTTTGGTCCCACATTCTCATCCCTTTGGCCCACATTTATCTACATCCATGTCCCTCCCACTTGCATACCTACATGCATATTTTCATCAGCCTCGCCGATTATCAAACCCATTATTATTTACTGCCCTACATCCTCCATCTTTTATATACTCCACCCATTTACCATAGCCACGCTCCTGTTGCTGTCACAATCCTGTCAAGATCACGTCTGACGCTGTCAAGACTGCCATGCTCAATCAAGCCTGTTTCCCGCAACAATTTGGCAGCTCGACAATCACGCCATTGGATCATCTCATAACTTGATCATCCCATAACTTGATTGTCGCATAACTTAAATGGCTTAGACTTCCCATAACTTGAGCAATGCAATGGCGCAGTGCAGTGGCGCAATCTCACCAACTAAACTTAATTATCATACGTAGATTGGAAACTCTCATACTAAATACTTTTCTTCTTCTAGCTCATGATTAGCCTTGCCCACCTGTTATATCTCGAGTCAGCTCATCCATCACCCTGCCAGGTTACTTCTGGTTCCCATTGCCCAACGGAAAGATCATCAGCGTCTTCCGGAGCGGCTTCTTCGACTCTGCCATGTCCTCCAACGGAAACTCCAAATTGTCAATATACCGCTTAAACTGGCCATTGGTCCACGCTCCTCCAATGGTATACACATTGTTATTCACAAAAATCAAGCACAGGCCAACCTTCCCGTTGGTACACGAACAATACTGGTCGTTCATCTTCTTCAACGCCATTGCTTTTTGGAAAATCAGCCACTTCAACACATACTTGCTTGCTACCGCACTGATTTTCCGCGAAAACAGTTCCAAGGAGTCGCGTTCAATCGACTCCATCACCAGCGAAACCACGCCTTCATCGTCAAGTTGCTTCTCAAATTCACTGCAATGAAGGGTCTGAGGCTTTAGCTGCTTGTAGGTCCATTCCCCCTTCACAAGGTTGAAGATCGGCACTATACAATCGTCTGCCGATGTAATATCACGCGAGACCGTAGTTCCATCCAAGGTAGAGTATCCCCCGTAAAAGTACACGCTATCTTGCATCAAAATAATCGTGTGATATGCTCTTTGACAAAAGTACTGCCGCTGCTGGATACTCGACCATGTCCTAGACCCTACACAAAACCTCCACATTTCAATGGAAATTTGCCCGGTCTCGTCACAACCTCCATGGACCAATAACGAAATCTCATCAGTTTCGGGGTTCTTATACTTTGTGGATGCATGGAAGGCCGTCGCAAAAGGTGTGACCTCAGATACGATTTCCTCCACGAGAATCTCGTCCAGTGTCCTAAGAAAGTTTCGCGACCCCGTCTCATAAACAAAGAGTTTTATAGAATATAAGCTGTTTGTCGCCTTCATATCTTTAGTGTACCCACCAAACATGTACATCTGGACCTCGCCCTCCTCACCTTCTACTACCGTCAAGGAGTGACCAAATCGCTGGAAAACCAGCTTGTCCTCGCAAATCACCGTGTAACGTTTTACAGCTAGGCTCACGGTGTCAAAAATCCACGCCTCATCATTTATCACCACCTCTTTGTCAACCAACTTGAATCCTCCACTGATGAAAATGTACCGGTCCAGAATACACACTGCTGCACAGCAGTTGAGTGCAAATGGGAACTCAAAACTGACCCGGTGAAAGAGATCCAAGTCAGTGTCTAAAGTATACATTTCATTATTGGCCACGGTCCGAGTGATCCACCCAAGTAACGGACTTGGATAATTAGTCTCAGGGTCCACTGACGGGACTTCGGAGTCATGCTGCGTCAAGCCGCCAAAGATGAATATTTTAGACCCTACAGCGACACTTGTGCTGTACACCAACGGCGGGCACGGAACCTCTCCAAAAATCACCGGGAATTGTACAATCAATCCGACTGGGCCCTGACTTGTCAGGGTTTGCTTATCTTCAATAGAATCGTCAATATCAATATTAATGTCGGGCTTCCATGCATTACGCGGAATCCGTGTCTTGGGATCCAGCATTATACTAGCCACTTTACTAAAATAGTAGTACTGGAGCTTCTCGATCTCGTACTGTCGCTGGTTCATGAGCTGCTCATAATCGCCGATTTGAAGCACCGGGTCATCAAGTGACCCGGCTTTGGCTTTTGCGTATAATTCCACGTATTCGTTGTGCAAAATATCCTTGTAGTCAAGGTATTGTCCCATTGTGGGTTTTTTTTTTGTCTCTATACACTTTCATGTTGCCGATTGCCAGGGCTTCAAATGCCAAGACAAGACAGGTCACATGATCAAGATTGATGATGAGTGAAATATGTTGTAATATCACGTGGATATGACAGGGACCAAGGTGTGAGGTACAATGTGAATTATATTGAGTGTCAGGTACGCTAAAAGAGAAATATGTGTATTTCGGGAATAAGGGCAAATTCAGGTGAATAGACAAAGTGCCCAATGTAGACGCAAGTGAGATATTTCGCTCTTTGTCACGTGCACATATAGAATGGCATACCAGTCAACATTAATACCTCGGATCCCCGTTACTTATCACAATGTCCAGTTTTGGCAAACAGTTGCGTGACACACACTTCACTGGATTCCATGATAATGTTCTTGTCTTGAACCACGGGGCTTATGGAGGCACTACTCCCGCGCTTTTGGACACCAAGTTCGAGATTCTCAGGGACTTGATGGGATTCCCTGACGAATTCTACCGGCACACACTATACAAAAAGTCTTTAGAAGCCCGACAGGCTGTTGCTGATTTGGTTAACTGTGACGTCAACAACTTGGTACTTGTCAACAACGCAACAACAGCCGTCAATTCTGTGGTTCGGTCGTTTCCTTTCCAAAAAGGTGACGTCATAATCTGCTTCTCAGTCATTTACGGTGCCTGCTACCATACTTTGCAGTTTTTGGAGAAGCAGGTCGGGGTGGTTCTCAAGAAAATCGATATTACATATCCGATTTCCAACGAAGAGATTATCGACAAATTCGAAAAAGTCGCGGCGGAAGTCACCCAGAGCCGCCCAAAGCACGTCATGGCGTTTTTTGACGGCATTTCGTCAACTCCGGCTGTACTTTTTCCATGGCAGCAGCTCGTCAAGTTGTGCAAGAAGATGGACATTCTCTCGTTTGTGGACGCCGCACACTACGTCGGATTACTTCCAATTGACCTCCAAATAGATAAGCCCGACTTCTTTTGCTCAAACCTCCACAAGTGGTTGTTTGTGCCAAACTCAGCGGCATTCTTATATGTAGCTCCACAGCACCATGGAAAGATCCACTCGCTTCCAATTAGTGCGGTTTATAACAAGTCTGGTGACAACAATCCTACGATTTTGGGCGACCAGTTTGCATATACCAGCACACTTGACTATTCGTCGATGCTTGCTGTTCCTGCTGCCATAAAATTCAGACAGGAATTGGGCGGCGAAGACGCAATCATCAAGTATAACTTGGCACTTGCCAAGGAAGCCAGCAGCTACATTGTAGCCCATTGGCCAGGAAGCGAGATTCTCCTGGGTAAGGAGGACGACATTGTCACAGCAATGTTCAATATCAAGATCCCTGGCTTTGACGGACTCAGTGATGAAAATTTGCTCAAAGTTGTAGACTTTTTGAATGAGTACTTGAGAGTTGAGAAGCGGACTTATATTCCTGTCTTTTTATACAACCATGGTTTGTGGTCTCGATGGAGTGCTCAGATTTACTTGGAATTGGACGATTTCAAGTGGGGATTGTCTGCTATGAAGGACGCGGTTGAAGCCTGGAAAAAAAAGAGAAGCTTAGAATAAAAATTCAACTGAAGATTTGTGTTTTGGTATATATTGTAGTACGACATGCTAAAAACGTAGCATGTGAATAGCACACATGGAGAAACCTCTAGAACCAGGACATGTGCTTGGCTTGGTATTTTCTGGTTCTTTAAACGAAATTGGCACTTTTGTAAAAATCTTAAGGTACATGGAGTATTTACATTATGTGTATTTCTGACACCAAGATGAACACAATAAACAAAATTCATGAAGAATTCTTGAGTAAAAATATATTCGTCAAATAACCGTGGCATCGGAGACAATATATAGCTAAATACAAAAATATTATTATTATTATTAACCGAATTCACGGTATAATCAGCCCAAGCATCACGTGACACTGTGTAAATATCACAGATTGACAGAAATGTACCAATGGCCCCAACGTAAGTAATCTTTGTTTAAAAACCACGCTAATTCAGAACTGTTTTTCTTAAAGTCTCCAATGACAGTGTCATTCCCATTCGGATATTCATTAACCGGAAATCGATACTCAAGTCGATTCAAGACAACATCAGTAACAATGAAATGTTCGAGACTGTAATGTCGGTTTCTGAGAGCGCCAATTCGATAATCCGACTTAAAAGAGCGCACAAAATCCGGCTTTCCAACAACGACATAAACAGAGTATTAATGGAGTTTCGTCCTGAGTTTTTGGAACTATTCTTCAAGACAGATGTGCAAGATTTGGAGGCCCGGTCGGTGTTCAAGACCAGTTTGAGTGAGGATTTTCACAATAACAAGGAATGGTACGGGGTGCAGTTGGAAAAGAGTGGGTGGATGATTGAGTTGTTGCTACGGAAAAATGACGTTGAAATATTCAGAGGACAGACATTAAACAGCGGGTATGGCAGCTATATGGCATTGTTGGCTCGGGAAAATGAGTTTAAGTTTGGGCAGGAGGACGACAATAAAGCCGAGATGACTATCAAGTATCGTGGATTGAATATCTTGGGCAAGGGTGTGGTGATACATATTTTGCAGAGACCAAGATAGCTATATTGCCAACAGATTTTTGTTGCAATAACCAGACTGTTACAATTGACTCATGTGTGTATAATGATACATTTTACAGTTGCTCAGCTGAAGTTCAATCATTGCAGGAGGTATAAAAGCCAATTACATGTTCAGCGCGGTTACCAACCACTCTTTCCACAGGAACATTAACATCCATAGTTGCATCCTAGCAAATTAGTGGCTTCTATAGTCTCTATTGATAATTATTCATTGCAACTATTTTGAATTTTCTCCATTTCCAAAGTTGAAGGCTTTGCAGTTTGATGTAGTTGATAGATAAAATGCTACTCAATAGGAGTACAGTCATAATTAACAAAATATGGCACTTGTGGAATTCTCTATTCTGAATTTGGTTGATAAATAGGATCTTTAGTAAATGGGCGAGTATTTTGTGAGCTTAGGATTGTTGTGTAGATTTGTGGTAGTCAGTAGAATCTGAAGAATTAATAGAAGAGGTACATTCTCAAGGGAATATCCAACTATATATTTTGTTACTTTTTTGGAGTAGAATAGGAGGTCTTTTATTTGGCTTTTATGCTTAACATAGTTTTGAATTGTCGTGGTTCAACCGTCTGCCGACTGAATTTGTATACTAAATACACCTGGTCAATAGTGGCGGAGGAATTATTCATATACCTGGCAAGATAATCCCTGACATTATGCATGGACATCAGCCATCTTCTATAAGAAGAGGAGATTTCCACTGGCTTAGGAGGACAATTATTCTTTCGTTACCACACCCATCCGGATATTCAATCCCGAGCAACAAAACAATTACTTGAGAAGTTTATCGAACTAATCTAAATTATCATGGCAAACCGTGCTGGTAAATCTAAACATCAATACATGTAATTATACATGTATGATCGTTTTATGGAACCTCAACTATTACGTCACTAGATGAATGGTAGACAAAAAGCTGTCTGGCGACAATGAGGAGTTGAATAATTTACATACATTAGAGTCTAATGAGGTACCTGGTCTACTTGGGCATTTTCTTTATCATATTATTCATAGCACCCACTAACTGTTGGAAACGCTGTGGTTCATCGGGTTTGGAGTCAACTCGGATTTAAAAAAGACATTTTCAAAGTTGGAGAAGTTGTTTGGTACCGGGTTGTTGTCGTTGTTGATGAAAACGGGATTCAGCGGTTCATTGTCCAATGATATGTCCAAGGGAATGTCCAATGGAATGTCCAACGGGATGTTCAACAACTGAGCCAAGCCAAGGGAGCCGTCTGCGGCAAACTCAGAGAATAGACTCATGTCAAGCTCCATTTCGTTGGAGGATGCCTCGGTTTTGACGCTCTGCAGACTTTCTGTCGTGGGCTGTCTCTCCATTGGCTGGACTTGCTCCAAAGCATCGATGGAACTTTCCAACTCGCGCTCCTGCTTCTCGACACGTCTGGTGCGTTTTTTCTTCTTTCCGGTAGAGTTTGGCGGCGACAAGATGGCCTGGATGGCGTCATCGAGGGTCTTTGTGCAGGCTACGGTTAGACATCCCGGGGCCTCGATTTTTGTCTCTAGTTTCAAGTCGCTGACGAGGTTGACGAGGGTGAGGCGTAAATCCTGGAAGAGATGGCCGCCACGGGCGTATTCTAGGGCGGATTTTGCGGCTAGAAGCGCGTAGCGGGCGCGCATTCTTGAAGGGTTGAGAGGTATGGCGAGGATGTAGTTCTGGAGGGACATGTGGTTTGTGATGCTGAGGATGGTGCATGATGCTTGGTGGATTGTGATGTAGGAGGAGGAGCCGCGGGAGGAGTGTAGTTCTGTGGCAAGTACCGGGAGGTATATGAGGAGTTTTGCCTGGTAGTAGAAGGTGACCAATATGAGGATCTTGTTGTTGTAGCTGCGGAAGTCTGGTGATTTCGGGTCGAAGCGGAGGTCTGGAGGCAAGTCCTTGCGCCAGGACTCGAGCAAGTTTTCGAGTAGGATGCAGGACTTTCGGAGGGAGTCTGGGGTGATGCCTCCGCGCCTGAAGATGGAGTCGAGGATGTTACCGAGGATCTTTGAGTAGCGCATTACTGCGAGGGAGATGCCCGAGACTTTGCCGACCAAGGACAACTTTGAGTTGTTGACGATCAATATGTTTGTGTTGTGGTCGTCGCCCAAGCTGTCGTTTGCAAACGGAAGCGCGCACTCGATCTCGTAGTCCTTGATGAGCCGCGGGACGCCTAGCTGGAGCGATGCGAATGCGTCGAGGCTGTAGATGCACCAGAAGAGGATGCGGCGTTCGGACTGCTGGATTTTCGACACTGTGGTTCCCTTTGTGCCCAAGACTGCGGACGGGCAGCGATGGAGGCGCAATTGCTGAGCCATGGAGACGACTTTGCCACGGAGCACGTAGGAAGTGTCGGTGTTTCCGACATGGAGGCTGTATAGCAATGCCAAGGTGAGGATCTGGAGGGACTGGATGCAGCACAGGGCAACCAATGAGGACTCGACCAACTGGCGGACGAGTTTGTCGTAGTAGCGGAACGCGGCGGACCATTCTGGGTCGATGGAATCGTTTGGCACGTCGCCGCGGTACTTTGAGCTGTGTTTCTTGCCGAGAAGCGCAATCACGACGACAAGAAGGAGAATGGCGCCGAACTTCTCCTGGCCAAACAAGGCGTTGTCGTTGAACTTGTTTTCTGCGCTGGCGGTCGCCTGGATGTACTTTTTGAGGAACTGCTGCTGGTCAAGAATCGGGCAGGTTGCTGCCCAGTGCTGGAAGAAAAACGTCACAAGCTGGTCCAAGTCGACGCGCGGCGGGAGCTTCAAGCTCGTAAAGAAGAGATACGACTCGGCCTTGGTCGCTGCGGCAAAGTTGATGTTCCGGAGGTTCGGCACGTGCTCCTCGTGCTGGGTCGCCGACTCGTGCGGGAACTTGAGAAGCGCAAGCGACCGCGCAGTAAGCACTGCAGGAGTGGATGCGTACCCATATATCCCGCCGATCTTCGCCACCAACGACGGGATGAAGAGCGTCTCCTCCGTGGTGCGCGGCGTCGCCATCGCCACTAACTCGGCAATGCTGTTTTTCACGTGAGTCTTGTCATGCTCCATCGACGCAATTGTGAGCGCAGCCTGGGTTCCTGGCGCGTCCTTTTGCTCAAACGACACGTTGAAGAAGCTAAACTCCGGCCGCTCGACGCTGGCAAGCGACGCGGCATCGTCGTCACCAAGAATCGACGTCGGCCGCTCATGCACCGAATGTGGGTAATTCACGCACCCACAGCCGTCGTGGCCCGGCCCATGGGCCTCCTCGAAAAGCAGCAAGTTCAGTGAGCTCAACTGGAGGTCCAAGGCCCCTTTGATCAGCGGAGTCGGCGACATCTCCTGGCCCAACTGCTCGTCCTTCAAACTCAAAAGCGCCTGCAACTTCCGGGTCTCTGCCTGCAACTCCCTCACCCGCTCCTCCAAGCTCTCAGTGTAGCCCCGAGGAAATGCCCGCTTCGAGAGCCGGTCGCTGATCTTGCACTCGAACCCAACTGCAGCACACTGGGAACACTGGGGTCGTTTGCCGTCGCACTTGGTCTTCTTCGACCGGCACCGGTCGCATGCCTGTGCCACCCGCTCGATGCCGTCAACGGACTTGATTACTTTCGTTTTGCGCAGCATAAATCAATGTTCTGACTCACCAATTGCACATGTCACTTCCCCGGGAAAATACCGGGAGTGGGGGCGTTACCCTGTACACGTGACACAGGGCCTGGTATTCTTTACAGTGTGGCGTGGCTCAGTGGGGCTTTAATGGGGCTGGATTGTTGTGAAATCATGTTTCACAATCGCTGGTCCGCTACTGCCAGGGACTCGTTTCATTTCTCAGTCAACACTCCGCCAATCTTTGCCTGTCAAATCCTCCACTGTATGCCCTTTCTGAGAGGGTAGCCTAGTCTCCTGCAATTGGATAAACGCATACAGTCGTGTGCCTTGCCTTGCGTCGTATCCAAGTGTTTGGCTTGATGTGTAGTTTATCATGTTGGTACGATTACATGTCTTTATTCTAAATTATCAGAACAATTGATGTGGCAATGTAGTTTTATATTATTGTAGGCGTGGATTCATTTTCATTTTATTTATATCATCAGTGTGGTTTCATCATCAGTGTGGTTTCATCATCAGTGTGGTTTCATCATCAGTTCATTTATATTCACATCACTGATTCTTGTTTATTCTAATCTATATTGCTTGTCCCGTTTCTTGGATTCAAACCAAATGAATACACATCACTGTCTTTCCACAAGAATTCTCAAAAATACAATACAAGTTTCATCTTCAAATACGTTGTTACCGTATTGACAGACACTCGGAAATTTCAAGTAGCAACATTCACCAGAAACTCATCTCTTCTAATCAGAACAAGACAATGCATTAATTACAAGGCCCGAGGTCCGTGCATCACAGTATCACATTTCATTAAGAGAAACTATTTGACAATCGCAACATAATTAGAAATCCCCAAGTAATCAAAACTACCAAACTATTATGCACTCCACTCTTCAAGTTGCCTTGCAACTCATTTGTCATCAGAATCATTGGCCCACCATTTAAATGCCAGGAAGTAGTCATTGAGATGCCAAAAAGTGATTATTGAAATGCCAAAAAGTGATTATTGAAATGCCAAAAAGTGATTATTGAAATGCCAGGAGTAATCATTGAAATGCCAGGAGTAATCATTTCAATTCACCTATTTATAATAACCATCAGCGACTATTTCAATTACCCATTTATAATAACCATCAGCAACTATCTCAATTCACCCATTTATAATAACCATCAGCAACTATCTCAATTCACTCATCTATAATAACCATCAGCAACTATTTCAAATCATTAAAATAACCCCAAATAACATTCCCTACAAGCTTCTTAATACAATAAAACAACACCACCACCATTACCACATTGGCCACACTTAGTCCAATAATCTTGTTTCGACGCTGCTGATTCTTATGGATAATCGTCCGCATCTTCTTCTCCTCGTCAAGCATCAGATCAATATTCATAATCAACAGATTCTTCTCCTCAATAGCCCCACGCAACCGCTTCAAATCACCCTCAAACTGTTCAATATCCTCCAAATCTCTCTCAAAGTCAGTCTCTCGCTTCCCATGATCGTTAATATTCTGGATCCGGCACACCAACGCCTTTCTAAACTCAACCAACTGCTCATAACACTGCGCAAGGAGCTGTATGAATTTACGAAACTCTTCCATTCTCTCCTGTATCTGGCTATCCAGCCTCTCTATTGCCTCATAAAACTTATTTATCCCACCTGCAAGCTGCTCACAGTCACATTTAATTGCTGCAAACAGAAAATCATCGTCATATTGCAAGTTCTTGTATCGTTCTCTGACCTTGGTAAACTCCTTGTAATCACGATGAAACAACTGCACGGGCTTCTGATCCATAACAAAAAGCGACTTATCAATACTACTATCAACACCTTTGCTGAAAAACAGTGTCTCTTTAATCAAGCCCCCCAGTTTTCCCAACCTCTGAGTCAAGTCTCGAAGACCACGCTGTAGTGCCCCAAACTCATTTGCCTCGGTCTTTGTGAGTTCAAAATAGTCTTTGGCCTGGTGGTTCGTCGGCGACGGCGTAATGGAAAAGCTCTGCAGCAACTTTCCCTCATTACTAGTATTGTAGAACCGTTCAACGAGTTCGGACATGACCTCAAACGGCATGGGCGGGTTTATATATCGGAGTGCGCGTAGATTTTGAAAGACGCATAAACGGATGACCCTGAGCACGTGCTTCGGATCAAGAGCCTACTACATGGATTACAAGCTTTTGGCTTGATCTTAAGATTTGAAGAATGATTTTAGATCCACAAGTCTCGTCGTAATGACTACTTTCCCAGCAGTTTTATTTTTTTCTGGAAGAAAAGAGATTTGGTCGCACAGTGACAACGAGTAGAATCCAATATATTTATGCACCTCTGTTGAGTAAACGAAAAGACGGCTTACTTAAGTTCGGGTCGTTAATCCCTCGTCTATTATTTCACGGGCTAGATATGCCTCAAGATGAGGGGCATGGGATGTCGTAGATCATGATTGAGGAGCGATGCCCGGAATGGGCCCTTGGGTCACAACAAAAACTGGGTTTTACATTGGGCCTGGAGAGCAATCTCTCATGTTACAATAATAAGTATTATTCAAAACTATAGTTGTACCAGAGTTCCGGGGGTGATTTGGAGCGCAGTGTACTTTGGTATATTTTTTAAAACGACAAAATTGGAAAATAGCGATAGCGACAGAATCAACAGTAAACAAAAAGATTATCAAAACCCATATCTTCTGATCTGTAACAGTATATTACAAACAAATATATAATAAAGCATTTATAGGATCGTTTCATGCTCCAGCCACAGAAATCACTGTATAAGTAATATGCTAACATCGATTTACATAAAAGGCTCGTAGTACATTGCTATAAAAAGGAATAACAAGAAACCCGATTATACGGTGGATATGATACTTTACCATTTTGGAAATATGTCAATAATTACGACTTGGGGATAAGTTTGTATAATCAACAGTAACATGAGAAATCCGATCTGAGCTGATCATTGTTACCATAAGTTAATCTATATATTCTAGAGTAAGTGTATAAAACAAAGGAGCAATAAAAGATGTTAGCCAAGCTTGTTTGAATCTATGGCATTTTCTTAATTAGGAGCATCACTGGTTGGAATAGGAGTGCTGACATCTTGATGATGTGTGTCATCTTGATGATGTGTACTATTAAAGAGTTTATGCTCGAGATCTTTCAAATGACGATCGTGATCATGGTCATGATCATGTGTGCCATTGGCGAGTTTGTGCTCGGTACAGTTAAAATGATGATCATGGTCATGATCATGAGTACCGTTGAAGAGTTTGTGCTCGTGATCTTTCAAATGGTGATCATGATCATGATCATGATCATGTGTACCATTAAGGATATTGCGCTGGGTATCATTTAAATGATGGACAAGTTGCCTGTGGTGATCAAAAAAGGTGCTGTTTCGGATATCATCTCCGAAATGCGACTCGTTGTGCAAGTGTGGAATAAACAGATGTGGTCGAAGTTTACCCTTTTCATCACCTTCTGAATTTGTCTCGTTGTGCAAATGTGGAATAAACAGATGTGGTCGAAGCTTACCCTTTTCACCTTCTGAATTTGTCTCGTTGTGCAAATGTGGAATAAACAGGAATGGTTGAAACTTGTCGTGTTCACGGCCTTCCGAATTTGGCTCAGTCAGAGTACTATTATCATTTGGCGCAGCCTGAACCACTCCAATTTTTTGGGGAGGTTGGATTGCCGCACCATTGGCTAAAAGAGGTATTAAAATATAAGCAAGATTAAAGAGCATCGCTTGATGTTAAGCTACACACAAATATTGACCTTATATACCATTTTGTAACGCCTTTTTTGTAGTATCACTTTCTTGGAGATGACACTCCTCATGGTCGGTATTCAAAGCCTACAAGCATAAGTTCATTTGCCGAGTACCGGGTAACTTCACTACCAATGGGCAGGATGCGGCTTAATTGTAGGCGAATTTTTTTTTTTTTTGAATAATAAGTAATGTCTAGCTATAAATAGTTGTAGTTTGACAGTGTCTCAGATCTGCATGAGGGAAATAGATAAGGGTATAATAATTATAAAAATAAAAATTAATTAAATAACAATTGACTGCAATGAAGTACGGGTTTAAAGCTGTGCCTGGTTTTGAAATATAATAGACTGCATTGTGGATTGTACTATTCCACGGACTATGTGTGTGCAGATTAGCCACGTTAAATGATTGACAATGTGTGATGTACTGTTAGGAACGACTGTAGAGAGGAATCCCATGTGTTATCCTTTTCAGTTTGATTTGATTAGTTTATTTGATTATTGATTATTGATTATTGATTATTGATTAGCTGGACTGCTTGATTGATTAGTTTGATTGGTTGGTCGTTTGATTGGTTATTTAGTTACTCGTTTGATTGGTTATTTAGTTACTCGTTTGATTGGTTATTTAGTTACTCGTTTGATTGGTTATTTGGTTGATTGGTTGATTGGTTGATTGATTATTTGATTAGCTTGACTGCTAGATTGATTTGATTAGTTTGATTGGTTAATTGATTGATTGGTTAATTGGTTGATTTGATTTGTTTGTCTGTTTGATTTCTTGTATGATATGATTGTTTGATTTGCTTGACTTGCTTGTATGATTTACTTGTTTGACTTACTTGTTTGACTTGTTTGACTTGTTTGATTTGCTTGTTTGATTTGCTTGTTTGATTTGCTTGTTTGATTTGCTTGTTTGATTTGCTTGTTTGATTTGTCTTGGAATGTACCTAGTTGATACCCAGATAGCACCGAATTAGACGCAAAGAAGATGAGCTAACTCAATCTGGTAATCACGTCACAACTGCCTTCAATACACACGGCGACACTCGCATGGTTGAGCATCCGTCAAAATAAGCTATTGTGTGCGTTGAATGGATTGTTGTACCCTTGAGCATAGATTGGAAGCTCCAAGTTAATTATACTGCCAACCGGATAGCCCCTCTTGAGGAATTCCAAGATTGGCGACTGCGAATTGTACTTGGATACTTCGTCGATATCCAGCTTTTCACAGAGCAAAAGGCCGCCAAGGGTACAAACTTTCCCGTTGGAGAAACAGGTGCTGGAGCCAAGCAAGTTCAAGTGGGTTGCCGTGATTTTGTTGGAACGGATGATAAAGTATATTTTTCTGGCCATGGCTGGAGTCAATTTCCCAGAGTAGAGGAGTTTTGTCAATTCGTCCTCGAAATCCTTTTCTAGTGCGTCACGGATATACGAGTTTACGTAGGAATCGTCAATGAACCCACTGTAGTCAATGTACGTGGAGAGTCGGTGGTAGCACTTGGAAAACACCCAGACGTTGGTCGACAAATCTAGCATGACAAGACGCAAGTAGCGACGGTTCAAGTTTTCGCTGAGCTGGTCAGCGATCTTGGCTGCGTCAGGAAGCGAGTCTGGCTCTATATTTTCGTTACCAAAGACAGACTGTTTCAGCTGCAACTCGTGGTACATTTGGTCTTTGTTGAATCCCCCCGAGAAGAGAAGGTACTTGTCCAAGAGAATGATCTGGTGGCCTGCTCTTGGATACAGGACGGGAAAGAGCACGTCCAACGGGACACAGAACTTGGTAAACTTGTGACTACGAGTGGTGAGTTTTGTCCAGGACTGGGTCTGGAAGGAGTACCGCCACAAGTCGCCAAAAATCTGCGACATGTTGCTTCCGCCATGGACAAGAATACTCTTGTTCTGGTGATTCTTCACCCACAGCTGGCTAGTGGAATCGAATTCCGTGGTGGGTTCCTCGGTCTGCGGTTTTACTTTGGAGATTGGCGGACTGTTCACCTTGGCGATCACGGGAAGAAATGCCGAGTCGTCGCAGAGAATCGCGGCGTGGAATGAGCGATTCAACGGGCCGGTGTTGTTGCTGAAGAGGTGGTCGGCACGGGCCTGGGACGAGAACTTGATGTAGCCTTTTGCTGCGATTTCCTCGACTGTGAGCTCGATCTCCCAGTTGTATGATAGCGAGTACCATTTTTTGCCCTTGAAGTCCTTGGCGGTGCCTCCAAAGACAAACAAGGGGATGACCCACTTTTTCTTGTTGTCTATTGAGTCGAAGTCGACTTCCTTGATCCCGAGCGAGGTGGTGGTGTGACCGAATCTGGGAAAGTGGATTTGCTGAGACAGCAGGGAGTCGACAAGGGTGATTAGCTGAAACGTGAACAACACGGTGTCAAACACCCAGGCGTCGCCGTTGACTTTCAAGTCGCGCTGTAGGTATGTTGTGCCGTCTTTGGTGTGCAGAAGCGTGGTGACAAGCTGGAAACCACCGTAGAGAAACACGTAGCGGCTTGTTAGCATGGTAGCGGTCATACAGCAGAGGCTGGGCGGCGGCTGGGAGTTGATTGGCGGCACCTGGATGATATTTGTCTCGGTGTTCCAGAAGTAAATGTCATGGTTGCACACCAACGACGGGTTGTTCAACAACTCGTCCTTGAGCGGGAACGGGTATGGTCCGCCCTGGACCTTGATGGAGCTCAAATCGGGGATGTTGTAGTTGTCGGCATTGGTGAGTCGTAATCCGCCAAAGACGTATATTTTGTCGTCAATGGCGACTGAGGTATGGAAAAGAAGCGGAGGGATACACTGGCGGCCGTAGACCGTGGGACAATACGTGAACCCGATGAAACTGTCGAGGGCCTTTGTAGGCTCTTCGGGCACCGGGCTCGGGTCGCCAGCGACTTTTGTACTGGCATTGAGTATCTGTAACTTGGACGATGAGTTCTCGACCACCATGGTGAGGCTGTCAATCAATTTCTGGAACGACAAGACATCAGAGACGGGTTTCCAGATGCGGTAGGACAGCATGTATTGGGGGTTGTCGGAGGGAGACGCGTGGGCTGCGGTTGTGGGCTGAGCGAGGCTTTGTTCAAGAACGGCGGAAGCCAGCTTCACGTCATTGCGGTCGGAGGTGCTTTCCAGGGGATCGTGGTAGTTGAGTGGGAGGTGGAACGGCTTATAATTGAGGAAACCTGGGTTTGTCATGGTGTGTGTGTGTGTGAGAAAAAGAAATTTGTATGGATGCGACTCAATGTGAGAGGTGTAGTTGAGGTTCGCCGAACGAGGGGTGGATTGTAATAATGCGCGAACGATATATGCAAGCGATGCAGATCTGCAGCATGCTAAGGCAGTGAACGGTGTGTTGAATGAAGATGGAAAGGGCAAGAGGAGAAAAGAATGGGAAACACGGGGTGAAGATCATCGGGATATCTGTACGGGGAGGTCGAGTGGATTGTGCAATACCGAAAACTCGCGTGAGTACTTGAGATCTGCTCTCGATGCCGACGCGACATGACATGACCACATGCCGAGGCTACAATAAAATGATCCATGTTATTGACTGAGGTTGGTGGGTGAGTGTATGTTGGTGTTGCTATTTAATAGACCAGTTTAGGCAAGCTAGGATAGGCTTGGTCATACTTAGCCAAGCATGGTCAAACTTACTCAACTTTAGTCAATCTAGCCTAACTTAGACAAGCTTGGCCAATCGGCCAACAGTCAGTAGTCAAATATCAAAACCATTGCTGTATAATCCCATTTCATTTTACCTATAACCTATAGAATGCCTCCTGTGTAAAATTTATACTCCCACCGGACCATTGCTCGCATTTTTTCCAGTCCAACGGGGTTTAGCATTGTCTGCCCAGTGGTCAGAAACACTTGGAAACAAGCCGTTGAATACGTTCCATTTAATAAGCTTTTTATACATTCCATTTAATAAACTCCATATTATACATTCCATTTAATAAACTCCATTTTATACATTCCATTTAATAACTCCATTTAATACATTCCATTTAATAAACTCCATTTTATACATTTCATTTTGAAAACATTGTCATAAACTATACTGTGGAGCTCAGAAGCAAGACCATGTCTTAGTGCCGATTCTCGCTTACCAGTGCCTGAATATTTTTCACTGGCCAAGGCAAACGGGCCCTTTGTTATGGTACATACAGACAATGTAGGTCAACCATCCTGCGATATGATAATATCAACGTAAATCCAGCCATGCGTCTGCCAATTATAAAGTGGCTGTATTAAATATGCTGGAGGCATGTCTACATATTAAACTGCAATGGTCGACTATTAAAATCCAATGATTCACCAATGGCTATATTAGCAGCTAATTATAACAACTGATTTAATGCCGCTGACGGACAACTGATTTAAACCCGTTGACGGGCAACTGATTTTCCAGCTGATTTAGCCATCATCCACCAATACCGAATCTGACGTTTTGCAAAAGTTGCCGAAATATCATAATATTCGGTAATAATTGCAACATCATTCACATCCTCATTACAAATTCCCACTGCTCCATTATTAACCCCCTCATTCTATTCCCACTGCTCCATTCCAACCGCAACCGTCGGTTGACCCATAAATCTGTCCCACTTGAGCGCGATTCCCAAACCTTGTATCTGCTACACAATTTGAACCTACGTAAATCAACTATATATATTAAATATATTAAATAACCACATTCTCCCACCACTCTTTTCGCTTGTGTTGTCACATCCTTCGCCTCCTTCGCCTCGTTTCCGCACACTCCTTGCCAAGCACACTCCTTATTTAAAATGCACGGCAATTGGAACCACAATAACAATAATCAATATTATGACTGCCACAATTAAACAAATCTTCATCTTCATATTCTCCTTCCAAAAGTGGCGACGAGCCCGCTTAGCCCCCTCGTTGAGATGTCTGGCGGACTGATCCAAGTCACCAGCGGTCCGAGAAAGACTGTTCAAGTCCTCGCCCCGTTGTTGCACCTGGTTGATGTTGTTGCGCATGGACTCTACCGCCTCATTGATATCGTCCTTGATCTTGTTGATCTTCTCGTTGCCCTTAGGCTCATACGGATCATATGGTTGCGCCGACATTGTTATGTCAAAGGACGCCACGAAAACTTAACATACTGAGTTACCCGGACACGGGCTCGCAATGGGGGAAAAAGTTTGGCCATCATCAACCCAAGATTTTTGCAATGGACAAGCTCAGCAACAAGGAGTTGAAGGAATTGAAGAAGAAGGAAAAGGCGGCGCGGCGCATGGCGCAAAAGGGCGGCCCGCCCGAAGGATCCGCAAAACCAGCGTCCACGCCGTCCACCAGCCAGATCAAAAAGTCAATCAACCAGCCAGTGAAACCACCAACCACAACCCCGTCGTTGTTCCTGCACTTGCCCACCAGGGAACAGCGCAGCGCAAACTTGCCCCACAAGCTTCTCCAGGTGATCCATCCTAGTGTGCTTCGATTGGCCGAGCAGTATAGCAATTATACCATTGTGGGGTCCATGGCACGGTGCGAAACCATGTTGGAAGCCTTCAAGCAGGCCATCTCTGAGTACCTGACGCCGGAGAAGGTCACGTTTGGCCGGAGTTTGACCACGTACTTGAGCCACCAGATTGACTTTCTCAAGAACTCGCGGCCTCTTAACGTTGCCATGGGCAACGCGATCCGCTGGCTCAAGCAGGAAATCTCAGTGTTGTCGATCGACTTGTCCGAGTCCGACGCCAAGCAGGCCATTGTCGAGAAAATCGACTCGTTCATCAGTGAGAAAATCCGCTATGCTGCAGTGGGAATCGTCAACCATGCCAGCACGCAAATCTCGCCTGGTTTCACCGTGCTCACGTTCGGCCACTCTCAGGTGTTGGAGCAGTTGTTTGCTGCCCAGGCCAGCAAAGATATCACGGTAATAATCATCGATTCCCGGCCCTTGTTCGAGGGAAGACGCATGCTCAAGGCTTTGATAGACAAGGGCATCTCGTGCAAATACTACCTCATCACCGCATTGGCAAACGTCCTTGCCGAAACTCAGGTCGATTGCGTGTT
Source organism: Saccharomycopsis phalli (assembly GCA_020342235.1). Classification (NCBI taxonomy): domain Eukaryota; kingdom Fungi; phylum Ascomycota; class Saccharomycetes; order Ascoideales; family Saccharomycopsidaceae; genus Saccharomycopsis; species Saccharomycopsis phalli. The sequence continues at coordinate 132,263 of CP073212.1, forward strand.
TCTTGGCGCACATTCCATGCTTTCCAACGGCCGCTTGTACTCACGTGTCGGAACCGCAATGATTGCAATGATGGCCCGCAAGAAAAACGTGCCAGTGCTTGTATGTTGCGAGTACATCAAGTTTTCGGAGCGGATCCAGTTGGACTCGGTGACCCAGAACGAATTGGGCGACTACGAGTTGTTGATGAACTTTGGCGGAGGTCCTCCGCAGAAGAAAAACTTTGCCCTTGAAAAGTTGGTCGCCGACAAGGCCAAGAAGGGCGACAAGGCCCAGAAGAGCGTCGACGATTCGCCGTTGGTTGATGTCTTGGGCAAGTCAGAGAACTTGAAGGTGTTGAGTATCATGTACGACTTGACCCCGCCCCAGTACATTAACAAGGTGATTACCGAGTTGGGGGTCTTGCCTCCTTCGTCCGTCCCGGTCATCTTGCGCGAGTACAAAAGTACATGAGAAGTGGCCCATTGGCTGTGTCTCGCGTGCAACTACATAATCCATGGATCATTTTGCATGAAAACTCAAATAGAACTATGTCCGTATGTGGATGGTAGCATGGTAAATGTGCTCTACAATTGCAGTTTGTATCACGCTACTTATACCAGACTATACTATAAATGCTAAACATTTATGTCGTAATGAACTGTGCGTAGTGCCAATGTCCAAACGATTCATAAATGTACAGTTACCTAAGCTAAATCAAATGATCACAATAGCCAGCTACATATAGACTATACTATAAATGCTAAACATTTATGTCGTAAGGAACTGTGTGTAGTGCCAATGTCCAAATGATTCATAAAGTCCAGTTACCTAAGTAAAGACAAATGATTACAATTGACATAATCACCGAGTAGGCGATTTGTTTAGCTACGCGAAATTCAATTACCAACACAACCAATGTTTATTGAATAATATGTGGAGCTCTTTTTATGTGAATAATTAGAAACGGTGTTGGGTTGTTTGATTCCCCCGATCTCTCTACTTGATGGATATATCTCCCTGTATAGTTGACATATGTCTGATTTCTGTCGTGACGGTCAAGATAATATGACGAAATTGAAAACTCAAACAAAACTCAAATAAAACTCAAATAAAATTGCCAAGACTGGAGTGCACTGGGAAACAGACTGAATCACCTGGAATAGGACAAACTATAAAGTCTAAAAATACCAGACATGAACTCAATGTAATTCTGCCATCACCATACAACATATCTCGTAGTAACCTCATTTTAAAAACGCTACAACTAATATCATCAAATAAATTTTTATAGCCACACACCGTAAATGGCCAATTAATTACGTATTGTGACATTTCATTTGTCCAAGACCACTTCTCCAGCCAATACTACATACACACCTTCCCAACACACCTTACAAGAATAAAAGGTACTAAAAGCAACCAAAAATATTAACCATTGTACGAATAAACCATTGTATGAATAAACCCGCGGAAAATCAGCCAAGAAATAAACATTGGCCCGGCGAGTGGGGTACATCAAGCAGGTACTAGAACATGCAAGAGAGGCACTAGAACATGTCAAAAAGGCACCAATATTTCCTGGTATTTATCAGCCAATATTGGACTTTGATTCCACTCTTGGGAAACACCTGTAGAGTTGGACAGTGCAGGATTACTCAAAGTGTCACTATTCTTGGCATCCATCGGTATTTCACCACGAGTGTTCAGATAACTATACCAGGTCAAGGGCAGCCAACTACGACCAAAGCAAGCACCAGCTACAATCCCAGCCCACTCAACCTGCTGGAACTACTAAAATATCCATGAGACGTCCCAATCCGCACAGCTGGCTTGATCCCCGAGGCACGTTTCCCACGTCACACGATAGACCCGCTGCCATGGTATATGCCAAGTTGCAGGGTGCTTCTACACTAGTATGCGTGAAAAAAACCTTTATGAAGTTCCCACTACTTCCGTTGAAGTACACATCTGGCACGAGTGGTGGAGACACGACGCAGCAGAGTTTGCCCAAGAAGGTGCTTGCGGTGAACCGGCTTGAGAAAAAAGAGGCCAGCCGGCTGCGTGCCGAAGCACTGTTCAGCCGCAACTTGATCAACTCAACGGCACCAATGTTCTCCCGCACCGTCGATCGTTATGATATCCTTGAGCCCTCGATCAACATCGATGAGTTCCGGATGGGCCCCGAGAAGCAGGCGGTGTATGAAATTGACCAATTGTCGGCGGGATTTCTTAGTCACTCGTATTTCCCCACGATTCGCAGCACCGAGAGTTTCCCGGTGTTGGCGTTCCATTGTTCCATAGGATTGCGTAGCAAGGTATATCTGCTTGGAGGCATGCAGGCGTTGGAGCCAATGGAATTTTCTGGAACGGTCGAGTGTGTACTAGAGGACGACGTGCCGTTTCCGTTGGATAAGGCGGTGTTGGGCGACCCAATGTTGTATGGGAATTGTCGCATGTATGTGATGGATACTGAGACAAACACGATCAAGCTGCGGGAAATTAAAGTGCCGAGTCTCTGCTGTGCGAGTGTGGTGGGGATAAGTGAGCGGTATTTTTTTTACTACGGTGGGTTTGAGGTGTGTACGAGTGTAGTGAGTTTTGAGGGCGAGGCGTTGAAGTTGAGGCGGACGTTGAAGGTGAATAGCCGTGCATGGGTTGTTGATACCATGAATTTGATTTTTAGAGAGGTGTATCTAGGGGAAAAAATGGGAGAGAGGGAAGAGAAGGAGGGGGAGAATGGGAGTGAAAAGAAAGTGGGAAGTGAAAAGAAAGTGGGAAGTGAAAAGAAAGTGGGAAGTGAAAAGAAAGTGGGAAGTGAAAAGAAAGTGGGAAGTGAAAAGAAAGTGGGAAGTGAAAAGAAAGTCCTCGAGGAAATAGAAAACAAAATCACCAAGGAAAAAGAATACAAAACAGACCATGGAAAGCCCAATGATACATCACCAAACGGCTCCCCCACCAAAAACAAATCCAGCCATGCTCCAGCCCTACAAAACACAGCACCAGATCTCGCTCGGTTCGGCCACTCAATGGTATCGCAGCCACTCACCATCAACCCCTATCACGGAACATCCGAATCCACCTTCCACATCTACGTGTTTGGCGGCTATACCTCACAGTTTACCGTGTCCAACGACCTCTTTGAAATCCAGCTCACTCTTGAAAACGGAGGGCTCAACGGCAGTCTAGTGATCGGGTCCCAGGCGGCATGCCGCCTACTAGAGCCGCTCAACGGACGGCCACCCGCCCGAAGCCTGCATGTGCTGGTGATTGTCAATGACTCGCGGTTTCTCCATGACCCATCGGCACAGGACCAGCATTCCGAGTCAAGCAAGTCGATCATCGTTCATGGAGGGAATACAGAGACCGCAATCTTGGGTGACATGTGGCGATATTCGTTCCGTGCCAACTCCTGGATGGCGCTCCGCAACTACTCGCAGACATTTGAAAACGGCAAGCCAACGAGAAACCAAGTGGAGGCAGAGTTCTACGACTGCGGCCATTCGGTAGTGGTGCTAGAAAAGTACGTGCTTTTCCTCAACGCCGTTGGGATGGCACTCCATGAAAGACTAGGCGAGATCCGCAGATCCAAGGGACTTGACCCCGACTTTACGCAAAACTGGAAGCGTCTGGTCCAAGATATTTGCGACGACTTGCTCAGGGGCTTGAACTACGTCTCTGGGCGGCTTGTGTTGCTTGACTTGGCCACTTGCACCTGGAAATACGGCAAGTACCGGCGAAACTTTTCGTTTGAGGACTTGGGCTGCGACCCGGAGTCAAAGAAGATCTTCATGCTGCGGATGAGTGTCATGAACAGGTATAGAATCCTGTTGTTGGGCAGTTCTATCGCTTGGACCAATGGGTGTACGTCTCGTATCGGGGGGATTGTTCTTGGTGATATCAACAAGGATGAAGGCTTGACAATGCTGCAGTGTGTTTTGCGGCTAGAGTTGCCGTCTTTTGTCCGCAACTGGGTGACGTGATTGGATTGGAATTGAGTGACGTGATTGGATCGGAACTGGGTGATGTGATTGGATCGGAACTGGGTGATGTGATTGGATCGGAACTGGGCTTGAGTTGTGCTGCCGACGGTGGTGTACTATCAAGCTGATATGTGATTATAGTGGGCATCAGACGGATTAGGTGATTGACGGTGATATTGAAGGTATGATTGAGAACGATTGAGAGATTAATCACACAACCAGTGACTAGTAGTGGCAACCAAAATGTCGAAACAAGGCCGACCATCCATATGAAACGAAATTCAAAACAAGCAACGATAAAGTAGTACACTGCCGACGGTTGAATAATTTTTATACGTATACAAATCCTGCCAAACCCATGATGGAGCATCACTGGAGTATCCAGAGAAATCTTGAAAATCGGGCTTTAATTTTATTATATTAATTTGATTGTATATTATAAATACACAAGCCATTCATAACCGAGCCTCGATACTAATTTGTGATTATTCTCGTGTTGATGCATTTCTTGGGTAGCCAAATGTATCTCACCCATGTAAATGGTACATGGGATAGTTACCAGCCAAACTTGACAAATGGAAGTTGTGGCTGTGTGGAGTGGGGCTTGAAATTTAAGCAAATTCCACAGTTAATGTGATTAATCAAGTCTCCTGACGGAAGCTATGCAATTGAATAGCCACGAAGTTAGGTATCTATTGGGCTGGAAAGCCATGAGGTGAAAGCTACAATGTTTAAGCCAGGATGGACAATAGTGGGACCAGATGAACCGACTGGCTGGTGAATTGGATATTTTAATCTATTGAGGTGAATGGGTTGAGGTGAATGGATTGAGGTGAATGGATTGAGGTGAATGGATTGAGGTGAATGGATTGAGGTGAATCTATTGACAAATCTATTGACAAATCTATTGACAAATCTATTGACAAATCTATAGGACCACTCTGAAACATCCAAGACAATCTACTCAGCTTTAATTATACGTCATGCGTCGAGTCTTGGAACTGATCCCACTAGCCAGTCTACAGCCCACCACCTGGGATCTACACAGCAGTCTGCAGACAACTTCCAAGTCTTGGCTTGACTCTGGCACCACATGACCAAGCGCCGTCCCGCACTTGTCGCCGGCACCGGCCACACGTGACTAACACGCCATATTTGCAATTACCCGGCGCCATCGCATAGATTTTTCACATATACGAGGCAACTTGTGATCCACACTTGATAATGACGAGACCTCAGAACATTGGTATCAAAGCTATTGAGATATACATTCCGTCGGAGGTAAGTAACGGCCCGATTTCAGCGCAACTAACAGCCAGTACGTGAATCAGTCTGATTTGGAAGTGGCCGACAAGGTGTCTTCTGGGAAGTACACCATTGGACTCGGACAGACCAACATGGGCTTTGTCAACGACCGTGAGGACATTTACTCGATGGCGCTTACCGTCACCAGCAAGTTGCTCAAGAACTACGGCATCGACCCCAGCTCTATTGGCCGGTTGGAAGTCGGCACCGAGACGTTGTTGGACAAGTCCAAGTCGGTCAAGTCGGTGTTGATGCAGTTGTTTGGAGCCAACAGCGACATCGAGGGCGTCGACACCGTCAACGCATGCTACGGCGGCACCAACGCCGTGTTCAACTCCATCAACTGGATCGAGTCTTCCTCGTGGGACGGCCGTGATGCGATTGTCGTTGCCGGCGACGTTGCAATCTACTCCCAAGGGGCTGCCCGGCCAACTGGAGGTGCCGGTACTATTGCGATGTTGATTGGCCCAGACGCACCTATTGTGTTTGAGCCGGTCCGTGGGTCGTACATGGAACACGCATACGACTTTTACAAGCCAGACTTTACCAGCGAGTATCCAGTGGTGGACGGGCACTTTTCGTTGTCGTGCTACGTCAAGGCATTTGACCATGCGTACCGGGCCTACTCCAAAAAAGCCGTCGCCAAGGGCTTGGCACAGAAGCCCGTGTCCAAGGATACCGTGGGCCAGGGCTTCTTTGACTACAACGTGTTCCATGTGCCAACGTGCAAACTCGTGTCCAAGACGTATGGCCGTCTTCTTTACAACGACTACGTGTCGGACCCGAGCCTATACCCGGACGTCGACCCGTCGTTTGCCACAATCGACTACAACGAGTCGTTGCTCTCCAAGGGAATCGAAAAGACCTTTGTGGGTCTTTCCAAGGACTTGTACAAGCAAAAGGTCTTGCCCTCCATCACCGTGCCAACAAACCTCGGTAACACATACACCGCCTCTGTGTACGGAGCCTTGGCCTCGTTGCTCTACTATGTCGGTAGCGACGCCTTGCAGGGTAAGCGGATCGGCTTGTTTTCGTACGGATCCGGTTTGGCCTCGTCGCTTTTCTCGGTCAAGGTCGTGGGCGACTTGTCCAAGATCACCCGGGTCTTGGATATCGACCACAAGTTGAAGTCGCGTACCAAGAGATCGCCAGAGGAGTATCTTGCTGCGATTGATTTGCGCGAAAGCATCCACTTGCAAAAGAGCTACGAGCCAAAGGGCTCCATCGACACTCTCAAGGAGGGCACCTATTACTTGGTGAGCATTGACGACAAGTTCCGCCGCAAGTATGAAACCAAATAGGCAATCAATATTCGTTGAGTAGCATTCGCAGTACGTGTAGCTAATAGTATGCATCAATGAAAGTCTGCCTAGGATTGGCCTGGATGTAGAACAATATCATGGATGTAGAACAATACCATGGAAGTAGAACCAATGAAATACCATGAAATGTAATTTGAATTTCCCAGTACATTAACCTGGCAGAGCCACCAGAAATGTCAATTGGCACATTTTTGATTAACCAATGCTGATCCAATTTGCCTCAACCAATGTGATCCAATTTGCCTCAACCAATGTGATCCAATTTGCCTCAACCAATGTGATCCAATTTGCCTCAACCAATGTGATCCAATTTGCCTCAACCAATGTGATCCAATTTGCCTCAACCAATGTGATCCAATTTGCATCAAGCTTTCTGTTTGGTCCAAGGTTCAACCTCACATCAGCGTAATCATGGGTAATCCCTATAATATTTCCATGGTACACCAAACATTCTAGTCAATGACCACGAAAAGCACCACCCATTGCGTCACTTGTAGCACTTTTAAACTTCAACCGGAACACCCATTGCAAATTATAGTCACTTCTAGTACCCTGAATTACCGCATCCATTGTCCAATTTCCAAACTCCATCGCGACACCTTCCCACAAATGAATAACACCATACACCAAATCAAATACCGCATCTGTACATTATTCGCCAATTTTTTCATTCCACCAGCCACATTCAAACCACTCCTTGATCCACTGCTACCCCACAACCAACACGTGCTGCACGTGACGCTATACATAAGAAATGCTACTGCTTTTCCCACGGCATGAGTTTGAAAGCAGGCAAAATTGTGTATATTGGCGGGATTCCGTTCGATTATAGCGAGTTTGATGTGAAAAACATTGCCAGCAACGTGGGTTCAGTCATCTCCGTGAAATTGGTGTTTGATCTGTTGACTGGCAAGAGCAAGGGTTATGCTTTTGTCGAGTATGCTGACGAAGAAACCGCAGCGTCAGCTGTGCGCAATTTGAACAATTACCAAGTGGGAAGCCGCAGCTTGAAGTGCGGGTTCAGTGCAGGGTCCTCAAATAACGGTACTGTGACGATTCTCAATCCAGATGGGTCGGTAAAGACCCTTGAGGCCGACACCGGTGTGTACGCTGGAGACGGCGCAAAACGTCGCAAGGGCAATACAGAGGGCATGGGGATTCCGCCATTGCCGCCAGGAACAGCTTTGAAGCCAGGCGAGTCGGTTTTGGACGCGGTTTCCGCGACTTTAAAGAGCCTCGACCAGAGTCGGCTAGTGAGTGTTATCGAAGATGCCAAGACTATGGCGCGGAAGAATCCCGATCTAATGATTGCCTTCTTGGACCAGTGTCCTCAATTGGCGTCGACATTGGTGGAAATCATGCTTCTCTTTCAGATAAAGACCCCGGCAGACATTAGCGGATTGCTCTCTGAAGAAGTCACTGGCAAACAAGTGGAGAAAGCTCCTTCCCCAGTGCCTGAGGAGCAGCCGGAAATGGACACCGAGCGGTTGGAGGCTATAAAGCAAGTGATTCACTTGAATAGTGAGCAGATTGAAGGATTACCTGAGGACCAAAAGACGATGATTTTGCAGATCCAAAAGGATTATAAAGACGGAAAGTACGGCTCCTTGACGTGATTGTATGCTCCTTGACGTGATTGTATTGTCGGGTGACTTCTACCGAGGTGTACTCAATTGAGCTTATTGTGTTTACACCGATTGTGTTTTTTGACCAGGACCAGCCCTTGTAGTATATGAGCTTTGTTTACATTTGGCTGGGGTATTTGTTTATGATTGGCGGAGCCTTTTTATAATTGGTCAGAGCCTTTTTTACAGTGTTGGCTGGAAACTTGCCGAGTGTGCTCTTGGATATTATGGCAATAACATGGGCAAAATGGTTACACTACTATACAATTTGATTGAAGCATTTATACGCATAGGTATTTATATCGAAATTAATTTCTTGACTTGTACCACTTGTAGTGATTGTATGTTACGTTCGGGATAAGGCTTGTAGTGATTGTAGAGTCACCTCTTGTCTGAGAATTGGACTATATTTATAGAATTATACTGTATTACGAGCAACACATTTCGTTTTTAATTTTATTGCATCATATAGTCCGGCTGTCTCTCTTTGAGTTCATCTTGGCTTTGGTCATGACACAAGGCCCATCAACCTTTTGTACAGCGATGACGCTCAAAGTGTTTAAAAAATGTGAAAGAATCGTCCGTCGAGTTTCAATGTTGGTATTGTCATGCTTAGATCATAGTGTCATAGTGTCATAGTATCATAGTGTCATAGTATCATAGTGTCATAGCATCTCAACATCTTCGTATCTCAGCATTTACACACTACAATTACCACTCGTGTGCCAAATATATACCCACAGTGCCTTAGTTTCACAACAATATGGCTGATTCTTCCTTGCCTTGTGCTTCATGCTAATCTGTAGCCTTGCCCATCACGTGCCTCGGAGTTTCTTCAAATTCATAGGCACTTCCTTTGCAGCAGCGCGTTTGCCGTTTTTTCGCTGCATCTCTGACGCAATAATAAGCGAATTTAAACGATTATTTTCGTACCCATGTGTCGTGTACAACCGCTTGAAATCCACTGTACCAAGTTCATCACGGAACTCAGTGTAGCGGTTCAAATCTATCGCGGTTAGCTTTTGCACTTGAAGCGGATTGTTTCCGTATATCTGGTCATGGTATTCTGGTTCCAATTGCTTCAAAATTTGCGACTGGAACTGGTTGAAGCCGGCATACTCTTGCTGGATTAATGGGTGGATTTTCTGTAATTTCATACTTTTGAGCTCCTCATTTACCAATTTCTTGGCTGCTTCAAGGCTTTCCGGGCTGACATCCTCAAGTTGTTTTCGTGTGTACAAATTGTCAAAAGACTGGAACTCCAACATGGTGTGAATAAACTTGTGAATAGATTTATATGGTTACCCTGTGACTGCAAGGAACAGTGCAAGAAATGTGAGAGAAAGTAAAAGTGAAAAGTAAAAGTGAGTGAAAAGTAAAAGTGAGTGAAAAGTAAAAGTGAGTGAAAAGTAAAAGTGAGTGAAAAGTAAAAGTGAGTGAAAGTAAAAGTGAGTGAAAGTAAAAGTGAGTGAAAATAAAAGTGAGTGAAAGTAAAAGTGAGTGAAAAGTAAAAGTGAGTGAAAAGTAAAAGTGAGTGAAAAGTAAAAGTGAGTGAAAGTAAAAGTGAGTGAAAATAAAAGTGAGTGAAAGTAAAAGTGAGTGAAAATAAAAGTGAGAGTGAAACTAAGAGTAAAAGTAAAGGTCAGTATGAGTGTGATTGTAGAGAAAAAAGAATCATGGAAAAGGAAATAAAAGTATCATTGGAATAACGAAAACAAAGTGAAAATTATCCCACTGGTATTGATGGTCGTAGAATTGATTGATTCAATTTATATTTTAATTGCTTGGGATTTCACTATTCAAACAGGTAATTCGCGTCTATTGTCAGGCATTGGTAATTCTTTTCAATGCAACAGATCATCGAGTCCTACTACAGAATCATCAATGCCTCATAAATGCTAAAGTAAATAGAACCGGCCATGTCCCAGAGATGTCCTTTCATAAAGGCTTATAAACACAACCCTTATCCTTACAAACCCTCTTCACCTCCATGTCACCTTCACCTCCAGCTTCCTTCGGTTTTGAGCCCGCACAAATGAAAAATTTTGGCGGGAATGGTGTCTTCAACATGTTGCGACACCTTTCTCGAGCCAGTTCGCAGGTTGTAGCAAGACGGTTTTTATCGACTTCACCTGAATTCAAGGAGCTGTACGATGCTTTGAAAAACGTCCTTGACTACTACCAGCTGAGTAAAGCCCGCAAGGCTTTGGTATATCTGAAGGAACGGGCCAATGACTTGCTTGGAATGGAATTGTATGACGAGAAAACAGGAATACGGCTTGTTCCAAAGGATATACCCGAGATTCCACGACAGAATGTCTTGTCGAAGCTCGTGCTCTTCAGTGAAAACTGGGACCAATTGAAGACAAGCATGGACGTAATTCTCAACATGGCAAAGTATAACAAGAAACCAGCAGAGTACCATTACTTGACGGAAACGCACTTTAAGAATCTTTTGCTCACTGCAGTGAAACTAGGCAAGTTGCCACATACCTTGACGTGGATTTATTCCCACATGGACCTGTTCAAACAATACTTGGGCCATGACACCGTGGAATTGATTCTTGTGTTGAACAACATTGTCAAAGTTGAAAAGATGGGCAGCGGGCTCAGTCTCAAGCAATTTGTCGACAATTTGAACGTGCCAATTCTCAATATCTCAGGTTCACTCGAAGAGGCCCTTGCCGACCGAAAGTTGGCCATCACTTACGCTGCAAGTTTAATTGCTTATGCCGAAGCCCGTCCTAAAACCAAGGGGGCTGTCCAGAAGAAAATCAGCGAAATTATACCATCTGATTTGTCGCTGGTGGCACCTGACTTGTCTGGCTTGAGCTTGTACAAGGAGAAGCCAGGGAAGTTGATTGATAGCAATATCAAGCACCAGTTTGACCACTTGGTTTTGAAGAGCGTTCTCAGACAGTTTGTCAAGGTTGACAATCAGGAAGTTGTGGGTGCAATTCAACCGTTTGTCACTGTGTATGAAGAGACCAGTGGAGAGCGAGCCGGTTTGGACGAAATCGTCGAGAAGAATGCCAAGTTTGGGAAGCCAAAGGTCGAGGAGTCCACCGAACAGGAGACTAAATAGCTTGTAAATACATGTTCAAGGTGTATGTAGCAGAGGTGAGGCGTATGTCTTTTCTAATCTGTGTGGCATTGAAGTGTTTTGTCAGACTGACAACTTGGTTGGGATTTGGTCTCTATTGGACCTTTGATGGTTTCCAAGATCAAGCTTGCTTTTCTAGGGATGTTTGCAGTCAATCGTTGGTTGAATTTTTCAATGGTTAGTGGAATCAAAAACCCGAAATGCAAGTGGTTCGGAGTTGTTTCTCCGCCATAATACACCACCAATGTCTCGAGCTGACTGGGATTCAAAATATACTTACAAAGTTTGCCGACCATGAATTAGTCACAACCTTGATTTTACTGTAACGTGATGGAATCCGATGTCTCCAACATCATGTTTAGAAACTTATTTAGCAAGGGCACTGAGGCTTCTCATCTAATGTTTAATATGAAGAGCCAAAAACGACTCTCATGCGAGGTTCTAATCTGAGGCAGCTACGTGAGAACAGGTAAAATGCCTTCTTGAATAGAGGCCTTGAATATAAGCGTTGAATTTTCCTGTTGAAATATAATCACCAACGCCATGCTTCCCGACTTTGCTAAATAAAATATTACAACCCTCCTTCTGGTCGCTGCACGCTGTCTCCATTTACCCGCCCTGGTACACCACTTGAAAATTTCACACATGGTTGTCACCAAAATGTACCGAGGCATTGGAAGACGGTTCCAGTCGACGTTCAATTTGGACAATGAGTTAAAGACTATAGAAAAGTTGGCGTACTTAAAGGCTGCCAATAAGACGCTGGTTTTTCCTGCGAGTACCTCGACTGCTAGCAAGATCTTTCCTAGTTTGAAGGACGTGACGACCCAGGACTTGGTGCCACGGAAGTTGGATGATGGAGCCAAGGGAATCTACAGTATTTCTCGGACGAGCGGCGGGCGGATTCCTGTGTATTCGAATATCCGGAGAGGAAACGTGCGGGAGACGATTATCCGGCGAGTGCATGGGAACGTGGTGCTTCTCCGGAACGATTTGTTGAAGGCGTTGCCTGAGATTGAAGCGTCAAAGTTTAAGATTGTGCAGGAGAGCAAGAAGATTGTTATCAAGGGAGATCATGTGGCGCGAGTGAGGGATGTTTTGTTTCATTCGTTGAAGGCGATTCAGTGAGGTGTTTGTATATATTGTTGAGAATAAAGAGAGATGAATATGTAGATGAAATGAGAGGATGTAGATGATGTGAGGATGGAGAGGATATGAGAATAAGTGAGCATTAAGAATGGAGGAGAATATGTGATGGGGAGAATAGGTGAGAATGAGAAGAATAAATGAGAATGAAGGAGAATAAATGAGAATGAAGGAGAATGGATGAAAATAAGAATGAGAAGAATAAGAAATATATAGTGACTAAAATAATATCAAATAATCAAGTAAAAGAATGGCACATGATGGACAGTTGTAATGAATCACTTTGCCTAATGGAATTAGACCAGAGATATTTAAAAGCAAATGACCAGATTATATACAGCGCATTATTTTAAATAACCATTGTAAATTTTTGTTTGAATATATACAGTGTAGATGAAGATCTGGCAAATGGGTATACCATATGTGCATTTTAGGTGGCTATAAGACCCACATCGCTTAGACACATTGGAATATGCGTATAAAAAGCATGCTAAATGATATAGAGAAATTGCTAAATGATATAGAGAAACTGCCAAATAATATAGAGAAACTGCTAAATGAAATAGAAATACCACAAGAACCAAGCCGTACTTGGTGAGCCAATTTAACTTATCCAGTCCAGCCAGATGCATAGAAAGCCATATTTCATTGTGGGATTGAGTAGACAAACCAACTTGCTACGAGGGTACTAATTACATGATATTAAGTATATAAATCAATGAGTATGGTTTTGATTTTAAATATTAGTAAAGACAGCCAGTTAGTCAGCCCATTCCCTTGGATTCTTCAAAACCTGCTCCAACGCCTCCTCCTTGGACCCCTCCTTTGGATGGAAATCATACATCCAACTGGCATTCTTTGGAAGCGACATGAGAATCGACTCAATGCGCGACCCTGGCGTCTGGAGCCCAAACTTGGTCCCACGGTCATATACCAAGTTAAACTCGACATATCTGCCTCTTCTAACCAATTGCCATTGCTTCTCCTCCTCAGTGTAAGGCGTGTCCTTTCTCCGCTGGACAATCTCCATGTATGCATGGAGCCACGCGTCGAAGCCCGACTCGACAATCTTCAAAATCTCCTCGGGCTTCTTTCCATCGTAGTCGTCAAAGAAAATCCCGCCCACCCCGCGGTTCTCGCCCCGGTGCGGGATCCAGAAATACTCGTCACACCACTTTTTCCACCCGGGATACAACCCCACATCATACTTATCCAAGGCATCCTTGTGCGCCTGGTGGAACTGCTTGGCGTCCTCCTCGTATAAATAATACGGGGTCAAGTCGGCTCCGCCGCCAAACCACCACGTCTGGGGCGTGCCGTCGGGGTTCCATGTCTCAAAATAGCGGTAGTTCAAGTGCGTGGTTGGTACATGCGGGTTCACTGGGTGGATCACCAAGGAAAGTCCACAGGCGAAAAATTTCAACGACTCCAGGCCCAGCACAAGGTTTTTGTGGTCGGCCCGCATCTTCTCCACCGCAGCCGGAGGAAGGTCGCCGTAGACTACCGAGATGTTCACGCCTCCTTTTTCAAACGTCTCGCCGTTCTCAATCACCGACGTCAAGCCTCCACCTCCATTGGGTCTGTCCCAGGAATCGAATTTGAATTTCGAGCCGACATTCAACGACTCGAGCCCAGCATCGATTTCCTTTTGCTTCTTGCGAATAAGAGCCTCCATTTGCTCTCTGATGGTGCTGTTTCCTGACATGGTGTGGTGGTGATTATGAATGCGAATATTCAGTTATTCGCCTACAAAATGCCCATACGTCACATGATCTTGCCTATATTTACATATCTTCCTCTTCTTCTTCTTCTTCCTCCTCTTCGTCTTCTTCCTCCTCCTCTTGCGCCTCGTAGTACCCGCTTTTGTACCGCTTCACCTTTTCGTCGCGCAAGTTGGTGTAAATAATGAAATTGAACCACACCTCAATGAACCCATAGATGCTCACCAAGTTGTTGCCCACGTACTCATTATCAGTACTATAACTCACAAACGTCAAGAGAAAGAAAAAAACCAACCTGAGCGGCACCAAGTTCTCAAAGTACGTGAAATAGAGTTCTCGATTACTCACGCGCGCCTTTGCCTCCTGGTTTTCCTGGATGTCTTTGAGGTTGTTGGAGTCGAGAATTGGCGGCCTCGAGTACAAATTCGACACTGAGAAGATGGCAACAAGGTCCGATAATGCGTTCAATGCCATGAACATCGCCAACACCCCGACCAACGGCTTGTTTTCGGGGAGGAGAAGCGTATCTGCCACCGGGTTGTTGAAGATCTGGGCGAATAAAAGCACATAGGTGTTTTGCACAATGAGACTGGGGTCCTTGAAGAGAAAGAACGCCACAGAAAGAAGAAACGCGCATCTCCAGTAGGAGATGCTGACTGAGCTGACAAACGCCATGATGATGGAATAATGAGATGCGGCGAACAAGACATGGGTGAGTTACCCGGTCAGCATACCGACCAAGAGGTGACAAAGGTTGGATATTAATGGATATTGGAGAATATTGGAGAATATTGAATGGATATTGGAATGAACATCTGAATGGATACTAAAATGAATACATAGGCTATAACACTAATCAAACATTCCATTACACCCATATCAATACAACCTACAAATTCTACTTAGGCTTTCACCCACCAAAACACCTCAATTGACCGTAAACCTCAATTGAACTGTAAACCTCAATTATTTATAAACTTCAATTATTTATAACCCTCAATTGTAAACCTCAATTATTTATAACCCTCAATTGTAAACCTCAATTGACCTGTAAACCTCAACCCTTATTAGTATCCGGGTAACAATCAAAATTTTATGGGCAACAAACACGCCCGACTTCCTTCAGAGTGGTTATACACGTAATTGTCCGTTTGGCGTTGATGAACAAGACACCGAAACAAGATCAACAGACAAGAGACGTACCTGAAACCACAAAAGACAAGTTATACAAGAGCGGCGCCCAGCTACAAGAATCCCAGGGGCTAAAAGAAGTGTTTGCGTGCCTCGAGATCCTGGAATCCACCCCACAAAAGGACAATCCAGACACAATTGAGCACCCCCGCTACAAATTCACACTGGTAGATTATAGTCCCGACTCGATTCCAGCTGCGTTAGAGTTTCCATTAGGTGACATCGACGGGTATACAGAGCACCAAGAGAGCCTTCAACCAGAGCTGTATAAGCAACGAATCACGCAACCTAGTGCTGTCTCCGAGAGTATCAAGGTCAACCAGGCTATTATTTTCACCTTCACGGCTAAGAATCATTCTGCCTCAGAGATTAGCCTGCAAATCAGCAAACTTGCATTCACCCCGAAGGAAAGCGAGGAGTTTTTTGCGCGGTTGTACAAGGTCATTGAGCAAAGCGAGACCAGCACCGCAAACCAGGAGGATCCACTAGTCATCAAGGAAATTTTTTCCCTCCAGTTCCAGCAACTAGTGTCCCAGTACCGAGTTCCGAGCCTCAAACAGTGCATCGGACGACTTTACCGCGAGTTTGGCGAAACGGTTTTCGAGTATATTCTTGTACTTTTGGCCAAAGGCAAATACTTGGTTAGTGCTAGCTTGCTTATTTTGTTAGTATACTGTCTAGTAGGCAAGCGTGTTGAAGAGCAAATCAGAGCTGCATACCAGAGCAAGGACAGCAACAGAAGTAAAAGTCTCGACGGATTCTGGTTGGAATTCTTTGAAGAAGTCAAGAAGAGTCTGTTGGATAAGGACTGTAAGTATTTGATCTGTACTATTCTAGTAGGTCAATTGTCCAAGCACAAGTCGGAGTTGAAGCGAGTGTTTCAGCAGCATATAAAGAGTCTTACAGAGGCAAAGATTGTGACACATCTAGAGAAGGAGCAGGAGAAGGAGCAGAAAGAGAAGGAACTAAAAGAGAAGGAGCAAAAGGAAAAAGAACTAAAAGAGAAGGAGCAAAAGGAAAAAGAACTAAAAGAGAAGGAGCAAAAGGATAAAGAACAAAAAGAGAAGGAGCAAAAGGAAAAGGAACTAAAAGAAAGGTACCAGAAAGAAAAAGAACAAAAAGAAAAGGACCAGAAAGAACAGAGAGAAAAAGAAATTGCAATAGAACAAAAGAAAATGGACAAGTATAGATTGGAACCCAACAACACTGCCAAGGCCGCGTCGATTCTATGCGATGTGTTATTCCACAGCGAAAACTACAATGACGAGTCGTTCAACTCGCTACGTTCGGCTTTCCAAGTTCCCCTTGACTGGCCCGGTGTCATGCAAAAGTTGCCAAGAACCATTGAAGGCTTCTCTAGCAGCAAGAAAGTCACACAGAACAGCCTCGACACAGTTTTCAAGTTGCTACCCGACGACTCTGTGCGCGACCTTTTCCTTGAGACGAATTTCCCGCTCGACGTGAAGATTGAGTTGTTCATGGTGTTCCATGACTGGCCGGGCTTTCCATATAAGTTGCGGGCAGTTCTTGATAGCATCCCACACATTCCACCTGGAAATGGCAGCACCACCCCGATGCAGTACTTCAATGTTACACGGCTCTATGTTGAGGTCATCAGCAGTCCTCAGACCGAGTCGTTGGCAGCAGTGAACCAGTTATTTGAACATGATCTTCGGCAGTTTCCTGAGTACTTTGCATTCACGATCCTCAGCATGCCGCAGGGAAACAAGACGCTTACGGAGTTCCTCAATAATCTCCTCAGCCATTGGTTGGACATTATGTCGCCGTACTTGGCCAGTTGCTTGACGCGTTATTGCGATGTCGCATGCAACGAGTTCACGCTGTTCTTGTCCAAGTACTGTACCAGCCGGCCAAACACAAGCATAGAGCGGAAAATCGCCCTGTATCTTCTTCAGTTGGGTCTTTTGGAGCCAATGGCCGTTGGATGCCTGGTCGAGAACTTGGCTGTGTGGCTTCGGTTTGCGACTGAGGCCAGTCACCAAGGCTGGACAGGGTTCGAACTGGCAATCAAAGCATACTACTCGGAACACAAGTCGCCCGAAGTTGTCTCGACGCTTCTTAGTTATCTTTTGGCCGAGGCCAAGAAGGAGTATGAGTACTGTCAGACGGGACACTTCAACCCGAACCACAAGTCATTAAGCTTGGTGTTGGTGTACGGGCTCCTTGAGTTGGTGGACGATTCGAACTCAAGCGTCGACTTACGGTTGGTCCAGAAACAGTGCTTGCTGGCATATCCGCGGTTGATTAATTTCGGCTGTGGCCACGACGAAGCGATTTTGGCCAATGTGGTGAGCAGTTCGCCGCACACGTTCCCGCTATCAGTGGAACAACAGATGAAGGAGTACTTTCAGCGGATGTACAACAATAATATGGAGATCACTGAGATTGTCAAGATGCTCCAGAGCTTGAAGGAAAGCAACAATCCATATGACCAGGATGTGTTTGCATGCATGATTCACTCCCTCTTGGACGAGTACCGTTTCTTTAGAGAGTACCCGATTGATGCCCTTCAAAAGACCAGTATCCTCTTTGGATCCTTGGTGAACTACCACTTGATTGGTAACGTGTCGCTCAACTTGGCGCTCAGCTTCATCCTCGAGTCGGCACGTGAGCCGCCAGACTCTAACATGTTCAAGTTTGCAGTCCAGGCGTTAATCAGTGCCCGGCCTCGTTTGCCGGAGTTTCCAAAGTACTGTGCAGCCTTGTACGAAATTCCCGGGCTCAAGCTCCAGCCAAAGATTTACCAGGTCATTGAAAGCACCTTGGGTGTGAAGCAGGACATTGAGCAGGAAAAAGCGAGCGAAGATACGGTGTTCAAGTCTCTTAGCGTGCCTAAGGTGGACGCTGCGACCCAGGAATCTCCCAAAGAAGAGGTGTCTGACAAGATATTGTTTATTGTCAACAACATCACGCTTGAGAATTTACCCTCGCGAGTGGAGAACATCAAGACTCTCTTGCTTCCTAGCCACTATATGTGGTTTGCCAAGTATTTGGTAGGCTCTCGGGCCAAGGTTGAGCCAAACTACCAGCACATTTATTTCAAGCTCGTGGAGTCAATGGCGATTGCTCGGTTGCACGAATACGTGTTGCACGAAACCTTGGAGGACATTTCTGCGATTGTCAACCGTGCGCAGGAGTCCTCAAACGACAAGACATACCTCAAGAACTTGGGTAGTTGGCTTGGGCTTCTCACTGTTGCGCGTGACCGTCCTGTGTTGAAGAATTATCTTTCGATCAAGACCATGATTGTGGAGGCGTACCTCGAGGAGCGGCTTGCCTTGATTGTGCCGTTTGTGTGCAAGGTGCTTGAGAAGTCGTCGCAGTCACGCGTGTTCCGACCTCCAAACCCATGGACCATGGCGGTGCTCAAGATGCTCCGTGAGGTGTACAATCTTCCGAAGTTGAAGCTCCAGCTAAAGTTTGAGATTGAGGTGTTGTTGAACCACTTGGAGTTGAAGATCGACGCGGTCTCGCCGCTGAGCGTGCTTCAAACCGAGGATTTGCGCGATCTTGTCGCCACGTCGCTCTTCTCTGGGCTCCAGTCGTTGGACAAGAGTCAGATGATCGACCGGCAACGGCCAATGTCGGTTCCGCTTCCACAGCCGCCTCCAGTTCCCCAGATGCCTCCTCCACAGGTCCAGAAAGTGCGCCAATTGCCACGTGACAACAGCTTGTCGCTCATGTTGGAGAGCTTCATCAACGGGCTTTCTGGACGTGCGTTTGCGCAGTTGCATCCGAACTTGAAGCGGATCTTCCAGTTGTCGTTTGCAAAGGCCATTCGAGAAGTGTTGCCTCCAGCAGTGGACCGTGCCGTGAGCATTTCCGTCAGCACCGCCAACACGTTGGTGGTGAAGGACTTTGCCTTGGATGGCGACGAAATCAAGTTGCGACGGTCGGCTGCCAACTGTGTGCGTGGGGTATCACAGTTTCTTGCGCGGGTGTTTTCTCGCGACTTGTTGTTGAAGCACATTGGCGACAACATCACCAGCTCGCTCAGCCAGACGTTCCGCGATCAGGCTACAATTGACAAGTTGTTGCTTGCTGCCATTGGCGAAAATATCGAGGCTGCGTGCCAGTTGATTGAGATTGCCGCCACCGAAAAGGCTGTGCGCGAGATTGACGAGTCCTTGTACAATGCCATTGTGCTCCGGCGGCAGCACAAGCTCGAGCGGCCAAACCAGCCGTTTATCAATCCTGGCGTAAGCAAGTATGCGCTAGGATTGCCCCAGCCTCTTGGGCTCATGCCGGGAGGCGTCAGCAACGAACAGCTCCAGGTGTATGAGGAGATTGGCCGCTTGTCCTTGGGGGGTGCTGCCCCAGCGCCTCCAGCCAGCAACTCTGACTTTATGCAGTCGGTGACATACCTCCAGCAGCTCTTGGAGGCGTTGCTCAAAGCACTCAGCGAAAGTGCTGACGGCCGCTTGATTTCGTTGGCCGACGATCATCCAGTGAAGGCAGTCTTGAACCAGATCCTCAATATATGCTACAAGAACGTGGCGCCAATCACCGACGAGATCTACGTCAAAGTTGCCCAGTTCACCGTTAATGCGTTGTTCACTGCTGCTGAGACCACGCTTGCTTGTGAGACGCTCATCTACTTGTTGGATGTTTTGTGCGAGTTATCTCAGTCCACCGCCAAGGACGCAAGCTGGTGGTTGGTGTATGCCGAGGATGACAGAAAATACAACAGCAAAATCATGCTAATGCTTCTCCAGGTGGGCTTGATTGTGCCTCGTGAGTTGGACTTGTCGCTCTCCAAGGCCGTGCGCCATGGTAACGAAACTGCCGCAAAGTTTGCCATCGAGCTTGTCCTGGCAGTATCACAGGACCCACAGTTTCTTCACAACGACTTTGTCTTGACCGTGAGCAGCTTGTCTGCTCTCCATCGTGACGACGTGGCTCAGTTGCTCCAGCAATTGTCGTCGCGTCCCGAAAAATCCAGCCGCCTGCTCAAATTCCAGATGGCCCAGATCTTCAGCGAGTGGATCAACTTGCTTCAGCACAATGACTTGGACGAAAAGCTCATGTACCGCTTTGTGTACCAGTTGTCCAGCAAGGGCGTCTTGGCAAATGGAAACTTGGCGTTGTTCATGCGTACCAGCATCGAGATTGCCATCTCGGTGTTCCTCAAAGATGGGTACCCTTACAACAAGGAGGACCTTTTCGTGAGCATTGATGGGCTCAGCAAGCTCGTGATTGTGATTCTTGTCTGTGAAAAGAACCAGGAGTCCCGCTTCACGTTGTTCAAGCAGATTTTGACGATTTTCACCTTGATCTTCAACAAGGACCACAACAACAACGCCACGTTCAACGAGCGGCCATACTACAGAATATTGAGCACGCTTCTCAGTGAGTGGCAGGAATACAGACTCAAATTGTCGTCTTCGGATGTCGACCAGAGCCTAGTATCCTTCGACTCACAGTTCTACCTCACGTTGGCCGACTTTTTCCAGGCGTACCAACCGCTAGTGTACCCTGGATTCCTCTTTGGATGGCTCTCCATTGTGAGCCACCGAATGTTCCTTCCAAACCTTGTTGAGTTGGACGGGAAAGCGGGGTGGCCGAAACTCAATACCTTGTTGACCAGTGCTCTTCGTTTCTTGGCAGTCAATAGCACCAACACCAAAATCCCTGAGATTGTCGTGGTGATTTACCGCGGATTGTTGCGGATTTTTGTGTTGATTCAACACGACTACCCAGAGTTCTTTGTCGAGTACCACAACCAGCTAGTGAACCATATTCCGCTGCAGTACCTCCAGTTGCGAAACATTGTTCTCTCGTCGTTCCCACGTGGAGTCGTGCTTCCAAATCCATTTGATGACGCCTTGAAGTTGGAGACATTGCCAGGAATAACTGCGGTTCCTACCATCGCCGTCAAGCCAGACTTGTTTAAATTGCAAAAGCCTGTTGATAACTACCTACGGGTTCCTAGCCACTCGTCATTAAAGGTCATTGTGGCCGGCTTAAAGGCACAGAAGTCGCTTTCGCAAGGGGGAATTGGCTACGACCAGACAAACGTCGACGTTGCCTTGATTAACGGACTAGTTCTTTACACTGGAATCGAGGAACGCAAGTCGGGGGAGTTTGAGTTCAATGAGAAGTCGTTGCTGGTGACGTTGATCTGCAACTTGTTGTTGGAAGAGGGCAGCACCGTGGAGTTGCAGTATCACATTTTGTCTGCGATTGTGAATCAGTTGCGCTACGTCGAGTCGTATACGTACTGGTATGGGAAGTTGCTTGTGCACTTTTTCAATCTGGACGTATTGGGCGACAAGAGGGACGACGTGCAGCAGTTGATTGTGCGGATCTTGTTGGAGCGGTTGATTGTCAACAAGCCAAACCCATGGGGCGTGAACATGACCTTGATTGAGTTGATCCGCAGCAACAAGGACTTTTTCAACTTGAAGTTTATCAAGGAGGTGCCAGAGTTGGAGAGTATGTGGGGTGTTTTGAAGCGGTACACGGTATCATAGTGAATAGTTTGGAATATATTATGTGAAGTTTGTAGGAGTTGTTGGTCTAAAGAGCTACGGTACTTTGGTTGTGTAGAATGTTATAAAGAATGAGACCGGTAAAGGCAAAAGTTGTGGGAAAATGCAAAAGTCGTTGGGAAAGGCAAAGGTCCTCGGTAAAAGGCAAAGGTCCTCGGTAAAAGGCAAAGGTCCTCGGTAAAAGGCAAAGGTCCTCGGTAAAAGGCAAAGGTCCTCGGTAAAAGGCAAAGGTCCTCGGTAAAAGGCAAAGGTCCTCGGTAAAAGGCAAAGGTCCTTGGCAAAAATTAAATCTGTAATCAGTAAACCATCAACATGTATCAGGTGTGACACGCTCCAGGGCTCGCAATACCATGGGCACGTCAAACTGGGTAGATGGATATACCAAAGCAGAATTGGACAAGAGCCAGAGATTCCAAGGAAAATAACCAATTTTTCCAAGCCTTTCTATTACCAAAATGACTTGATGGTGAAAATTACCACAGCCCCATTTTTTCGTCTCATACATTCCAATGTTTCACAAAGGTTGCGAGCCCGCGGAGTGGCTATTTCCTTGGATTGGTTACATGGCCTTCCTATGAACTTCTTACGTCAGAGAAAAGATCACGAAGACGAGCGGGAAAGCAACGTCCACAAATCGCGGAAGCCTGCCAACACGGCGTTCAAGCAGCAGCGATTAAAGTCATGGCAGTAAGTATTTGGAACCGGTCGAGTTTTCTAACATAGACCTATTTTGACGCCAAAGTCCGTCTTGCCACTTCTTCTTGTGGTTGCGGTGATCTTTGCGCCGCTAGGAATCATCATGGTGATCACAGCGTTCAATGTGCAGCAGGTGGTGATAGATTACACCCAGTGTGAGTCCTTGGCTTCTTTTGATTCGTACTCGCTGATCACCAGCAAATTCTACAAGCAGCATTTTCAAAAAAGCTCCGACAGCGCTCCAAAGTGGATCCTCCAAAACACCACGGTGCAGTTGGACGGCGGAAATAGTTTCAACACTACACAGTGCCGCGTGCAGTTTAACATCCCAAACGACATAAAGGCACCGGTGTTCTTGTACTACAGACTCACAAACTTTTACCAGAACCACCGGGAGTATGTGGAGAGTTATGACTTGCCGCAGATTGAGGGAAAGGCCACGAAAGCAAAGGACCTTAGTCTGAAATGCAGCCCACTCAAAACCTCGAGCGACGGGAAAATCATCTACCCTTGTGGTCTCATTGCCAATTCCTTCTTCAATGACACGTTTTCCAACCCAGTGCTTCTCAACCCACAGGGCGCAGGGTCCACCGAACAAGTGTACAACATGAGCAGCGACGACATCTCGTGGTCAGCTGACCGACGCCGGTACAAGAAGACTACCTATAATGTGTCTGATATCGTTCCGCCGCCAAATTGGCAGGTGAGGTTTCCTCAGGGATACACTGAGCTGAATTTACCGGATTTTTCCCAGGACCAGATATTCCAAAACTGGATGCGCACGGCTGGACTTCCGCAGTTTCTGAAGTTGGTTGCGAAAAACACAGTTGATAAGTTGGGAAACGGGAACTATCGGATCGACATTAACTTGAACTACCCAACAAGCGTATATGGTGGCACAAAGTCGATTGTCTTGACCACCAGCAGTCTCATTGGAGGAAGAAACCTCAGCTTGGGGATTGGGTACCTTGCTGGTGCCGCCATCTGCGTGCTCTTTGGCATTGTGTTTTTGATGAAGCAGATTATCCGGCCGAGAAAGATTGGCGATAACAAGTACTTGGATTCTGGTAAGGATACAGGAAGGGGATTTAGGGACGTTCTTTAGATGTGGATAGGTGGTTAAGAGGGAAAAGAGAACAAGGAGAGGAAAAGAGAACAAGGAGAGGAAAAGAGAACAAGGAGAGGAAAAGAGAACAAGGAGAGGAAAAGAGAACAAGGAGAGGAAAAAGATTGTACGAAAGTATAAATGGGAAATGTCGAATAAGCCAAGGAGAGTTGCGTGTCCAAATACGTAAAGAGAGTGTGTAAAAATATGGCTGTGTAATGGTATATATTTAGGTAATCTGTATTGATGTATTGATTATTTGCCCGGTTCAGCCGCGCAAATTGACGGTTTAAGTGATTAGGATAATATATATGCATCTGTAAATGTGTAGCATTTAATGTTTTCAAGCTGGAAGTCACTCGTCGTTTTGCAAAGAGTTGTACATCTATTAAAACTCGGCCAACTGAAGCCAAAAGACCTGCGCCTCATGGTTTATCTAAATCAAGTATTTAAAAGCTATTATATTCTGGTATATGTCAAATCCTTGCACCATTTTCCTGGATCAATGCCATATGCAGTGATGGTGTCTGGTGAAATTTCAATCCAAACCATGTAAAATACATTGGTCCAGTAATATATTTGCACAAATAATGTCAAAGAGCTGTACCTTTTCCTGTGCAGTTCCGTTGCTGATTGTGCTATTAGTTTCAAAATAAGCAATACTGAAAATAGAGATGGAAGTACAATTCATGTTTATTCGCTGGATATTAAACATTCCAAGTTATAGACGGCTAACGAACAAGACGCTCAGAAGAAAGATATACGATATTCAGCAGAGATGCCATTCTAAAGACACATGGCATACAACATTGGGATCGATTTGGTACAATTGTTATTAGGTTCAGTCCGACCTCAGACAAGGAGAGATGTAATTTGTTGCATAAAAACGGTGATATGCACTGCACATCTGAATCAATCATCAGACAGGGGTATAAAACCAAAGTTTTATTGTCAAACTATGATGCCCATGCATGTTCCTCGTGCTACTTTGTCAGATGATGATGTGAATATTCCAATGGGAGTCTGGAAATGTAGCAAAGTTATCCATGTTACGCCTATTCTGACGCAGAGTACCTCAGACATTGGCAAACGGAAATGTGTGACTCTATAGAAATTAAATGTAATTTCAGCTCCATGGTTTATTGCCAAGGCTCGAGGAATACAACTGGACGACGATTATGAAAGACTATAGAATCTGAAGTAAGAAATTTGTAAAAGGAAGTTGTTCTACAAAGTGCAGTTGAGGTATTCTCATCAATCTAATGGCTAGAAATTGTGACCCAATCTTCGACAGTACAATGTTCCAATGAAGTGTTTTCTCTGATTTGCTCCAAAGAATACGAGCCTTGGCTTTTAAAGTGGATGGATGTAGTATGACGGTGGTTTGTATCTGTATTAAAAGAAGCCCGTTGACTTTTCAAACACTGACCAAAGGACAACCAAAAGACAACCAGAAGACAAAGACGAACAGAAAATCGTCACTTCATCCCAGCATTTGTTTAAAATGACATTTATTTGAATGTTATCCACCAGTCTCGTTTGAGTCAGATTCATGCGATAGCAAATGACAAGGTATAACCACTTGCTGAACATCGTGAGTGCAAACCAAGCACCATTTATGACGGTTGGTACGACTTTTCCACGGCTTGACATTTGTACATATTGATAATATATTTATTTTGTATAAAAAGCTACACAGGAACCTGGTACTCGAGTTTCTCCTCCTCTGGAACGTTATAGTACTCGTCCTCATTGTACCCCGACTCCTCAATCAAGTAGTTATCCTGAGCAGTGGCATTCTTGGCAACCAATTCGATGATACGGCGGATGATTGGCAAGTTCAACCACGCAGGGACATAGGCTTCAAGACGGATAAAAGGCCGTAAGTTGACTCTTCTGAACGGGTCATCAAACTGGTTTGACTCGTTATGAGACGTTGGCTCGAAAAAGTCGTCAGTGGCGCCAGAGGACGAGTGCTTGACCTTCTCAGCGACGATTAGCAAGACGTCTTGTGGGACTGGGGTCTCATAGTCGGCGACAAAGTACTGGCTGATCAACTTCTGGATCTGGGACGGTTTCAAAGCATAGCAGATTTCGTAGATGATCTCAATGTCTTCGACGGTGTTTTTACGGAGCTGCAACAACTTGGCAGCCTGAAGAAGGTGCACCAAGTAGCTTGAGCCGTCGACAATGTCATGAGCTTTGCACCACTCCTCCAAGCGGGTGACGTTGTAGTTCAACTGCAAGCCACGCTTCCAGCTGAGGAAGTTGCGGCGCATGATCAAGTCGTTGAAGCAGTTTGCGTCGACAAAGCGGAGCAATTCGCTGATGACCTCGTTCTGGACCTCAGGCTCGATGAAGTACGTCTTCATGGACCAGAACACGTTATTGAAGAAGCTGATGATGTCGTCCATCTTGTACGGCGTGGTCTGGGAGAAGACCTTGGACAAGAACGGCGAGGTTTCTGGAGCCATGAACCCAGGAAGCGACTGGGACAAGACAACTGCGCTGACGGCCTTCTTTTCGAGGTCCTTTTCCATCTTCTTCATCCACAAGTTGTAAATGTTGTAGCTGAGAGACTCAAAGTCCTCCTTGACCACGGCCACCAAGTTGAGGTACTCATCATATTCCGGTTCGCTCAACTCGTTGCTGATGCTGTCGTTGGCGATGATGGTGGACTGGGCGTAGGACACAAACGAGTACAACTCGTGGGTGTTGCTCAACCAGAAAGCCCCGTGGCTGATGACGTCCTCGTCCTTCAAAGTGGTGACGATGGTTTGGATCACCGAAAGCACTTCGCCCAAGAAATCTTCGGACTCCTTGGTCAAGCCAAGACGCCACATGTCGCTGAGGATGATGATGATGATCCGTGCAGGGAACAAGACCTCTTTGCGGGTCAAGTCGGCGGCGACTCCGGCCGGTGGGATCTTCAATCCCTTGAGAAGCCCGCCGATGATTTCCTTGTGCAACTCCTTGCTCTCGCCGAGCAACTTCCACAACTCCTCGTTGATCGCCGAGAGATTGCTCTCATCGTTTTCTTGCGGCATAAGCGACACCGCACGTCCAATCTGGCCGTACTCAAGCGGCTGCTGGTTCTTGTACATCTTCCGGTAGTCGCCCCCCTGGATGCCCTGCCCAGTGAGAGCAATGATCTCCTGCTTCAACTGCGTGATCGTCTTCTTCAAGTCCTGCTCGTTGTTATCATACTTGGACAACTGCTCGCGCGCCTGGTTCAACTCCTCCACGTTCACCTCCACAGTGTGCCGCAACTCCTTCTGCTGCTTCATCAACTGCTGCACCTTGCTCTCGGATTCCTTGTAATCCAACTTTGTCTGGCTCAACTCCGCGCCCAACTGCTCGATCTGCGCACTGTATTCCAGCTGCACCGTTCCAAGCTTCTTGGCATGGGCCTTTTCCTGTGTCGCCAACGCGTCGCGGCTCGAACTGTCGTCCTGGAGCTTCCGCTGGAGACCTTCAATCTCCTTGTGCAACCGCTTGTTGTCGGTGATCTTCGCAGTCAACGACTGCGTCAACTCAATGACCTTGTTCTCCAACCGGTAACTCACCTCCTGCAAATGGTTCACCGACTTGGCCTCCTCCCGGAGCTTGGCCAACTCCCGCACCGCCAACTTCCGCCGGATCCAGCTCTGGATCACCACCACCGACCGGAGATAGTGCCGGAACTTCTTCCGGTTCGCGTATCCGCGCCACGCGGTCTGGATGATGATCGCAGACTGCTGTCTCACAATCGACTCCATCGACGACCGGCTGTTCTTGGCACGAATCAAACTCTGGAGTCGCACCACCGTGCTCTGGGCACTCAAGAACCGACGACGCACCAAGTGGCCCCGGAACAACGACTGTAACACCGTCGCCAGATGCGTCTTGATCTCCTGCTCGATCTGCGACCGCCGGTTGAACCCTCGTACAAGACTCTGGAGCAACACCACCGACTCTCGGGTCTTGAGATACTCCCGTCGGTAGTACTGGCACCGGATATTCTTCTGGATCATCACCGCTGCCGCATACAACTTGTTGGTCCGCAACTTCTCAAGGTATCCCAACATCCCGGCCTTGAAAAAGATCTTCGTCTCACCCAACTGGTACTTTTGCTCGTCCTCAACCGTGATCTTCAATATCTTGTCGCACAACGCCCGCACATCCTCTGGCGTACTCTTGCGCCCACTCAACACGTCCACATACTCTTCCGACGAAACAAGAATGTGGTACCGCTGGCCAAACTCCTCATATGTCCATCGGGTCGGAAATCCAGCACATGAGATCCGGATCGTCTCCAAGACACCACATGCTCGCAACTGCGACAACACCATGAGCGAGTCAAACTCCCAGGCCTTCTTCTGCTCGTTGGGCTTGATACACCGGATATAGTGCACATTGGTACCGTTGATCGTCGCCATCAAGTCAATCAAAGACTTTTTGAAGATCAGCCCCAAGGTCGGCTTCTTCACGCCTCCACCAAGATTAAGTCCGCCGACACGCCCAAACTTTGGTTTGGTCTTTGCCGCTTCCGCATCCTTTTGCTTCTGCACCTCCTCGTTCTGCTTCTCAACCGTGCTGATAATCTCCTTCAACCGCTCATTAGTGGTATCCTTCAACGTCTCCAAGTGGCCGTCACTAACCGTGTCACGGTTCTTCTCAATGAATCCTTCGGCATCGTACTCGACGTCAATGGCATAATGCGACACCACAAACTTGTTGCCGCCAAAACGCGGCTTCTTGAACACATTGTTGGTAGGAGGCTTGTCCAATTGCGTGTACATCTTCTGGATCCACGACTCGTCATTTCCAGCAGGTAATCGCGACTCCTCGTCCAAAAGCGCCAACACTCCGAGCCTCGACTCAATCAAGTTGATACACGGCCGGTTGTCTGAAAACTCAATAAACAGCCACTCGATCTTCTCCCGTACATACTCCTCCTGCTCCAACTTGAACACGTGCTGGTTGAACTCCTGCTGCAACTTCTCGTTGGCATAGTTGATGCAAAACTGCTCAAACGAGTTCGTGGTAAAGTGCTCGAACCCGTAAATATCCAACACCCCAATAAACGAGCGGCACTGGCTCACAATCGACGGCGCACACAAATCCTGGTTCACATAGTTCACCAACCAGTCAAAAAGATATGAGTAGATAAACTTCAGTACCGAGTCACGTGCCACGCTCGCCTGTCCAAACGAAAGGTTCGTGGTGATCTTCTCGGACCGGGTGACAATCTGTTTCTTGATAATCCATTTGGCAAACTCCTCTGGTTTGAGACCAAGAAGCTTACAGGCAAGAATCAAGTTTGGCTCGTCCGACGAAAGGTGCGCGTCGTTTCGTGTAGCCGTGATCTCAATGTTACCAATGTGCAACAACGCAGCCAAAATGCGCCAGATCTCAGTCTGGACCTTTGAGTCGACGCCAATCAAGTCAAGCGCGCCGCACGTGTCTGCAAACTCCTTTTTGTCGTCCACATTGGCGATTCGAGGCTCACCACCTTGGTTCAAGTAG
Source organism: Saccharomycopsis phalli (assembly GCA_020342235.1). Taxonomy (NCBI): domain Eukaryota; kingdom Fungi; phylum Ascomycota; class Saccharomycetes; order Ascoideales; family Saccharomycopsidaceae; genus Saccharomycopsis; species Saccharomycopsis phalli. The sequence continues at coordinate 161,457 of CP073212.1, forward strand.
TGATAGTCCTCGACGTTTGTAAGCGAGAATTCCTCCTTGGCTTCTGGGGAAAGACCTTCTAGAAGCTGGTAGAAAATATGGTAGTTCCGCTCGGCAGTCGGTTGGAACACAAGACGCGATCTTTCCAAAAGGTACGTCCGGATCCGAGCCCCGATAATCGAGGTCGACGAGTCGAAAAGAATCTCCAAGTACTTTCCAAATCGCGAGGAGTTGTCGTTCCGTGTGGTCTTGGCATTTCCAAAACTCTCCATGATTGGATTTGTCGCCAAGATCTGCTTCTCGACCTCGGACATTCCGCCGTCCTTCTCGCTATCTTTGGTATCAACTGACGCAAAGTACCGCATGATGTACTTTGCAGAGACCGTCTTCCCCGCACCAGACTCTCCACTGACGACAATCGTCTGGTTCTGCTCGTCTCGTTTCATGCACCGGTAGGCATCCTCAGCAATGGCAAACAAATGTGGCTCCAATTCACCACGATTCTTTCCAGCATACGCCTGGATGATATCCTGGGAGTAGAGCTGGTCGATCCGCTGGAACGGATTCGCAGCAATCAACACAATCCCAGAGTAGGTGTAAATATTCAACTGCGAATAACGCACTTTGATCGCATGCAAAACCGCAGGCTCGTTGAGATACGACAACAGCGTCAAATCCTCTGCGGCCTCCAAGATCGGCGGATTGCGCAAATGCGGAAGATTCTTCTCCTTGTCTTCGTCGAGCGACGCAAGTAGCAACTCAACCTGCTCGCGGTCCAGCTCGAACTTCAAGGTCAACTTAATCTTGCCGTTGCTCAAGCGCTCGTTACCGGCAACCTCGGCTGCCACAAACCCGGCTGCCTTGTCGGGGAACCAGCACCGTGTGCCAACATCGTACGAAGTAGACATGTTACAATGGAAATCAACGTCGAGTAAACACCTAGCAAAATCACTGGTTACCCGGATACCCGGGCTCGCAATTGAAAAATTCAAAGGGACGCGGGACAGGGCTCGTACAAGAGGTCTACAGGGCTGTACTATAGTACGAGATCAATATAGCGTGATGATTTGATGAATTGGCTTTTGACGGTTATTATTAGGACTGGTGTGGAATTAGCAATAGTGCCACTTCTACGCAGTTTTGCCCAACTGGAACACGCCTTGGGCTAATTGTGCATGGACACGCTTCACGAGATCTGAGCTTGCAACCGTTGAAAACCGCCAATCTAGAATTTCATTGGTGAGGCTTACTGGTTGGGTATATATTGGGATCATGATTAGACGTGTCTATATTGACAACTTTATATTAGCAACCTCCTCATGATAGGGTCCTAGCTTGATCTCAGGCTCTTGAGATTTGAAGCAGGGCTCATTTCAAAGCCTCGACCGATTCGCAACAAGGCTCCAGCGACAATTATAAATCAATGACTCCATACTAATTGGCACTTGCTTTGATCCAGTTTTTGGTGGAGCCCAAATGAATACCCATGTAGGACTCCCATTAAACACTGTGGTATTCAAGTACATGACTCTTTAGTAGGAATTTATGTTCTGCAATAGACTGTGAGTGATAGAGTTGCACGATGACGTAGATAGAATTATGTGTTGATGATCCAATGGTTGGTTATAAGCCACTTGCAAGTAGGTGTTGGTTGAATTGGGACATTCTTTCCAGTTGATGCATCAACTTGCCAAACATCGATATTCCAGCCGTGTTTCTAAATTATCTGATGAATGTCTCAGATTTCATTTCAGCAAGGCATCGACTGATATGTGAATACAAGGTGCATTTTTCCATCCAGCAATGGTCTAGGATTAGTCCATGTAGGCTACAAACCACATACCACTGGTGAGGTTTCTAAACTGCGTTGGAGTTCCAGTAACGTGCTCTGGGAAGGTTCAGAGCGCAGACTCGTAATACAGAACCAACCTTGATTATCCCAGTTGTAGCGCAATCAAGGTATTCACAGGATTATATTTCCAAAGGAGTTGCGGTTTCTGGTCTTTAAAATGCAATCTCTGCATTTTAAATGTGTCGTTTTGCGTCGCTTAGTATCAGCACACGCGACTCATGACATGTATACTAGGATGCAAGTTTGCCTTGGGGATATTTAACAATGGGCTATTATCAGTGGAAAGGCGGGTTTTATTGATACCGTTGGAACAGATGTTTCCGCATTCTGGAGGTTTTAGAGATTCTAATCAAAGAATTCGGTTGGATCTAATAGAAGGCTTGTTCGAGCCCGATACTAGACCCATTCCACCGACTTTGATTTACAATCCGCACTGTTAAGCAATCAGTGTATTATATTGGCAAAGCCCCAGTTGTACAACTATTTTTCTAGTACATGGCTGTATTTGGTTTAAATCTGGTCTCAAATAGTCGCAGCAAAAGCTAGTCAGATAATACATGGCAAACTACCACATGTCATTTCTTGGGATAGAAATAAAAAGCATTGTCATTTCTTGGGATAGAAGTAAAAACATTGTCATTTCTTGGGATTTAAGTAAATAAACATTGGCATTGGCATTGGCAGATAGTATGATAGTGCCCATAACCATCCTGCAGGGCACTCAACCACAAGGCTAAAGATTATGAAAAGTACCCGCTTACCAATGCTTTCTCGAATGATTCGGTTTTCACTGGCATCCCCCGGGCCAATTGAACGCAGTATTGCGGAAAAGCTCATGGAGTCTCTCTCTCCAAGTAGTTTGGCCATTTTCAACGACTCCAAGAAGCACGCAGGGCACCATGGTCTCCGAGGTGCGGAAAACACCACCGAGTCACATTTCCGCATTGAGGTTGTCTCTGACAAGTTTCGCGAGTGCCGCAATCTCCCTGGACGGCATCGGATGGTGTATGGGTTGTTATCTGAGGAGATTAACGAGAAGGGTGTGCATGCGCTTCAATTGAGCACCAAGACTTCTGATGAGGTGGCTAAATAAAGTAATAGCATGGTCTCGGAAATGGATGTTGGGGGCAGTGTTAATTATAGGTTGGTGTCGATATAGATAGATGGGTGACGGTACATGTGAGATGTAATGTGTGGAGGGTTGTGTCTCATGGTGCATGTGAGAATAGCAGTGATGATATGTATAACATTAATTGTATAAATTGTACTCTTGGTACCATGAGCACAATCCTAGCTATTAATTTCCAGCATTTGCTTCTCTTGTAATTGGTAGTATGTCTTATTCCATCCTAGAAATGTGGTCCAACGCTACATCGCAAAGATCACCTGAATCCACTAATACAGCCGCTATTTCCTGCTAATCCAAGATTCATACCATGTTGCCTTTTACTTTTGTTCTTGTGCAATGTGCTAAACAGCATTTTCTCCATTGGTAAACATCTTGGAATCTACCATTAGGCCATGCAGCAAAGGCGTGATTTAGATAAAAGCATGCAACCAAACTTGTAAATCTGCAACACTCCCAAGAATTTGATTTGATATTGTCATTTACGGCGATTTATTTCGTATATATGCTCTGTTTCCGGTTGTTGCTTTCCACTATATTCTGTCCACGTGACACCGGTGTCAATCCTTGAAATTCTCATTTAGATTTTTTCAAATGTCCCGGGCCTGCATAGAGTGTATTTCTCAACGTCTAATTCACCATACATAGGCCTTTTATTTTCTTCACAGTACACCCTCTGATATTTTCCCTCCATTTCCACTGAGTTTTCCATTTCCATTGAGTTTTCCATTTCCATTGAGTGCTCCTTTTCCATTGAGTACTCCATTTCCATTTGGGGCTCCATTTCCATTTGGGGCTCCTTTTTTTGACTTTTATTATTCCATTTCTCCGATCGTCAATCCATTCAAAAGTCTGCGACTGGGTCTCAGAAATCCCACCTACACTACAGCCATAAAAGTACAACCTGACCAATTGAATTCCCAGCTTTGAAATGCACAAACCACGGGTGCCTGCGGGGTAATACAACAGACTACATAAGTGCCAAGCGTATATTAACCAATCACTAGTGGTCCTCGTCCAAGGTCTTAACATACTCCTCGATGGTCATCAAGCTCTCGTTGTTGTCAAATTGCTTTTCGACATCGCTCACCTTGATCTGCGCCAACCAGCCCTTGCCCAACGGATCCTCGTTCAACAACGCAGGAACCTCTTCAGCCTCTTCATTGACCTCGGTGATTTCCCCGGAGACTGGCGAGTAGATCTCAGAGGCCGACTTGACCGACTCAACCGATCCAATCGAGTCACCCTGATTGATAACATCGCCCACCGATGGCAACTCCACAAACGTCGTGTCGCCCAAGGCGTCAGCGGCGTATTTCGTAATTCCCACAAACGCAGTTCCATCCGGGTGAAGCGCAATCCACTCATGCTCCTCAGTGTATCTGACCTTGACTGGACCAGCGCTGAAGCTAGCTGGAACCGCCAGTTTGGTTAATGTGTTGGCAGCAGAGTGGTTGAATCGCAATGCTGCTGCACGGAGCGGGTGGGCAAATCTTGGGAGGCTTCTCGAGACTGTGGAAAACATTGTGTAACTAGGAGGAATAATTTTGTGATATATAAGTGACTCGGGTTGGGACCGAGTCAGTTTTTTGCGTGCGTTACCCGGGAGATGGTTGACAGCAATCCAACTTCGAGGCAAAAGCAATGGGTATTTATTTAACTTTGGTACGTATGAAAAATGACTTGGGAAGCTATGGAAAGTAGTAGTGGGGAAAGAAGACGCAGGCAAGATTACGGATTGAATTGTATGATGAGATTGGATTGGCAATGGGTAGAAAAGTCTGAATTGTGAATGTGGCCAAATGAACATGCAATTGATCATGGATGGATTCCACTCAATTGATCATGGATGGATTCCACTCAATTGGATTATAAATGTCTTGAATAGTTGGCCGTGAATTGAATCATTTGTCGTCAGTTGGCTGCGAATTTAAGATCATGTGCACGACCATGGATTTAACAAGGCACATGTATTCAGTCATGTGCTTTGATTGAATGTTCTTGGGTGATATACAATCAAATCATCAGCTTCAATTGAGTATAGTGATGTGAAAATATGTTCTTATAGTGGAAGGCTGGCCCCAATCACATTCATTGCACCTTTCATTATCCACTTACTCCTGTACCCAAAACATTGCTCATCACATTGTCAATCCAGCTCACCAGTGCACCGCTATCCATTTGTATTCTTCCACATCCTTTTGTTCTATTCTAACTTAGATTTTTGGGGTCCTAGTTGCCGAAATGGCAGCGGTGTCGTTGCTCGTCGCTCCTTTACCGCATACTGTCCGTAAGCAGCTTGTGAAAATTGCGCTTATTTTATGGAACTCAGTCCAGGTACGTGTGACTTTGTATGTCTCTGGGACTTTGATTGGTCTTTTGTTTGTCGATGCCGCACAACGCTCGTTCAAGTATCCTGTCTTTGAGAACAATCCAGTTATCGTGGACAGCAACTTGGCCAAGGGTTATAACGAGTTGCTGAACAGCGACTACTTGGCCAAGAAGTTCTACCACCAACGGAACTTTTATCTTTCTGGTATCGTGATCTTCTTGTCGTTGGCCATTCCTACTATTATCAATTTGCTCAACAAAATCATCAAGTGGGACGAAAAGTTTGAAAAGGAGGGTGCTGGAGACTCCAAGACGTTGAAGAAGGAGTTGGATCGCTACAATGCAGAGATTGAGGTCTTGGAAAAGAGCATTGGTGAGTTGAAGGGTAAGATTGCCAGTAAGGAGACCAAGAAAGACAAGAAGAACGAGTAGGTTTGTATATGCTACATGATTAATTCCGCCAGCCGGTATAATTCTGGTTAGTAGCCTGAATTTTCATGCTATATAGAATGTAAACTATCTAGCTTTGTATAAATTTGAGAAATTAGCTGTGACTTTTTGGTCAGCTGACTATGCATATTGGCCTGAAAGCTATACAACTGCCTCGTAGTGCATGTTCATTTGACTTTAGTAAATACTGCACCAAAAGTACATAATTACCATGATATATAATCATATTTTTGGTAAGAAACTCTTGAGCTAGTATTCTGATTCTGGCTAATGGCGTGAATTAAACACGCAATGTGCATTTTGTATATGGACCAGGGTACAATAAGTCCATTTTGCAATTATGTGACTGTGCTGGTGACTTTATTACGGGTTTCAGTCTTCGGCAACAGTATCGTATACTGCAGACACTATTTTGGCCGAGATTTAGACGCGAAATCCTGCAACTCATTACTCAGAGCAGTATGATAAACACGTTGTGTTGTGGTCATGATATTTCAAAACAAACTAATGTGGCATACTGGATTGGTATACTAGATTGGTATGGAGTGTCGCATTTATATGCTGCAGACCAGTATAGTATGTGATACAATTGAAGGATATTCCCATATAATGGCATATCCATAAACATTGGATAGCGATTTTCGTCGCTCAAGAATAAAAGACTATGCAAACTGCGAGGGGTATCGGCAGATGTGCTATTTACATTGGTTAAACTATAATTAACCGTTGTCGTGGATACTGTGCCATTACTGTTGTTGTTATCATGGATACATTGCTCATAATTTAATCATCATTATAGGCAACTTGGTGGTTCTACCATGTCCATTAGTATTGTAAATCGACACTGCCTCACCCCATCATTTACATAATTGCATGCAATGGTATTAATGTGATGCGATCTGTGATACTATATGTACATCACTCATTATATCTTGAATGCCCAGTCCCGAGCCTTCTTTCTTATCCCGAGCTTTCTATTGTCTTCTGTGCAACTCATCCCATATTCTCCGCCACTATTTATCCTATATCTCAAGTCGCTTATCCGATACTGTGTATTTGGTGTGCTAACCTGTCATAATTGCACGTGGGTACTGCTCATAGTGTGGGATCCGGAATATAAATCGGAATCAAGCCGCAATATCCACAATATGGGCAATTCAAATACCAGTGGAAAGATTGATTTTGTGGTCAAAAGCATAAGCCTTACACCGCAACCAGATGCCTTAACTGGTTCGTTTGGAGAGGATCTTAGCGAGGCTAATGTGGAAAGTGATCCTAAGAAGTTGCGGGAGAAGTACTTGCCGGAAGTAGATGTCAATGAAGTTAAGCAGAAGTATAATATCCGACCTTTTGTCGAGGCACAGCCCCTGAAGCTTAACGAAGTTCCGACTATTGAGTTGGACTCCCTAGACTTTTCCACCTATGAGGAAGGCGAATCAGGGTTGGAAAGCCGGAAAAAGCTTGCGGCAAAGTTGGAGAAGTCGATTTCCACGTATGGATTCTTCAACGTCATCAACTGCGGGATCTCAGATGACACTTTTGACAATCTCCGGTCGATTGCACAGTCGGTCTTGGAACTTCTGCCTGAGGAAAAGCTCAATTTCTTGGCTGGAGCCCAGCAGACAGACTTGGAGAACAAAAGTTTGTCTTTAGGTGGAGAGCGTGGTGCTGGGTTCAAGCCAAAAGGCTACTGGACGATGCAAAACGGCGTCAGGGACGCCATTGAGCACTATAATTTCCGCGACTTGTTGCACGACGACTATTTGTTTGATAAAAACCGAAAGTATCCCGAAGTTGCTAGAGCTTTCTTGCCAGAGGTGTCGCAGTACTACAAGCACATTCACTTCAGTGTACTCCGACGATTGTGTAGCTTGTGCGACATTATCTTAAATCTTCCCGAGGGATACCTCTGGGAGAACTTTTTCAAAGTTTACCGGAACGACTTGATGAACTCTGGGTCCGGATACGGTCGGTTCATGCACTACTTGGGCATGACTAAAGACGACGAGAAATTGACCAAGAATACTTGGCTTAGAGGTCACTCTGACAGTTGCGGGTTCACTTTCATTACGTCGCAGCCAATATTGTCTCTTCAGATTCGCGATTATTACACTGGGGAGTGGAAATACGTTGGGCATAAGCCACACTCCTTGATTGTTAATATAGGCGATGCTATGGAGTTTATCACGGGGGGATACTTCAAGTCGCTGATACACCGAGTGATCTCACCACCTGAAGACCAGAAGCAGTACAAGCGGCTTGTGTTGATTTATTTTTGCGACCCTAAATTAAGCTCTGTGCTTGACCCAGAGGCCCTTGGGTCGGAGAAGTTGGACGTTTTAGGATACAAGCGACCGGAGGAGTGGGACAAGATCACGTTTGCACACTGGGTCGACGAAAAGGGGCGGTTGTTTGGACGGAAGGACTTGAATCTAGTCGATGGAGATGAGCCAAGGGTTATTAAGGTGTATGGAAGAAAGCACGAGAGATGGCACCAAGTGAGTGATAAGTTGGAGGCTTTGCGTATTTAAATGATATGACCTGGGGATATGAAGTCGATGGGAGACAAGGAAAATGGAAGATACGATAGACGACCGAGGTGATTTTAGATTAATGATGAAGTGCTAAAGAAATGAACACAGACGAGTATATGGCGATCGATGTGCGTTGATACATGGACAAGAGTAGATAAAGAGTGAGGTGTGCTGTTATATTAAAATGCGTGTATCCAGTATTGGCAATTACACTGGTATATTCTAAAAGTACCATTGTACTCACCAGAAGTTCAATTAGCCCGTCTAGCGTAGCTAAATTTATATAGCCACTGAATATACAAGTTCTCAAGCGTATAAGTAATAACATGTATATAAGCGTACTAAAAGGTACTTACATGCATCTAATTTATTGTCAGCAAATTTAAAGTTGAACAGTACTGCAAGCTACAGGCAAATAAGTAGGGAACTCTGGTTAAACTTCTTTGTACATTTTAGGTGTGGAATTACTTAAATCTTATTGGATGGACCCTAGGGGTTTGAAAATAGGATTTGCGGTGTGAACACATTCAGTCCCCGGACTTGAGAGGCCACCTTGTCCTAAGCGAAGCCTAGTATTGTCCCCTTTGACAACAGGCATTGATAAATGCTAGAATAAATTGGCAAATTGTACTGGCAGTTTTTACAATGCTTTATAGCATTTTTTATGGAGAAATTCCAAAGACATTTTTCATCACGCACTAGTGGCGGCGTGATTTTATTATTAATCACATGACATTATAAGCAGTGTTTGCGACTAAACATATACCAGGGTGTCTGGAATTGCCCCAATAGAATCGCAAACTACGTAATTATATTATTCTCGTCTGTTTTATACTTTTATTTATGGGCCATTTACTGTGGAGTAATTTTACCAGTGTGTAGTGGGGCCAGGGTGAGGCCAAATCTCTGCAAATAGTGTCCGACATGCATGGATAAAGTGGCTTAGCTCCAGCAAAAGTTGAGAGATAGATGTATTCAGATTTGCATTCAAATTTGGATCCGGGTTGGCTGTACAATTTGATTACTCAAAGTCGGCTCAAATTATATTCACAAAATATGTGCACTACATAGTCCTCAAATTAGTAAACTAGGCCCCGCTTTCCATCACTTGTTGCAACTCCTCAACATTTGGCATATTTGCTTGAAAATAACTTGTATGCGTGGTCTATATGCCGATAGCATATGCTAATAGTCTTCAGCCCTACTGTGTATTGTAAATCTGAAGATATAATCATGTTCGAGAGATGTGTAGTATGAGTAAATGTCGAACAGACCGACAAAGCCAAAAGACCTTGTTGAATCCCAAGTGTCAAGATTCAATATTGGTTTTGGATGCTTGGTGATAATAGTGCTCGCTACAATCAAATAAACAAATCTAGATATAATATAATGTACATCAACTATAAGAACAAAGCAGGAAGAAGCAAGAAAGTAAGAATGTTGACCCATAAGAGGTACGAACTGTTAACACCCGATGGAACAGCACCGTTAAAAAATGGAATCGACCCATTAGTGGTGTTCCAGTTGGAGAAGATGTTTGCGGTGCTAGGCACCATAATAGAAACATGTGAGTTGCTAAATGTGGTATGTGGCGAAATGAAAGATTGTTTTGGATCATTCTTCTGGTTATTGTCATTGTTCAGGTTATTATTGCCAGGAGCATCGCCATTGTTATCACCATTGCCATTGTTCAGGTTACCAGAACCGTTTGAGTCGTTTGAACCATTTGAGTCGTTTGAACCATTTGAGTCGTTTGAACCGTTTGAATTGTTTGGATTGTTGGAAGGATCATTCGAATTTGAACTATTTGAATCAGGGTTGTTCAGGTTATTCGAATTTGGATTGTTTGAATCAGCATTGTTCAGGTTGTTTGAATTTGGATTGTTCAGGTTATTCGAATTGCTTGAGTCAGGGTTGTTCGAATTGTTTGAATTTGGATTGTTCAGGTTGTTCAGGTTGTTCAGGTTGTTCAGGTTATTCGAATTTGGATTGTTAGAATCAGGGTTATTCAGGTTACTCGAATTTGGATTGTTAGAATCAGGGTTATTCAGGTTATTCGAATTTGGATTGTTCAGGTTATTCGAATTTGGATTGTTTGAATTTGGATTGTTTGAATTTGGATTGTTCAGGTTGTTCGAATTTGGATTGTGCAGGTTATTCGAATTGTTTGAATCAGGGTTGTTCAGGTTGTTCGAATTTGGATTACTTCCAGCACTGTTTGAATTACCGCCAGGGTTATTCGAGTTGCTTCCAGCACCATTTGAGTTGCTTCCAGAGTTACCATTTCCAGAGTTGCTTAAATCATTCGAACGGTCACCATTTTGATTTGGTACATTTGGCGCATTAGGTATTTGACCAGGCTGCCCTGTGGCATTTGGTAACGTAGCATTTGCCAGAGAGCTTCCTGAGATCGAGTTACTGTTTGGAGAAACAGTCGAATTAGACAGGCTAGGACCATGACTACTCTGTGGAGACACATCCGCATTATGCAATTGGTTTGGCTTCCCAGTGGCATTTGGTAAAGTGCCGTTCGATGGAAAACTTCCAGAAGGGGCGTTGGAGTTTGGAACAGTTGAATTGGAAAGGGCTGCAGATGCACTGGTCGCCGAGTTGGAATATGGTGATGCCGGAAGGATACTGGAAGAATTAGAAATAGAACTTGAAGCGGCTGAAGTTGAGCTAATACTGGAACTAGAACTAGAACTGGAACTGGAACTGGAACTGGAACTGGAAGATTCAGTAGCACTGGTAGATGACTCAGAAGCACTAGTAGAAGATTCAGTAGCACTGGTAGAAGACTCAGTAGCACTGGTAGAAGATTCAGTAGCACTAGTAGAAGATTCAGTAGCACTAGTAGAAGATTCAGTAGCACTGGTAGATGACTCGGAAGCACTAGTGGAAGATTCAGTAGCACTGGTAGAAGATTCAGTGGCACTGGTAGATGACTCAGAAGCACTAGTAGAAGATTCAGTAGCACTGGTAGAAGACTCAGTGGCACTAGTGGAAGATTCAGTAGCACTGGTAGAAGATTTAGTAGCACTAGTAGAAGACTCAGTAGCACTGGTAGATGACTCGGAAGCACTAGTAGAAGACTCAGTGGCACTAGTAGATGACTCAGTAGCACTAGTAGAAGATTCAGTAGCACTAGTAGAAGACTCAGTGGCACTAGTGGAAGATTCAGAAGCACTGGTAGAAGACTCAGTGGCACTAGTGGAAGATTCAGTAGCACTGGTAGAAGATTCAGTAGCACTGGTAGAAGACTCAGTAGCACTAGTAGATGACTCAGAAGCACTAGTAGAAGATTCAGTAGCACTGGTAGATGACTCAGAAGCACTGGTAGAAGATTCAGTAGCACTGGTAGATGACTCAGAAGCACTGGTAGAAGACTCAGTGGCACTAGTGGAAGACTCAGTGGCACTAGTGGAAGATTCAGTAGCACTGGTAGAAGATTCAGTGGCACTGGTAGATGACTCAGAAGCACTAGTAGAAGATTCAGTAGCACTGGTAGAAGACTCAGTAGCACTAGTAGAAGATTCAGTAGCACTAGTAGAAGATTCAGAAGCACTGGTAGAAGACTCAGTGGCACTAGTGGAAGATTCAGTAGCACTGGTAGAAGATTCAGTAGCACTGGTAGAAGACTCAGTAGCACTAGTAGATGACTCAGTAGCACTAGTAGAAGATTCAGAAGCACTGGTAGATGACTCAGTAGCACTAGTAGAAGATTCAGTAGCACTAGTAGAAGATTCAGTAGCACTGGTAGATGACTCAGTAGCACTAGTAGAAGATTCAGTAGCACTAGTGGAAGATTCAGTAGCACTAGTAGAAGATTCAGTAGCACTAGTAGAAGACTCAGTGGCACTAGTAGAAGACTCAGTGGCACTAGTAGATGACTCAGTAGCACTAGTAGAAGATTCAGTAGCACTAGTAGAAGACTCAGTGGCACTAGTGGAAGATTCAGTAGCACTAGTAGAAGATTCAGTGGCACTGGTAGAAGACTCAGTAGCACTAGTAGAAGATTCAGTAGCACTAGTAGAAGATTTAGTAGCACTAGTAGAAGACTCAGTAGCACTGGTAGAAGATTCAGTGGCACTGGTAGATGACTCAGAAGCACTAGTAGAAGATTCAGTAGCACTGGTAGAAGACTCAGTAGCACTAGTAGATGACTCAGTAGCACTAGTAGAAGATTCAGTAGCACTAGTAGAAGATTCAGAAGCACTGGTAGAAGACTCAGTGGCACTAGTGGAAGATTCAGTAGCACTGGTAGAAGATTCAGTGGCACTGGTAGAAGACTCAGTAGCACTTGATGAACTTGATGATTCAGAAGCACTAGTAGAAGACTCAGTAGCACTAGTAGAAGATTCAGTAGCACTAGTAGAAGATTTAGTAGCACTAGTAGAAGACTCAGTAGCACTAGTAGAAGATTCAGTGGCACTGGTAGATGACTCAGTAGCACTAGTAGAAGATTCAGTAGCACTAGTAGAAGATTCAGTAGCACTTGATGAAATTGATGACTCAGTAGCACTAGTAGAAGATTCAGTAGCACTAGTAGAAGACTCAGTGGCACTAGTGGAAGACTCAGTAGCACTAGTAGATGACTCAGTAGCACTAGTAGAAGATTCAGTAGCACTGGTAGATGACTCAGAAGCACTGGTAGAAGACTCAGTGGCACTAGTGGAAGATTCAGTAGCACTGGTAGAAGATTCAGTGGCACTGGTAGAAGACTCAGTAGCACTAGTAGATGACTCAGTAGCACTAGTAGAAGATTCAGTAGCACTAGTAGAAGATTCAGAAGCACTGGTAGAAGACTCAGTGGCACTAGTGGAAGATTCAGTAGCACTGGTAGAAGATTCAGTGGCACTGGTAGATGACTCAGAAGCACTAGTAGAAGATTCAGTAGCACTGGTAGAAGACTCAGTAGCACTAGTAGATGACTCAGTAGCACTAGTAGAAGATTCAGTAGCACTAGTAGATGACTCAGTAGCACTAGTAGAAGATTCAGTAGCACTAGTAGAAGATTCAGTAGCACTTGATGAAATTGATGACTCAGTAGCACTAGTAGAAGATTCAGTAGCACTAGTAGAAGACTCAGTGGCACTAGTGGAAGATTCAGTAGCACTAGTAGAAGATTCAGTGGCACTGGTAGAAGACTCAGTAGCACTAGTAGAAGACTCAGTGGCACTAGTAGATGACTCAGTAGCACTTGATGAACTTGATGACTCAGTAGCACTAGTAGAAGATTCAGTAGCACTAGTAGAAGATTCAGTGGCACTAGTGGAAGATTCAGTAGCACTTGATGAAATTGATGACTCAGTAGCACTAGTAGATGACTCAGTAGCACTAGTAGAAGATTCAGTAGCACTAGTAGAAGATTCAGTGGCACTAGTGGAAGATTCAGTAGCACTTGATGAAATTGATGACTCAGTAGCACTAGTAGATGACTCAGTAGCACTAGTAGAAGATTCAGTAGCACTAGTAGAAGACTCAGTGGCACTAGTGGAAGACTCAGTAGCACTAGTAGATGACTCAGTAGCACTAGTAGAAGATTCAGTAGCACTAGTAGAAGATTCAGTAGCACTTGATGAAATTGATGACTCAGTAGCACTAGTAGAAGATTCAGTAGCACTAGTAGAAGACTCAGTGGCACTAGTGGAAGACTCAGTAGCACTAGTAGATGACTCAGTAGCACTAGTAGAAGATTCAGTAGCACTGGTAGATGACTCAGAAGCACTGGTAGAAGACTCAGTGGCACTAGTGGAAGATTCAGTAGCACTGGTAGAAGATTCAGTGGCACTGGTAGATGACTCAGAAGCACTAGTAGAAGATTCAGTAGCACTGGTAGATGACTCAGAAGCACTGGTAGAAGACTCAGTGGCACTAGTGGAAGACTCAGTGGCACTAGTGGAAGATTCAGTAGCACTGGTAGAAGATTCAGTGGCACTGGTAGAAGACTCAGTAGCACTAGTAGAAGATTTAGTAGCACTGGTAGAAGATTCAGTAGCACTAGTAGAAGATTCAGTAGCACTGGTAGAAGACTCAGTAGCACTAGTAGATGACTCAGTAGCACTAGTAGAAGATTCAGTAGCACTAGTAGAAGATTCAGTAGCACTTGATGAAATTGATGACTCAGTAGCACTAGTAGAAGATTCAGTAGCACTTGATGAACTAGATGATTCAGTTTCACTAGTAAGACTGGCAGTGGTTGGTGTGACAACAGACAACAGACTTACTGAATCAGTAGAATTTGAATAGGCAAAAGAGCTTGTCAAACTGGTAGAACTGGCGGAATTGACAGAACTAATTGAGTCTGATGAAGTCAATGAAGTGGACGAAGTGGACGAAGTTGATAAAGTTGAAGAACTTGAAAGTGTAGAAGAACTTGAAGAACCAGTAGAACTGATCAAGCTGGTAGAACTGGTAGGACTGGCAGACTCAGTAGAAATAGTAGATTCAGCAGAAGTAGTAGAATTGATCAAACTGGTAGAGCTGGCAGATTCAGTAGGAATAGTAGATTCAGTCAAGCTAGTAGACTCAGTCAGACTAGCGGATTCAGCAGAAGTAGTAGAATTAATGAAACTTGAACTGATTGATTCAGTCAAACTAGTAGATTCAGTCAGACTAGTAGATTCAGTCAAGCTAGCAGAATCAGTCAAACTAGTAGATTCAGCAGAAGTAGTAGAATTAATGAAACTTGAACTGATTGATTCAGTCAAGCTAGCAGAATCAGTCAAACTAGTAGATTCAGCAGAAGTAGTAGAATTAATGAAACTTGAACTGATTGATTCAGTCAAGCTAGCAGAATCAGTCAAACTAGTAGATTCAGCAGAAGTAGTAGAATTAATGAAACTTGAACTGATTGATTCAGTCAAGCTAGCAGAATCAGTCAAACTAGTAGATTCAGCAGAAGTAGTAGAATTAATGAAACTTGAACTGATTGATTCAGTCAAGCTAGCAGAATCAGTCAGACTAGTAGATTCAGTCAGACTAGTAGATTCAGTAAGACTAGCGGATTCAGCAGAAGTAGTAGAATTAATGAAACTTGAACTGATTGATTCAGTCAAGCTAGCAGAATCAGTCAGACTAGTAGATTCAGTCAGACTAGTAGATTCAGTAAGACTAGCGGATTCAGCAGAAGTAGTAGAATTAATGAAACTTGAACTGATTGATTCAGTCAAACTAGTAGATTCGGTCAAACTAGTAGAATCAGTCAGACCAGTAGATTCAGTCAAACTAACAGATTCGACGGAACTAGTAGAACTTGCTGATTCAGTTGGGCTTGTTGGACTAGTAGAAATTAAAGCTGTGCTAGAAGTTGTTTCTGCGGTTAGGGACATAGTACTCTGAGACTCTGAAGACCCTGATGCAGAGGAATCACCGCTTCCGCCCAACTTACAAACCAACAACAGACCGTCTCTAATACCAGCTGGGTAATATCCTTTGAACATATTTGGAAAAGGACTTTTGAGGACGTCCAATGGCCACCAGCCACATGTCATTCCAAAGCCCAAGAATGAATAGTGAAAAGCAGGAACTGTCGAAGCACTGTCCGAAAGAGTCCAGTCCAAGCCGACGACTGTCCAGTTGAATGTTGGTGTGAGATCTGCCCCAGTAAGTCCTGGAAGAGAGATACTAAGTTGAGCAGTTGTCCAGTTAAAATCGCTAGACGCTGACACGTTGAATGGCCAATCAGGAAGGTCAGTAGGAAAAGCAATAGAGGATGGCACGGTAATAGAAGGCAATCCAATAGAAACACTAATAGAAGGTAATCCGATAGAAGGCACGGTAATAGAAGGCAAGTCAATAGAAGGTACACTAATAGTAGGCAATCCGATAGAAGGAACACTAATAGTAGGCAAGCCAATAGAAGGCAAGCCGATAGAAGGGATATCAATAGAAGCACTGGCTGAAGCAGTAGCTTCACCGATGGAAACACTAATAGAAGGTAATCCAATCGATGGAATACTAATAGAAGGTAATCCAATAGAAGGCAATCCGAAAGACGGTAACCCAATAGAAGGGATATCAATAGAAGCACTTGCAGAAGCAGTGGCCTTACTTATGGAAACACTGATAGAAGGTTCGACGATGGAAACACTAGTAGACTCGCTGATTGAGACACTGATTGAAGGCTCGATGATCGATATACTGGCAGACTCACCGATTGAAAATCCAATGGATGGCACGCCAACAGTAGGAACACCGACTGGAAAATCAATGGTCGGTACGCCAACTGGAAAATCAATGGTAGGCACACCGACAGAAAAGCCAATAGAAGGCTCGGCAATGGAAACACTTGTAGATTCACTGATTGAGACACTGATGGAAGGTTCGAGAATCGAAACACTGGTAGCCGTACTCATTGTAACTCCAATGGTAGGGACCCCGACCGAGAACCCAATCGAAGGAACTCCGATGGAAAATCCAAAAGAAGGCTCGATAACAGCATTTGCGCTCACTGTAGTACTTGTTGAAGAGCCAAATATCCCATTAAAAGGCCAGTCCCATTTTGCGTTTGCTTTTAGTGCTGCCCGAGGAGGTTTCAGAGCAGATGTTGTTGGAGTCGCCGACTGTTCTGGAAGCAAGTCTGACTGTTCTGACTGCTTGGATTGACCCTGTTGTGAATCTGACGGGCTAGTGGCAGTGGATATCGTGTCGCTAAGCGAGGAGTTGTCGTACTGAAGCCCGTTGACAACAAGGATAAGGAGCCACAAGGTCAGAAACCGTAGCATGTGGAAAGAATAGTGAGGAAGAAAACGGCGAGGAAACGAGGTGAAAAGAGCTAAAAGTGGTAGTGATAGTGAGACCTTTTTTTTTCGACAACAGGGATCGTTGCGTTTTTTTTTACTCATCAGCAACATGGTATTACATGACATCGCCGCATGTTGCTTATAGTGCCTGCGACATTCACCCGATTTGGTAAGCAATCAAACCCGGAATTCAGGATATGGTCTTGTCCCACCAGATCTCGGCACCGCTTTACAAAAATTATGCCACACTCTATAATAGGAGTCGTGGGGAAGGTTGAGGCAATTGGTATTACTTCAAGGCAGTCATTTGGCGTCCGTTTACAGTCACAATTAGACTGGGTATCCTATTTCTGCAGCCAAACCTTAAATTACATTCTCTCCCGCTAGCACTAAAATCAAAACTTGCGCTAACGCCTTTCCGAATGAGGAACTAGATGCGCCAGGACAAAACCCTACCAAAGACGTGTAGTTTGAGGTTCCAGAACTCAGTCCTGTTCCAGCACTAGTGCTTAAACTAACATTACTTTCAGACCCATTTCCGCTTCCAGAAGCATTGCCAGAACTAGAGACTATTTCATCTCTTTTCCTATTGTCACTTCCATTTTCGCCCCAATTGCACTCCCAATTCCGCTTCCGCTCTCATCTCCGCCTTCAGTTCCGCCTACATTTTCTATTATAGATTTATTGGCATTTCCTCAGCGCCGCACACTCCCATTCTCGCTACCAAGTTCTGCATCGTGGCCTGCACCAGTACCGGCTTCTGCACTGGCACCGGGATTTGCACTGCCACATATAACGCCACACGGGACGCCACACTCGCCGCCGTCTGCACCATGATGGACACTAATTCTGAATGGACCCTGATACTGACACTAGTTCATGCCGACTGGCAGTAGTGAATATTAGCTTCCTATTAGAGCCTTAGGAGGCAAGAAGGCTACCGGCTGTTTGCTCGTGCTGGATCTGAGCCAAGTAGGACTTGATATTCTTAGGCAATGATTTTACAATAGTGTAGATACTTCCAGTTATAACTGTTGCCTCCGTAGTACCAGTGGATGGATATAAAATCAAGGACAGCAAAATCTCTCAATGTATTTACAACACTACTGCAAGATGGCAAGTTCTGTAGAGTCTTAACCATCGTGATTTGTGTAGCCAGCAAATACAATAACCAGTCAATCGTAATTATCAGCCTACCAAGTCATCTCGGGGCAAGAGACATAAGAACTAAACCTAAATATAATGAGCTTTATTAGCATTTAAAATAGCGGAAAAGAGGGAGCGGAATACGTATTTGTAAAGAGCTCATGTGTTGTTTGGCCAAACCACAATGGTCCTTCATAAACCAAGCCTACTACAAATAACATTCGTATTCCTTCCAAAGTAGTCATATTATGGCAAGGGTCAGATTTTAAACCCCTGGTTCAATAATAGACAGCCCATCATGACATGGGACATGCACACTTGTAAATATGCTCTAGACAGCACATTGACAGAATCAACTCAAGTAAACAACATGGAATACCAATGTCGGTGCGGCGAGACCAATCATCAGCGTATTAGATTGGTGGGAGTACATTATTTGGCATACAACCCTGAATCGCTGATCTTCTCAAGATCCCTGCCACTATCCTTGTCAACAAGGGTGTGGCTGCATACGCCACACTAAAGAAGAAACTGAATGTGATAAAGCGGTAACCATTGTCAGAAATACGACAATGGCCTTGAATAGAGACGAGAGCGGAAATCAGTATATTGGTGACTACTTGATGGGCAATTGACGACTTATAAGAGGCTGCATGACTATTTGACCAAGGGAATGGTTGGATAAATCTGCTGGATATACAAAACAATAGATGTGATTAATTTAACAGTATAGTACCAAAGTAAACTAAGAGTTGGCTAGAAAGAGCTTATAAATTTAATTAGGTGTAATGAGAACCCATGAGTTTCTGTGCAAGAGCGGAGTTGTAATTCAGTGAAAGAAACGCGTTAGGAAACAGATCATAGAGCAATCGGCGAGGATTCGAAAGATTTGCAATGGAGTAGATGTTGAGAATATGCAATGGAGTAGATGTTGAGAATACAGCAAAAACATACTTGGTTATATGGACAGTAATTTGCAATGATCTTACTCGATTTACAGAGTGGATAAATGAAAATTCGACAAATGGAAACCCTGCTGCGCCTTCTATACATTACACGGGAATATACAAGAAACCGCAAAGAACATGCAGAAAAATTTTCCTATTCTATCTCATGGCAAGGAATTACACACCCATTAACTAAGAAGCAACTCTTAACAATCTAGCACCACCCATTTGCTGGACCAGCAATACCAAACAGCACGTATTGAGCAGGAAATTCCAGATACCACCTATGTGGTAGAGACTAGTGGAGAATTCTAGAACAAGGTTTCTTTTTAGTCTGTTTTTGTTATACGCTGACAGCTTCGGAGCACTACTTACATGGAGAATGGTCGGATAACACCAATCTGGATTCTAGAGGTGGTTTGTGCATTGGAATAACCCATATGAAGTGTAATATATACATTTACTCCATGGCTGGCTTGTTGCTCAATTCTGAGCTGACTATGTATTTCCATATTGGTTTACAGGTATTCACACTTGTGTCGGTATTCAGAATGTTAACAGCAACTGCATTGATCGGCATGTCTCAGGTCGCATATTTCAACAATGTCTAACAGTCGCGGCCGCATGTCTAACCGAGACACCACTTTTTGACCAGCAGGATTGGAGTTTTGACTATTTCGAGCTGGTCTTTTGACTACCTTGTCCTAATGTCTATGGAACACAAACTAGTGTTTGTCAATTTTATGCAAATGTCTTATATTATATTCCCCCTGTTGCTTTTTGCAAATTTCACCATTCTTTCACCAACTGTTGGTAAATTACGTGACGCTGACATGGGACAAGCACAATTTTTCAGATACTGAGGGTGCTGCTTGAGACTCAACTAAGCCTGAAATTTGTAATTTGTATATAAATGATGGCACTGAAAGGCTTGAGCGGCTGACAAGTACCCAGGAACCACTCCCGTCAACCTGAGACATTCTTCCTAGTTTGGATGTCAACACAACATTCCAACACCAAATTCATCAAACCTGCAGTAGGATGTTGTAAATGTCTTAGATGTTTTGTCGCGTAGTTTCAGGTAAGGGCACCTACTGGCGGCTGTGCTGGTCATTTTCGTATTGACAAAACGATTCTGTGGTAGCAGTGATTACCAAATGCTAGTTTGTAGGAGCTGGAAATCAGCACCAAATTAACTACATTGATCTAGATGATTGAACATGACTATCGAAACACATTCATTGGTTACATACTATTTTGACTACATAGTTTCAGTCAAGCCTGTACCCCACCATACTTCCCACGCCACACTTCTACCATCTTCTCATCAATGCGACTAAACAACAACTTTGGCTCCCCGATATTATGTCCTGGCTGGATCACGTACTCAAACTTGTCAGGAATGTAAAACTCCTTAATGTTCAATTGCTCGCGAATCTGCTGCGAGATATCTGGCATAATAGGACTGATAACCAGGCTCACCAACACGAGAATGTTCAAGCCAGTGTACACCACAGCATCGGCAACTTGTGGCTGTTCGTTGAACAAGCTGTTGTCAAGTTTGTTCTCCTGGAGGTACAAGTTCCCGCGTGACGACATCGCCATGGCCAACTCAAGCATCTTGCGCTCCTCACACTTCTCACCAGCCAAGTTATACTTGCTGAGCAATGTTTGGAGGTCTGAGATCACTGACACGTTGGTGGATTTCACGGTGCTCTCGTCCACTTGGGGAACAACGCCATGATAATTCTTGGCCACAAACTTCACCAAACGGTTCACGAAGTTGCCCAAATTGGCCAACAATTCAGAGTTGTGCACCCGCACCAACTCCTCCCAAGAAAATTGCGAGTCAGACGTCTCTGGTCGCACAGAGATAAGATAGTACCGCCAAACCGAGGCGCTGATTCCCGTGTCCTTGGCCATGTCTCCAAAAACGCCAATTTTCTCACTCTTGGAGAACTTACCTCCCTCATACTGGAGATACTCGGTGGTGTCAATATGGTGATTCTTGGTCCACCCGGCCTTTGTGCCGATTTGGGTAGCTGGAAAGATAATCAGATGGAAGGAAACATTGTCCTTGCCCATGAATTGGAACAACTTGACGTGCTCGGGGTTTTTCCACCAGAGCTTCCACTTTTCGCCCAAGTCACTGCCCTTGGACAAGAAGTAGTTCTTGGTGATCAGCGGATACCCAATGGTGGCCTCAAACCACACATACACCACCTTGTCCTTGTACTTTTCAAGTGGAACTGGAGTACCCCACTTCAAGTCACGTGTAATCGAGAACGGCCGCAAGCCTTCCTTTAACCAGGAGTTTGTGATATTGACGGTGTTGCGCGTCCATCCGCCTTCAACAGACGCCTTTTCAATCCATGCCTTTGTCTCTGGCTCAAGCAAGTCGAGTCGCAAGTACACATGGTCAGAAAATCGGGCAACCGGTGTATGGTTATCCAACTTGCACTTTGGATTGATCAACTCCAACGGATTGAGAAGTTTTCCGCAGCCATCACACTGGTCTCCACGGGCTTTCTCATAATGACAGTGGGGACACTCACCGTTGACATATCGGTCGGCTAAAAAGCCCTGGTGCTTTTCACAGTAAAGCTGCTCAATGGTCCGCTCATCAAGGTACCCGTTTTCCCAGCACTGGAGAAACACCTCTTGGGTGATTTCCGTCTGAGCCTCAGTGGTGGTGCGGCCAAAAAAGTCGAACGAAATGCCAAACCAGTCATAGACTGCCTTGTGGAGAATATAGTACTTGTCACAGAGTTTCCGAGGCGTGGTGTTTTCTTCCAAGGCCTTTGTCTCTGTGGCAGTACCATACTCGTCGGTACCTCCAATAAACAAGACGTTGTTCTTCTCTCTATGTCTTGCGTACCGGGCATACACATCGGCACTCAAGACAGATCCAATAATGTTCCCCAAGTGTGGCACATTGTTCACGTAGGGTAATGCCGAGGTGATGAGAATGTTCTCCTTATTGTCCACAGGCAAAATCGCACCAGACGCAGGGCGGTACTCGCGACCCGACACGTGACTTTCGCCGGTGGCCTTTACGTTAATTACCCGTGAATTGGCGACGCTCTTCTTTGGAGCCCGTGCCTTGGTGGTTTTGTCACGTTTGCTGAGCGTGGACGTGATCTTGAAGTTGTGGGTCTTCAACTGTTTGATTGCCCCATTCACAGTCCCGTTCTTGAAGAACTTGGAGAACCACTTGCTGGAGCTCACAAACTTGTACTTAAGAGCATAGAATGGGTATACCAGCGCAAATACCGCAAGTTGAATTGGATCCTCGAACCGTGGCTCGTCGAAAACTGGAAGCTCAATCTTGAAACTGGCCTTGTCCAATTGCGACTCGGTGAGCAAGAAACCGCGGATCTCTTGCAAGAACTTGCCGCTAGCACCACGCAATTCCTCAAAGTAGTTCTTCTTGTCGGCTTTGCTCGCCAAGTACACCAAAATACTGTCGCCATCCACCAACTCAAGACCCTCAGTGTGGAATTCCACGAGTTGGCCTTGTTCCTCATCGAATTCCACAGGCTCGGCTCCGAAAAAGATGCTAGCAAGCAATAGCTTTAAATTTTCAGCTTGCGCAAACGGCAGAAGATCAAACTTGCCATACATTTTTGCTCCTCAATCTACATGGAGAGTCATATTTTTCAAAAGTTGTGTTCGCATGGTCCGGGTAACATACTATGTGGAGCTGGGTTCAAGTATGGTGTTTTTCTATCCATGTTTGGGTTGATATTTTTAATTTGCACAATTCTCCTTTGTAATGATTTGTAAAATTTATCATAATCCGTCAATCACATCTGGTGGTCTGTAATATACAATGTATGAAGTATATCTCGTGGTCCGCGATTTACATCACGTGGTCTGTGGCTGGCATCTCATAGCCTGTGGTTCTGGGATTAAGCAATTCTTATCCCATCTTCACATATTTTCCCATGTCCAATTTAGTCTCTGTTTGGCCAATGCCACAGCAAGACAAATTCCTGAAAATCACACCCTCAGGCAGATCCCTTTAGTGTGCCTTAGTTTGGGCTAATCCCTGTTTATAGTTTGCACGATTGCTTGGTTAGTCTCAATGATATAATAGAGTTGAGTTTACAGCAGAGGCATGAATGAGATGGCTGTACTCTACATAAAGACTGCATACTTTGTTTTTTGGTAAACTTTGTTTAAAGTCTGGAAGCACCAACGGAGGAATTCCATGGAAATTCTCGGGCTGGTCACTTGTGACTTGTTGAAACATAATTTAATTTACCACAGTTAGTCTATCAACAAACTTGGAGAATTGATTGATTTCTTCCATTTGAAAATGGGTGAAGATAGAAAATCGGCTTGGTCAGCATGCCTGGTTTCACGCTTTATTAATCTAAATTCAGTAACCAAACACCGTATGATTAATCCACCTAGATCATTGCCTTCTACATTCTGCCCTCCTGCTGACTACACATGTGGATCCCGATCCTCTAATATATTCATGAAATTGTCCTCTGCGCAAGCCCCAAACTGGCAACGCAGTTCTCGATCCGAGTGATTAAGCTATCAAATAACATCAAGTACTCCGGCTCGGACTTGATGTTCGGGTTCTTGAACAATGTCAACAAAACCAGCTTGTTCTTCTCACGGTCCAGCCCCAATATCCCGTCGTTCCGGTGGGTCCCGCGAAGCAAAACCGATACCATGTGCTCCAACTTCACCGCAACCACCCGCAACTCATCCAAGTTTTCATACTTAATCAAACCCCCAAATAAACCCTTGGTATTAGGTCCAGGCTGCACGCCGGCCTTTGCGTCTTCCTCGATGAACTGCACTCGTTCTTCAAGTTTTCTAGGGAAAACCAAGGTGATCAATTCGGGGGCTTCCAAGCCCTTGAGCTTCATTTCTCCAAGACTCTTGAACACGTACCCAATCGACTTGATGCTCATCATCTGGTCCTCCAAAATCCGTCCCACCTGGGTGTCTCCATATGCTTCCTTCACCGTCTTATTGCCGCATCTCACTTGGTCATAGATATCCTCCAACTTGTAAAACTGCTTGAGAAAGTCATTGCTCACGGATATCTGGCCCCCGTCGGCAACAGACATTACCCGCGAAGCACGGTTCACCATCGGCCCGAAATAATCCATTCTCCCAGTAACTGCGTCCGGCTCGCACACCGGAGTTCCCCAATGGATACCCATTCTGACACGAAGCCCACGGTAAATGATATTGTGATTGCTACTATCTGTTATAGTGCACCCCTCTGAACTCTCAAGGATCTCAGCCGGCCAGTCAGCGCTGACTAACTGCTGCTGGACATTGAAACACCATACCAATGCGGACAAAGGTGTTGGAAACGACACCATGA
This sequence comes from Saccharomycopsis phalli, assembly GCA_020342235.1. Lineage (NCBI taxonomy): Eukaryota > Fungi > Ascomycota > Saccharomycetes > Ascoideales > Saccharomycopsidaceae > Saccharomycopsis > Saccharomycopsis phalli. The sequence continues at coordinate 185,922 of CP073212.1, forward strand.
ACGCATCTCCTTCGGTCTTCACTTCATAACCACCCACTATCCGCAATAATCGTCGCATAATCAGGTTGTGGAGTTTGATTGCCAGCCGCATTGCACTTGAGTAATTATCCCAGAGTCGAGTCGAGTTCTGGATATCAGTAAACACAAGTGCAACAACACCCTCTGGCGGTCTAATCTCGTTGTTAAGCCGGATCAAGTTCGTGTCGTACGTGTCATTGCGGCTACGTTTTTGCTTCAATGGCAACAAACTCTCCTCGGTAATACTTAACCGAGCGCCGTTGGTGTTTTTGCGCGTATTCAAACTCACAACAATCACCGTCAACTTGTCCTTTGCCCCATATGAAATCGCAAGATCTCGAAGCCGCAGTGCAGCAATCATCGGATCTTTTCTGTGCTGCGACACAACGTCCATTGCAAATCCGTAGCTGATGTAGTCCCACAACTGGCTTGTGGCCACAATTAGCATTTCATAAGTAGACCCCAACTCCAACCGGCTAATAAATGGGCACGCGTGGATGTGCGGCAAAAGGTTCAAGAACCCTGCCAGACGACTCACGTTCACCACTCCGTCCAATTCGCCTTTGGAATTAATGTACCCTCCGCTCAATCGGATCCGCTCAAACTCCAGGCGCGTCGTAGGACTGTGTTTCTCGGTTAGAAGCTGGTACTCACCGTCTGACCGGCTGATCAACCCCATACAATCACCAACATTCGCCAGATACAACACCAGTCCCCGGATATAACACACGGTGATGCAGCATCCAGAGTCCATGGTTTCTCCCTCGCCACATACATTTTGGATTTCTCTGTTGAGCAGCAAAAAAGCGCGTCTGAGCGCATCTTCAATCTCGTCTCCACCAGAGAGTTTCTTCAACTCGTTGACAAAACATCGCTTGAATTCTTCGTGAACAACGACACAGACACGATTGCTGTTCTTTGTCGGCCCGTCCTTTCCGTCAATCAAGAAAAAAAGTAATTCATCGTCCCGGTCGCTCACATCGCTCGTGATCATCTCCCGACTGCTAATCAGATCTGACTGGCCCAAGGAGTCGGCAATACCGTACCCATAGCTTCCAATTTCAGTAGCCGTTGTCCGAACACGTGTGTCGACGTTCTCGTCAGGCAATTCCCCGTTACCAATCGTAACGCCAATCAACCCCAAGATCCGCAAATGTTTCAAGTCAAACCCGTCAAGATCAACAGGTGCATTTTGCTGTCCCGCAAAGTTGTCATACCGATTGAACAACTCAAACCGGTTGTTGCCAGAGAAGTTCAAGTATCGAAGTTCGATATTGAACTGCCAGTTCCACTCAAAACGGTAGTTTCTCACGTTGTATCGCAACTGATTCAGACCCATGTCGGCCACACATAATTGCCGCATGTTTCGAATTTCACTAGGAAGCGAATTGAGCCGATTATTGTTAAGAAAGAGCACCTTTAGTGACCCCAATTGCCCTAGATCGTCCCGTGCAAAAGTCATCAACTCGTTACCTGAAAGATACAACTCCACAAGGTTTCGCAACCGTCCAAACACACCTGGAGGAATCTCCACGAGCCTGTTATACGAAACATTCAATGCCTTCAAGCTCAGAAATGTCAGGATCGCCTCGAAACACTCATCGGTTAACAAGTTGTCTGCAATCGACAAAAACAGAAGTGACATGGCTAAATTGCAAGAGTCCTCGCTGGCAGTACTTAAACTGCTCGTGATACTTTCAGTTACTCCGCTTATACCCCGCAAACTGTCGTTCCGACTACCCCGGTGTCGCTCACTAACACGAGATGACATCGAATTGTCACGTGACCCTCCTCTGGAGGGAACGCTTTTTATCGGGAAGAGCAGCACCAAGTTACTAGAAAGGTTTAATCGGATAAGCGAGCAGTTCCATATTGAAGAAGGAATTTCTTTGATGCTGTTGCGGTGCAAGTCGAGAAACTGGAGGTTATGGAGGTCTCCGATGCTTTCCGGAATGCTCTTAAGGTCGTTATCATATGCTGAGAAGTATATCAAGTTGGAAAGCGTGCCAATTTGTGAAGGAAGAAACGTCAACTGGTTCTTGTCGAGCACCAAAGTCTCGAGATTGTGGAGCCGCACCAAGTCGTCATTGGTGAACGACGTAAGTTTTGCCTTGGATAAGTTGAGAGTAGTTAGATTATCGAATAGCATGCTACTGTAAGGGATTTCCACAATAGGGTTACGGTCTAGAAGGAGGATCCGTAGTTTTGATGCCTGAAAACGAACTCTGGACACGTTATTTTTGCTGGCTTGGAGCACTTCTAGCCGAGGCATGAGGCCTAGACTATCGAGGTTTGTGATGCTATTGTACTGGACGTTGACGGATTTCATACGAGACAACTGGCCGAGAAACTGTGGGAGCAGGGCTGTGAGGCAGTTTGTTGCAAGATTGAGGTCCTCGAGGTTGGTCAAATTGGTGATGCATTCTGGGATCATGCTAATCTGGTTGAAACTAAGGTCCAAAATGACCAATTCAGGCAATTGTGAGATGACAGACGGAAACTCGCGGAACTTGTTGAGTGCCAAGCTTAAGATTTTGAGTCCTTTAAGGTTTCCAAAGCCCGGCGGAAGCATGTCGATGTCGTTATCATTCATGTACAATTTTGTGAGATACCGCAACGATCCCAACGCATCGGGGATGCGCTTGATGAAGTTGTTGCCAATGTCAAGACGGGTAAGCTTCTTGGCTTCAAGGATGCTCGAAGGAAATTCTTGAGCGCGGTTGTGGAGAAAGTTCAACTTCTTGAGGGAGTTGCAGGCGGCCATAAAGTCGGCGGGGAGGGTGATTGAGGGGTTGTGAGACACGTCTAGTTCCTCAATGTCGTAGGTATGCTGGTAGAATTCAATGGGGATGACGTCCAAGTTCATTTTCCGGAGGTCGACGTTTGTGTAGCCCTTGAGGGTGATTTCCTCGGGTTTTTTGTTGATGTCGTTTGACTCTAGCACGAATTTGCACAAGTAGCTTAAATCTTCCCCTCCAATGAACCGGAGATTGTCTCTTTTTATATCGTAGCCAGCCAAGATGAGCATGTAATTCTGCACCTCCAACGGCCGCTCAGTGACCTGTAGCACCTTGGAAATCCCTCCCATTTGGAGAGAGATCCTGTAGAAGTGAGGATTGTCAAGGAAGAATTTCTTGGCGCAGTTGTGGAGGATCTGGGTGACGGTGGTTTGTATAGGAAGATTGAGCGTCGTGAAGGCGCCGTCTGTCTTGAAAACCTTCAAAATGTACCGCCCCTTGAGTCGTGCCACGGTATCCATGATGCCCTGTTCAGTCACCGGCTGGTGGCTGAGAAACCGCGTCAGTTTCGCCTCTATACGGTAATCGGCAAACGAAATGACATTGGGCTGCCTCTGAGACTCTTCTGTTTTGAAAGGGCTTGCGGTTAGCGGATCGGTTGAGTCGTCGTACAACTCCTGGCGGCGGTTGGTAAACGCATAGTCCTTGGTGACTGCCCAACTCTCGGGCGGTTTCCAATTGGACGACAATCGACGCTTGTCGGTATCGTCCACCTGCGGAAACACGCGGCCGGTCTCGGAGTTCACCACCCCCACCAAGCTGTCGGTATTAATGTCAATGTCAAAAAGCGAGTTCTTGGCCGGTTGTCCGCTGATGCTCCCCTTTCCCCTGGCAGACGGATATACTAGGTTGAAGATCGTCTTGCGGTGCGCCTTGCCTGCGCTTCCTCTCCGGCGCCGTTCGTCGTCGGCATCATCGTCCTCCTTCTTGATGAACTTGTTGAGGAGCGATGGCCGCTTCCGGGACGCTTTTTTGAACGACGGCTGGATCGGCTGTTTCAACGGCGGAACATTGATGGGGGCGTTCATTCGCGTCGCGTGGAAGCCCTTGTAGGCATGCGGAAGTCCGGGGAAGGAGCCCGATGTCGGTGAGGAGAGCACGCTTTCCGTGTCACCATCCGGCCTCTGGTCCTCCTTTTTCGCCCGGAGGAAAAGACTCAGGGCAGTCTTCTTGAACAAGGCCTTTTTCTTCTTTTCAACGTCCTTGGTGACAATTGTGCTGGTGCTTTGCCCAACTATAGACAGCCGCCGGCTGCTGAGTGGCAGCAAATCCAGCTCCACCTCGCTATGGCTCGATTTCCGCGGCGTCGAAGCAGTGCTGAACGCCATATCGCCGCCTCGAGGTGAGCTCGGCTGCGATCCAGTCACGTCCCTATTCTCGGGGTCCGGTCGTGGGTCAATGCTGTTGGAATGCTCAAGGTTCATGGCAGGGTGAAAGTAGCCGCTCCAATGTTTACCTAATATGAAGTTACCCGGGGGTGTTAAAATTTTCTGCGATCATGCATGTAGACAAACATCACAACCGACGGTAGGCAAGCCGGTGACAATTGTCAGTGGGATATAGCAAACTCATTGGCTGTGGTGGTTTTTTTTCAAAGAGCACCGTATTCCGTGCGCTTTCCGCTTCTCTTCTGCTGTCAAGGTGACGCTTTACGTAGATCTGCCTGAGTTGTCTCATTCTGAGTACCCCGCCGGGGCAATGAGTGGCTTTACGCTGGTGTTCCGCCTGGTTTTACAGTTGGGATTTTTCAGTGCCGCTTTCCTTGTAATTCCGTTTTATTATTCTCCTGTTTGCTCGTTCGGCCTATGTTGATTGACGTCCATTAGTTATTGGCTGCCAATGTCATGTGTCTCTTTATGCAAGCTCTGCTTATGTTATGCAAGTGCACTGTCAGTCCATGTCATTCTGCTAGCCTAAAATATACTGCCGAGTGTATCACCATTTAGTAATACGCAATCTGGATATGCTGGTAGTGACTGGGTTTTATCCGATTTACTTAGTATCATGCCAGTTGTTCATGTGCAATCAAGTATGACAGAGTGTCCATCAATGTCCATCAATGTTCATCACTGTTCATCACTGTTCATCAATGTTCATCCCATATCCATCAAATGTCCGTCGAGTGTCCATCAATGTTCATACAATATCCATCAAATGTCCGTCGAGCGTCCATCCAATATCCAAATGTACATACAATATCCATCAATATAAATACAGCCTCATCTAACCATGATAAACTTCAACACCATCCACTACACACAATCTTAAAACCATACTCGCAATTATCCCATTTTGCATATATTACCTTATTTATCCATGTGCAAATTTCCAAAGTTATATATACTCACGGCCGTAATTCCCCCCCAGCCACTACATAGCATTAGTTCCTTTGGCACTAAATTCAATCAGCGTAAATCTCTCACATTCCTGCTACAAGGACAACTGGAATACTCGTCCGAATATTAAGCTTCGGGCCACAGCTATTACATCGGATTGCACATTATAGCAGAAACAAATTTTAAATACATTCAGCCGCGATTTCACATGCCAAATCAAAGACATTGGTATTGAAAACTCGCAAGAGTTTTACATTCCTTTGCTCGGCTCATTTCTTTGGCTTTTGCAGTGCACATCTTCATCTGGTATTCAGATCATGCAACTAGTGATCTAAAATTCTGTTTAAGTCGCCCTACAGATGTCACTGAATTAGGAAGTGATTTTACCTCGACTAATATATCAGAGGTGGCCATGACCTCAATAGCTTAATAGCCCATTAGATAGACCACCAAATCGTAAAGTGAGCATATTTATTCATACTGGCTCGGAACTTCTCCTCCAATTTAAAAACCCAGCCGAATTATCTAATGTGAACTTCATGTCGTGGTTCTGTCCAAACCTAGCCTATCCATTAGTCATCACGGCACAAGGCTCAATTATCTTGCGCATCATGTAGCCTCAGAGAATTCATAGGATGATATCTGTACAGTGTTGATTCGAGTGACTAGGCCCATTCATGCTGTTATCGAATATTAACGAAACGAAAAATTATATACATGGTGTATCTACACTACCCAATTACCATGAGTCAACACACAGGAAAAGATAAACTTAAATAGTCCGCAATATTCTAGGTATGAAATTGCATTATTATTGCTCTGACTCTTTTGAACTACATTTAAATTGCCGTCGAATTCTGTCCTCTGCTCAGAGTGGAGGATCATAAATTAGTACATAATCATGTAAGGTGACTGGCACAAAGTACTTGTATCTTTTAGAAACTATTTCAATATTATCGAATTCCGAGAATAGTAATAACCGGGGAAGCAATTGTCCAGTATGTGCAAAAGAGCTATTACCATGTATGGAATAATATGCTGATAGTCCAGTACATTCTCTCTATTTACCAAAGGGGTAATCAAATTTACGCATAAGTCCTATGCTAGGATATTACATAATAAACAGCAGGCCTAATGATTACCCGATCGATGGTTCGTTCCAGCATGTGCGCATTTGTCTAATTGGGCTGGTTGTGATATCATGATTCTCAAACCCGAGCCTATAATACGAGTTACCCTGACTATATGCTACTATAGAATCCCCATGGTATACAAACTACAGTCTATCGTTTTCAATATACTTTGTATATTACCGCACAAGACAAGCATGGATATATTGATATTGCACACTTTCAATTCCGCACTCTAAGTAGCAATATTCGTTGGCTGGTGGCTGACTTTGGCATTTTCGATTTTCTTCCTTGTGCATTCATTACCCAGGGAAAAGTCACCCACTCCATCACTCATTCTCTTACCAAGAAACCCTCAAACACCTGTCTAGACAAGCTGCTCGTTGTGTTTGACTTTTTGGTTTTCTCTTTTTTTTTCCTTTTCATTCTCTTGTCCTTTATTTGTTTCCTTGCTCCAGCTTCACCTCCACTTTTTCAGTCTCGTCTCCGTTTATTATTTTCATAACTCAAAAATGTGTTCCAGAAAATACTTACCATATTCACACTCAACAAACGCAACTCCACAGGTACCAACCAGAAATTAAACGCTTGAAATGCAGGCCACACTGCCCAGTTGCCTTTCAAGGTCACTAAGTACTTTTCTTGTAAACTGCTCTTGATTTCTCCAATGGCTCTTCCCTCCATGATGCCCATGGCAATGTAGTAGACTGGAATGGCCACTGGTGCAAAAACTAGCTGGTCGATTCCCACGCGGAGAAGCAAATTCACCGCTTTAGTTCCCAAACTGAGCAGCTGTAAGAACTTGTACCACCTATCTCCGATGGGCGCAAAGATAACACCACCATAAACTGCAGCACGAAACGTCCGCTTAAAGTCGTACGGAGTCGGTTTTTTGTCGGCTTTGTTCTCCTCTGGAAACCATACTTGTGCGATTACATCACCCGAGGAAAAAAGAAGTGCAGTGGTCACACAATTGACTAGCAATGGTCGCTTGCGTATCAGTTGCTGATAAGCTCTGAACATTGTAGGGCACGTGGTATGGGGGAAGAGTGAAATCCCGCAAGACAAGTTGCACACATGACACATCGAAACCCCCATTCACCCCCATGACGTAAGCAGAGAAGCAGATGGGATGGTAGCAACGGAGAGGTGTAGACGAGCAGTATATGAATGAAGAGAGTGGCAATGAATGAGACTGGATATTAAAGAATGCCAATCAGTAGCATTGGGAGAAATAGAATATTAGCAATGGAGAGACAAGCAAGTAGGGGTTGAACTTGTGGAAACGGACTGGCAAGTTGAATATGGTATTTACTTCCTACCGAATTCGGCCGCTTTGTGAATATGCACCTCTCTGCAAGCGCCTATTGATTGCTCGCAATGTATAAATAGCGTGACAATTCCAGTTTGCTGGAGAACATTTCTTTTTCAAAATGCATCGCACATACTCGTTGAGAAATTCTAGAGCGCCTACTGCCTCTCAGTTGCAATCGCCAGCGCCTCCTACGTCGACCACCAAAAAGCATTATTTTGGAAAAGGTGGGATTGCCTCCAGTTTGCGAAAGAACACCGCCGGGTCCTTTGGGCCAGAGCTTGCTAAGAAGCTTGCGCAATACGTAAAGATGGAGAAAAACGTAATGCGGGCTCTTGAGTTGGCTGCTAATGAGCGGAGAGCAGTGGCAAAGCAATTGTCCATTTGGGGTGAGGAGAATGACGACGACGTGTCGGATATCACCGATAAGTTGGGAGTGTTAATTTACGAGTTGGGTGAATTGGACGACTTGTTCATTGACCGTTATGACCAATACAGATTGACCATCAAGTCTGTGAGAAACATTGAGGCCTCGGTACAGCCATCGCGGGACCGTAAGGCCAAGATTACCGACAAGATTGCTTACCTCAAGTACAAGGACCCACAATCCCCAAAGATTATGATCCTCGAGCAGGAATTGGTCCGTGCCGAGGCCGAGTCCTTGGTTGCTGAGGCACAATTGTCTAATATTACCAGAGAGAAGTTGAAGCTTGCCTTCAATTACCAGTTTGACTCTGTTAGAGAGCACGCTGAAAAGATGGCCTTGATTGCCGGCTACGGAAAGGCTTTGTTGGAGTTGTTGGACGAGTCGCCAGTGACCCCAGGTGAGACCAGACCAGCATATGATGGCTACGAGGCTTCTAAGCAGATTATTGTCGATGCCGAGACTGCTTTGAGAAACTGGACATTGGACTCTGCTGCCGTGAAGCCAACCCTCAGTATCAGACATGAGGACGATGTTTACGATACCTCCGACGAAGAGGCCTTGGAGAACGAGCAATATCAAAAGCAGCAAGAGGAGTTGGATGAGGAGTTGAACGGGTTGACTGAGACCGAAAAGAACTTCAGTGAGAAGGTCGCTGCTTAATCACATAGTTAATATACAGTGAGCGTTGAATATGTAGAAGGCTGATAAATGCCTAAATGTCGCTGTGCAATATTGAGATTGGGTACTATCAGTATATAAGTGCCTTTGGTATTATAGGATTGCACTGAAGACAATCTCAATACAGAAATAGAGTTGCCTATTTAGAGTCGATGGCCTCAAACGGAAGTTTAATTGATAGTATCCAGAATGTTAAGTCGATCTATGAATACCACCACAGAAGTGCCAGTTGACATGAAAGAAAATTGCCAATACTAATATTGAAGAGTTGATCCAAGGCCAGTATCAAAAGGTGAAATTTATAATTCCCGTCAAGGAACTCATTTCAAGACCAGCATGCTAATTTCGGAAGTATTAATATGGTGCCTCTGTCATGATTGTGAACTTTCCTGTTAGGACCCTCTTCCACAAGTTTAAACCAGCGCGACGTATTTTTACTGCCAATGACAAAATCTCTGTCCCAGTGACGCTGTTTATTGTCCATGGTTTGACCAGCCCATGAAAGATGTTGGAAAGTTGAGTAGCTTCAGTTGTAATGAAATTTACTGAATGTGAAATCCTACAAAACAACAATCGCATTAACCGAATAAATGGGTAGCTTTTTTTTGTTATTGCGACACTATTGAGGGAGGCCTTTGAGAAGTTGCGTCCCATTCGAATAAAGCCTTTCCAAACATGTTGAATGTACAATGTGCTATATCCTATGCTTCGATTCCCAAAGTTTTAATTTCCAAACTTTTCCTGGATTTAGTTGCTGTTTTCCTGCAAATATTTATTTAATCCTATGGTTATGGTAAGATTCCAGAGGAGGTGGAAACTTTTGCCGTCTATGACAAAGGATGGCACCGCTATGTATATCTGTCAGAAGAAAACGTTTTGTCTAGGGACAAACATATTCCGGCTAGCTTCGGTGGTAATTAGGAGTATGGGAGAGACGATGAGCTTTTGCCTTAATCGCGAGTGGCCTGGGCTATTCCAAATTTAAGGTACCAGCACGGTAGCTTTACTAACGTGCTGTAAAGAGGAAAATTCTACTATTATATTTTTAAAAAGTATGTAGTTTCTTTTTTTTTTTTTTTTAATAGTTTGTACTCATCCTTTGAATTCGCTCTACAAGAAATATTAATGTTGTTACTCAGACAATGTCTACATAAGCTAACGCTTCTAGTAACCTAAAATAAAGATGACTAAACATTGGTACGGAAATTATATATAAATAAATAAACTTGATGTTGCCTCATTTCAATACTGGAAATGATTTTTCCGCAAGAGGGCAAGCACCAGTTGACATGAAGCCTTCGATTACATTCACATGGCTATAGACCATGAATAGATATTATTACAACTTCATTCTCATTTGGTTGCTCAATCATAGACAAAACAAAAGTCTATACAATTGGCTGTAATTCATCTGCTATTTTGCTAAATATTCGTAAGGCATTATTAAAATTAATCACCCAAAATCAAACTTGAAACTGCATTTTGGTCAGAATGCAGTAAATAATACAGTGAGCTACTTCTGGTGTAAATGCTGCTAGACTTAAATGTCAGGAGAATATACGCTGAGCATGAGCATAAATTTAGAGAGCCTAGCATTAAGTACATTCGTGAGCTCTATGAATAAGGGTTTCGAGGCTGTCAAAGAACCAAAAGACAGAACCATTAAGACGAGAAGCATATTCACAATATTGAACTGTACGTCTTTGGACTAGAATAATTTTGCAAAAGGAAACTCAGTGTGTGATTACAAATTAGCAACTGAACGGATTGCAAGTCACACCAAACTTGACAATAATTCACGCCTCGATTTCCGGTAACTCGTAAACTGGCCAACCCTCGTAAACCTTTTTTTAATAATAGTAATAATATTTATTCTACGCTTAGCTATATATTGTCTCCGGAAATATGATGATGCGACAAATATATTTTCGGCTGGGAAAAACCCTAGGCATCATGCTAGTGAAGAAAACACTGAATTAGTACTTGCGTACCTGCCTGGGATTAAAAACTTTGACGTGAAATGTTTTTGTTCAAGCTTCATAGTATCTTATTAGGCTATGTAGGAAGCCTGTCCACATGTGCCATTCGCAATTGTGGCCGCTGAATCAATATCGTGTGATGGAAGCGTCATTCCTCATCACGTTCTGGTATAAGCCACTGTGTGTGTTATGTAAGCTTTTACCGAAGGATTATCTACATCTTAGCGAATGCAAGAACTATTATGCTGCTACTGGACTTGCGCCGATGCAAATTTCAAGTAGGTCTTACGCTTGCAAGTACGTTCTATTTTAAGACGAGAGTCTGGTGTATGGTGATGGAACAGTGAAAAACTTTGCATGAGCAATTTCTTGGCATTCTAGAAGAAATCTTCAAATAGCATCACGTGCGTTATACAAAGTATCAAGCTGAAGAGATTTATTGCAAATTGCAAATTAGAAGCCCCGAAACCTTGATCCGTGTAAGCCGGGCTTGGTTTCTTGGAACAGTATAATTGTTTGTTGCTACAATTGGCAATCAAGGGAAGCGATCACGTGCGCAATATGGAAAATGTAAAACAAAATCAAAACAAATGGAGGAGAGTAAATGGAGAAGCGAAAAAAATAGTCGATAGCAATAGTAAATAGCAATATCAATATCCAACAACAATAGTAAATAGCAATATCCAATAGCAATAGCGGATGGAATGAAATAAACAAAAGTTGTGGTTGGCAAGACTGAAAAATAGATAAACAGAAAAAGATCAACAAGAGATACCGAGAAAACATGTCCGAGAAAACCGGTAAAGGCACGCCTGCGAGAGAGCTTCCTGTAGTAAAACCATGTACCTAGGACCATTGGACTAGTATATTTTGTCGAAATTTTAACGTCTCGACACGGCCAAAGTTTATTGGCAGCGTAAGAGGAGGTGTGCGTTATGAGCCCCATACACGTGACCTCCACGTATTTGGGCATTTTTGCTGATCTCCTTTTACACAACTCGATACATAAGATGATGGGAAAATTCAAGGACAGGTTCAAAAACAAGACGAAGCGTGACAAGGAGAGTGGGACGAGCGGGACGAGCGGACTTAAACGCTCAGGCACGAAACACGTCAAGGAGAAAAAGAAGGATGAGAAGAAGCAAAGCCCCGAGCCGGAGGACACTTCGCTGACGTCGAGCAGCAACTCGAAAAACGAGATCCCAAGTGTGAATGTGACGCCGGTGGAGGCTGCAGACAATCTTCTTCTGAATAACTCCCTAATATACAATCATCATGACGATGAGGAGATGCAAATACCGCGGCTGTCGCACTCCTTTGAGCGGCTCCCCACGCCGGCACGGATAGACAACGACATTGATTTGATCAAGACCCCTAAACGGCATCTGTCATCGCGAGTCGAGCCAAGTGCCGTCAAAAGACCGTTTGAGAAGCTCCCGCTGTTTGACGAGGTGTTACCAGAGGAGCAAATTGAATTGTTTCTCAAGAAGATTCATCAGTGTAACATTATCTTTGACTTCAACGACACCAGTGACGATCTCAAGGGCAAGGAGTTGAAGCGCATTACCCTTCAGGAATTGATCGAGTTCATTTCCCTGAACCGCTTTACGTACACCGACGAGATGTACAAGGCTGTGGTGGAGATGTTCAAAAAGAACCTTTTCCGGCCAATCCCACCGCCAGTGAATCCCGTGGGCGACATTTACGATCCTGAGGAAGACGAGCCGGTTCTTGAAATTGCCTGGCCACACATGCAGGTGGTGTACGAGTTCTTTTTGCGGTTCGTCGAGTCGAACGACTTCAACCACCAGTTGGCCAAACAGTACATTGACCACGAATTTATCTTGAAGTTGCTCGAGTTGTTTGACTCGGAGGACATGCGCGAACGCGACTGCTTGAAGACGACGTTACATAGAATCTACGGCAAGTTTCTCTCGTTGCGGTCGTTTATCCGGCGTTCCATCAACAATGTGTTCCTCCAGTTTGTGTACGAAACCGAGAGATTCAACGGTATTGCCGAGTTGCTTGAGATCCTCGGCTCCATCATCAATGGGTTTGCGCTTCCGCTCAAGGATGAGCACAAGATCTTCCTATGCCGCGTCTTAATCCCCTTGCACAAGGTCAAGTGCCTCTCGCTATACCATCCCCAACTAGCCTATTGTGTGGTGCAGTTTCTCGAAAAGGACCCACTTCTCACTGAGGAAGTCATCATGGGACTCTTGCGCTTCTGGCCGAAGATCAACTCGCCAAAGGAAATCATGTTCCTCAACGAGATTGAAGACATCTTCGAGGTCATTGAGCCGAGCGAGTTCCAGAAAATCCAGATTCCGCTCATTGTGCAGCTCTCCAAATGCATCACGTCTCCACACTTTCAGATCTCCGAGAAGGTCTTGTGTTTTTGGAGCAACGACTTCTTCTTGAACCTCATCACAGACAACGCGGAAACAATCTTGCCAATTGTGTTCCCGGCACTATACGAAATCAGCCAACTAGGTAACGTCACCGACGGCAACTTGGAAAACCTCGACAGCGCATACGAGTACGGTTACAACTCCAGCAACTGGAACCGCACCATCACGTCGTTGGCGTATAATGCGCTCAAGATCTTCATGGACAACAACCCGGTGTTGTACGACCAATGCACGATGCTTTATCGCCAGTCGTTGAAGGACACGGAGAAGCGCGACAAGGTGAAGAAGGAGAACTGGAAGCGGCTCGAGGGGTTGGTGCAAGATTATAAGGACAACACGGATATCAGCAAAAACGTGAACGACTTGGAGTTGAATGATGTGGTGGCGAATTAGATGAGATGTGACGAGTAGGAGGTGGCACGAGACTTTGGACAGTGTCGTGGGTTAACAGTAATTGGCACAAAGCTTTAGACGGTGTCGTTGTTTGAGTTATGAGCATAAGATATGGCAGCAGGATGGCAGCCGGGTCAGAATTGGTAAGAGGTCTTTGAATCATGGAGCACCGCCGGTGTTCTTCCTTGCTTGTTTCTTGTTTTTATACTAATATTAATTGATTGCTTACCATGTAGCAAGACGAATTTTGTCAGAGTACCGCCTTGCCTGGTTGGTTTTGCTGTCGTGGATAGTGCTACAATGGTACTACAATGGTACTACAATGGTACTACAATGGTACTACAATGGTACTACAATGGTACTACAATGGTACTACAATGGTACTACAATGGTACTACAATGGTACTACAATGGTACTACAATGGTGCTACAATGGTGCTACAAATAGTGCTGGTACTACAAATAGTGCTAGAATTTGGTACGACAGATATAGTGCTGGAATATATGTTTGATTGCATCTTAGCAGAACAAAATGATTTACTGTATGATGCAATGGTGTCCTGGACTAGATAAAGATTACGTGGGGCGATTTGTGATTATGGTCCAAACAGTGTGATGCCAGACAAGCCAAGAGGATAGTCATGTTGAGCCATGTTGTATTGTTGGTGCCAGATTGTATTTTCGGCACGGTTCCCATTTTATGTGAAAAATGCCTACACCATGTAGCATGGTAAACATGGTTCCAAGGCTTGTGTTTAATATTTAGCCATAGATCTTACTGTTTGTGTATCCTCTGTCGCACTTGTTCTGTTCTATTGTTCTATTGTTCTATTGTTCTATTGTTCTTGCTCTCTTTTCTCTTTTCTCTTTTCTCTTTTCTCTTTTCTCTTTTCTCTTTGCTCCCCTTTTCCTCTCCTCATACCAACCTGACCCTACATGTAGAAAACATTACCCATGGAGGTAGCTCAAGTCACCAATGACCTAGGAAAAGCACATTTCCCATTTAATGCCCATTAATTTATATATTCACAAGTTCAAGTCGAAAGTTTATCTCAGTCGCAGAGTTTCTTTCGACGACCACATGGCCATCCTTGGTCGTAGACGGCAAAGTATAAATCTCTTCAGCCTAGTATAGCTATAGCCTTGATAAATATTATTATATTATTATTATGTAGAATACATTCATCTCAGCCAGAATATGCAATGCCAAACTGCTATAATGCAACCCAGTAGCACCAAGCACATTTACCAATTGTTTTACCATTGACCATCCGTTGGCTGTTCATTGACCGTCCGTGGCCATCCTCCATGACCATCTACAAAAAGAAGATGCATAATGATTAATGGCATGTGCCTATACACGCTTTGTATAATAGTAGCAGTAGAGTATTCAACAGAAAATGGATCATAAAGTCAACGTCAGAAGCAGCAAATCACTCCAAGCTATCCAAGTACTCGCCCAACTTCCCGCTAATTCCCTTGCGGAACTCGCCAGCACAACTCTCGTCATCAAAGTCCTCATCCTCATCTAGAAGATCGGCCTTCATCAAGTACTCGCTCAAGTGGTAGTTTTTCGCCGACGGCACAATTGTCTTGAAGTTCTCGTCGTGCTCCTCCTCGAGATCACTGGAATAGTCCTCGAACGAGGCGTTCAGCTGCTCCAAGTTGCTAAAGAAGTTGCGGAGCGGCTGGGCCTTGACCATTTCGTCGGAGGCCTCGCTGAGAACACTCGGGGTGTTGATCGAAGAGGTATCATGGAGGGTCTCGACGTTCTGGAACTGGGACAACAAGTTTTTGTTGCCCAGCGAGGGGACAACGACGTCCAGCTTCTTGTACTCCTCTGGGGTCATGAGCTTTGCGCTGTCGTCCACAAGGCGCACGGTGACCTTGTCCATGTGGGACTTTTCGTCCTTGTACTTGAACTTGATGGGCGACAGGAGCTCTTCAACGCTGTCGTTGAACCGCTTGGTCAGTTTGCCTAGTAGCTGTGAGGATTTCTTTTTGATTATGCGGGCGAAACTCGGCCGCGGCGGGGTTTCCTTTCTCTTGTCGTCGTCCTCGCCCGAAGGGAGTCTCTTTGACGACGACGACACGCGGGACGTGTCGGAGCCAAGCAACTTCAACTTGGAGAAGGTCTTGCGCAAGTTGCCGAAGCTCTTCTTTGACGCGTTGGACTTGCTGCTGGTGCCCGACAAGTTGGAGAGGAGCGAGGACGAGTTGGACATGATCTGGGCGGAGGTGACTTTGGGCGACCCGGACGCCTTTCTGGAGGAGTTGCTGGGGAGGATCTTGATGGAGGACGAGTTCAGGAGCGGGGGCTCGGTGTCGAGGCCCGTGGTCATGGTGTTTATTGTTTTTGAGCTGTCCAATCTGGAGTCGCCCAACAGGCGCTCGTCGAAGCGGGTGAGTCTGTCTTCTGTTCTAGAGGCAAGTCTGTCTTCTGTTCTGGAGGATGCCAACCAGCTCTGGCGGTCGTGCGGGGCAAATTCCTCGAAAATATCGTGCCTCTGAATGTCTTCAATGGCAGGTCTGTCATGCGGGTGCTTGACGAGAATGGACTGGAGCAAGGCAAGCAAGCGGGGAAAGAGTGGATGGTCCTTGAGCGGAGAGTCGCGGTCGTAGGAGATGTCGTCGTGGGTGATTTTCGTAAAGAGCTCGAACTCATTGTCGGCTTTAAAGGGAAGGGAGTTGAACACGAGGCAGTACACGGAGATGCCAAAGGACCAAATGTCCAACTTGTAGTCCAAGAAGACCTTTGAGTCGGCCAGGGAGCTTGCCAAGCTGTAGGACTCGCTGACGTTGACCAACAGGCCGTTGCTGGCGGAGTCGAGGGAGTCGAACAGGGCGTTTTGGCGGCGGATGTTGCACAACTCCGGGGGGAGGAACATCGGGGAGCCGACGGTCTTGTTCAATTCCTTTTGGACCAGGTCGTCGTCCAAGGGTTTTTCCACGAGGTAGCTGACGCCAAAGTCGCTGATCTTGGCGACGCCCTTGTGGTCGATGAGCAAGTTTGACGGCTTGATGTCGCGGTGGATGACCTTGGAACGTTTCAAGTGCGCCAAGCCGCTGACGACGTCTCTGACGATGCCGACGACCGAGGCCAAGTCCTTGGCTGATTTGTCGTGGGAGCTGGCCCACCTTACTTCGCCGCGGTAGCAGTACTCGAGGATCAAGTAGACGTTGGAGTACTTTGTGTCGTTGAGCACCGAGTACAACTGGATGATGTTGTTGCACTGGGAGCCGCACTGTTGCATGACCTTGACCTCATGGAGCACCTTGGACGGATACTCCTGCGGGGCCTTGTTGATCTTCAAGAGGCGGGGCTTGGAGTAGCGGGGCACCTCCTTGATGGCGACAAACCGCTTGTGGACGAGGTCCTTGCCAAGAATCACCTTGCCATACTGGCCCAGCCCGAGCTTGCGGATGATTTCAATGCCATTGAGAAGCTTGTGGCCAGTGAGCTGGTTGAACGATATGTCGACCTTGTCTATTTCCAGCGACATCGAGATATGCTGGCCCTGGGTATTTTTGCGTGTGTGTTTTCGCCAGGCACCGTGGACGGTCTTGGGTTGTTGCTGTGTGTGTAATTTATTTGTTGATGAAAATGTCCAATGGCCGCATGAGACACGCGCTAAACAATGGCAGGGACGAGGAGGAACGTGACAAGCAAAGGAGGCGGAACTGTCAGGTGGACAATGTCGCTGAGCTGGCCAAGGGATTTAACAGGATAATATCGTGGGATATCCCAGGATATTATGGTAGTGCAGTACGTGCGAATGTGGCCAAGGTCCAGGCAGTGTGACGTGATATGAGGTAGTGAAAAGGAGCCGGGCGATGAAACCGGTGAAAAGTGGAAATGTGGAAATGTGAAATGTGAAATGTGGAAATGTGAAAAGTGAAATGTGGAAATGTGAAAAGTGAAAAGTGTAAAACGGGCAAAAAAGCAGTGGAAATAATCACTTCAAGACAAATCCCCAATACAAAGGGATGAGCAGTATGGAATACCCAGGCGCAACGTCATCCAATATGAGACACTTTTTTTTTTTGAGGACCGTGTCCGTGAATGACCTTGACATACTTACCACTAAATGTACCCCCAATGACACCTTGCCCTGGCCTAAAATCAGACAAATCGGCAGGCCGTATGCGAAAAAAATACTCGGCGAGATCGGGCCACTTTTCTCCACAAATCTACTCGTTGGCGTTTGCTACGGCTCTCGCTGCCCGTAGTGCCCGTCCCGTGACTAGTCCACACTACACTCTAGCAACGGCTCTCCACTCCAATTTCCACCGCTTGGCAATCACAACACTGCAGTACTCACTTAATATACCCCATTCCTCCCACTGTCTCGCAAGGCCTCCCAATACAATGGCAGTATTCACAATGTCCAGTCGCCTCCTTTTGCATTCTCCATTGGGATCCAGTGTCTCACCCAGCAGATCTTTCGGGAACAATCTCGCCCAAACTAAGACAATTGCGGTTCATACCTGATTGCATGTGAATCGCGACTCACTGCCTTCCGTGATGAAATGCCCTTGGCCTGTTCACTCGTCTCGCTGACAATCTTCGCCTTCTCTGGATCTCCTCGGTCGACTGGGCTTTGATATTTACGCTGTTGCGCTATTACATCACTACTATGCATTACATCATCAATATGCCTTTATGTATTACTGTAGTGACACCGTCAATCACAGCACCCTATACTATATTGCATGGAACAATATATAGCCTAGCAAAATATTCATTGGTCAACATTGTCATTGTATCGGGATGCTGCATCCACTCATCTATATCCAAACTGGCCACTATCCTCAGTTGGTAATCTACTCACATTCACAAACCCATGACAAGCTGCTGACAAATTAATCAACCATGCTAATGATTATACACTGCACTGCAAAAACAGAATATAATCAAGGCATGGCTCTGGTTTAATTCTAAACACTAACCACCCTTTTGGTGATGGCAGAATATAATTTGTTTATATTCAAGTGATTATCAAGTGCTGGGTTTCAACCATGAGAATCGTTTCTTCACCTCTCACTCTTTCACACCTCTCACTCTTTCACACCCTCATTCTCTCTCCATTTCTCTCACTCATTCTCACCCCCCCCCCCTCTCTCTCTCTCTCTCTCTCTCTCTCTCTCTCTCTCTCTCTCTCTCTCTCATTTCTCTCACTCATTCTCACACCCTCTCTCTCTCCATTTCTCTCCTCTCCATCCCTCCCTCTCTCCTTAGACCCACGCTTCGTTCCTTGCATCAACAAGCATGCATACAGTCACCAAGCCTCTTTGATCTTTGATCTACCATATGCTTATCCACCTTCCATTATATGACGTATCCAGGATTAGCCGTCGTATTTTTTACACCTCCGCAAAAGGGTTCATACACATCCATAGTACCGGCTTATCATGCCACTCTGCTCATGACAAACTACCGTCAGGTGTGCTTGGCTTTATTAATTATTTTATTATTTACGCACTCCCCAATATAGTTGGCCAAATCGTACTTCATTGGCTAAATTCATTCTCATTGTAAGTTTCTTGTGCCGCTAATTTCAAGTTTCTCGTACCGCTAATTTCAAGTATCTGCTACTGCCAATTTCAAGTCCTTTGCATATCAGTAGCTAGCTTGTACCATTCCGCCGGGTCCATAGAACATGTGGTCTGTCGATTGATATTCTTGTATTACTGCCTTTTAATATAAATTTCATTTTCCACAATGTAAATTAATTCATATAGACCTTGTGTTTTCAATTATCATGTGTGTTGTGGTGTTTCCTTAGTGTCTTCACTTTAGTAGTGAAAATAGATTCAATCCTCCATTGATTCCAATACTACAACCCTTGTATTTCCATTGGTACTTTAAAAATACACATTTGACATACTGACCCCAGTCAATCTGCTTAGCTATAATTTCTAAAATCATTGAGAATTACCCTAATATTCACAACTCTTGGATCACTGTTCCTAATATTCACAACTCTTGGATCACTGTTATAACACTGCTCATGCCAATTATGATAACCAGAACCACTGTAATCACACAGTTACACCGAACCATGCTGCAAAACCCCCTCCTTCAACAAGTATCAAATACTGAACTAGAATATAAACAGCATCACAATCCCACAGAATTCACGACATTGAATATGCCTAGAAAATCCCGCAAACTACAATTCCATTCAAGACAGAAAGTACCAAGGACCTGATCCTCGGCATGTAAACTTAAATTTTCAAATCACAGGAAAACCACAGGACATGAACAAAACCATCCCAATTAATTTAAAAGTGCCAGGGCTGGAATTTGCACAGACTATAGTGAAGTATGATTCTGCAGTCGCACTACTTGTTCAATCCCTGATAGACAACCTTCCCTGTTATTATTTTATCGCTGCCAACATTCCGCAATAAATATTCTTTCTCAATATCCCCGACAACACCACCAACAGCATAACAAACACCATGCGATAAATTGAAACTTCCCGTGGTGACAAACCCACAAAGATTGCCAATCGAAGCTTCCCGAGAATATATCCGCGCATTGTCGCGAACTTTTCCCAGATCAATTCTTAAAAACACCATCTGCAATTGCGGTTCGACATTCACTTCTATGTCCGTTTTAGCCTGCTGCATTTCCAATGTAGACTTCACAGCCGCCACCAAACTTTTCAAATCGGAATCTTGCGATTTTCTCAATTCCTCAAGCACGCTTAAAAATTGCCAATCACACTTCTCCCATTGGCAAACCTCTCCCTTGATCCCATGCCTCTGAAAATCAGTAGGCAACACAATAAGATTTTCATAGTCAACACGCTTTCCTTTTGGTCGCGCCTCCCATTTACGACGATTCTCAGTCCCAATCATATCGTTTTCCTCCTTCCCTTGCGCACAAAACGGATAATCATTGGGGAAAAACAACCGTTGTCGCTCAAACTCAATTTGGTACTTTTGAAGAAGCCCGCCAGGAATAACTCGCGGTACAGAAACAAGTTTGTACCAAATAGGGCTCGTCCAGAACCAAGGACACACCAAACTAACACCCCATGAATCAATAAGCACCAAAACCGGAATGTTGTAATTCCCCGAGGAAATATTCCCACGTGGGTCTTCCAACTTGCTGCGTTTGTTATTGATTTCCTTGATGCTCATTTGCCCTTTATAGCTTTTCTCCCTTCCTTCTGGCGTAAACAATTTCCCCAAGACATTATCCTCAATCGCTTCCCCACGATTGAGCATGATTATCAAATCTGCTGCACCATCGTCAGTTACCCGCAACTCTCTGCGTGGCTTGGTGTAGAACCGAGGGTCGTCCACCATAATGGAAACCACCCCCCGTGCCCCATTACTTAGAGACCCAACCTGCCGCCATATATCGTCACGTGACGAACGCAACACTCTGGACAACGCGCCCAATGCAAACGGCCCAATCAAGTCAAGGGATCCAAGCGACGTGGTGCAGTCATGTACTTGGAGCGTCGTCTGCTTTAGGTACCGCCACAAATCCTGGAATCCCCCTGAGGTGATCTGCATATATGCACTGCATGGCTCATGTCCATAGATTATACCAGTGCCAATGACCTGGTCCTCCACAAAAAAATCGCCCCGGTAAAAACGGCTGCGGTTTGCCCCTCGATATTTCAGCCTGGTCAAGCCGGCCACGACCGACTGCACCTCCGGCACCGGGCCACTAACCACCACCGCGCAGTTGTAACTCAGGTCAAACGCCATCACTCCGTCACGTGAAATGCTCCGGTGCGTAAGCCGGAAGCACTTTTGCGTCGGCTTGTATGGAATATTCCATCCGTATCGTTTGAGCATGTGAAACCGCTTTGCATGCCACACGTGTGTCAGGAGCCATTTATACGTCTTTTGTCGCTTCATGTACTTGACCTTGTTCATCAACGGTTCAGCGACAGAATCGACCCCAGTATTGTCGTACAGACCATAGCTATTGTTTAGCGTCCGCGTGGCGTGGCTGTTTTCCGCCAATTGCTGTCGTAGCGTCTTGATCATACCGCGAATATTCTTGTTCATTAGGTCTTCTGTGGGAATCATCTTACGAGCACTCAACTTGCCAACCAAGCGTAGCAAGTTCCGTGCCATTTTTAAACGGTACACTTGCCTACTGGACAACTTCCGCTTCTGGTTCACTTCCTGGCCCGACGATTTCATTTCTCGAATCGCACGGTTTCGAAGCCGTCTAGGTATTCGCTTGACATTATGAGAAGCCGCACGGCGCCTCAATTTACGGGGCAATGCCTGGAACACTCTTGTGCTGGAACCATGTTTTGATCCCAACTGGGCTTTTTCCAACTGCTGGATTTCATACTTTCGCGACTCCACAAACGCTGGCACGTCCAACACTCCGTCTTTGAAAGCGGGATCAGACAATTCCGACCGGATTTGCCGGGAATTGAATAAACGGGCTCTTTTGAGTTGCTTTTTGCTACTTTGTGCTGGTCTCTTTGACATGAGAAATATTTATCACTGGACGTTGATTATCGCACCTGTGCTATGCGCACCTCCAATCAACCCACATCCACTCCAAGCAAATCTTCCATATACTCTGCTAAGTGCACTACCTCAATTATCGAGGCCTCCTTCTCTTGGACAGTTTATGAGCCTACTCCGCAGCTTAAGAAACGTACCGCGACCCCATATCGGGGTTCGGTCTTTTGGATTCAAAAGAATCACCGTCACAAACCGGTTTGGCGTTCAGATGGTGAAATTGTCCCGGATGCTTCTCAAGGGAATATTTATTTTCTATGGTGGTTTGGTAGTGGTTGGTGGTGTTAGCGGCGGAATCGTCAATTATTATCTCAACCAAAAGGAGTATATCCCCTTAATTGGCTCGAACATCTCAATTTCAGACGCATTTCTTCTCAAAGCAGCGTTGTATAATGAAACCATCACCCAACGTTACATTCTTGCCAATGAGTTTTACATGGTTTTTCTCCGGAGCATAAACGATGAATTTGGAGTTGCATTTGATAAGTCGTCAGATACTCTAGAATTTCCCTCCATGGATCAGTTGAACTCAAAGGGGAAGAAATGGGTGAAAAAGTACGCCAACATTTTGCTTCGCTGTGCAGTATTAAAGGGCCAGTTGGGTCAATTGGATGCAGCAAAGGAGTTTGTGCAAAAGGCTGTAGAATTGAATCTGGCTGACAACAATTTGCTTAGTAATGGCTACAGGTTGTTGGCAAAAGTCGAGTCCACAGACCAGGAAAAACATCTTCAGCATGCAGTTGATCTTCTTGGAGATGTCGACTTGAGCAAGTCCAAGGAAGTTTCCAGAGACTTGTATAATGCTGTTGTGGATTTGGGCGTTTTTTATTCCCGCAACCACCAAGAACGTGCTGCTTTTCAGATTTTCTTGTCCAATCTCATGTTCTTGGAATCGTACAATTACCAGAAACCGGTTGTTCCTTCACTTTTGCTGCTCTTAGACGATTTCTTTGGTACAGTCTCTACAAAACAGTTGGTTCCTGACCATGGTGATATCCCGTTGTTAAAGCTTTATCTCTCCGAGCTTCTTTGGGTCCAAGGCTCCACTGAGAAGGCTGTCAACTGGTGTAAATCGGCCTTGATTGAGTCGTTTAATTATTCGCGTCAGAACCAAAACTGTGCCGTGGTGGCGAAACTTGCGCTGGTCAATTTGATTCTGATGTACACAAAAATGAACAAGAATGGTATATATGATGAGAAGATTCACAACTGCGAGGAATTGGCTGAAGATATATATATTCCTCAAGAGCCATTGACTGGTTGGGGGATTTTCTTTAGCGATATCAAGTAGACAGATGATGTATGCCATGGATGAATGGTGTTTCACTAATTTCCTGTATATAAAATGATATTTAGTCTTATAGTTGCGTGTGTAATACATTGTTGGCGTCTGTTGGTGTTGTGAATAATATTCACATTCATATATTGCGCTAGTAACTTTTAGATATATTTGTAAGGAACTTGCCACAGCAAGAATAATCACTATCTCTTGAACTGAAGGATATGTAGTTTTGGTTTGATAAAGTGAAACTTGGTCACGGCGAATTATTAGATAGACGGGTGTATTCAAAGCAAAAAGGAAGCGTAAATAAAATACGGTAGAATGTCTACTGAAACCTTGATTAGTATATCTTTAAATTATACCATTTAATATTTATGTGTATAAACCACTTGTAAGTTTCTACGTTTATAAATTTCCACTCAAATTTGATTTTACTTCTGCCATATTTCATTTCTGCCACACTCACACTCTCCAAACTTCTGAATAACTACTTTTCCCCTTGGTTTCTGGAAAATAGCTCCGTGCCAACACCAGTAAAATTCCACAGAATACCGCAAATATTACAAAAACATATCCTCCAATTGCCTCAAGAGCCGCAGGAAACACCCATCCGATGATGATCGTCATAATCCAGTTCATTCCTGTTCCAAAGCTCTGAGCCACTGTTGTCGCTTGGAGCTGAGTCACTTCTGAAATGTACAAATTCGGAATGGGACCCATACCAACGGCAAACGAACTGATAAATACAAAAACGGACCCCACAACAACATACGGATAGTCTCTTAGTATGCCTAAAGCTAGAAGTCCATTTGCAGCACACATTACTGTTCCAGACGCCATAAGAAGCAAGGTTCTTCCGACTTTATCAATATACATTCCCGACACCACCGTAAAACAGAGGTTCAAAACGGATAAGCCGCAATTGATTAGCATTGAGTATTTTGGTAAAATCAAACCAATCACACTCACACCATAAAACATGATTGCAGGAACCCCCGATAATTGTTGAAGTGCCATAATAGAAGCAGCTACATTCCGAGATCTGGAGTATTGGAAATCACGCAAATAGCTCAAAAAAGAAGGAGCCACTGCGCTTGTTTCTAATAACCCATTTAGTTCTGCGATTTCGCTCTGCCATTGTGTGATTTCGGCGTCCAAATTGACACTGGTGCCTCGGAACATAGAAAGCGAATTTCTAGCCTTGGCTGCACCAAACTTTTTGTAAACCCACTTTGGCGATTCTACTGCTAGCCAGGCAAGAAAGATGTTCACTAGGGCCAAGAGAGCACCTACAAATAATAGCCAGCGCCATAAATCGCCATGTGCCAACCATAAGGACAAGACCTGGGTCAAAAGAATACCCAAAATAACAAAGACTTGGTTCATCACACCTATGGACCCTCTTATTTCTTCTGTAGAAACTTCGTTAAGCATCAAAGGACTGTTGACGAGTGACGCACCAGCCGCAACACCTGTCACGTGCCTTCCAGCCGTAAGCACAGCCACACTTGGGGCCAAAGTCTCAAGAAGAGAGCCTATAAGAAATAGAAGACTGAATGAAATAAGCCCGTTACGGCGACCAAAGTGATCACTAATGATCCCGCCTACACAGGATCCAACAAATCCACCAACAGCAAACATAGCGGTGACTTTACCCTTGTCACCAGGGCCCATGTCCATACATTGAGGGAGACCGATTTGCAGCCACAAGGAAGGTGGGGCATGGTTAGGGCATGATATAACATCCAATGGGGCGTTTAGTTCGGCCTGAGTTAGCGGGCTTGATGGATCTGATGACTTACTAGATGATAACCGTATTGCAAACCTCCTAGGCAAGCTGCTGCGGTGTTGAGGATGAGCTGAAGCATGCTAAATTGTGACTGGACGAAAAGATAACCTGGTTACGTGCGATGGGAGATTAGATAAGAGTGAAGTGATTGTTGGAGAGCGTAATGAGTTGTTGGAGGAAGAGTATGTGAGAAATTATTTTGGAAGCGTATTGGAGAGTATTTTTAGATCTACCGTGGAGATTTGGGAAATTGTTATTTTGTTTGGTAAAGATCGTAGCGTCTAAAAAGAGATTAAATTAGACTTAAACCAAGTATGCATATGGTAATCATTCACCAGAGTCACTCAACATAATGATACCAACACCGGGAAATCAACTAAATAAATTCAGTACACCACATTGGGATCTTTCCATACTTTTCTTTTTTATATACACCTACGCCTCTTTATATTGCAATCCATACTTACCGGTTGCAACCAGCGTCTTGACACATTACCCGGCCCTAGACACCTGGCAAAATTGTTTTTGCCTCCCTGCTATAATCACACATGGACGAACATCTTATAAACACAATCAACAAGCTCCAGGATGCGTTGGCACCGCTTGGTGGCGGTTCCAGTTCACCTGTGGACCTTCCTCAGATCACTGTTGTCGGATCACAATCGTCCGGAAAGTCCTCTGTGCTCGAGAACATTGTCGGAAGAGACTTTCTTCCACGAGGTACTGGGATTGTTACCAGACGGCCATTGGTGCTTCAGCTTATAAACCACCGGGGCGGATCTGGTAACGACTCGGCGCTTGTGGATCTTACAGGCGAGAACAACAAGGAGGAGTGGGGTGAGTTCTTGCACCTCCCAAAGAAGAAGTTTTTCAACTTTGACGACATCCGCAATGAGATTGTCGCAGAAACTGACCGGAAAACCGGACAGAATGCCGGTATTTCTCCGGTCCCTATAAACTTGCGGATCTACTCTCCGCACGTGCTCACTCTTACCCTCGTGGACTTGCCTGGTCTCACAAAAGTTCCTGTAGGCGACCAGCCAAAGGACATCGAGAAGCAGATCAAGGATATGATCTTGAAATTTATCAGCAAACCAAACGCAATTATTCTCTCAGTGAATGCGTCAAATACCGATTTGGCCAACTCCGACGGTCTCAAACTTGCACGTGAAGTTGATCCTGAAGGAACACGCACTATTGGTGTGCTCACAAAGGTTGATTTGATGGACAGGGGTACCGATGTGATTGACATCCTTGCAGGAAGGGTGATTCCGTTGCGTTATGGTTACGTGCCCGTGATCAACCGTGGGCAAAAAGACATTGAGCAGCGGAAGACGATCCGGTCAGCGTTGGAAGATGAAAAGAATTTCTTTGATACCCATCCGTCATACTCGTCAAAATCGCATTATTGCGGGACACCATATCTTACCAAGAAGCTCAATTCGATTCTTTTGCACCACATCAAGGCCACTCTCCCAGAAATCAAGCTCCGTATTGAGACTGCATTGAAGAAGTATCAGCAGGAATTATCAGCACTTGGGCCAGAAATTGTCGACAGTCCGTCGTCGATTGTCCTTAGTGTCATCACGAACTTCTGCAAAGACTACATTCTGATTCTCGACGGTGAGAGTCGTGACATCTCATCCAACGAGCTCTCCGGTGGTGCGCGGATTTCGTTTGTATTCCATGAGGTATTTAAAAACGGTGTCGATGCACTCGATCCATTTGATTATATTAAGGATGTTGACATCCGCACGATTATGTACAACTCTTCGGGTTCCAAACCATCGCTTTTTGTTGGTGCCCAGGCATTTGAAGTTCTTGTCAAGCAACAGATTTTGCGATTCGAGGATCCTGTCTTGCGGTGTGTGAACTTGATATTTGACGAACTCGTGCGTATTTTGACTCAGATCCTTGCGCACCCACAATACACCCGTTATCCGGGCTTAAAAGAGAGAGTGAGCCAAGTGTTTATTGCCTATTTGAAGGAACGCTTGATTCCAACTAATGACTTTGTCGTTGACATTGTCAAGGCTGAAGTTACTTATGTAAATACTGCCCACCCAGATTTGCTTAAAGGGTCGCAGGCCATGGCTATGGTGGAAGAAAAGCTCCATCCAAACAAAAATGCTGGTGTTGACCCGAAAACAGGTAAACCTAATGGAAAGGCCACGCCAACGACAAATATCGAGGACAAGTCTGGTGGATTCTTTGGGGGATTTTTCAGTTCCAAGAATAAGAAGCGGTTGGCTGCAATGGAGGCGCCACCAGCAGTTCTCCGGGCCTCAGGCACGATGACTGAGCGTGAGACTTTAGAGACTGAGGTGATTAAGCTTTTGATCCAGAGTTACTTTAACATTGTGAAGAAGAACATCGCAGACATTGTGCCAAAGTCGGTTATGCTTAAGTTGATTAACAAGTCCAAGGATGATATCCAGAAGATCTTGTTGGAGAAGTTGTATGGCGAGAATGACGTTGGTGATTTGATCAAGGAGAACGAGTTGACGGTCCAGCGGAGAAAGGAGTGCTTGAAGATGGTGGAAGTGTTGACTCACGCCAGCGAAATTGTTTCTAGCGTGTAATCTATGCTGAATAATGTTGCACATGTAGCACGTTGTAGAAGTATATTACAAGACTCTGGCAACTCATGTCTGGTATTTGGTTTGATAATAGCAAAACGTAGACGTGTATGGTGATGAAATTGTCAAAAACCGTGATATTATTACCAGTATTGATGATATTACTAACAATGGCGATATTATTAGCATATCGGGAAAGTACTGACGATCAAAGATTTAACTGGTATTCAGCTGAATGCAAAACGTCACCCGTTGCTCAAGTTTCCCATTTAGAATAGGCTCCTCTAAGGATTCTGTACGAAGTTTTTTTTTCCAGATGTACTTTATCAATGCCAGTATATTGAGCAGCGTAGATTGATACACATGTGACTTTTGTATACTTTGTACTGGATATTTTTGTTTGCTGGCGTTCCACAACATGCTGGAATATTCTTTAATGATGGGTATTCTATCTGTAATGAAGAATATGAAAAGGCTGCCCTAAAATTCTATTTACCGTCTGTTTGTCTCTCAGGAAAAAGCCTAGCCAAATCCATTTCCTCTACACAATAACACTACGTTTTTCTCATGATCTCTGATCATTGACAAGGTCATAATTCCTCTCTTTGAAACTTAGTTTTCTTTGTTCTTTGTCTTTGTGTTTTATACTTGCTTTTTGACCCAACCTCCTAGTCAACGGCAATGGACAAGTCAAGTTCTTTCCCCTCGACAAAAGAATGTGTCTTACCTACCTTTTCCAGATATAAATATTCAAGCGAATATATTTTAGTTATCTTACCAACTCGTATCCTAGTTACTATATTACACTATCCAGTAGCGTTGTAAACACACTATACAGGACCCCTGTACGTTAATATTTCATTACCGTATTTTATTATCTTGATTATGGTACCGCATCATTTATCATGGTATTGTCTCACTCATAATTAAATTGTCTCATTTTGCGTAGATTTTTTATTGTTTGCTTGCCCGTTTCTTGGCATGAATGAAACATTCGTTCGTTGGTAACAGACTCTCGGCATACATGCATGTTCGCTTACAGTAGATGCGAAATTATATCCAAGCGAGTGAACAAAAATTTCTGACCGAGGCATTTTGAGGAGAAGGCAAGCAGTAATGAAATTCGCAAGGTACCATCAATGATTCGAGACATTTACCTGAAATTCGAGACGTTATCCCAATCATTTCCGTCTTTAGACAAAGTATATAAACAGAGGAAAGCTAGGTTTATTCATCATTAACATAATCATACAATCAAATCAATCAACAATTAAAATGCAATTCCAAAACTCCATCGTTGCCTTGACTCTTGCCCTTTCTGTTGCTGCTGCTCCAGTTGCTCAACCTGACTTCCAGGCTCCAATCCCAGCTGTCAATTTGGCCAGTCCTTCAGCTGTTTCCGCCCCAGCTGCTGTTTCTTCTGATCCAGTTCCTTCTGCTGTTATTGATCCAGTTGCCTCTTCTGATCCTTCTGCTGCTATTGATCCATCTGCTATTCCTTCGCTTAGCCCAGAAGCTATTGCAGAGATCCAAAAAGCCTTTGCCGCATCTAAAAACAACGGTACAGGTACTATTGATGACGTGCAAGCAAAGTCATTCTTGGGAAAGTTGATCAAGTTTGGCCTTCGTATTTTTGGCCTTCTTCCATCTGGTAACAACAACAACAACAACAAGAACTAGACATAGATTAGGCTTTTATACATATTCTATATTGCTGGACAATATGAATATATACATCAAATGATTATTATACAAGATAGTAGCAACTCAAGAGATTATAGAGATCCGTCCAAGCACTTGGCGATTAAACCTTGTATCATTTGCAACTTATTTACCAGTTGGATCTAATTTACTACATGTAATAAAATCCGTACCTACCTTAATTTTTTCTAATACAAGACTCAAACTCCTACGATTACGATTAAATACTTACCCAAAACACATTCCCTAGACCATTTGATGCAACACTAAGCCAGCCGTGCCGCACGTCTAGGTCTCTCCGTTCCTGGCCGCTAGCCACTATATAGAGCCTACCCTGTTCCAAATAGGTCAAGGGAATATATTCTAACCATCTTTTCAACATGTATCTTAGTTGCTATATTACACTACGGTTGTAGTCGTCAGACTTAAAACGACACAGCTTGGATCAGACGCATTGTACTATACCAATAATCCAGTACTAATAATAAATATTAATAACTGTAACAACAATAGACATATTAATACCCACTGCTAGTATTATTCAGCAAGTAATGAGTGGGCCCATGGGGAAAATGTATACCATTACCATGGGTCGTAAGTACCACGGGCCGCAAGTACCATGGGTTGGTCCTGCAGCATCCCAATTTGGAATGTGTCAATATAATATAGTCTGTGAGTGTAGAATATGTATATATTCTCCGCTGGTTTATATAAAATTTGTCGAAAATAGAAGCCAATTGTGGAAGCTGTATCCATTCTCATGCTAATCTGTTCTCATGTTAATCTGTTCTCATGCTATATCTTCCCTTGCTGATCTGTAATGTACCTATCGAGTCTACTCAAGTTCACCATCTCTTGAAAATAATATTCTGGCTACATTTGTCGTCAACAATATATTAAACATGGCCGTCACTAAAGTCTAAATCAAATGTCTTTCGAAGAAATATCCCCAACAACCCACACATTAGAAGCACAGCCACATACACTATATATTTGTTCCCATTGTTTACCCACCGGGGCACAAACATATTATAACGAAGACCTCGTGAGTTGCCCACATCCGATCGGCTCAATTCGGCCTGGTTCTCAGAGTACCGTTCAAATAATGGAAGCTCGTGTTCTTCAATATTCTCTGGCATGGCTAAAAGGCACAGTACAATTTCTCCCGGATATCCCGTATTACCCGTTTGCCAGGGCTCTTAATGCAAGGTGCCTGAGATTTTCAGCCGAAGGGCAGCAAAAGGAGACTGTTTAAACTGGCCGTCGTTCATTACGTTTTGAAACGACTTTGTAGCCTGTAAGTCGACCTTTTGTTTCCCCTTGCGGTTGTGTGGGTTAGGCGTATGGTCGAGTTTCGCTGCCGGCTTCAGGGACTGGATTACTTCCAAGGAAGTGGCTATTTCCGTTAATTTTGGCTTCAAGGCATCCTTCAACTTTCTTTTGCGGCGGCGGACTGCGCTTTTGCTTAAATGATCAAACTCCTTGTAAGCTGGGTCGTTTGGATCAGGCGCCGCGATTTTGTTGGCGAATTCTAGAGACTTGGCGAGTTTCTTTTCGATCTTTGCCTTTACGTTGATGGTGCGAGGAACACTAGGCTTGAGGGATTTTGAGCTGAGCTTTTTTTTAAACGCTTTTGCAGGCTAAAGTTAGCATTGTTCTAGGGCTGGAGGTACTTACCATTTTGCACAAGAGTAAAAATATTTTTTTCCACGTGAACATACATGAATCAGACGGAAAGGATCGAGAAAGCATACAGGGCGAACATACACGGAAGACATTGATTGCGGATATTCAAATACTAAATGACCGAAATGGAATACAAGAGAGCCGAGCAAAATGCAAAATATGTATATATATATCAATATTAGCATCCTGGACCGCAGGTCACCATGCCCATCGGTAACCCGGCCATGGGATGGCGAGTAGAAATGAGTGAAAAAGTTTTTACACTTTATGAGTAAGCTTGCCATTACTTTTGGGATCTTGGGTGCGGGAGCGCTTGGATATGCGATATATTTTGACTACGAGCGACGCCACTCTGCGGAGTTCCGTCGGAAGATAAAAAAAAACAACAAGTCGTTTGAGGCGGGCAACAAAAAGCGCGAGGAGATTAACAAGCAAGAAAAGGTCGGGATTGTGCGCGCAAAGTTGTTGGCCAGCTTGGAGTCTGAGCCGCTTCCTAGCGACATCAACGAGAAGCTGCAGTCGTTCCAGGAAAACATTGCCAGAGGAGAGCAATTGGCAGCTTCTCCAGGGAAGGAGATCGATGCGGCCATCTGCTTCTACCGCTCGATATGCATGTATCCAAACCCTACGGAGTTGTTGAGCATATATCTGAAGAGCTTGTCGCCTGCTGTGTATGATAATATCGTGATGATGGTTGCTATCATGCCACCACAGTCTGT
Organism: Saccharomycopsis phalli; assembly: GCA_020342235.1. NCBI lineage: Eukaryota > Fungi > Ascomycota > Saccharomycetes > Ascoideales > Saccharomycopsidaceae > Saccharomycopsis > Saccharomycopsis phalli. The sequence continues at coordinate 217,671 of CP073212.1, forward strand.
GTTGAACATCTTGGGTGAGTCTGGGACTCTCGACTAGGTGTGTGTTTATATTCCGTATCATGTTCATAGCAATGCACATTGTGTTAGTGTTGTATGGGGCTTTATGCCATTGGTGGATACTTCAATTGTGCAACTTGCTGGTTATCTTTGCTTGGGTAAGCGTAATTTCAAGTGGTCCTACCATGAATGTGTATTGTAAGTCACGTTCCAAATCTCCTGATCAGGTTCCATGCCTTTATTTCAGTGGTATCGCATCGCCAAGATTCCCACTAGTCTGTTTTTTATTTTCCCATTTCCAGGTAGATTGTAGTCAGTTCTTTGGCTAATCACATACAGTCAAGTACAGTTGCGTAAACTGAAGATAATCATCCAATCACAGTTGCGTAAACTGACGACAATTTCAAGACCACAAGAGATACTATAATGTATGCAATGGAATTCACAAGAGGCATTGATTATTTTACTGTCCATTGGAGGTTCCAGCTATTGGAAAATTAATGCAGGTAAATCCATGTCAAACGTCTGCCAAACTTACATACAGCATCATGACAACAGGATTACATGGTGCGGCCCAATCAAACATCGGATAAATTATAGCATCAGGACCATATCGTGTTGCTGAAATTAAGCAATTTTGTGTAGCCAAGTGGAAACTCCGCTTGGCTTCTGTACTGATTGTAAACTGTCAACTTGAGTAAAACGTGCGTCAGCCGTTTCTTCCGTCAATGATCACCAAACCGAACATGTATTCTGATTCCATGTGATTAAGCACTCGTGCATAGTATATAACTTGTCCTGCGATATCTCACCAACCATTCAATGCTCTGACCACAGATGGTTTGGCAAGAAATGGAATGTTTCTGTAAATAGGGTTTGCTACATCGCTTGTATTGGTGATTGGCTCTCCTGATTGATTATCAATCTGCATATTTTAGAAACCTTACGTCAATCCCCAAGTTCTGAGACCATGTACCTTTGAGCATTCCTCCTTCAGGCATTTGGCTCGAAACCGACCGTTTGACTTGCTAAATGCCAGATTTGTCTGGTACAAAATAAACAAAATTAATTGTTAGTGTTATCTAATTAATACATTGCGCCTGAGTCCATGTCCTAATCTCTGCCATTACACGGCACGAGATTGACTACACAACAGACTATCTAAAATATAAATGTGTCATTAAATTGACACAAGAGGCATCGTTTACAATGCCGGCACGAACAGTGACGTCATACCACAACATAAAACCCAAATACCAACAGCATCAACACCACCATTGGTGCAACCAAAGCGCCAGCACTGCTTTTCAAGACGGCAATGTTGCCTGGAACCACAAACTCGGTGGCATCTGGCTCGGCACCATCGGAAGCAAGGTCGGTAGAATACATGTCATTTGGGTCGACCTTGACCGTTGTTCCTGGGATATCTCCGGTGATGGTGAGGATATCCTCGGTGGTTGAGTTTGGTGCGGCCTTTGCCAAGCCAATCTCGTGGCGCTCCAAGTCATAGGTGACGTAGAAGTAACGAAGAAATGGAGTGCCAAGGATCAAGGGAGTGTCAGGCTGTGTCAGAATACCCAAGGTGCACAAGTCGGTCACATCCATTTCGAGATTGTAATCATCTGCCGGAAAGTCAACCAACCTCTGGCTGAAGAACAGAAGCGGGATCTCGTACTCTGCACCCGTGAAGTTAAATAAGAGGGTGTAGTTTGGAAGATTTTGGCATTGGAAGACATACGACAGAAGGGCGTCGTCAAAGTAAAACTGTTCCAAGCCCATACGGGCGACTGAGTATGCCGGAAGGAACATCTCACTGGTTCCGCTGTCTAGGGTTGCGGAGTACTTTGCACTCAAGAGGCGGTTGACTGTGCCGTTTTGGTAGTTTAAGTATAGGCCGTTGAGAGTCAAGTCCAAACTGTCGTAGGCACTCAGCGTCTGCAGAATAGGAAAGAACTTCAACTCGCCCTGGAATTTTGTTTTGTCAATGGCACCAAAGAGGATGTTACCGTATGGAGCATGGGCGTCGTTGAGATACAACGAGTACATGAGCCTGGCGATTTTCTTTTGCTTGTATAGAGCCACCGGAAGGTTGTCGTAATGTTCCGTGGACTCGCCTGCCCAAAAGCCAACACCAACTAAAGAGGAAGAGGTTGCATTTCCCTTATCTACGACGTAGAAATTGTAGTCTTCAAGGGTGATGTTGCCGACTTGGAGGGTGTCTTGCGCAGCAGTGCCCTCGGTAAAGGATGTATCGACATATGAAATGTAGAACGGGCGCAGAAGATTGCGAAAGGAGGAGGAGTTGGACGGGTTGTATAGGCTCATCAGGGAGCAGTCAATGTGTGAACCAGGGTCGTCTGGAATCGCGACTGGAGTGACGGACACGACTGCATATGTGCCGCTAGGAGGAAGAAAATCGGTGGAAATCGAGGCCTCTAACGAGGAATTAGAGCCCAGTGGCTTTGGAGCAGTCAGAGAGACCGGCTTGGCGATCGGCGAGTCAGTTTCGCGTTTGTCCAAAGCACCTACCTGCCGCTTGTTGGTGTCCTTTTTGCAAAATGGGTTGTTCATGGCATACACCCAAGTGTCACTTGAGCCGGTGTCTAAGATTGAGTTGAACGTCTGGCCGCCCAACTTGATTTCCATAAAGTACGAAAAATCGGGACCGTTGGCGAGTGGTATGGCGTCTCGCTTACTATAATAGGAAACATGGTCCTCAGCAAAGTCGTGGACTCGAAACTGTCCATCTGGCTGTCGTTTGTGCAACACAACTGGCATTTTCACGTAGCCAGGATCGCTGGCAAAGGCTCCAAGAGCCAGGAGAAGCAAGGTCGAAAGGACGATTATTGCCGACATGCTGTTGTGCTGCGGACAATGTGGGTTTTATATGTTTTTGCAGAAGAAAGACATGCGTTGAGGCTCCAGCTCAGCATCCAGCTGGCGCTCTTGAGAACTTGCAAAAGTGTCAATGGTGCTACACTTCCGGTCACTTGTTGCTGTCCAAAAGCTACGAGTTGCGTGATACGGGGTACTCTGCAGTACAGGCATTGCTCTACAAGGTCCAACCAGTATTGTTGCTATATATGGCCGACCTCAAGTGTTTGTGATTGTTGCTCTAGTCCGCCCTGACTATCTGCATGTTTCAGAAATTTAGCATCCCAATTGGGAAGTGCATGGAACAGATAGGTGGTAAAGAACATTGGAAAAAGAAAAAGAAAAAAAGGTAAAACGCGCTCAGGGAATGGACATGTCAGACGAGCATAAATATGTATTAGGCAGGGGCTAAGAGACCTGAAATGAAATGAGGCTTAGATGTAGACCAAGTAGGAATGTGAGTGGACCAGGTGGAAATGTGTGTGGAAATGTGAGTGGATGTGAGTGGAAATGTGAGTGGACATGTGAGTGGACATGTGAGTTGATGTGGTTGGCGAGTATATGAGTAGACAAGGATGAATAAAGATGAATAGTGGCAGATGGACAGACTGCAAAACAAAAGACCAAAATAGAAACGGAAAAACAAAACTGCCAGTGAAAATTAGCCTCTACCGAGATGGAACTAAAACAAGGTTTGAAAAAAGAAACAGCACACCAATTGGGCACATGATAAACGGCCAAGTAACCAAACAAATCACTATGAAGCACCACTATTTTACGCATTACTTAAATCACCATAAACCACTACTATTTTAAGCATTATTTAAATCACTATACAGCACCACTATTTAAAACATCACTTAAATCACCACTATTTAAACCATTACTTACACCACCAACAACTACAACTCTAGTCATGTTCACATAACCCATAATATAAATACATATATAACATTAAGTTGGATGCCAAGGTAGAAATCGTAACAAATCTTGTTTTCTAATATACACCGATGAGTTATTACCTAATAATACAATAGGAAGAATAATGATAAAAGAGCTCTTGAGTATCAAGCAATAATAATGAATATGCAATTAGAAAAACCGTTGAAAAAGGAATTAACAGCTCCATGACGTGTGATGTGTAGTCTATAATTGTTCCCCCCCTTTTCCGAATATTAATTTCATATCTATGATCTCCAAAATCTGGCTGTGCAAACTTAACTGCGACAAATTCAGCAAAAACAAACGTAAAAAAAAATCATCCCCTCCCCATTTCTCTCTCTCTACCACCATCCGTCGTTGCTCGACGAGTGGCTGGCTCCACTGTTTCCGTATCCTCCTCGTGAATATCCCCCTCCATAACTGTTTCCTCCGTACCCTCCCCCGTTTCCATAATTGCTGCCCCCGTTTCCGTAGCCCCAGCTGCTGCCTCCGCCGTTTCCGCCGCCATATCCTCCTCCGTTGTTGTAACTCCGTCTAAAGTCGCGGCTTCCTCCACGGCCACCTGGCCCCTTGGATTTACGAGTCGCCACAACTTCTCGGACCACAGTGGTAAGAAAGTCAGGAACCTCCTGGTTAGCCTCGCTCAAGATATCAATAAGATCCTTGACAATGTTGCGGTTCCCGCGGTTGAAAAACGCAGTGGAAACACCGACATTACCGGCTCGACCAGTTCTTCCAATCCGGTGCACATAGTCGTCAATGTCGCCGGGCAAGTCGTAGTTGATGACGTGGGTGACGTTTGGAATATCCAAACCACGTGCGGCCACGGCAGTGGCAACAAGAATTGGCGCACGGCCGCTTCTAAACGCTTCCAAGGCACGTTCCCGCTCGTGCTGGGTTCTGTCGCCGTGGATCGACGTGGCTGGGAAGTTTTGCGAGTACAAAAACTGCGAGAGGTGGTCGGCCATCCGCTTTGTCTCGACAAACACAAGGGTCAAGCCCTTGTCCAGAGCCGAGAGAATGTCCAACAACAACGAGTTCTTGTCTGGCTCATCGACATAGAGCACTCGCTGAGTGATGTTCTCCGATGTCAGCCCGACTCTTCCCACAGACAAGAAAATGTAGTCCTTGAGAAAGTCCTTGGCCAACATCTGGATATCCTTTGGAAACGTCGCACTGAACATCAACGTTTGCCGGTCGTTCACACCCGGCATCCCGGAGTTCTGCACAATGTTTCGAATTTGCGGCTCAAATCCCATATCCAACATCCGGTCAGCCTCATCGAGAACAAGGTACTTGACTGCAGTAAGATAAATGTTGCCCCGCTCCATCAAGTCGTTCAACCGACCTGGAGTGGCCACAAGAAGATCGCATCCCCGCTCAATGTTGCGTCTTTGCTGGTGAATGTCCGCACCTCCATAGACAACACACGGCTTCACCCATGACCGGTACGCAAACTTCTTGGCCTCTTCGTAAATCTGCGACACCAATTCACGGGTTGGTGCAAGCACAAGAATGGTAGGGTACCCCTTGGCGCTGTATGACGCCAGCGGATTCTTCTGGATGTCCGTACTAGGGCCGTTGAGAAACGACTCGCTCAAACATGGGAAAAGAAACCCACCAGTCTTTCCGGAACCAGTTTGCGCACAGGCCATCAAGTCCCGTCCAGCAGCGACAATAGGAATCGAGTATTTCTGCACAGGAGTTGGCTTCGAGTACCGCGCCAATTTCACGTTTTCCACCAAAAGCTCGTCCAATGGAGGCGCAGAAAACGTGTCAATCGACTCAGGCACGTTGGTTCCCGAGGCTTCTACTGGAATCTCATCGTAGTTGTCAAAGTTGATCCCGGTTGACTGGAACTTTGGGTCATCAGGTTGGCCATACAACTCGGTCTCAGTGCGCTCATTGCGCTCCCCAGGAATATGCTTGCCATCGACAAATTTTCCAACAGACTTGTCATGGTACCCACGGCCACCAAATCCGCTACGGCCATATCCGCCACGCGATCGGTTTCTGCCGGAACGGTATCCACCAAAGTCATTGTGGCCACCAAAGCCACCGCGGCCGCCAAATCCCGAGCCCGAAGGACGCGGACCGCCGTTACCATTGCGCTGGTGTGGAGGAATGTAAGAACCACCTGTGGAAGAAGAAGCACCGGAGGCGCCTTTGGCGCCTGAATTTGCGATACTCAATTTGCTCAAATCATTTGAGAGATCAGACATAGTTTTTTATCAGTACTAGTAAATTTATATTTTGTAGGACACAAAAATGAATCGGTCTGTAGTTGTTGTAGAAGGTTAAAAAAGCATGCGAAAAATTTTGCGCCTGGAAAAAGTTTTGCACCGGGTAACTCATTGATAGCCAGGGGCGGGTAAACATCCACGAAGATTGGCAGCTTCCATGCCTGATTCCTGGTCTTGAAAGATACAGTTGGGCTTGGTAATTATTTAAGGGCTAGTTATTTAGAGCAGACATTTTTCAAAGGTCAGGCATTTGCAGATTTTGTGATTTACGCGCTGGTTTACTTTTGTATTGGGTTTTATGGGCTGATTTGGGGCTTAGACTGCGTATATTTACAAACATTTTGATATATTGGCCATGACGGTGTGGAAATTCATAGCTAGGCTTAGAAGGTCAAAGTTGGCGCTTACGTTGCTCGCGCTTTTTGTTATTCATAACTTGATTATTACTTTGACGCGAACTCCTGAAGTTTCGGTAGTTGAACAAGGCCAAAACGGGCCAATCGGAAGTGGATCAGGACAAGCTGGAGCCACCCAAGAAAAGCACACTGTCCAGGGAAGTAAAGAATCAGCATCTGCCCAGGGAAATAAAGAATCAGTAACTGTCCAGGGAAATAAAGAATCAATAACTGACCAAGAAACTGAAATATCTATTGATGGCCAGGAAAGCATCTTCCAGGAACCTGAGGTGCCTGTGCTAATCAACTTTGACATCCACGATGTGCTAAACTTTCTCCTTTCGTTCTTCCAGAATAAAGAGACGCTTCTTCGAGACAAACTTCGGAGCTACGCGCAATATCTTGGTCACCATTCGAAACCAATGGTAATCAACAAGTTTAGCGAGATTGAAATCGACCATTTCAAGCGCGAAGACTATACGGTGTCAGTACCAGAAATGTACGTTAACCGGTTCACCGATTTGGACCAGAGCCTCCCGTTGGTCACCAACTACGATATCCGGTTTACCCTCGCGGTGTATTTACATTATATTCGAAAGAAATTAGACGAAATGCCCGTCACCGACATTGATCTTCCCTTCCATTGGTACGACTGGATCGATATTGGAGCAGTGAACAAACACATTTTGTTTCAAAATGACCCGTATATCTCCGACGAGGACAAGCAGCGGTACAATTGCGAGTACATCAGCACGAATCTTGTGCGGAATTTTGGGGATCACGGCGAAGATAAACTGACAAGATCGGAGATTAGATATGATCCACGGACTTTTTGTCGCGACCTTGCTGAAATCGGGGACCTCGCCTCAAACTATAATCAGAATAACGGGTCGTCTATCAATTTCAACGTTTTCAAGTGGACAAGAAAAAGCTCCATCAGAGCAAAGATGTTGCAGTCACGGTCATACCTCTATGCCGGGGCTCCTACTCCGGTGTCATTGGTGTTTATTATAGATAAGCCGGAAGGTGTTGGTGTGCAAGAGTTCCCGATCCAGCAGGGAGGAACGGTGGGTCATGCTAGAAAGATTCTTGAGAATTACGAGACCATGGTTAAGCCACTTATGGAAGAGCAGGGCGAATCAAATTGGGAAGTCAATGTATTGGATGAGTTGGATAAGTTGCTTGAGAAATTACCTGCTGACCGGCAAGAGAGTTCATTCAACTTGGATGAAGATACGTTGGAGTTGAAGCTTTCTACATCGAGTTTTGACTATGACTATAAAGCTGCGATTGAAGAATATGAGACCGAGTTGAAGAATGACGTGTCTGGAGTTCTGGGTGATTTGCAATTCAAGAAGATGAAGAGCCACTTTGAGTCGCTCAAGTTTTCTATGCTCACCAAACCTGCAAACGTTAAAAAGTATTTTCACGAGGTTCCGATTGTGCCATCGGAAAACCAACAAGCCGAGCATCTTGAAAAGTCGGGGGGACATTATGACTGGCGTTTTTTTAACGGGATGATTGATTCCGAGACCGAAACCAGACGGACGCTTCATCATCTTCTTCGACTGTTTCTCAAGTTCACATATGCCCTGGGTATTCCTTCCTGGATGGCACATGGATCGTTACTTTCATGGTATTGGAACGGACTGAACTTCCCCTGGGACTATGATATTGATGTGCAGATGCTGATCAAGGACTTGCAAGGCTTCTGTAAGCGATTCAACAACACATTGGTTGTGGAAAACTTGAAGGATGGGTTAGGGAAGTATTTTGTGGACTGTGGGTCGTACTTGACGCACAGAAACAAGGAATATGGCCGAAATAACATTGATGCGCGATTCATTGACATTGATAAAGGGATTTATATAGATATCACTGGGTTAGCTTTGACTTCGACCCAGGTTCCCAAGAAGTATGTCAGTCTAAGAAAAAGAGATCAAGGTATTCAGGAAAGTGATGAAAATGTCCAGGAAAATGATGAAAATATTCAGAAAAGCAATGAAGAAATTCAGGAAAGAGAGCAAGATAATCAAGAAGAGGACCAGCTGGTTCCGACAGAAAACAATAATGGAGTAATCACACGAAAAGGAAGCAAGTACCCTTTTGCCATTGCTGATGATGACGACGATGACGACGAGTTGATTGCCAAACCAAACCAGATTGTCCCTGTTCGTACGGACACCACGTACAAAGACGGGCTCACTCCGGAACAAAGATTGACAAAAAATACTCGCTTGCAAATTTACAATTGCAAGAATGAGCACTTTGCGTTTTACAATCACATCTCGCCGCTCAGAACAACCCTCATTGAAGGAACTCGAGGGTTTGTGCCGCACAATTACATTGAAGTCATCAAGGACGAATATCACGGTACAGCGCTTTCTACACAGTACTTTTCCCGTTACTTTTTCTTAAACCAGCTTCGTATTTGGGTGCCTACATACAAGTTCAAGAAATTCTTCAAGACCCTTATCAGTGACAACGGAGAACTGCGCTTTCGAAAGTCCTTGTCTAAGAATTTGTATGCCATTGATAAGAACGTCAATGATCTCTTGCGCTTTTTGGAGTTTGACGAAAGCGTACTAATGACGTATTATCTAACACAGCGGTATACCAAGCAGCATGCTCGTGAAATGGAACTCATCAATAGCCATGTTTCCACAAAGGACATTATTCTAGAGAATGGGGATCTCAAACCGATTCTCAAGGACTCGTTTCTCTACCAGCGGAACGATTTGGTCAAGGACCTTGACCAGTTTTCAGAAAGCATGTACACCTCGGCCAAGAATACATTGGCGATGGACCAGATGACTGGTGATGAAGAGGAGAGTAATATCAACGGGGGTAGCGGCCAAGTTGAGGAGGAGTGATTTTTGTATTTCTTTATATTTTGGTACCTTTTGTTTCAAGTGGTACCGTAGACATGGTTTAGATTTTGGCATATTTGCATATAAAATGTTTGGCAAAGATTGTGTAGGAGCTTGCATTGGAAGGTTCGTTTGGATTGATAGGTTCGCTTGGATTGAAATGTTTGCTTGGCTGTAGATATTTTAATATTGCAATTGAAACAATGTTTGGGTGTGATCAAGATACCAAGCTTCACTCAGTGGCTTTGACTGAGACTCATGGCCCAAGACAAAACCAGTGATTAGTCAGTACTAGGCGACAATTGATTTGACTCAAGAGACTAATACAGCAATTACACCTGCCTCGGAGCATTGATATTGGTTATAATGAATGTGATCAGGGTCTGATCCAGTGTCTTTACAGACTGTGTCAAAGCATGCACTGCATTTTCCAATCCACGTCTTTCAAATCATATTCCAACACACTATATTTTCTCTACTTTTTCCAATCCACGTCTTTCAAAACATATTCCAGCACACTATATTTTCTCTACATTTTTATTGCGCTACAGCGCACCACCTACGTATATTTGGTAATATTGTATCCCACCAATCTCCCCCAGGGCACTTCATTGTGCTGTACCGATTAGGAAATTCACTTTTCACTCAAGCCATTGCGCATCAGCCTTTGCATCTTGATTTTTATCACCGATACATGGCAGAAAAAAACCCACCGCAAGAAATCGCGGTTCAGGCAGCGCTTTTAGGAGCTATATTTGGCGCGGCTGTGATTCTCATCCCGCTGGTAAAGTTCTACAACCTTCCGTGCTACATGGCTGCTTTGGCTGTGTTCCATTTCTTGGAGTACTGGATCACGGCCAAGTACAACCCCACACAGGTGACCTCGGACTCGTTTCTCATTAACCATAGCGGCTCATACACCATGGCACATGCAGCGTCGTTCACTGAGGCGTTGGTCGAGCTATTCCTAGTGCCAAGACTCAAACTCCGGTTCCAGTGGTGCTTCTGGATCGGCTTATTGCTCATGGTAGCTGGCCAGACGCTTCGAAGCTTGGCGATGAAAACTGCAGGCGAGTCCTTTTCGCATATTATTGCTACCCGCAAGCAGTCGCGTCATCAGCTTGTCACTAGTGGGGTATATGCAGTATCTCGGCACCCATCGTACACTGGCTACTTTTGGTGGGCAATTGGCAGCCAGCTCTTGTTGTTGAACCCGGTTTGCCTCGTGGGGTTTTCGGTTGCACTTTACCGGTTTTTCAGCAAGCGCATTGCGTTTGAAGAGAGGTTCTTGGTCGAGTTCTATGGGCAGGACTACATTGACTACAAGCTGCAAAAACCAGTATACATTCCATTCATTTCCCCTGTAGATACGTCACGTGATATGCAGTATCACATGGCTAGTCGCTTTCTTCATTAGTCAAGTCTATAATCTCTGATCTCTTTCCCGAAGAGTACGACCCCTGGCACTCATTTCCATAATGTCCCTGGTTCGGCGTAGCCCTCATCTGATACGGCTTCTGGCTATACAGATTGAGGTGTGGAGGTGGGGGTGGGGGCGGGTTGGGTGTGAAAGAGTTGCTGTTGTGACAAGGTGCAAACCTGCTTGGCGAAAAATTGACAGAGGTCACTCTTCCCATTCCCGGTTTCTGTGTGTTCCGAAGGTTGTTTGCACGCATGTTCCAGCTCGAAAAGCGGTATGGCCCATCCTGGTATGAGTACCGATTGCCTGGTACCCTAGGTATCTGGCTGTATGACTGTGCGGGCCCACGGGTTCCCTGGAAAAGGGGCATTTTGTCTGGGGCACTTTTTGAGAGTTCGTTACGAAAAAAGTCCTGTAGTTCGTTTGGGATTGTAGTGTTGGTGAAGGCACGTACCACTGGGTTGAGTCCCACATTTTGCCGATGAGGATTTCCCATGGAGGCTCGGTTTTTGCCATTGATTATAGCTTGTGGAGCTTGCATATTGGGTGATATCTGTGGCCCCACGCCCAAACCTGTTTGCAATTGTAGGTCGCCTGCCAAGTTTTGTGCGATTTGCGGGTCGATGTTTTGTAAGTTTGTAGGCATTTGCAAATTGTTGAGGGCATGTTCTGAATTTTGCTGGACTGCCTGGTTATTCATTCTGATTACCTTTTCGTTGTATGGGTTTTTCAGAGTTTTTATATTTCCTTGATTTCCCTGGTAATTTTGTGCATCACCTTGGCCTTGATTTGTTTGGTCTATTTCTTGATTTCTTTCTTGATTTCTTTCTTGATTTCTTTCTTGATTTCTTTCTTGATTTCTTTCTTGATTTCTTTCTTGATCTCTTTCTTGATCTCTTTCTTGATCTCTTTCTTGATCTCTTTCTTGATCTCTTTCTTGATCTCTTTCTTGACCTACTTCTTGATCTTCTTGATCTCTTTCTTGTCCTTCTTTTCCTTGTCCTTCTTTTCCCTGATTATCCTTTCCCTGATCTTCACTTCCTTGATCTTTATTTCCCTGCCCTTTTTCACCTTGTGCCTCTTTTTCTTGCCCTTCTTTACTCTGTCCTTCTCCCTGTCCTTTACTCTGTCCTTTTCCCTGGCCCTCCTGACCCTCCTGACACTCTTGATCCTCCTTTGTTTTGGAATTCTCAGGACTGGTTATCGGACTCACAGTGCTGCTGAGAATCCTATGCGGCGGAACTTCTGGGGGACCAGTGATGTTGGCTCTTTTCGTGGGCGTGCCTTCGTCGTTGAGTGTTCGTTTCCGCTGGTTCTTGCTGAGAATCGACTGACTCCACAGGGGACCATTGCTGAGGATGGCGTCGAGATTCGATGGTGTGTACAGTTGATCAAAGCGGGGTGGGTCGAGAAGAGCAAGGTCTTCCTCTGATGCTTCGAGGTTCATGAGCTCAAACAAGTCGTCATCGATACTTTGGTCGGTGCCGTCGGCCCGTTCGGCACTGCCGTTTATAGGCACGTGTTGGTTTGCGTTGACGCTTTGGTCCGCACCATCCAGTGGTATGCTTTGGGGTAGTATGCTTTCATTTCCTGGAATCACACTACTTTCATTTCCTGGAATCACACTATTTTCATTTCCTGGAATCACACTATTTTCATTTCCTGGAATCATACTATTTTCATCTCCTGGAATCACACTATTTTCATTTCCTGGAATCACACTATTTTCATTTCCTGGAATCACACTACTTTCATCTCCTGGAATCACACTACTTTCATTTCCTGGAGTCTGTATGCCTTCATTTCCTGGAGTCTGTATGCCTTCATTTCCTGGAGTCTGTATGCCTTCATTTCCTGGAGTCTGTATGCCTTCATTTCCTGGAGTCTGTATGCCTTTTCCTGCAATTTGCCCATCCACTACACTCACATCGTCGTCACTATCACTGTCTAGACTAATGACCTCCACCTCGGGAGGAACCAGCTGCTCCTCCTTCTTAACCTCTCCCTTGTTAACTTCCCCCGCATCACTCTTCTTTGGCTCACTCTTTTGAGGCGGCTCCTCGTCCTCCAAAATCGCCTTCCACGAACCATCGTGCAAAATCTCCACATTCTCCACGTCCTCACCAGTGTTGCTGAGGATATCAACCATGTAATTGCTGACCACCAAGTCCTTCAACTGCAAGGGAATGTTGCATATCGGACAGCTCCACGTCGTGACCTGCGACTGCGACTGGATAAAGCTCAAGCAGTCAAAACACTGCACATGTTGGCACTTTACCGACCGTGCGGGCACCTTCATACGCATATAACTGAGCGGGCACCGGAGACTGATCTGGGTGGTGAGCTCGACGATATCGTCGCCCAGCTGGCTCTCAAACTCGCGGCGCAAAGAGTCGATGGTGGACTGCTTCAGCACCCGAGGAGCGTCGCGCAGGACCTTGTCAAACACCGTCTCTGGCGGCACCGACTCGACAATGTAGCAGTACAACAAGAAGGTTTTGTTCTGGAACGCGTACACGACCTCGACGACGTTGTTCATTGGCGGCTGGCGCACGAGCTTCGTCAAGTTTGCCGGCCGTGCGGTTCCCTCTCTGTTCTTGATGCCGCGGAAATTGAGGGTGATTTGCGTCTTGTTGAAGTACAACTCCATGGGCAGAGGGAACTGCACGTGGACGCTCTTTGTGTCCCTCAGCGAGTACACCCCGCTGAACAACATCATCTGGTACCCATCGGCCAACAACTGCTGTTCCTGGTGGTTGAGCACGAACTCAATCGTGCACGTGCCCCGGTGCTGCGACGCAGGAGCCACCTGTGGAGACCCGTGCACAAGTCGCTTGAGCCGGTAGAACGGGCTCTCTTGGAAATACACCCATGGCTTTGGGGTCGCCGACCGGGGCATCTGGATGCTGTTCATGTATTTGCCCCAGTCGGACTCACGCCGCGCAGCATCGCTGCGGAAACCCTCCCGAAGCGTGTCAAACAGCGGGGGCTCCTGGTCATTGGATATCTTCATAATCACAGTGTGGCACGCCCTTATATCCGCCTCTGTGCTCCGGTACGACCCCAACCGGTCCTTGATTCGCGTCTGCAAGTCCTGCTTCTTGCCGCTCACAGGCAACCCCAAGGCCTTGCACACGCTCTTGAGTGATTGGACTTTGAGCCCGGTTATCACTGGCTGAAGCGACTGGTGTTAGTGTGTCGGTGATTGCGAATACTTACGCTGTGAAGTGAGTCTAAATACGCCTGGTCCATGAACGGGTTGTCAGCACGCTTGCAATTTTCGCCCTGGTGGTTGGGGGCACTGGCGCGGATCCTGGGATCCCATGCATGAGACGTGAGTCTTGACTTTGGCTGTGGTATTGTAGTGGGAAGGTAATTGATAAACATTGGTGAGTGGTGTATTGTAGTGGGAAGGTAATTGATAAACCTTGGTGAGTGATCTATTTTATTTGGGCAAGCAATTGACAAACTTTAATTGATTGATGTATACTTGTAGTCAGGAAATTGGTAAACTTTTGAAACTTTTGGTGATTGTAATGTATAGTTGTAGTCAGGCAATTGACCAACTTTTTGTGATTGATGTATTGTAGTCAGGCAATTGACCACCTTTGGGTGATTAATGTATTGTAGTCGGGAAATTGACCAACTTTTGGTGAGTAATGTATTGTAGTTGGAAAATCGTCAACCCGACAATTCTTAATATCGACAATTACCATCTTAGAAACAGCGTTCTTGGGCTCTCAATTCAACGTCTGATTATACTACACTCCGCAGAATTGTCATTCACCGTCTGCTGCAAACGGCACCGTCGTCGAGAAAACTCACACTAGTATTTGTCCAAGTGTAGTGGAAAAGTCGTGAACCTTTCCCAGCTCTTGAGACGTTGGCCGCCCCATGTATCACAGTAGCCTTTGCAGCATTCTACTAAGATAATCTACCACCCAGTACTGACAATCTGAATCCATGGACTCAATTCGCCTCACAGACGGACTCAAAGAGCCAATGACTTGTAGATCTGTTCTTGGGCCGGATGGAGAGGACATGTGAAATCGTAACATCAATGGCGCAGGGTCCTCATATTGCACAATGAATTGGCGTTGCCAGAGCAAGGATTTGACTCTCTTTGGTCAATATTCTTGGTGTCCAGGCTGATATTCTTGGCATATAGGTCAACATTCTTGGTATCCAATTTAATAATTCAACACACGTAGCCATGGTTTATTCTGTATTTTGCCACTGGCTACTCACACTGCCCATTGCCAATCATCCTTCAAGCTACACTTGTGCTGACAACAGTATCTACAGCATCGGTATAGAACATTATAACAGCCATTTATCCTTGGATCTACGTTGGACATTCAGCCGTGATGCCCTTGTCAATATTGTAGTGAATCTAGAGCATACTTCTGCCAAGTGAAAATATTATTTGATTCAGATCGATGGCGTGATTGTCTAAGATCCATGCGACGGCTCGTAAGCGTCAATCTGGCATTTTCCCAGAGCAGCACCATATATACTGAAGCTGGTGAATATTTCTGGTTGCAATTACCGTGCATCTGGTAGGATACAACCTTGCTAAGCGACAGAATGATCCTCACGATGACAGTATAAGACACTACGAGACAATATGCGGGGTCAATACGGGGTGAAATTTCAGTAGTTAGAATCATGGACATGTCGCCCTGGCTGGGTGCTAGTGTTGAGGGACGCCTAATATGGGTTATATCAGGAGAGCAATTGAGGGACACCTAATATGGATTATATCAGGAGAGCGATTGAGGGACGCCTAACATGAGTTATCTCTTGGAGGGCGATTTGGGTAGCAATACTGGTTTTTGCTGGCATTGAGACAAACGGTGCCAAAACCCAGGAAATAGCGGCTGATTGCGACAGTTTTGCGTATTCGACGCCTAGTTTGTCATTTGTAGTATAAGTTGGATAGCCACTACACTTGAATTCCTGGTGGTGCGTAGTCATAATCGGTACAGACAATCAGTTGATGCGTGTAATGTGTCTGCAGACCGACAATCCAACTACGCAATCAGATAGTTCCAAATTAGTTGATGAGCAAGCTAGCATCGTCGGTGAGCTGGAGGCTGTATTGTCCCGCATGTCTTAGACACGCAGCGTTCCGAAGGGAGAAGCGAAGGAAACAGGGGTCTAACGAGAGTGTGTGACTTTTGTATGGTTGTGGATCGACAATGATAAACTGTGACACTGTGCAATGAATGGCGGAGCACAACTGATTAACGGCATGTGCCCGCAGAGACGCTGGTAACGGTCTAAGAAGCCCGGGCAATTGCCGGAGATCAAGCCATGGCAAGAGAAAATAACGTCTGGCATTGGCCTACAATAACAATGCATCAGTACCAATGCACAATATGATTCTACCAATAACAATGTACAACTAACCTGGTCCGCGAGCAAAAACAACACGAGTCCACTGGAAAAACCACGCCAGTCCGCGAGCAAAAATAACACCACTACAACCACATACTATAGCCTCAATATATATAATACTGCTTACCCGCATCCAGGAAAATTTTCATCTTGACAACTAACCGTTCACCTTTGTCCGGGTAACAGCACCTCTAGAGCCAAGTATTTTTTGGAGCACAACGCTGATGGAACATACCTGGCCGTACACTCATTTGCAACACAAACATGAACTTGAACGCGAGTGGCGGCGCTAATTACAGCGGCCGGCGCAAGTCGAACGCCGAGCTTGCCGCCCAGGCTGTCGCAAACGAACGGGACATTCTTCGGAACCTCAAGCGGCTTTCCATCGGGGCACTGACCCTGGCGCTCGACCCAGACCTTCTGGGCGGCGATTCCAACTTTGAGAAGTTCGTCTCGAAGCAGCAAAGCAAACGTGTCAGCAAAGACGCGCCGAAAATCCAGCTAGACACCTCCAAGTTGCTCTGGGTCCCCGCGACATCGCATCCTGGCATCGCCCCTGAGAACTTCCGCAAGCACGTGCAGTCCACCATCACCGAGATGACAGAGAACCTCAACAACGAGCCCAAGGATACCATGCCCTCGTTGAAGGATTTGACCACCGAGCTCGAGAAGTTGAGCAACATGGCTGGACTTGCAGTCACAGACGCAGCCACTTTGGCCCGCACGCTTTCCACATCCTCTCTTTCCACATACTCAGACTCCCTGTCCATTGTCGGGTCTTTGGGGCTTCTCAGGCTGCACAGCGAGGAGACAGGCCGACTGCAGGACCTGCAGCCCGTGAAAACACGCTCGCTGAGTCTTGGCGAGAACTTGGACTCGCCGTTGTCGCTTCCAAACGGAGACATTAAGTTGAAGCGTCTGAAGTGGACGACATACCGCAAGAAAACCGTCAAGCGCGACGTGGTGCGGCATGGAAGCGACTTGACCACGCGGCGAAAACGTTCCCAGGATTTGAGCAAGCACCCGCTTCCTAAGTTGCCAAATATGGACGAGTCCGAGCGTCTGGAGAAGGACCGGGCGCGGCGCCAGGCACGTGAGAAGTTGAAGCTCGAGAGCCGGAAAATTGCGCAGGAGCGGCTTGAGATTGAGCGGCAGCAGAAGGAGTTGGATCGGGAGCGTAATGAGCTTGAGCGGAATGAGAGAGAGCGAAGTGATTGGGAGCGAAGTGAGAGAGAACGTAATGAGAGAGAGCGAAATGAAAGAGAACGTAATGAGAGAGAGAAAAATGAAAGAGAGAGAAATGAAAGAGAACGTAATGAAAGACAGCGTAGTGAAAAAGAGCGCGAGCGTATCGAAAGAGACAGGGGAAGGGAGATGATGAGTCGGCAGCACCAGGAAAAGTATAGAGAAAAGTACAGAGAAAAGTACAGAGAGGAAAGACACCGGGAAGAAAAGCACCAGGAAAGATACCGAAACGAAATACACCAAGACAAGTATAGGGAAGAAAAGTATGGCGAAAAACATCTGGACAAATACCCGGAAAAGAAGTTCCAAGAGAAAAAGCTACAGCCTGAGGCCAACATCATCCGCAAGGACCAGGGAATCGGCCTACACAAATTGCAGGACCCAGTGCACATCCAGTCCAAGGAGAGAATCCAATATGAGCGACAGAATCAGGAACATCACAAGGAATACCAACAATATCAATATCAACAACAACATAGCCAACACCACCAGCACCAACCACAGCAGCATGGACACCAGCCACATCATAATCAACAATTTGACCAGGATGACCCATCTTTCTCGCCTCGATCGCGGAGCAACACATTCCTGGATGACACAGACAAACACCTACTGGCCGCACCAGAAATTTCCAAGAAACCAAGCCACAAGAGCAAGTCGCAAACTTCTGGCGACGAGGTCCTGTCCAAGAAAAAGAAGGCGTTCGCCTGGGGTCGCTCCAAGGAAAAGAAGGCAGGCATAATATCACCCCGAAAAAATAGCAGCGACTACGACTCAGAGCACAGAGAAGAGTCGCCAAGTCACCGCAAGCATGAAACCATTCACGAGAACGACTCCGAAGATAGCAGCAGGAAGGTGTTTGGGATTTTCAAGAAGAAGTCCAGCCGGAACTTGAAAGAAAAGGCGCCGGTGACTCCAGAACCAGCATTGCCAAACGGCATTATGCGTGAGTACCAGGACCGTGCTGAGGAGCAAAAGCCAGTAGTCCAGGAGACTTTCCCAGAAGTGAGCTCGATCGACGGCAAGTATGGTCCACCAGATGAGCCAGTGGCCGAACCAGTGGAGCCAGAAGAGCCTCCAATAGCCATTCCGACGCTTGCTCCAGATGCTGATCTGATTGACATTCTCTCGTCGCTTGTATCGGCTGATATGACGACGTTGGAGAAGTTGCAGCGGTTCAAGCAGTTGAACGCCAGTTCTCAGAAACCTAACCAGCCAGTTCAGTATACCGACTCGGCCTTTGGCTTCCCGCTCCCACCGTTGACACATTCCACCATAATCATGTTGGACCACCGCTTTCCAATGAACGTGGAGCGTGCCATTTACAGATTGAGTCACTTAAAACTAGCTAATCCGAAGCGTGAATTGCGGCAGCAAGTGTTGCTCAGTAATTTTATGTACGCTTACTTGAACTTGGTGAACCACACGTTGTTGCTCCAGAATATTGAAGAAGGCACGGGCGGAAACCCGTTGGAGGAGGACTTGGACGAAGCTAAGGAAGAGTTTCCTATGAACAATGCCGAAGGAGTGGTGTATAACTAACACAAGACGTGATATATAACTGATTTGCATAGGGTAAGGTTATGATCGATAGACAGCGGTGTAGGTACACGCCAAGACCAGCTCAAACAATGTTTGGTTCTTGTTGACTAAATATTCATAAGCTTCCTCTGTGGGATGCCGCTGGAGGATTGCCAAATAGAACAATGTTGCGTGGCTAATAGTCGTATTGCAGCAATGATAGGTATTTGGTATCTGTTATTGGCTATTCACTGGATAGTATACCAGTTGGAAGCAGCTGCAATCAGGGAACATAGATGATCAGGTGTATTGTCATCGAATCAAGAATATTGGCGAAAGGCCTGTTAATCTATTGAGGAATGTCACATGAAGCATTATCAGCGTAATCAAGATGATGGCACGCGTTAAAGTATATTGAAGTTAATATGCGGCTGCTGATTGATGTGACTACTATTTACGCTGGTAATTAAAACACAAGGAATTTCAATCATGACAAGAACACTATATGACCTTATTGACACATTGGCTACGGAAAGTGGTGCAAATTCCAGAAAGATCATTTGGTTTAGAGAACATTTGCGAGAGTTGATGGTATAACTACAAAACGGTGCACAGTAACTACAACGTGTGATGCGATAAAGCAATAGGGCTGTTCTGAGCTCATGACTTGTATTGTTGACAAAACTCAAGTACAATTTTTAATAAGAACAAGCGGCTTTTGGAACAGAATTATTCTTGCATACATGATTACTCGGTATGACATGCTGTGTCTCACGTGATTGTCAACCCATGAAAATGTTACATGTAGCAATGTTCAATGGTCCAAGATAGAATACAGTGAGGAGTTGGAACAAAACAGAGTCGATATTATTCGATATTTAGTTGGTTGCGATTTACAATTGTAAAGATATCAAATTGAGAGAAAAAATCAATATAGAGACTGGGTTTGAGAAGTGCATTAAGCCGTCATAAATAGTTCATTAGTACAATCTGCGTTTACTGATCTTTGACAATGGCTGTAATAATAATAATATTTATTTAAGGCTATATCTATACTAGGATCCCAGAGGAGATTTATACTTTGCCGTCTAAGACTAAGGACAGTGCTGCGATGTAGTCGTCGAGAGAAAACTCTGCGATAGAGATAAACTTTTGACTAGTACTAGTGAATATGCAGAAGTAATCGACATTGAAGGAGCGGCGAGCTTTTGTCTAGACTAATGGTGACTTGAGCCACCCCCTCATAACGTGCTGTAGCAACTAGGGAAACTACCAGTCCAGCACAGACGAGTAGAATCCTATTAGATTTTTAAGCTACACCTTATCTGAGAAATACACACGAGCTTGATTAGCGGTGTTAGTTTCTTTGTGTGTCTGTTCTTGTGCTTGAAAGGCCAATAGTGCTGGGTAGGTAAAGTCGTGGAAGGTGGATGGCTCAGCATCCTCGTATCTATTGCATGATGGGATAGCCACTGTGTTGAATAAAGTCATTGTTTTGCGTGAAACTAAGCTTCGGACGCTGAGTATTGGCTAGGTCATGGCTGTAATATGTAATCTAGGCAGTGCGGAGGTGGTCGCTTACTCAATTTCAAAGGACACAACAGTGTACTAAGACTATATATCGTTATTTTACTCCATGAATGCTATCCGGAAAAGAAATTACGGTAAAAGCAGTTGCAATGACTAACATTTAAGCTACTTGGGAATTGGATTAAACCTTGCTGGACTGCAATACCACCACTTGTTGAGAATGCTAAATAACCCACAGTCGAACATACCATCAGGCTAGACACAAGACAGCGTGCTAAACTAAAGTACAGAGTGTGGATCTACCCAAGGCAGCTAGACACAAGACGGCATGCTAAACTAAAGTACAGGGTGAAGCTACCCATCACACCAGATTACACGTCTACAACAGTCAATGTCATTGATTACTCGACTATCTCCTCCTTCTCCTCTAAAATCTCCTCTTTAATCTCCTCAATCACGGTGCTACCTTCTTCCAGTACCTCCTCGACAATTCCCAACTTCTTCTTCTTCTCCTCGGTGGCCTTGGTGTATGCACGCCACTCCTCAAGCAAACGACGACGGTTCAAGATGAGTTCACGTGTGGCCTCGCTTGCCTCCATGGCGTCCTGCTCGTCAAACTGCGCGGAATACTCGCGCAAGTTCTTGCGCACCTTCTTGCGGTCGCTTCCTGAAAGCAACGACGGAGGACGTGGACGCCAGAGCAACTGCTTGAAGTTGTCGATGCCCTGCAGGTACATCACGTCGCCTGCGAAGCTGAAGATCTTGTAGCCGTTGTCGATCTTGTGTCTCCAGGAAGAGGACCAGCCGGCCAAGTAGCGTCCAGACGGGTCCCAGTCGACGTTTGTCAAGCCAAAGTACTCGACGTCGCCAATCTGTTTCAACGAAGCTCTGACGTTCTGGTTCTTTGCGGCCTCGTCGGAGGCCAACACTGTGTTTCCGTCATAGTCCAAGTCAAAGAACTCGATACGGGAGTTGGAGGCGCTGGTCACGTTCGAAATCGCGACAAAGCGTCCCTTTGGCGACCAGTTGATGTTCACGGAGTGCTTTTCTGCGATGGTCTTGAAGTTCTTGAACTTCTTCAAGTCTACACCGGCAGCCTTGCCCTTTTTCTCGATTTCCGGGGCGTAGAAGTTGATGTTGTTCTTTGGGATTGCCAAGTTGACTGGCCCCTGGTCGAGCCGCGAGATCGTCACGAAACGGTCTCCCTTGGTTTCCCATGCAAAGTTGATGACCATCTCCTTCAACTCGATCTTCTCGACGGGAATCTCCTTCTCCCACAAGTTGAAGAACTCGAGGTTCAGGAACGTCGTCTTTTTGGATTTCGTGTGCCGGTCGACCTTCACACACAAGAACCGGCCCTCGTCCTGCCAATGGAATCGACACTCAGACACCTGGAACAAGTTCACTGTCCGGAGCACCTTCTTCAGCGGCACCTCGAGAAGCGTTACCCGGGCGGTCTGATTGGAGGTTTCTGGCGTCCAAAACGACACCACGTGCGCAAGCTCTGGCCGTCCGGCAAGTTTGATTCCAGCAGGGGCAAACTCAAACTCCTGCAACCCAGCCAACTCGACCTCCTTCGAGTCGACCAATGTCATTGTCTCAGACTCGTACACCGCCAAACCCTTTGGCACCTCTCTGGCAAAGTACTTGCCGTCATAACTCCACTTGATCAATGGCCAGTTGATCTTCTTGGACTGCTCGATTGCCGGAGGAAGCTTGAGCGTCTTGACGACTATGCCGGTGGCCAACTCCCAGATGATAAGCTTGTTACCTTCGTCCTGCTTGCCAAACGGAAAGCTGACCCGTGCCGGATGGTCTTCTGGAGGAAGCTTGATTGGCTCGGGCGAAAGAGTCACCAAGTACTTTTCGTCAGGACTGAACGCCATCAAACGCACCTCGGGGTGGAAAAACTTTTGGATCTTGTCAAAGTTTCTGCCTCCCCACGACTGTACTCCCTGTGGATGGATCGTAAGCAAATACGAGCCCTTTGGAGACCACAGAGTGAACCCAGCAGTGAAGTTGACCCGCTCCATGACAACGTCCGGCGGACTCGTGTTCTTGTGCCACTTCACCGCCACAGTGTCGCCAAAATGCGTAATGTATTGGTCCCGTCCATGGGCATCCTGCAACCATGATTTGAGGTAGTCTGTCTGCTTAAACTCAGGCACTTTTACCTCCTTCGGCTTGTCCGACACCGCGCCGTCCGCACCGTACTTCTCAATGTCCGACAACTTGTTCACAAACAACCGGTGCTTCGCATCCAATCGCCGTCCGTGAAGACTCTTCACCGCCAATTCCGCATGCTTCGCGTTCCGGAACCGCACAAAAAGGTATCCGGTCGTCTTGCCGCCCACCATCGGGAAAAAAAAAGGCTCGCTGCCGCTGGCTAGCTCCGCCTTGCTGTTGCTAAAGAGCTTCGTCAACACCTTTTGGAGCATAGGCACCTTGCTCTCGGGAGCAATCGGAGCCCCGTCTACAACAACATACTCTTCAATGCCGCTATCGGGATTCACCTTGTACTTCTCTTCGAGCGCAGAAAAGTCAAGCTCGTTGACATCCACCTCGATATCTTCAAGCCTCATATCTCCCATAATGTGCATTTTCTCCATGAAATTTTTTCACATCACCACGGGCGGGTAACTGACGCTGTCTGGGTTGCCAGGGTCGAGATTATCTTGATGGTGTTATTCTACCGTCACAGAGGTAATGTTTTATTTTGTCTATTATAATCATTTTCGAGTAGTATTATTGGAGCCATGTTTCAATTGTCGTCATACAAATGTGCGTAGATGTAGTGGAGATGGCGTATCGATATTGAATTATGTAGTTTTGAATTAATCAAAAAGCACTATACATTGTTAATTAAATGGGTTAAATTATCTTACAAGAGCTGTATTTGGAATCTGATTCATTGTTGGATGATGTTCATTCATGTGTGCTCTATGACGATGGTTGTAGTTTGAAATATTCATAGCCAATGCAAAAATGTCGCCAGATATCTAACGTCACCAGATGTCCAAGAGGTCACAAGGATCATGGGAATAGTAAATTTTCCCGCTGTCAAGACTGCTACAATATCAGACTTGTAAATAGTGGAAGCATGTACAAGCTTTTCGTCACATTAGCCAGATCATTTACAAGAAAAGGTGATTATTGTAACAATGTGCCCACCTTAATTTTTCCGATACAAGACGCACTCCTACGATTAAGATTAGATATTTTCCCAAAACATATTCCCTAGACCATTTGACGCAAGACCAAGCCAGCCGTGCCGTATAGGTCTCTCCCTTGTTCACAAATAGGTCAAGTGAATATATTCCAACAATCTTATCAATACATATCTTAGCTATTATATTACAATTCTCCTGTAATCTGCATCGTCGTATGTAGTATATTAGGCCACCGTGATACATGGGCAAATGAACATGTTAGATTTATCCTTGAGAGTCCGTGTCAAATGGGTTATTGAATTTCGCACTCAACCCGACAGTCACTTGAACATCTACCCAGTCAACTGACCAATACTCAAGTGAAATCTACTCATCCAACTATCCAATGATTAGTATATTCAACCACACTTTGTATGCTGTTCATTTGCCCAGATCACACTGACATCCTTCTATAGATGCTACATATATCAATTCATTTTATATTAAACCCACCTATTCTATGGTTCCCAAAGTAGTATAATCGTGCTAGCCGGTCAAACATGTTGCTTGGTGCTCATTGTACTGTACCAATTCGGTAATACAGCCAAGCATCAATACCTGTAGATCTCACTATAAAATGGCAGACAATTCTCCATTTCTTCATCAATCAACATGCAAACTTCAACTAGAACCAACAAGTCCAACACTGACAAGAAAACTGCCGCCAAGGATGAGCAAAAGGATAATCTCTACATGACCGATAGCATCAGTCCTGGATCCAAAGCAATGGACGCTTGTGTCATTGCTTAAATGACAATTACTGTCATTGCTTAAATGACAATTACTGTCATTGCTTAAACAGCAATTACTTTTTATTTTTATTCGTTTAATATTTATTTAGGTGCACATCTTATAAATACAACCATGGAATCTGTAGTATGGTAGCGAATCACCCAGTTCAAAATTGACAAAAGAAACGAGTGAAACATGTTATAACCATATAATTTATACACGCACATGATAAGTCAACCGACGAAATAAACTTCAACAAGCCCTCATGATTTACAGGGTATATGTTATAGCCAAAAGACATACCCACGACCAACTGTCATTTCGCATGAGACCAAGACAACAGGGCATTCTATTTTTACACACATTGCACATCATTTATTGCCATGCATACTACTCCATGGAAATACAAATCATCACCAATACCCAAGTCTCCCGCAAATAGTAGATTCAGCGAGCATTTCGACTACCTTCTGACCTTGAGAAATTTCTTCTTAGGTACCTGAGGAACTGGGGCATCGCTGGTTGGAACCACGGCCTCAGGTTCGTAGACCGCCTTCAACTGAGGATGTGCCATTAGTAATGGAGAATGAAGCGGCACGATTTCATTGATTTTGAGTCCCTTTACCTTTGGAACTTTCTGTGGGGTGTATGCGTCTGACTGTAACTGCGGGTCAAAGTTTGGGAGCTTGAGCTCCTTGACCGTCTTGAGCGACGTCACATGATTCTTCAAATAGACTGACACTTTTTTCATCAAGACCCGCTTATCCTTGACGTGCTGGTTTATGCACGACCCATCACGTTTCAACAACACCCTTACCCGCCCTGGGTTGCCAAAGTCCTGTGGATGGGTCTTGTCGGGTTCTAAAATTGTCTTCAAGTCTAGCCGGATACAGGCATCTGAGATGGTTTTTGCAAGTGGGTTTGCAACCGCCATGTCCTTTGGCACTCGACGACCCTCCGAGTGGCTTCGGTTCGCGTCAAAGTAGCATGGGTACAAAATCTGGAACAGTTTCATTTCTTCCTTGCTTGTCACCTTGTAGTTTGCATCTTGCACTGGTTTGCCGTCCTGATCGACGAGCATCGGTACGCCTTCATCTGGAAGATCTGGCTGACTTGTTTCGGGAAAGAGCGGCGGCTCGTCATAGTTGTTGGATTTCACGACCTTCGGGACGATCTTTGGCGCCACTGGAGTCTTTAGACTTGGATCGAACTGCGCCAAGTCCATGTCCATGTTGTCGATATCGTCATCATTCACTTCTTCTAGTTGAGGCATTGTCCAGAAATTGGCTGAAAAAAATCTAATGTCGACCTGAGTCACCCGGACACATGTATATTGAGGGAGGATGAGATTTGCAGGAGCATGAGGAAAGAAATACGGGATGCTAGATCGGTGATTGAGACGTTGGACGAAGATTTCCGGCATGAGTTGGCGCTTCATTTGTACTCTGCACACCTCTTGAAACAGCGGGACATTGTTCCGTACAAAAACTGGACTTCTTGGCCGTTGCCCCAGTCTTTAGTACCGGATCCCAACCCAGAGTGTACATATATTGATGTAGACCGGGTGAAACGGGATGAAAAGAGTGTAGATGTGGGGAATTCGCGGATTGAAGCCGTAAAAAATGACCAGGAGGCACTTAGCGATCCTGTGGATACGCTCAAGTACGAGATTAACAGTGCGTTCCAGAGGAGAGTGTATGAGAAGATTCACAAGAGAGGCGGGGTACCTAATGTGGATTGTGAGATGCCTGAAAGTATGAGTAACGAGGTTGTAAGGCGGTTGGAAGTTTTGATGGCTAGACTAAAGTATTGTTTGGTGGAGGATCGGGGGAAGGTATTGGGCAAGCGAAAGTTGGACTGGATGGATGTGAATATGTTAATGGGGAACGAGAGGGTTTTGCATAAATGCGAGAGTATTTTTGGTGGACAAGAGGAACAGGGAGAGGAAGAGGAAGAGGAAGGAGATGAAGAAGAAGAAGAAGAGATTGATGTCGTTGTTCAAGAAGTTGACGACGAGGACGATGAGGAGGTTGAGTTTAAAGAAATTGACAGGAGAAACATGGTTGATGAAAGTATTCGGTTGAGTAAGATGGAAGTGATTCGACGAATGGCTCAGAGGGACGATTCAAAGGACGATTGTTTGCAAGATGACGACTTGGAAAGTGTATACTGCCTTTAGTTGAATGATACAATGGATAGATGCAATATATGTAATATAGTAGCTAGGATATGAGCTGGTACAGGAGCTAATAGAAAGCTAAGAAATGCGGAATAGGTATATGGTCTGCTTATGGATGAAAATAGATGAATGGCGGGCCTAGATAATTAACATAAACTGGAAGATGCAACTAAGCTGGATGCACCTCTATTAAAATGTTTCGCTAATATAATTCTTTATATTTGGTTAACGTTTCAAGTAATTGGTCCTTGACAGTTTTACTTTACCTTTTGATGCCCTAATAGATTACAATAAACTGTATTATTTTAAAAAATGAATGCATAAACTGATTAAAACAACGCATGGCGTATTATATTGTATTACTTATAAATACCATTTAATAGTTTTAATAATTAATGAAGAGGAAGGTTTACCCTAATATTTTTGTCTCTTTTCCTTGTCTTTTGCTATTTCCTGTCTTTTCTAATGCATAAATAGTCAGACTTTTCTTTGAATTGTCAAGCAAATATATTTTAATTATTGACCAACTCTTATTCTGGTTACTATAGTACATAAAGTGTTAATTCTTAACCATTAACCTTTATTATACTGTTTTCAAACAGCCAATACCATGCAGTTGCATGATCGAGTAAATTTCGTCCATCCTAATCACACCATGTTGAAAAATTTCTGGTACAAGCCGTTTGTGCGGCATGCCAGCAATAAAAGTACGGTTACTATGAAGCGGCCGACGTTCAACTTCAAGGAGATTGTAGTTTCTATTGAAGAATACAAAAAGAGCATTGCACGAAGACAGGCCAACCATATACCGATGTTGGACGAATTGCCTGAGATGTACCAAAAGTACAAGAAATTGACGCAGGAAAACAACCAGGTTATCAGCAGCCGACGGCAGTTGCTGAATGAGATGCGAAAGGCCGAGGATAAGAGCGCAATCCGGCAGCAGCTCAGCGAATTGAAGGAGTCATCCAAAGGACTCCAGCAGCAGATTGACGTGTTGGAAGAGCAATTGTACGATGTGTGCGAGTCGTTGCCCAATTTCATTGACAAGAGTGTTCCCGATACCGAGCCTGAGGTTGTAGAGTACTTGAATATTAGCCGGGAGGATGCTTTGGCTCTTGTGCCGGATAGCAAGCAAGACCACAAGAAAATCGGCGAGGGTTTGGGGATATTGGAGTTTTCGCAGGCTGCGAAAGTTTCAGGGACTTCCTGGTACTATTTGATGAACGAGGGTGCGATGATGGAGCAGGCTCTTGTGCAGTATGCTTTGAAGTTGGCGCGGCAGCACGGGTTCAAGATGTGTATTCCGCCGTCAATTGTCAAGGGAGAGGTGAGCAATGCGTGTGGCTTCAAGCCCCGGGACCAAAACAACGAGCAGCAGACGTACAAAATCGCCGAGAGCGAGTTGGTGCTTACTGGTACTGCGGAGATTCCACTAGCGGGGTTGGGGATTGGACAGATGTTTGGACATAAGGAGTTGCCGAAGCGAGTGGTTGGAGTGAGCCGGAGTTTCCGGGCGGAAGCTGGGGCACGAGGAAAAGACACCAAGGGCTTGTACCGGGTGCACGAGTTTACCAAGGTTGAATTGTTTGTATGGTGCAACGGTGAGTCGAGTGAGGATGAATTTGGGCGGATTGTGGCGTTCCAAAAGGAATTTATTAGTAGTCTTGGCTTGCAAGCGCGAGTGGTGAACATTCCGGCGAATGATTTGGGGGCGCCGGCATATAAAAAATACGACATTGAGGCGTGGATGCCGGGCCGTGGTGAGTGGGGCGAGTTGACTTCGACGTCTATATGTGGGGATTATCAGTCTGTGCGGTTCAACAGCAAGTATGTTGACGGAGAGAACAAGCTGAGGTTTGCGCATACGTTGAATGGGACTGCGGTTGCGGTTCCACGGGTGATTGTTGCTATTATTGAGAGTTTTTATGATGGGGAAACGGGGTGTGTGGTTATTCCGGAGGTGCTACGCGGGTATATGGATGGAATAGAGAGGATTGGATGAGATGGTGATGGAAGAGATATAGAAGAGGTGGAGGTAGAAGAGGTGGAGAAGTGATGGAAGAGATATAGAAGATGTGGAGGTAGAAGAGTTGTAAATAGAAGATGTCAAGTGGTAGGTGAGTAAATAAAAATGATAATAGACTGGAAATAAACGAATTTAGACAAATAGTAGATGATACTGGATGGGCAACGAAAATATTAGGCAAATGAGACGTATGAGCAATATTGAGTCCAGCTAAACAAATGCCATACATGAATTGGACGAATATGACAGGTGAATTAGACGAATATGATGTATACAATGGATAAATACAGCAAGATAAGCAAGTGGTGAGACAAAGTGAGACAGTGAGAAGGAGTATGGTAATAATAACAAGAGGTAAGACAAATGGGTTGAACAAGACGGCAGACAATAGATTAGGAGGTAGACAATGAACACGGTGGAAATAGACGGTGCAATGGGATGAATAAATGGTGGAATAAATGATGGAGTATGATGGAGTATGATGGAATAATGATGGAATAAATGACGGAATAAATGATGGAATAATGATGGAATAATGATGGAATAAATGACGCAATAATGATGGAATAAATGACGGAATAATGATGGAATAAATGACGGAAAGAAAAACTATCGTTCAATTGATGGATTAAACAAGAATAGGACGAAATAGACAAACAAGGAAACTAGTCGGTACATTTCTCCACGGCACAACTGTACACTACACATTTACCATACCCAGATAATTACAGTGGGCAATAGTCATGAATATCCAGGAGTATTTGACAATTCCTGAATATCCAGGTGCCATGTTAATATCCAAGAGCCATGTTAATATCCAAGAGTATTTGAATGCTCAATTGCCCTGTGTGGGGAGCTGCATGTGATGGTAAGGTGACCCGGGCTGCTTGGTTTTTCCTGTGCCCATTTTGAAACTCCTATTTGATTCCCTACAGGTGTAAACGCCTACAGATTTGATACCAGCTGGCCCACGACACATCTGGGCAAACTCTAGGCAATAACCACTAAATGTCAGACGCCACGAACCAGAACTCGATATCCAGCCCAGAACTCCCGCTAGAGACGAGTATCAAGAAACGACCCTCACGCTCCAACTCCACTTCGTTTGGCGCGAACATCCTCCAGAGCTTCACAAACTCCATCCGGACCGGTCTCCTAGACGCGATGGGGAGCCACCAGGACACAGAAGCCCCGCTTCCGATTGACGTCGACGGCGCAAACGACCCCGGCTCGTTTTCGGACCCGAACTTGTCGACGCCGCATATTCCGAATATGATCATCGACGAGAGCGTGCCGCCGGCGACAGAGTCGTCTGGCGGCAAGCCCAGCAAAAGCGGCAGCTACTCGATGCGGCTCACGCCGTACGTCGACAACAACTCGAGCAGCGCGGCACTCTACTTTGGCCCGATAATAAGGAAGGTGATGCCGGACACCGTGATCCAGATTGGCCGGTACACCGAGAAAAACAAGGACGCGCTTAGCGCGGCACCCAGTTCGCTGGCGCCTGTGGTGTTCAAGTCCAAAGTGGTGAGCCGCACCCATGCGGAAATCACGGTGGATGCACAGGGCCACTGGTTCTTGAAGGATTTGGGTTCGTCGTCCGGCACGTTTTTGAACCACCGACGGTTGAGCCAGGCGAGCCAGGCAAGCGAGCGGTTCCAGGTGAAGGAGGGCGACTTGTTGCAGCTTGGAATGGACTTCCGGGGCGGCACCGAGGAGATTTACCGGTGCGTGAAGATGCGCGTGGAGTTGAACAAGTCGTGGATTCGCAAGACCAAGGCGTTCACGCAGCAGGCGCACTCGCGCATGAAGCAAATCAACCCCGAGTTTGACACGGGCGAAAAGATCCAGTGTGTCATTTGCTTGGAGGACTTGAAACCGTACCAGGCAATGTTCACGTCCCCGTGCTCCCACTCATACCACTACAAGTGCATCCGCCGGGTGATACTACGCACTTACCCACAATTCTCGTGCCCAACGTGCCGGGCCTTGAGCGATTTGGAGGCCACTGAGGACACTGATAGCAGTGATGACGAGGACGATAATGCATGATCACGTGAGAATCACGCCACATAATAATGTAAGGATCACTCGTGACACGTGACAACATGCTCCATGGTATACCAGTGGGTTGTCATGTGTTGGCGGTGTTGATATGGTGTATGAAATATATTAATCTACGTGCCTAGTCGGCCACTAGTTGAGTAGAGTTGGGTAGTTGAGTAGAGTAGAGTAGTAGAGACAAAAACTAGATACAAGAAACTAAAAACCAGGAACTATATACTAGATACCAGATACTAGATACTAGATACTAGATACTAGATACTAGATACTAGATACTAGATACTAGATACTAGATACTAGATACTAGATACTAGAGACAAAAACTAGATACAAGAAACTAAAAACCAGGAACTAGATACTAGATACTAGATACTATATACTAGATACTAGATACTATATACTATATACTATATACTATATACTATATACTATATACTATATACTAGATACAAGATACTCAACACTCAATACCCAACACTCAACACAACACTGAATCAAAGATGGCCAAAAGAAGCCAGATTTCAACTTCCCAAATCGTCGGCAACCATCGAACCAGTATTCTACTTGCATTGCCAAGACTATTAGATGGCAAAAGACTACAATACTGGTCAAGCCTTGCAGACTCTAGGCACGTTGCTCCAATTGATGTAGTTTGACGCCAGTGTTGTTTTCCATTTGAGACGACGTGCCATCAACCTTGGAGCCTAGTATAGCCTACGATATTATCAAGCAGTAATGTAAAGCAATGATGTAAGCAGTGTAAGTACTGGTGTAGTGAGTAAAGTCAAGAATATTCCAAAACAGTGCGCCTGCATACTCACAATGTCGCATAACTTATTGTAACAGAACGACCCATTGGTACAAGGTGAACATCCATTTGCCAGCAACAATAGAGCCGGCAATTATGCTGGTCTCATCTACTGTGGCATTGTCCCTTTAGGACTACACAAGCAAAATACACCAGCAAAATACAGTTCTCGCACTACTGCAGACTTGGGTGTACTAGAACGATTGGGCTACCTGCCCTAAAATTTTTCACACCAAAAGTACAGCTCGGGAAACTATTACAGACGAGCCAGAAACTATTACAGACGAGTCCAAAACCAATTACAGACAAACCCCGGACAATACTCCCCCTGCCAATACGAAAAACCCTCCATTGGAAAAAGACACTGCCCCAGGGCATTTAATAATGCGGCTGTGGCCACATGACACAGCGCGTCAGCACGTGACCAGTGTATGTAGTGTGGCTCCAGTGAATTCCACGTGAGTACCAATGGACTTTTACTGTGTGTATCTTCTCCAGTCGCTCAAGACACGTGGATTTTATATTGGCTCGACGCCCGACCCGGAGCGGCGGCTACGACAGCACAACGGGCTTATTTCGCAAGGCGCGTTCCGCACGAAGCTGGAGCGCCATCGTCCGTGGGAAATGGTGCTTGTAGTGTATGGGTTCCCCAGTCGAGTGACGGCACTCCAGTTTGAGCATGCGCTCCAGCATCCGTTGCTGTCACGGTACTTTGTGATGTCACTCCAAAGGGGCCGATCTCCACGATACCATCTTGCCAATGTTCGTATGCTTGTTACAAGTAAATACTTTTCCCGGATGGACTTGCAGGTAGGATTGCTAAACCGGGACACCAGCAGGATATGGCAGGAAAACTATCATGAGATACCTGGGACTGTTGCTTGGCATCCATTTAGGGACGTGACCCACTGTGTAGAGTCGTGGTTACCAATGTCTGGGGTTGCCGCTGGTGGCGAGTGCCATGTATGTGGGCAGCTGGTGGCGCGGCCCATGGGCTGCCCCTGGTGCAGTGCTGCGTTCCACGAGACGTGTCTAGCGGCGACGTTGTTGCAAGACGACTGCCGGCACATTCTTCCATTTCGTGGGCTGTGTCCCAGATGCCAGGGTGCCATGTCATGGCGAAGTTTGATGGGAAACTACCTCAGATTACGAACAGATGCAAAGCACTGCGTCGACGCACCGCATGGGACCATAAGCCCACTAGCCACGCACGACCAACGGAGCTAGTAACCAATGGAGGACCCTACTGAGGACCCGGGCGGAAGTCCGCGCCGAGCCGCCTGTGTTGGGCGGCTCCTGCGGGGCGGCTCCTGCGGGGCGGCTCCTGCTGGGCGGCTGGTGCCTGGCGGCTGGTGGTGTGCCAATCAGGCGATGAGGCATGTATTGCGGCGCATCGCCATGCACATGTACAGTTGTACTAGTGTGGCCTAGCAACGTTTCTTTTTCGTCCCCAAGAGTCACTTTTCTCCCAGCAAAATCCACCGCTGGCACAAACGTTTGCAAAATTCATGGAATGGCAGCTCCTACGCTAAAGACCATTCTCGACGACCAGGCGTGCGCACCATACTCCCAGCTCGAGTTCACAAACTTCCTCAGACGCACCCACTGCTTTGAGAACTTTGAGTTCCTCCAACAATTGGACCGTTTCCGCTTGGCATCCGCGACCCGCCAGAGGCAGCTCTGGCCCCAGATGCTCGCGCGGTTTGTCCACATCTCGTCGGACAGCGAAATAAACCTCAGCGGAGACATCCGCAACAAGCTCTTGCAAGACCCAGTGCCGTTACCGGTCGTGCTCGATGAGGCAAGGGCAGAAACGTACTTGTTGTTGCAAGATGCGTACATTCAGTTTTTGAAAAGCGTACGCAATCATGAGGACAACAAGCGGTACGTCAAGATTGAGCCGCCGCAGGCGCGGTTCACAGTGGCGGGTGACTACTGTTTGGTGCGGCCGTGCCCCTCGCCGTTGAGTGACGACGGCGGCCGGACGAGCATGACGGAGTTGGAGATACCGGGGTTGGACGAGTACATCAAGAAGCAGGGCTACACGTACGACACGGTGCCCGAGTATGATTATGAGCGGATTGCCGGGAAGCGGCGGTCGTTTCTTTCTAGGGACTGGAGGAAGATGGGGCGGAAGTTGAAGTTGATGTGAGAATAGTGCCATGGGCCATGTATTATATTTGCAACGAGGAATGAATAAAGGTGTAACGAGGAATGAATAAAGATGCAACGAGGAATGAATTGATGTGCAGCGAGGCATGAATTGATGTACAATGAGGAATGAATTGACGTTCAACCAGGAAATGAATTGACGTACAACGAGGAATGAATTGACGTGCAACGAGGAAATGAATAAATGTACAACGCATGTATCACGTACAGCTCTGAGATGGATGTCTCAGACCAACATTGCTATACAGCCGGGCGACATGGTTCTATACGGTAGTTATATTGTGTGGCATATCTATTGTGTATATCTAGTATGGTATATTAAATGGCATGGGATATGATCTGGTACAGTGTACCGTCTGGTACGATGTGTCATCTTTAGGTACCAATACCAGTATATTATCTATAGATACCCGTGCACTATCTAAGGTACGATATATTATCTAGGTGCGGTATATTATTTATAGGTAGGGTATATTATCTATAGGTAAGGTTACTGTCTATATTGCCTATAGCAGTTCTATGGCGGTATATTATCTACCGGTTGCTATACGGTACCTATGCGGTACATAATCATACAGGTTCTCTACCAGTATATTATCTAGGTGCGGTATTTTCTAGGTGTGGTATTTTCTAGGTGCGGTATCATCTATAGGTTGCTATACAGTATATTATCTATACCAGTATCCACACCGGATCCTATAAGTCCATCATCTACA
This sequence comes from Saccharomycopsis phalli, assembly GCA_020342235.1. Classification (NCBI taxonomy): domain Eukaryota; kingdom Fungi; phylum Ascomycota; class Saccharomycetes; order Ascoideales; family Saccharomycopsidaceae; genus Saccharomycopsis; species Saccharomycopsis phalli. The sequence goes on from CP073212.1 coordinate 252,017, forward strand.
TCAGTTTCTATACAGTTCAAATACCAGTAATACCACTACATTATCCATACAGTACATCATACTGGCTCCTACGCCGGCACCCATACTGGTTTACAGTACATTATACAGATTTATATGGCCTATACCGACACCTAGAACAATCATCTATACACCTTGACTGGGTTTTCAATAAAATTCTTTTCATTTGGAGCAGTCCCCACCAGGCCAAACGCCAACTGCGCAACCACGTGCCACGAACCGTCCACCTTATCCTTGAGAGCCTCCTGAACCGCGGCATTGAAATGCTGCAAGTTCGCACCCAAGCCCAACGCACTGAGCGCTTGCCAGACCCCGATTTCAGCCGCGCCGTTGGCGTGTGACGCCCAAACCGGAACCAAGTCCTTCAACCGCTCATACTTGGCAGACACAGTTTCAATGGTAGGCGCGTGGTCAAAAAACACCACAGTTCCGTAGGAGTCGTCCTTCAAAGATTGAGGACGCGCGTGGAACGGTTGGTCCTTGACGGCTTCGTAGACGTCTGTCCACAATTTTTTGTTGGCGTCGCCAAAGAGGACAATGGCTCTGATGTTTTGGATGTTGAACGGGGTCGGTCCGTTTTTGACAAACAACAGAGTAATGTCGGTGATTTGGTCCTCGGTGACTCCCGGAGGAAGTTCCGGTTTGATACCGTAGACGGTTCTTCTGCCAAGGACTAGTTCTTCCAAGACTTTTAGTTTCTGAGCGCCAAGCGACATTGTATGGAAAAGGGAAAAGATGAGGATAAGATAAAGATAAAAGAATAAAGATAAGGACAAGGATAAGGGAGGAACGACTGCTATTTGTACCAATGGCCATGTGATTTCGTATCATTTTACGCAGAGTCGTTACATGATAAACACCCCCGATCCGGGCACACAGTTTCCTGCTGACTAAATACACGTTATGTCATGCTGACTAAATACATATTATCTCATGCTGACTAAATACACGTTATTTCTTGCTATCTTCTATTAACCTTGTTCAACTTCCGCGCAGTATTGCCGTTATTCCGGGTGTTTTGCCCTCGAACCGGAAGTCCCATGGCATGCCGGAGACCGGCATACGAGCCAATCTCACGCTTCAACGCGATGTTGGCCCTGACATTATTCCGCGCAGCGTTCTCAATGGTAATCTCCGAAAGCTCCTTGGTAAGACTCATGATGTTCTTTTCCGAGAGCTGGAACACCTTCATTTTCGGGAAAAACCCGAGCTTGGCCACGATCCGGGTAGCCTCGGGGACCCCGAGCCCGTAAAACGTCTTTGAAAGGCCCTCCTGCGGTTAGCAAGCACTTCGCCCGTAATATCTACTTACAATCACCGAGAGCTTCGGCTTGATTGCTTTGCCGAGAATGTGAATCGCCATTAACAATGTCGCTTGGGTCGCGCAATTTTTCACGGACGCGTTACCCGCCCAACCACAGCTTTGACACCTCGTAGGTGAGAAACGTGACACACGAGGCGGGAAGCGACCGGAGAAGGTTGATCGAGAGCCCATTGTAGAACCCACGGATGCCTCCGGTGCTGTATATCTGCGCAGCGGTGTTGTATAACCCAGAAACCGCGTCGTACGACTGGAGCCGTGACTTGAGCACCTGGAAAGGGTAGAACGCGGTTGTAGACACGATTTTCGCGACACACGCAACATAAAGGTACTGGCCAACGGACAACGGGCCCTGATGGCGATGCTTCATTGTGTCGTAGATGGTCATGTGGAGCGAGCCCTGGAAAACGGCAAACAACGACGGGGTGAAGCCCTTGAACCACGTGACCACGGGTTCGCGGAGGAGCAAATGGCGGATAGCATGGGCGGTGGATGCGTAGGCGTGTGGGGAGTTTTTGTTTGTCGACAAGAGACGAGTTTTGAGCACCCAGATGGGGTTTGTGAGTAACGAGGTGAGCAATCCGGCGGCAATTGACGAGGACATGTAGTTTACCTGGGATGACTGGCCGTGGAGCGACTTTAGTTCCAGGTATATGGCGAAGTAGATGCTCCAGGAGGACGCGTTGCCGAGGAGGTTGATTGGGAGCCCACGATAGACGTTGCGGAACGAGGCAATGTCCTTGACCACGGCAGTGATGGTTTTGAGCCCTGTTGTGGGGGATAGCTGGAGTCTAATTTTGAGGACGTCCAAAGGGTGGCATATTGCGGTTGACAATGCACCGGCAGTGAGGCCGGCGACGATTTCCGTTTGTCTTTTGGAGTACAGCATTACGTGATGGCCGTGATGTGCCGAGCTGGTGAGTGGTTGTTGAAATATGCAACTGTATAAAATTTTGGTGGAACGAGAGCCAGTGGTATGGGGCGATGGAAGAGAGGAGAGAAATAAGAGAGAGGAGAGAGGAGAGAAATAGGAAAGAGAAGAGAAGAGAGAAAGAGAGATGAAAGAGAGAAAGAGAAGGGAAGAGAAGAGGGAAAGAGAAGAAATGAGAGTTGGAAGGGGAAAGAGGAAAGCGTTGGAAGAGGAACAGAGGAAAATATGGAGATTGTGAAAAGGGACTAAAAAGGGACTAAAAAGGGACTAAAAAGAGATGGTGAAAAGAGCCAGCGGGGCGGGTCAATTTTGAGTGAGGAGTCTAGTCTAGAAGAGTCTAGTCTAGAAGAGTCTAGTCTAGAAGAGTCGAGAGTGTATATAGGATGGAGTATTGAATTGTTTATATATTTATTTATATATTTAAATTTATTTATGTATTTATTTAAATTTAAATTTATTTATATTTGTATATATTATTTGTATATATATATTTGTATATATATATTTGTATATATATATTTGTATATATATATTTGTATATATAATTTGTATATATATATTTATTTATCTATTTATTTATATATTTATTTATATATTTATATTTGTATACTTATTTATCTAAATTTATTCATCTAAATTTATTTACATTTGTACATTTATTTATATCCATGTATATTCATGTATATTCATATTTTTTTATTCATTTAATATTACCTGTTTCTCTGTATTACTTCATTACCCATTCTGTATTCTCTGTTCTTTATTTCCATTTCCGTCTCTGTCATTGCCGTTTATTATTTCCCTCTTTGTCATTCCCTCTTTGTTATTTCCTTCTTTGTCATTCCCTCTGTCATTTCCTCCATCGTTCTTCCATCATTACTCCGTCATTCCTCAATCATTACTCCTCCCCATTCCGTTTTCCATTTCAAAATCACTCCCATCATTCCCTCACCTCTACTTCCTCACCACCACCTCTTATTTCCCACTAAGGTTTGTAGCAAGAGCGAGCAATTTGCATGCATGCTACCTTGAGATGAAACACCATCAGTCATCACCAGGATCGCCCACGAGTATACAAACCGCAGCCTGTAGACAAGAACAACCAAATCTAGGCACGACGACGCAGCCCGTCGCAACTAGCTAAGAGAAAATATACATTGCAAAACTTGGCCGTTTGGTAGTCCAGCTATCGACACATACCCGGCCGCAAACGTCAGTCGTGATGTAATTGCCTAGGGTGTTAGGAATCCTTGTCCTGTCTCGTGGCGCAGATTTTCAAACTTGCCTAGCGTTTTTACAACCCACGCAAAAAGACTACTGGGTATATACCACACATTGGGCCAGAGAGACTCTAATCGCGAGGGCACCCGGATTTGCGCAACACACCTTCATTCACCGGACCATTAGAGCTAGAACCGCTGGCCGCTCGCTCACTTATACAGTACATGTGTCTGGCCCCACGCACAGCATGGCAGACACCGACTTCATCACAATAACGTTGCTCTTTGTCAACTCAATCCGACAGGACCTCACCATCAACGACACGTTTCTCCAAGTAAACAACTTGCCCTACGACTCCGTCGCCCAGGTCAGAATCGCAGACATCATCGGCTTCCTCATCACAAACTGGCAGCCGAAATGGGGCCAGAAGCCCTTGAATATTGCCCAGGTCCGCTTCATCCAGCTTGGCCGCTCGCTCCGCACTGCCTTGTCGTTAGGCGACTTGAATCTATCAAAGTCTGCAGTGTTCCACGTCAATCTCCGCCCGGTATCGGTCAAGGACACTTCCAACCGCCGCGCAAGCTTGTTGGTGCCGACGTCCCACAGCAAACGCACCACTCGTGTCTTCTCCAACAACGGCCAGCCAATGACAGTCAACACCACCGACGACATCAACTTTGCCGTCAACGACAACGGCACCACCACAGTAATCGGCAACGAGGTCGACATCTCGACGTACTACAACGACCGCTACGGACTCAACATCCCTGGAAACCGCATGAGCCACAATATTCCTGGAAACCGCAACAGCTACTTTTCGTCGTCGCGGAACCGCCAGAGCTACTTCGAGGCGCCGACCACCGGCTCGTCGCAGTCGTACCTGATCAACCGCAGCTACCGGCGGCGCTACAGCGACGACACCACCGAAGAAGACGACGATCTCGAATCGGACGACATTGAACAGCTCGGCACTCTCCAGCCGCAGCCCGAGTTCCATCACGTGATCACGACGAGCAAGGGGTTGCGGGAGCAGGCGGCGCGGGACGCGCCCCCCGGGACGGTTCCGGGCGGCCCGCCGGCGGGGCTGCTACCCAGAGAGGCCCCCCGCACAGGGGCCCCGTCCCGGGGCGGGCCCCAGACTGACTCGCAGGGCTGCTGCACGATTGTGTAGTTTGCAGGGCGATAAGGCAGAAGCACCGAAAATCTTTGTTACGCTTGTTTATTTCTTTCATGTCGCTTTTTTTTTATGTTATATACACTTTTTAATTCCCCCCAAAACCCGTATGACTCACCCATGACTAATTTTTCCACGCATGTGACCGCGCAGTATAAATTGCCCCGAGAAAAACTTCATCTCCAATGTGTGGAATATTTGCAGCCTACCGCTTACCAGACGCCCTGGCCTACAAGGACCAGGCGTTGAAACTCTCGAAACGGATCCGCCACCGTGGCCCGGACTGGAGCGGCAACTTCAAGTCACAAAACAACCACACCATCCTCTGCCACGAGCGCTTGTCCATTGTCGGCGTGAGCTCGGGCGCCCAGCCAATCACCAGCGAGAACGACGCCTTGGCGCTCACCGTCAACGGCGAGATCTACAACCACATCGCGTTGCGCGAGTCGTTCCCTGAGTACCCGTTCAAAACCGCCTCCGACTGTGAGACCATCATCCCATTGTACCAGAAGTACGACCTCGACGCGCCAAACCACTTGGACGGCATGTTTGCGTTTGTGCTCTACGACGAAAAGCGCGACCGTGTCGTCGCCGCACGAGACCCAATCGGAGTCATCACCTTGTACATGGGCCGCAACTCCGCCCAGCCAAACACCCTCTATTTTGCCAGCGAGCTCAAGTGCCTCACTGAGGACTGCGACCTGATTGTCGCCTTCCCGCCAGGTCACGTGTACGACTCCGACACCGACCGGATCACGCGCTACTTCAACCCGTCGTGGTGGGACGAAAACAAGATCCCAACGACCCCGGTCGACTACGCAAAGTTGCGCCACACCTTGGAGTTGGCCGTCCGCAAGCGGCTCATGGCAGAGGTGCCGTTTGGTGTGCTTCTCTCCGGCGGATTGGACTCGTCGTTGATCGCCTCGATTGCCGCACGTGAGGCTGCACGTGCCTCCGAGAACACCGACCTGGACGAGTTGGCAGGCGTTGACAAGGACGGGAACTTGCACTCCAGCAGCTGGGGGAAGGTGCATTCCTACGCCGTCGGCTTGAAGGATGCACCAGACTTGTTGGCCGCGCGCAAAGTCGCCAAGTTCATTGGCACCTTGCACCACGAGTTCACCTTCACCTTGGAGGAGGGCTTGGACGCGTTGAGCGACGTCATATACCACTTGGAGACCTACGACGTCACCACCATCCGCGCATCCACGCCAATGTACTTGCTCAGCCGCAAAATCAAGGCCCAGGGCGTCAAGATGGTCTTGTCCGGCGAAGGCTCCGACGAGATCTTTGGCGGATACCTCTACTTTGGCGCAGCACCAAACGCAGCCGAATTCCACACCGAGTGCGTGAAGCGGGTCAAGAACTTGCACTTTGCCGACTGTCTCCGTGCAAACAAGTCCACCATGGCCTGGGGCTTGGAAGCACGGGTGCCATTCTTGGACAAGGCGTTCCTCGACCTCACCATGAACATCGACCCGCGGGAGAAGCTCATCAAGCCAGAGGAGAAGCGCATCGAGAAGTACATCTTGCGTAAGGCGTTCGACACCTCCGATGACCCGGCCGCCAAGCCGTACTTGCCAGACGAGATCTTGTGGCGCCAAAAGGAGCAGTTTTCCGACGGTGTCGGCTATGGCTGGATCGACATGTTGAAGGACACTGCCGAGGCCACAATCTCCGACGAGCAGTTTGCCCATCCTAAGCCGGAATGGGGCGACGACATCCCAACCACCAAGGAGGCCTACTGGTACCGCTTGAAGTTTGACGAGTTGTTCCCGCAAAAGGCGGCCGCGTCGACTGTGATGCGGTGGATTCCAAAGGCCGACTGGGGGTGCCACGAGGATCCAAGTGGACGATATGCCAAGTTGCACGAGCAAAAGGTTGACGAGGTGAAGTAATTGTTGACATTGTGGCGGGCTTGCAATTGGATTGGATATGTGACTTAATTAGACATGGTGGACACTGTGTGTATATAAACTATAAACCATCAATATTCGTGCTGTAGCCACTACATTGTACCATGAGAGACCTGATGTATGTAGACCTGATGTATATAGACCTGGATGTATGTAGGCTTGGATGGAGATGTAGATCTGGATTGACATGTAGATCTGGATTGACATATAAACCTGGATTGACATATGTAGACCTGAATTGACATATAAACCTGAATTGACATATAAACCTGGATTGACATATAAATCTGGATTGACATATAGACTTGGATTGACATATAATCCTGGAGTAAACCTGGGGTAGACCTGGAGTAGATTATTGTTGAGGTTGGAAACCACAAGTCACCTACAACGGAGAAGCAATTCTACGTTGAATGTACTCACGGCACAACATGCACAACAATAATAATAACATTTATTTTTGTATTTAGCTATATATTGTCTCTGGCATTACGGTTATTCGACAGATATATTTTCACTCAGGAGCATCAGGCCCCATTGCTGTTGAAGAAAACCCATTGTCAACCCTCACTTGATTGCTTGGGATTAAAAACTTCAATTTGGAGCAATCATATTGTCGGTACTTAGTACTTGTACTGATTGTGTAAGCCTGGTCGCCCTTGTTGCCGAGTGTGACCGCTGAATCTCGCCATATGTCGGAGGAGTCATGTTCCACACGCTCTGGCAAAACTATACAAGTTTATGGATTGATTAACAAACACTTTCCAATAGCTCTGGACATGGTAAATCATGTATGATGGAGGGGGAATCCCACATCTTTTGTACTTTGGGTCATTGCCAAATAGTTTGAGTAACGAGCCGTCTGTGTGGCTTTTTCCACTGAGTAGTTGTGATGCTCAGTTGAGGATTGTCTTGGGGCTGCAAGCGCTTCCGTAGTTTAAGGAAACAAGTAAATTTCAATTCAATCGTCACTACCGTTTGATTATTCAATTACAAAGCAACAAAACTCATATAACTAACTAAACATCTGAGCACAAGTTTGTAACAATGCCACATTCTCTGGATAATGAAATCGGTATTGACAATTATACAGTAAACCTATGTAGTAGACTATAGAGTAGACCTGTAGAGTAGACTTATGGAATAGATTACGGAACAGACCTATGGAATAAATCTGGAGTATACTTCTAAATTACACTATGAAATAGACTTATGCAATAGACCTAGAGTAGACCTGGTGTGCAATAGAATACACAACTTGAAAGTGCTACGACCATAACTAATCCAAAATTGTAATTACCACGTTGAAACAAAATTCCTCCATTGCGAGATTCAGCAGTCAAACTTACCCAAGGGCACCAGGCTTATCTAACAAGTACTACGAATTGAGAAAACTAATCAATTGTAATAATACTAGGATACGAGTTGGTAAAGGAACTAAATATACTCGCTTGACAACTCAAAGTGACTATTTATACTTGAGAAAAGACGCCAGCCAAAGAGAAAGACAATACTGTTGTAGGAAATGTTTCTAATTAGGCCATTTACTTTGACACACGTGAAATATCAAAAGAATCGGAAACAAAATATTAGAAAAACTCTCAACTCCATTACAGCAATCAAGGAATAATCTCAGTCAATTATGTGAGTACTGATGGACTTATCATCAGGTGCCTCAGGATTTCTCACCCACTGCCCCCAGAATATTTATAAACGAATACACTTGTCAAATAACGACATCTTCAGAGACAATACAACCAAATACAATAATACCATGTAAATCAAGACTGACCGCAATTCCTCCGCTACGCCTACTCATGTACACGTGACACACAGCCTCTTTAAGCTGGCACTATATATACACCACCAGATATTTTGCTACATCTTGCCACATCCCACAAAGTCCCCAACCAACTCCATTGCCCATGTATAATCATCCATCACTACAGTCTTGGTAATTCGCTGCAGATCCCGTCCGCACCACTTACCCGGCCTGGACCATAACTCCAGCAAAAACATTTGTAACTCACCATGGATTTCGAGTCAACCGAGGATTTGGACGGGGTGCGATTACCATGGAACGCGTTCCCCACGTCGAGTCTCGACACGGCCAATCTCTCTGTGCCCCTCTCGTGTCTCTATACCCCGCTCCACGAGAAGGAAGACCTTCTGATTATCCAGGATAATCCCGTAGTCAACAAGACCTCCGGCACGGTACTAAACCCGTTTTGCCATGTCGACATGGGTTCGCGCACCTGGACGTGTCCCATTTCGAACTCGCGAAGCCCGCTTCCGGCACACCTTGTGGAAAACCCCCAGTGGTTGCAAGAGATTATGACCAACACCACCATCGAGTACAGCTTGGACAAACAGGCGCAGTTCCCGTGCATATATCTCATTATGATCGACCTTGCGACCGACGCGGAAAACTTGCAGGCTCTCAAGGACACGATTCTCTCGTCGCTCAGCATTCTTCCTGAAAATGCGCTAGTCGGCCTCATGACGTTTGGCAAGCACGTCAGCATCTACCAGTTGTCCGACGACAGCAGCTGCACCAACTACGTCTTCAACGGGGCCAAAATGTACTCCATGACCCAGCTCCGCACCAAGCTCGGCATCATTTCCAACGACATGCGTTCACCAAACACCGACCTGTACATTGGCTCCAAGTTCTTCCAGCCGTTGTACCGCTGCGAATTCGTGATCCAGATGGTCTTGGACAGCATCACCGATAGCCTCTTTGCCGTCAACCACGCAAAGGAACGTCCTTTGCGCTGCACAGGAACCGCAATCGCCATTGCCATCAACTTGCTCGAGACGTGCTTCCCAAAAACCGGAGTCGAGATCCTCGCCTTCCTCTCCGGCCCGGCTAACCACGGGCCCAAGGGCAAGATCACCACCTCTCTCTTGAAAGATCACTTGCGGTCCCACAAGGACATCCAGAAGAACAAATACCTGACCGACAGCAAGAAATTCTACTCGATGTTGGCGTCCCGGGCTTGCAAGCAGGGCTACATCACCAACTTCTTCATTGGAAGTCTTGACCAGGTCGGATTGTACGAAATGACGTCGCTCAGCGACCAGTCTGGGGGCAGCGTGATCTTCTCGGATTCGTTCCAGACATCTATCTTCAAGAACTCGTTGATCAAGTACTTGCAGAACCAACCCGATGAAGAAACCCCCGAGGACACAACATACGGTTTGAACGGATCTCTTGAGGTCAAAACCTCCGCCAGCCTTAAAATCACCGGTATGATAGGTCACGTGACATCGTTGCAGAAGAGTGGGACCAACGTCGACGGGCAGCAGATTGGGGTTGGGGGTACCAATTCGTGGAAGTTGCTGAAGATTTTCTGCAATTCAACGTATGCTGTCTACTTCAACATCAGCAAAACCGTCAACCAGAAAGTGCCAAGTAGCAACGGTGCGTTTATTCAGTTCCTCTTTTACTACCAGCATCCAAGCGGGAACTACAGGCTTCGCGTGACTACGATCCAGCGACCTGTGTATAATTTCAGCACCAGCAAACAGATGTTTGTCGGGTGTTTTGACCAGGAAGCCGCAGTGGTTGCGATTGCGCGCATTGTATCCCATCGGATCTTTGTCACTGGCGAAAACCCCGAGACCACCAAGAATTGGTTGGACCAGGTGTTGGTGACGTTGATGAAGAACTTTGCCAGCATCAGCAGCGAGAAAAACATCGAGATCAGCAGTGGGTTCAACATGTTCCCTCAGTTTATATACAATCTCCGCCGGTCGTTTTTGTTGAGGCTTTTCAACTACTCGCCAGACGAGTCTGTCTACTACAACCACATTCTTCTCCATGAGGACACAAACAACTCGCTTATCATCATCCAGCCTACGCTCACGAGCTACGAGCAGAACCCGGACGATCCGCAGCAGATTGACTGCGAGCCGGTGCTTTTGGACTCGATCTCGGTGAAACCGACGCGGATTTTGCTTTTGGATACGTTTTTCGAGGTGCTAATATACCATGGCGAGACCATTGCCAACTGGAAGCAGCTTGGGTATCAGAACGATCCGGAGTATGAGGACTTCAAGCAGTTTTTGCAAATGCCAAAGAATGAGGTTACCAATATCCTCATTGACCGTACGCCGCTCCCACGGTTTATTGACTGTGACGAAGGTGGATCGCAGTCGCGGTTTCTCTATTCGAAGCTCAATCCTACAAATTCGTATAATTCGCAGAATATTTACGGAGGCGGAGGGGCGGTGATTTTGACTGACGATGTTTGTTTGCAGACGTTTATACAGGAGATAACTTTGCGAGTGAAGAAGTAGGAGGTTTTGAGTGAAGAAGTAGGATGCGTTTCGAGTGAGGTGTAAAGAAATTTGTAGGTAAATAGAGATAAGAGTAAAGAAATGATCCGACTTGAGTAAGAAATGTTTGATGGTGGTTGTGTTGAATGGGTTAATAGATGATCAGTTGATCATTGGGCACAAACCAAACGACGGTGAAAATGAGTTGTATATAGTCAAATTGTGGTGTGAATAATAGTCAACCTGGGTTATTAAATATTGTCAAATTGTGCTATAAATAATGGCAATCTGAGTTGCAATCTGAGTTATAGACAATAGCACGAGTTATTAAGCAACCACACAATTGACCAAACTGTAATTTACGATGGTATCCGATTATTTAAATGATCAACGATCGACTGGTTGAGATCACAAAGTTAAATGTGCTGAGCAAGTTGGGTTGAGCAAGTTGAACTGAGCAAGTTGGATAACCAGTTGGACCAGTTGAATTAACCAGTTGGACTGAACAAGTTGAATTGAGAAAGTTGACTTGAGAAAGTTGACTTGAGAAAGTTGAATTGAAAAAGTTGAATTGATCAGGATCAAGTAAGTGGGATTGACCAGTTGAATTACCAGTTATCATTTGAATTACTAGCTAATCAGTTGAATTCAGTCATCAGTTAAGTTAAGTTAAGTATATTTAGTTCTGTATTTAGCTATATATTGTCTCCGGAAACACGGTGATTCGACAGATATATTTTCACTCAGGAACATCCTGAGGCAGCATTCTATTGAAGAAAACCCTTTATAACCCTAAACGGTTATATGGGCTGAAAAACTTCAATGGGAGCAGTGTTGTTAGTGGTTTAACGTGACTGGCTATTGGTTATGCGAGAAGCCTGGCCATCCTTCGGCTAAATGCCGGCGCTATCCGGCCGCTGAATCTCGTGACGATGGGCGCACGACTCGTCGGGGTCGTTCATTGCTCGTTTGCGAGACTTCCTTGTATTGCCCTTCTGAGGCGTAGTGTGCTCTTTCTGGAGACTTTCTTGAGTATTGGGGCGGTTTGGTGGGGCTCGAACCCGGTAACTACCTCATGATGCGCCCTCCATAAGGCATGAGGTGTTTTCCATTCGGCCAAACCTCCTGCCCCCAGTCATCAGTTGAACCATGGTGTACATGGTGTACATCACTGACCTGTATTTATATACATCTACATCACAGAATCGGGAACCTGGCATGGCTACAATTGAATAATTATTAACGCACAGTTGAGTGACTGCGCATGTATCTTCAAGAGATATCATGTCATGCTGTGTTGATACCGCGTATTGGCACTGGGTGTGAGTACCGAGTCTCCATTGGACATACCCCGGGTAACTCCCGTATTTAACCTGGCGCGGTGTGGCTCAAGTGACAAAAATGACTCCACTCAAGGTTGGGTTTGTGCCTGAGCATTTCTCGACGCCGCTCCATTTTGCTGCGACCAAGGGATTCTTCAGCAAGGCTGGGCTCGAGGTCGAGCTTGTGCCGTTTTTGGCCGGCTCGGGCCATCTTATCCAGTGTCTTGGCGACAAGTCCATCGACGTGGCAATTGGGCTCACTGAGGCGTTTGTGAGGGGAATCGCCAACGGGAACGAGCTGTACCACATTGTGGGTACCTACGTCGAGTCGCCACTCTGCTGGTCTGTGTCTACCGGCTATGGGCGGGACGACATTGCGCGCGTGGAGGATCTCCAGGACAAGCGCTTGGCGGTGAGCCGCCTTGGGTCCGGGTCGTATGTGATGTCATATGTGTTGGGCAAGCAACACGGGTTCACGCGGCCGTACTTTGGTAGCCACCCGACGTTGTCTACGTTTGAGCGGCTCCGTGCGTCGGTGAATGAGAAGCCCGGCGAGGAGCCGCTGGACGGGTTTATGTGGGAGTACTTCACGACGAAGCGGTACTACGACAACCAGGAGCTCAAACAGATTGGCAAGATCTATACCCCGTGGCCGTCGTGGGTTGTGACATGTCAGAGTGGGCTTGCAAAGTCGGATGCGCTTGAGCGGTTTTTGCTGGCGGTGCAGGAGGGCATTGCGTACTTCCGCGGGCACGAGCCGGAGGCGGTTGAGTACATTTCGTCGGAGCTCGACTACAGCGAGGAAGACGCGACGGAGTGGCTCAAGACGGTGCGATTTGCGGAGACGGTTGCGCGGGTTGACGGTGCGAGTGTGATCTGGAATACTCTTGAGGTGCTTGAGGATGCAGGGGTAGTGAGCGGCGAGCGGCAGGAAGTGAAGACCCGATTGCAGAACCAAGTGCGGTAGAGTATCTGAATATACAGAGGCGGTCTTGCATATACGTAGTGCCAAGAGCAGGTTGGTGGTGCACCTTGTGCCTCACTGTCGCAGTTGGTTGTACAAAAATACCTACATGCTCATGCATGACTCAGTTGATTAGATAATTTATTTGTAGCTTGCTAGTGGGGGAGTGTCGTTTCGTCCGGTACTGCTGCCCGAGTCCCTGGGTGCTCTTTGCCCCGTGGAGCTTCTGCGGCAGAAACAGGCTCTTGGGCGGCGGGTACGTGTAGTCCTGGTACTCGTACGCAAAATTCGCGGGCGCAAACTCCCCCGGCGGGTAGTCTACCGCCAAACCCTGGCTGGACGGCGGGGTGGGTATCGCAGCCATGGGGTAGGCGCTGGACGAGATGAAGTTCATTGACTTTTGCTTGTATAGTTTCTTGTTGAAGCGGCTGTGGGGGTTCTTGTGCGTGCGTGAGATGTGGGCATTGAGCTGGTCGATCCGGCTAAACGCCTGGCTGCAGTCTGAGCAGACGTGCGATTTTTCACCGTGTACGGAGTTCAAATGGCGGTTGCACTCGTTGGACGAGGCAAATCCTAGCACAGTGTACGGGCAGCCATGATAGGAGCAGTAGTAGGAGCGCTGGACGTTATGGTAGTCAAAGTGGAGGGCCAAGTCGTATATAGTTTGGAAGGACAATTTGCAGTGGTTGCAGTTATAGAGCCCACGCTTGCGGTTCTTGACAATGTAGTCCTTGATATCGGGCGAGGTGACGATGCGGTAGTACCTGCTATTCCGATCTTTCTTGAACCGCGAGACCAAGCGGTCGTATTCATCTTTTCTCATTCCAGTCTCTGCAATGAAATCCATGTTCATATAAGTTCATTTGGGGGATACCTCACGGGCAATTGTCTGGGAGCCTAAAATACCAGAAGACACAAGAAGATATTTATTTGAAAAAAAAAAGAAAGCTTATAGGTTCGAGTCAAAAATGTCCAAAAAGATACCACGGGTGCCTATCCTTGCAGGGATACGCGTCGCGACTTGTCTGATGGATGTGATTCCAGGTTTCATTCCGGTAAACGCACATGAGGGTTGGTCGCCATTGTCTTGCTTTCTTCTAGAATACTTCTGAATACAATCCTGCCCCTGCCCCTCCCGGTCTAGCAGAGCCCCGTCTACCTCCCCTGAGACAACTGCCAGATGTAATCTACCCCGTGTGCAGTGCGCTACTGGTTTCAACCGTGCGCTACCGTGAGCTACCGTACCCTCGACTGCCCCAACCGTGCCCTCGGCCAGCCTCAACCGTGTGCTGCCATGCGCTAACCGTGTCCTCGACCGTGCGCTAACCGTACCCTCGACCGTGCGCTAACCGTACCCTCGACCGTCCCAACCGTGCGCTGCCATACCCTCGACCTGGCCCAATGTCACAATTGCAGTTCCACGACATATGTCACCACAATCGGAAGACTCACCACCAACAAAGGGTACTGGCAAAGAAGATACACCGACAAGCAGTCCATCTGGACCGTGTCGCCACCCGGCTCCGTGTTCGCCGCCGTGAAATAAAACTGCGTCGTCGCCGACGGGAGTGACCACGTGACCACAATCACGAAGTAAATCATGTCGTCGGTGATCCAGCCAAGGCTCCGCAACTTGTTGGCCCAGAGAATGCCAATAATCGGCACCACGCAGAGCTTGAGCACCGTCAACGACGCCGCGCTGAGGAAAAACTTGCCGTTCCCGCGGACGCTGAGCCGTGACATTGTGGTTCCGAGCAAGAGCAATCCGAGCGGAACCGACGCCTGGCCAATGTAGGCGGTGTAGTCGAGGATAAAGCTCAACGGCGGGAGCGCGTCTGGGGCGTCTGGCACGTGTTTTGTGGTGTGGACGAACAACGCCTTGAGCCAGGGCACAAGGGCGATCAACACCGAAAGAAGCAATGCTACAGACAGCGGGCGGAGGAAGTTTTGCAACAAGAAGACGAGCCATTGGAGATGGTACTTTGTCACGAGCGGCACCGAGGACCCTGCGTTTTGCATATCGCGGCGCGTGATCCCGGTGTCGGTCGTGGTGATCCGGCTGAGGGTGTTCATGCGCAGGAACGCTGCTTGGTTGTGGGCATTGCTGTACTCGTCGATCACGTGGCGCACGTCTTGCGACGGGAGCGTGCGGAGCTCGAGGTTCCTCAGGGTCGTTTGGCGGAGCCCGCTCGTTGACAGGCGGGCTGAGGTGTCGAGCCGCTGCACATAGTTGCCCGTGCTGCTAGCTACAGACGACAGGAGGCTCGTGACCAGAAGCCCCAGAGGCCTGCTGGGCGGGTCGCTGGGCGGGTAATCCTTTTGCTCCGGGATGCCCAGGACCCTTGGATTATCCCTCTGCTCCGGGCGGCTCGGGTCGCCCGAATCATCCTTTTGCTCCAGGCGGCTCAGGACCCTCGGATTATCCATCTGCTCCGGGCGGCTCAGGACCCTCGGATTATCCATCTGCTCCGGGCGGCTCAGGACCCTCGGATTATCCATATGCTCCGGATTGGGCCAGTCGTTCGCATCACCCTTTTGATCCAGGCCATGGAAATCATACTCAATCAACCGGAATCCCCCAAGATTAAACATGACAAAGAGAAACGTCGCCAAGAAAATACACACATACGCAATGCCCTTGTTCCCCTGCTCGGGGGTAAACACTAAGCCGCTGTCTAGCGTCTGGATATATGCAATTGGAAGGTCCGAAATGTTTGGAAGCATGCCTGCAGCCACCATGCCGCCATACCATTTGCGCGGCACCGGAGTAAACACAATGACGAGCACGGCAAAAAACGCCCCGAGCCCGTAGAGAAGCACTGCGCTGAGGCAGATGACGCCGATGTGCTCGAGGTCGGCGATCGAGATGCTCGAGACGATCTTGTTGAACGCCAAACAGGGCAAGATCACCATCACAATCATGTCGGAGATGTTCCGGGTGACGTCCACAGTGAGAATATTCAAGCGTGCAAGCAAGTATCCCGTTGCCATGATCATATAGATTTTGAATATCGGCCGTACTGCCGAGTAAATCACTGACCCAAGAACAACCATGTGCTGCCATTGTGTCACCGGTGCGCAGTCGTACCACCAGTCACGTGCCGTGCCAGGGCGGTGGGCCGATCGCCAAAACCAGTAACTGTAAACACGCGAATAATCTCTTCTTCAAATGGGATTTAAGGACCGTGCAGTAAAAGGGTTGGTGTGGCTAGCCGACAAGGAGCCGAGAGCACCGCGCGACCCCGATTTCGACGTCAGCAGCGAGGCCCGATCCGCGTTCTCCAACCACTCCTCAGGTGACACCGTCATCAGCCAAATCACCTCGTCGGGATCATCGACGTTTTCATGGCACGACGACTCCGATCTGATGAGCGACACAGAGCCGCCGCTCCTGCGGCAGAAAAGCATTGACACCACGTTTTCTACTGGGGTGTTCCACCAGCAGTTCATGGACCGGGCGGGGGTGCCCCAGTGGCATTTGGAATTCCATGGGCCCAGCTTTGCGCTCGGCGTGCTTGTTACCGCCGTCGCAGTGTTTTTCAGCCCGTTTTTCCTCCACTACATTGCCATGGCGCTCCAATTGGCGCTCGTGGTACTAAAGAGCGCAGCCATTTGTCTGGCACTAGTGGCGTGTCTCTATTTCGCATACAAGTTCCGGAGCGACGAAAAAAGGCCTCGTGGCTTGACTCCTGACGAGAAAAAGCCCCATGGCTTGACTCCCGACGAATTGGGGCTTATTCGCGCATTGGCTGAGCAGAAGGTCGAGCGTCGCATGCTACATGAAAGTTCCAAGGCACTGCGGCTGGACAAGTATCATTCCAAAGGGCATTTGGGGAGACGGACAAGTCTGCCTGAGCGAGTTTTACAACGGCTGCCTAAAAAAGGACATGAGAAAGGATATGACAAAGGACATGACAAAGGGCAAGGATATGCCAAGGGACATGAATTTCAAAAGGCTGCTGAATTTCAAAAGGCTGCTGAATTTCAAAAGGCTGCTGAATTTCAAAAGGCTGCTGAATTTCAAAAGGCCACTCAATTCCAGAATCACGAAGCAAACCAATTGTACCAGCCGGAGTCTCAAAAGGGAAGCAGCCACATTAGACTGCCGGATCTACGGAATCCGCCAAAAGAGTTGCCGACCCACATGGAGCCTCCAAAGCACCGGCAGCCAATCAGGCTCGACAATGTGGCCAACAATAGCCGAGTCAGGTTCCCAAGTCAGAGGACCGTCCGAAGTACCCTGCCGCAGACTAAGCGGCGGAGCCAGCTGACGTTTGACTTGGGGTCGTTTAACCAGGACGACGACAGCATTTTTTCCAGTGCGCGTCCCACGTCGTCAAAGTACAGCGACGTGGAGTCGGTGGTCCTGAGCCGGACGTATCAGAATTTTATTGCCAATGCAAAAAAGGGGGCGTAGCATATTGGTAGGTCAAGACTGGGCTAATATATAATGCATGTCTTGTAGATGAAAACGGGTGAGGTGGAGTAAGTATAGATAACGGTACAGTAAAGTATGGATAAAGGTACAGTAAAGATTAGATGATAACTAATATTTGAATGAACTTGTCATGGTAGCATGGTAGTCATGAATATTATCATGGCAGTTGTAGATATTATCATGGTAGTCATGGATATTATCGTGGTAGTCATGTTTATTATTACGGTAGTCATGTTTATTATCAACCCGTAACCAATCATGGCTGTATCAGTGAACTTTACATTTTATAGCACATGGTTACTGTAAATTTTCGATCCACTGCTTAGATTTTGGCTTTGGACTTGAACATGACATGCCGGGTTATAAGAGTGTGGTCCAGGAATATAGACTGATGAACTATGCACTATGCACTGATATAGACACAGCTAGAGATAAAACTAGAGATATAGCAAGAGATATAACTATAGACTGATGTAGACATAACCATAGACTGATACAGACTGATATAAACTCTCTATCATCTTTAATCTCTCATCTGTATCTCACATCTATATCTCTAATCTGTATCTCACATCTATATCTCTAATCTGTATCTCACATCTATATCTCTAATCTGTATCTCACATCTATATCTCTAATCTGTATCTCACATCTATATCTCTAATCTGTATCTCACATCTGTATCTCCATCTATCTTCATCTCTCACCCACCCGGCCTACATCGCCAATGCTTATAGACTATCTTAGCCAGTATCCTACATACCAGTGCATGGCCACGTGCAAGGACAAACATGCTTCACAAACTTGTGTCACCCCGAACACTACGAACAATGACATCGGTATTAGAAGAGAAAAAGAAAGCCGCCGCGTTCCTTGCAGTGGACACCGAGTTCCCTAAAGTATCCAACCCCAAGGTCGTCGGCATCGGATCCGGCTCCACCGTGGTGTATGTCGCGCAACGGATTGGTCAGTTGCCAAATAAGAGCCAGTTTGTGTGCATTCCTACGGGCGCCCAGTCGAAGCAATTGATCATCGACAACGGCTTGAACTTGGGCAGCATCGAACAGTACCCGGAAATCGACATTGCCTTTGACGGCGCCGACGAGGTCGATGAGTCACGCAACTTGATCAAGGGCGGAGGCGCGTGCTTGTTCCAGGAGAAATTGGTGTCGAAGGCCGCCAAGAAGTTCATTGTCGTGGCCGACTACACTAAAAAGTCCACGGCCTTGGGCGCCAAGTGGAAGCAGGGGGTTCCAATCGAGGTCGTGCCAATTGCCTACAGCAAGGTCGTCAAGGACTTGTGGAAGTTGGGCGCGAAAAACGTCACTGTTCGACAAGGCGGCAAAGCCAAGGCCGGGCCGGTTGTGACTGACAACAACAACTTTTTAATTGATGCCGACTTTGGCGAGATTGCTGCGCCAAACAAGCTCCACGACGAGATCAAGGCGTTGGTCGGGGTGGTTGAGACTGGATTATTTGATGGCGGCGAAGTCGCGGCTGCGTACTTTGGTTTCCCAGATAGCGTCAAGACATTATAAACATGTGATAATACCTGTAGATATACACGTGCTATGCACGCGCGAGCGTTTGCGGACATCCCGACACCACACGAGGTGCTCCAAAAAAATTTCGGTATACCTGAAAAACAGCCCTACTCGCAAAGCTAATACACAATGTCTGCCAACAGCAAGATCTTATCTAAGGAGCCAACTGAGCTTGAGTTGCAAGTTGCACAAGCCTTCATTGACTTGGAGTCGCACTCCCCAGAATTGAAGCCAGACTTGAGATTGTTGCAATTCAAGTCCATTAGAGAAGTAAGTATCAATGGCGGAACCTAGAGTACTTGATAAAAGAAGGGATACTGGAGATTTTCGCACACGAAGATTGATGAAGGCTGTTCGTCATTCGATTATCAGCTATAATATAGGAACCATTCTGTGGCACTCCTGATAGCATACTAACAGCATAGATTGAGGTTTCCGGTGGAAAGAAGGCCATTGCCATCTTCGTCCCAGTGCCATCGTTGGCTGCTTACCACAAGGTCCAGATCAGATTGACCAGAGAGTTGGAGAAGAAGTTCCCAGACAGACACGTTGTCTTCTTGGCCGAGAGAAGAATCTTGCCAAGACCAGGCAGAAGCTCTAGACAAGAGCAAAAGAGACCAAGATCTAGAACCTTGACTGCTGTTCACGACAAGATCTTGGAGGACTTGGTGTTCCCAACCGAGATCATCGGAAAGAGAACCAAGTACTTGGTTGGTGGTAACAAGGTCCAAAAGGTCTTGTTGGACTCCAAGGACTCTTCCAACGTGGACTACAAGTTGGAATCGTTCCAGTCTGTTTACAACAAGTTGACTGGTAAGCAAGTTGTTTTTGAAATCCCAGGTGACTATTAATCTGTATAACTAATAAACGGAAATCATGATTAGTCTGTGGCGGTGTATTGGTAGGAGTATTTAATGAAGTGATTGGTGAGATTGTGAATGATTTGTAGTGGGTATTTTCATGGAGTGATTGGTGAGATTTATGAATGATTAGTAGTGAGATTTCCATGCAATGATTCTACATCTCTTTATTACTGCTTAATATTAGACGTATTACGTGGGTATTTTCATGTCATGATTGTTGCAAGATTTCCATGGATATGATTCTACACCTGTATTGCTGCTTAAAATTAAATGTATGGCGTGGGTATTGTTTGGAAAATGTTCCTTGATGTAGGTCAATTATTAGTGCTTCTTAGTATGTAACCGAGACTTGTCCGAATAAGCTTGCAGCAAGCTTCCTGGATGATTATCAAGTAACAAATACAATATATATGGGAGTCTAGGAGACATTATTAAATAATTGTTTGTAGTTGAATTCAAAACAGTGATAATATAGACTAGTGTAGGGTGGATAATATTGACTGGTGTAGTGGATAGTAGGTGGTCAAATGGGGTAGTCGAATAGGTCGGATAGGGTAGTCAAACAATAAGTCAGACAATAAGTCAAACAATAGCGTATTAACAATGGGTCGTGAATAATACGGTTGTCGAATTACAGTAGTCGAATTATACGTAGTCGAATACAATAGCCTAACATTAGTTGAACGTGGTCCAATGTAGTAGTCCAATATAGTAGTCCAAAGTAAAAGTCCGGAGTAATAGTCCGATATAGTAGTCTAGTATAATAGCCTAAGTTCTAGACTATATCCGAGCCAATATAATAGTCAAATAAGTCAAGAGACAAATATCTAGTAGAATGCCACCACCTACACATTGAACCAGTTATGCCAAGTATCCAACATGACAGGTAACCAATTCACTCCAAATGCTAATACGGGAATCGGAAAAATAACAACCTATATTAAACTAAACCATAAATAGTTACTATATTAAACTAGGGTATAAGAAGCGGAAGAAGAAGTAAAAACAATAGTATCGTGTGCCCGTCTAGTTTGCGTCCTTGGAGTTGTTTGATATCCAAGAGAGACCCTCAATCAAGCCCTGGCCCGTCAAGGCGTTGCTGGCGACGACACACCATATATGGTCCTTCAAGTTCTCCAACTCCAACCTGCGGGTGATTTCTTGCGGCTTGAGTGCGTTTGGCAAGTCCTTTTTGTTAGCAAACACCAACAAGAGCGCGTCGCGCATTTCCTTGTCAGTGATGATTTTGTACATTTCGCGCTTGGCCTCGGCGATCCGGTCAATGTCGGCGCTGTCAATGACGAAAATCAACGCGTCGGTGCCGCTGAAGTAGTGTCTCCACAACGGGCGGATCCGGTCCTGACCACCAACGTCCCAGACGTTGAACTTGATATTCTTATAGGTGACGGTTTCGACATTGAAGCCGACGGTTGGCACGGTGGTGATGCCCTTGTTGAGCTTGAGCTTGTATAAGATGGTGGTCTTCCCCGCGGAGTCCAAGCCAAGCATCAAGATTCTCATTTCTCTGTTGCCAAACATTTTGTTCTGCGGTTAGTATATTCGGGCCGGCCACGCCTACTTACAAGCATCTTCGATATCGACCCACCCATGGCTAATTTATTTTTTTTGAAAGAGTGTAGTAGTTATGCACAAAGATTATCGATTGCAATCGCGAATGAATGCTCACACCCAGTTGCCAAACGTGGTAGCTGTCCAAAACTGAAATTTTTCAGGCTGCCATTCCCGGCCTAAACCCAGGCAGGGGGTGCGTGCGCTTACATGGTGCTGCAGGTCAATGCTACATCATTTGTACATAGCTCGTGGGGAAGAGTCCTCGTTGGCCCTTAATTTCCCCCATGGTCCACCCGCTGCCGTCATCGGCCTGCACAATGGTAACCACGTCTCCGGCTGCAAGCGACACCTCGTCGCTGCCGTCAGCTTCGTACGCATACAAAGCCCGCGCCTGTGGCACCTTCTTCCCGCTCTTGCGCGACACAACTTTTGGCGGACTTTTCTTCACCACAATAAAGCTCGTAGGCACAAGCCCCTCGGACCCGTCCTGCTTGCGGATATTCGTCCACCCGGACCCGTCGTCCGGCTCCACGATATCAAACTTTTCGCCAGCACTGATGCTTGCTTCGCCATCCTCGGTGGCTTGGTAGGCATATGTCGCCAGTCCTTCCAGTGGAGATCCCTCGCGAGAGCTGATGCTGAGGGTTCGGACCGCAGCTACTGGGTCCTTGTCGCTTTTTCCCCGGAGGAACCCCAACCGGCTCTTTTTCTTGGCCTTGAGTGGCTGGTTTACGGTCATGTCGACGTCGCCGACCGACGTTTGGATCGTCTGCATCTCGACCTCAGCGGCCACACGCTGGTTGTCGTCGACAATGAACCTCCGGAGACTCTGGATCGACTCGTCCACGTAGTAGTGCATCGGCCTGTCCTTGGCCCCACCCTGCTTCAACGCCTGTTTGCTGCGGTTCAAGTCGCTGATCTTCTCCTGTAATCGCTCGCACGCCGCGTCCTTGTCCTGGTACGTCTTGTTGGCCGCCTGTAAACTCGCCTTGAGCTCCCGCAACTCCGGTTCACTGGTGACTATCGCCTCGTCATCGTGCCAAATGGGCGACGGCTGGTAGTAAAAGTCCTGGGGCTCCTTCCAGGGCTCGACGTTGTGCTTGATGTACATGATGGTGTCAAGATTGTATGTGTTTTTGCCAATGATCCCGACAAGCGACTGGAGATGCAGGCTCGACGAGCCGTTGGCCGAGCTCTCGAGGGTGATTGCTCGGTTCCACAACAGGTTCATCTCGACGACCTTGAACTCAATCAAGTCCTGCAACCCGTCCAAGATCTCCGGCAAGTCCTGGTAGTAGTACTTGTCCTTCAACCGGTTGGTCTGGTTGATCTTGATGACGTACCCGTTCTTGGCGCAGTTCATCTTGGTCTCCTTCTCACCCAACTTCTTCTGCTTCGACGTCGACCCGGACCTCTCGGCCTTCACCCGGATATGCTCCATATCCTGACAACACCCATCGTACCCCAGCTTCGCCTTCTTCAACTCCGCATACGCACCGTCCCGCTCCTTGGTCACGAGCAGGTGCAAGTCCTGGTACTTCTTATGCAACACCTCCGTCATCCGCTGGAAATGCGCAATCTTGTCTGCTACCTCGCTCAGAAACTCCGTGCCCAAGGCCATTTTGTCCCGCGCAACGTTCTCGGTCTGGTTCAAGATCTCGTTCCACACCACCAAGCTCGAGCTCTCAAGCGACCCCGGAGTCACCGACGGCTCGTCGCCAACACTCACCAGCGCACTGATCCGCGCCTTCTTCTTGAACGACTCCGAGCAGAGCTGCTGCAACTTCGTGGCATAGTCCTTCTCAATCGCCGCACGCTGCCGGTAGAACTGCTCCACGTCGCTGAGCCACTGGAGATTGTTGCTGCACCACTTGTCTGTCTTTTTGAACGAGTCCTAATGTCAGTGTTGCCGACGTGCGTGCGTACTTACCCTTAATTCGCTGCCTACACTGACGTCCACCATGTCGATTGGGTCTGCCTACGCGGGTATATATCAAGGGCCGGGTAATTGGGATCAGACTGTGGGCTGCAGCAGGCACAACTTACGGTAGTCACGCCAGATACAAAGCTGCAACTGATAATACCAGGCTAGCAACTGGAAATACAAA
Source organism: Saccharomycopsis phalli (assembly GCA_020342235.1). Lineage (NCBI taxonomy): Eukaryota > Fungi > Ascomycota > Saccharomycetes > Ascoideales > Saccharomycopsidaceae > Saccharomycopsis > Saccharomycopsis phalli. The sequence goes on from CP073212.1 coordinate 275,690, forward strand.
GCTGCAACTAACAATACAAAGCTAGCAACTGGCAAATACGCAAGGCTAGTTCGGCCCGAAAGCTAAAGGGAAGTAAAATACACAATTCAAGGCTAGTCCAATGCAAATACAATTGAAGGCTATTTCTGCCCAACTAGGCTCCAAACCCTCAATTCAAGGCTATTTCGGTCAAACTAGGCAAATACTCAAGGCTAGTCCAAGGCAATACTCAAGGCTATTCCAGGGCAATACTCAAGTCTATCAACTAGGTAGGAACTCAATTCAAGCATAATTCGCCCCAAGATAAGTAGCAAAACCCATTCAAGCCTAATTCGGCGAGATAAGCAGCAAAACCCAATCCACTTAGTTAATTCCACCACCTAGTAACCCACCTAATTAAACCCAGAAAAACCAGAGAGAAGCAAAAACTTAAAATACTTTTGCTTGTGAATCTCATTGGCCCACTCCCACGTACTCGTCAACCGTCCGTCGATGCAACTGCCTGCGCTGAAAAAGTCATTGGCCCCGCTGCCATTAAACGCCTTGGTATAAAAGTTTTGCAAAATAAGCTTCACCAACACCTCGGTCGAGCCAAACTCCAGGTCGATAAGCTGGCTGAGAAACTTGTCCCTCGAAAAATCCGTCTCGATTTGGTAAAGGCATGTGTCAACCGGGTTGAGGATCTTTGGCACCTGCAAGTACTTGTCCAAGAAAAACAACCCATTTGGGACCGTCGGGTCGCCAAGGTGGATGTACGACGACCCGATCCAGTAGCCCGACCGCCGCTTCACCTTCTCCACGATAACAAGCATCTGCGCGTACAACTTGGGGCAGAGCTTGACCCGGTTGAGTCCCTGGCCCGTCTGCATAAGCAGGTAGTCCCCGGAGACGAGCAAGTCGTCGTCGGCCAACGACCACAAGTGGATCATCTCCTTCATGATCTCGGACCACAAGTGGAGCGACTGCCGAACGTAGTCGTACTGCCGTTCGTGATTGTGGGTCAATCGCGACCCGTCCCGGCCTTGCTTGATGTCCAAGGAGTACTCCGAGTGCTCAAAGTCCAGCAACCGGCCGAGCAACGTCTCAATAGGCCGCCGGTTGGCGCTGGTGAACGCATGAAAGTCCCCAATCGAGTAGAGAACCTGCTCAATCTCCTCTGGGCTGAACCCTCGGCTGTACCGCTCGGTCAACGTCTTGATCGCCGCCTGCTTGGCCCTGATTTCCCGTTGTACCTGAGCCCGCGGCTTGTGTCTTGCCAGGATCTCTGCTGTCGCATTGAGAAGCAATGCGTCGTCTAGAAGCCCGAGCGCACGCTTATCGACGCGGCTGTCGAGAAACGAGTGTACCGTGGTGATGGGCTTGTAAAAGTCAAACTCCATGTGCGCCTTGATCTGGGGAAGCCGCGAGTCCATGATCATGTAGATGCACTTGCCAAAGTTGTCGGTGAACCGGTCCGGGTTTAAGATCTTGTACCGCCGGCCGACCTCAAACACGCTCTGAAACCACTCCTCGTTGTCCTTGAACTGCTTGTTCACTAGCAACTCCGTGCCTAACTTGATGTTCTTGGACACCACGAGCCCGAGCAAGATCAGACAAATCTCCTTCAACTGCGCGACAATTCGCTTCGACTTCGACTGGTACGAGAAGATGTCGATCTTGTTGGTGTAGTCGCTCACATTCAACGCGGAGTCCAAGAGCCGGAACAACTGCCGTTCGTCAGCCGTCAACCGAAGTGGAATGTACTGCGCCTGCCGCTTGATCTCGGCCAAAAGCCTAGCATCGGTGATTTCTTCCTCGGAAACAGGCTCAGCCTCGGGCTCCTCGGGCTCCGGCTCCATCTCCGCCTTCGCCTGCTTCGTATGGAGCCTCCGCTTCCCACGACGGTGGATCCGCGAGAAACACGCCTCGCAAAACTTGTCGTCACAGTTGATACAGTACACGTCCGCGGGCTTGTCGCTACATTCTACACAGATATCCGAATCATCAGCATTTCCACGCGTGTCGTCGATCTCGTCCACACCATCTGGCTCGCTCAACTCCACGTCGTCGTTCTCCAATATATCATTCAAACTGAGCCCACTCATGCGCCTTTTTCTTGCTACGCCAAACAAAAAAATTTTCAACTGCCCCATGCATCACGTGACGCGATAGTCGTTGCCGGAGATCTTCTCGGCAAACCTGTGCTCCACGACCTCGCAAAGGTCCCGTAAGTCGTCCAAGCCTTTCTGGAGTGCCTCAATTGCCGTGATCTTGCCATATGTCTGGATCCGGAGATGCAATTTTGTCTCCGAGGGATGTGGGATCGAGTATCCGCAAAACTCCACCTCTGGGTTCCGGATAATTATCAGCTTCAACGCATTGCCCAACGTGTGATCCTCATCCATGATCTGAAATGACACTGCAGTTCCGTCTTCACTTGCACCGGGCAACTAAATGTTAGTATGTGATCTTGACTCTCAGCAATTGCTGTCTGTCGTGCAAAGCTACTCCCATTGTGCAAAGCTATCCATCGCACCACGCGATACTCACCATCTTAATCTTCTCGTGGTCCAACTCCTCCTCTTCCTCCTCGACCTCATCTACAGCAGCCATTTCGACATCTTGCGCAGCCATTTTGAGCTTGAAATTTTTCCCTGGTGCACAATGTAGTGCAGGGGTTACCCGGTGTACAGCGGATTTCTGTTCTCCACAACCAGTGGATAATCACAGGATTTGCGATTATTGCCGCCTAGTGACAAAGTTTTGGCGCGGCAGGATACATTCCCTTTCGGACATTGTATGCTCTTACAGTTGCCTGTATAAAAAGACCCATGACTGCCGATCGCATGCTTTATATATAGCATCATGGCCAGCCGGTCTCCTAAACAATGCAGTGTGCCCTCGAAGGCAGCCAGTGCAGCCCGTTGGCGGCTCAGCTAGAGGCACGTGCGGCCTACCACAACGGCCTGGTACCTGCGCGGCTCGGGACATGCTACCGGCGTCTCTTGTTGGTGCTTCTCAAGTCGATCGACTACTACATTCTCATCTTCCCCAGCGACTCGTCCAAGCAGCGCGACTTTGTGTTCATCCGCACCCGCATTTTGGTGCCGGCTGTGCGTGCCGTGCTCCAGGATACCTGGAATAAGCCGCATATTCTCAAAGCCACCGCGATCCTCCGCCAGCTTCTCGTGTTCCTGGGATACAAGTTCCGTAAGTTGGTGTTGCGCAACTTGCAGTTTTACTCCATCATTCTCAGGGACAAGGTGCTCCACCAGCGCGACTACAAGCTAGTGGGCCGCATTCTTGCCGAGTTGTCCAAGATTGAGCATCTCTTCCGCGCACCACAGGAGAACCCCGTGCTCCAGCACTCGGTGGTGTCGGCGTTGTCGCGAGAAATCAGCGAGTTCGAGGCCCTGTTGCTCCGGGTTCGGCCCATCAAGGGATATCTCATTGACAAGTACTATTTCCAGCAAAGCAAGTACCTGTGCTGGTGGGAATTTCTCTGCGCCAAGGATCCAGTTTGCGCCGTGGCAGAGCTGCATGACGTCCACGCGTACATTGGCTCGTGCAGCAACTTTTGTAACCAGGAGTTTGAACAGTATTACCAAATCAGGTCCCCCGACGACTACGAATACTCAACGTCTCCGTTGGTGGAGCCAGAGCACATGCACAGCTTGAGCAGTTGCCATGTGCAAGATCTCGCCTCGCTTCTCTGTCGCGGCGTTCACACGTTTGTTCGCTCATTGGCCGCCTTTATCCGCACCAACTTCCCTGGTTTGAAGCACTGCGCCGAAGCGTTGACGGAGTTTGCCCAGTGCACGGTCGACGAGCTCGTGCCATTGACGTTCTGTCTCCGCGACTTTGTGTTGCGTCTTGCGCTGGTGCCTGGCGAATTCACCGTCGATGCCTGTTTTTTTCGCCTGGAGCAGTCTCCAGTCGCAAAGTACATTCACCAGGTGCTTGAGTTTGAAAACAATCTCAGCATGATTGTGTTTGCCCTATGCATCAAGAAGAACCCACTGCTTGATATTGTGGCGTACTTGGAGCGGTTTTCGGATGCAAATGCGCCGGAAGTGCAAGTTCTTCCCTTGCTGTGTCATGCGGACTCGGACATTTTGACTATCCAGCTGATTTGTGCGGAGATGTTTAGTGAGGCGAGTTTTGCGGTTTTCAAGGTGGAATGAAGTGGTGGAAGTGGTGGAAGTGGTGGAAGTGGTGGAAGTGGTGGAAGTGGTGGAAGTTAATTGAAAGTTAATTGACGTGGGTAAAATAAAATAAATAGTAAATTATGTGAGTGGTGGATTGATGTGGGTGAATTGATGTGGGTGAATTGACGACTGATATTGATGACTGATAAATTATGTACCAATATGTGAATAGATAAATCACGTCAATTGTAATCCAATGTTGATAATCCATTGATCCAATGTTCATCATCACGTCAATGGTCAACCATAACTAAATGGCAAATTCATCAAAATACAACATTGCACATCTAAATAAAATGCCGGACAATTGTGCAAAATACAAGAAAACAGTTTGCTACAACATCAACCACTATAATACTTATATATGTACACTAATAGACGCAGCATCGCTCGTAGCTACAAACATCTAAGCAGCTTAACTAGCACTCATCCAATACATGGACCAGCACATGAGCAATCCTCAGTCGGTACTTCCAACGTTACTCTGCCTACCATTAACCACCACCAACCAATACAACCGTCTACTTCAAGTACCGTTGGGCCTGCTCCTTCACCCGCTTCAAGTACTCCGGCTTATTTTTGGAAAAAGCCTTCCAGGCCTCCTCTTGCGCCGGGGAATTCGGATTCGGGTCGTTCAAAAGCTCTTGCACACCCAAGACAATCTGCTTCAACGTAATCGCAGGTTTCCAGTCTTGTTCCTCGTTCAAAATACTCAAACAAACCGTGCCCGATGGATACACATTGGGATGGTAGAAGCCCGCTGGAAACTTCACTTTCGGAGGCTTTGACGGGAAATCCTCAGGAAAATTTATCGTCACAGGATACACAGACTCGCCCCATATCGTGTCGGCCTTGCCCGGTATACCAGCAGTCCATGTTTGCAAGTTCAACGACCCATCCAGGTTCTTAGTCGGCTTCGCATAGAAGCCAAAAGGATGGTCCTTCCGCCATGACTTTCTGTCTGATTAATAATGTTCCATATCTCATCGCCTCCACTCACCTTTCTTCCTGTAACCGTGCAGTCCGCAACCCACTCATGTGTGTTTGGTCCAACACCCAAATTCCGGCCTCAATATACAGCGGTGTTACCCGGATCGGAACAGAAGTCATGGTAACCCAATTTTGTTGCTAAGCATCTCTTGAGCCGCGCAATGCTAGCAAACAATGGTGGCTGTTGGTGACAACATCACGCATGCGTCTTCAAACTTGCCAATACATATTTGCTGGCAATCGACAATATATACCGGCAGTACTCCCCAGATGCGTCACGTGATTGTATACCCACCAGGTTTTGGCCAAATATTTGCACATCTGTCAAAGATCTAATTATAGTATTGATCTGCTTTGAGACTTGATTCGGCTTGGTTTGGTTGTTTATGTTTGTAATGTCTTTAATTAAGGAAATGTTTTATATCGTGCCCCAACTGGGTTACGCGATTTGCAGATTGGGGATCCGACAAACTTTATTCCCGTTTGCAGGGTTTTTTCTCAATTTTGTCTCTTATATCTTCTCTTTATTTTGAAAATCTATCTTTGTCCTTCTTCCTCTTCTTCTTCCTTATTTCTTCCTCTTCTTCTTCCTTATTTCTTCCTTGTCCTTTCCTCTTCTCACTTCTCACCTTTCCCAATTTGCATCTTTGGAAAATGCGCCCCAAGTCGTGCTGCTATATTTATAAACGTCAAGCTGTTTCAGAACCAATAGTATGCAGATCTGACAGTTTATATATAAACAGTTAGTCTCTTTGAACATCCACAAACAATGACCCCGACCCCAATTGATTTCGAGCAACAGCTCTTGAGTCACCCTGAGATTATGGAGTACATCAAGTTGCCCACACCACAGAAATTGAAACTCCGCTGCAGCAAACCAAACTGCTTACAGCGGGCTGCTCACTTCACCAGTTATATGGAACTCGCGCGTCACATGAATACCCACCGGAATTTTGTGCCAGAATTCCGGTGCAACGGCAAGCACACATTTGCAAACAATTGCCCATTCACAGTACTTGGATTTGCAAATCAGCGCGAATGGAAAGAGCACCGGCAAATCAGACGGTGTGATCACTGCCACATGCTCTTCAGCCGCATCGACAATCTCAAGACACACATCCGCAAAGATCGCAACAATATCAGCCCATGCCACCGGAAAATCCAGCGAGATAGCAGTCCAAAAGTTGCCAAATCTGTGCACCTGGACTCGACCAAGTTGCCAAGACGCACATGCCCTGCACCAAAGCCCCGCAGCAGGTCGGACCCTGTTCAGTTCCAAGATACATTGTTCAGTTCAAACTTTATAACCCAAGGGCAGTGCACTTTTCTTGATGAGCCACTTTTCTTGGAGGACTCTGCTCCAGGTACCTACTTTGGTGACTTTGTTCCAGGTACTTATTTTGGTGACTTTGCTCCAGGTTCTTATTTTGACGACTCCACTCCAGGAGTCTATTTTGACGACTCTACACCAGGTTCCAATGTTGATGACTCCACGCCAGGTATTTTGTTTGAAAACTCTAGTCCTGGTTTTCCTCTTAAAAATTCTGGTCCTGGTTTTCCCCTTGAAAACTCTGGTCCTGGTTTTGCTCTTGAAAATCCCATTCAAGGTGTTCCCTTGGAATTGCAACCACGCTCTACCCAAGAAGGCACTACATTTCTAATGACCAGCCAGCATGGGTCAAATCACACTTCCAACTTCTACTCAGAGCCCACCTCTACATTGGACTCTTTGAATTTTTACATGGGATATATACTTGGGGAACGTATTTGATTGTACAACTGGCATTATTTATAGACTGCATTAAATGGACATTATACATTAAATGGATTGTAGGAGAATGACTATGTTGGTTAGAGTGATTGTAAAATGGCTGGGATAAATATGCCTGTGTTGAGGTATTTTGAATTATTGGGCAAGTTCTCTGTATAATGAATAAGTTCCATGTGAGGAGAATTTAACAAGGGATTGTATTGAATTGCTAAAATATATAGCTGGTGTTTATCATACAGTTGGTATTATTTTATCATAGTAATTTGGTATTGCTGTATCATCGTATATTGTATTGTCACGATAATTTCTACACTTGAAAAAAAGTCCAAATACAACGATAAAACTTGACAGACCTGGAAGAACTAGCATGATAATGTCAGGGAAATGGAATAAAACACTAGAAAATAAAAGAAAATTAGAAATAAAAAATTCAAGAATAGGCTGTATTTCATGAATATACTTGTAAGCTGTAATGACAACGCACAATCACGTGGCTTGTATATTAAGGACTTGTACCTGAGTTACGTTAAGCCAGCTCCTTTATGGAAGGTCCATTATATTTAAAATACAGTAGATACAATTCCATCGGCCAAGACAACTTTGTACATGTTTTGGTGACTGATGGAAATTAAAATTTGGACATGTCGCCAGCCAAAGTTAGGAACCAATGTATTGACTGTATGCACATAGTAGAGATGATATATAAGTCGCTGGATCCTATATATATTGGTGATATTATATTGCAGTGATTATTTGGAGGTTATTTGGAGATTATACTGCAAGTCTTCTTTTGCCTTGTACATTGCGTATACAGAGAACATCAGTGTGGAATTGAACACCAGCGTAAAATTAAACATCAGTGTGGAATTAATGAAATAGGTATTTTTGAGGATTAAAATAAACCCACGCCAAGGGTTTTTACAAAACCCCATTATCTCGTTGAGCAGCAGGTATCACTAAACTGACATCGATGCCACACCGGGTAACACCACTATTACCCGCATTTTTAGTAACAATCATGAAATCGGCCATTACCACATCAAGTATGGTAGCTGCTGGGTATCTTAGTGTTTTCACGGTCTTGGTTGTTGGAGGATGTAAGTATGAATTTGCCGTGATGGGCGTGTACTGACCATTAGATCTTTTATTCACTGGGCATGGTGAGACGTTCAATGTCGGTGAGTTTCTAGCGACAACGTCACCATATCTCTGGGCCAGTTTGGGGATAACTGCCTGTATAGGATTCAGTGTTGTGGGTGCGGCGTGGGGAATTTTCATCACGGGTGCCTCGATTATTGGAGCTGGTGTGAAGGCTCCGCGAATAACCACAAAGAACTTGATTTCGATTATCTTCTGTGAGGTTGTGGCGATCTACGGGTTGATTATGGCGATTGTGTATACGTCGAAGTTGACGAGCGCGTCATCGGAGGCGTTATACAGCAAGGACAATTTGTATACTGGGTATGCCTTGTTCTGGGGCGGTATTACTGTGGGATTGAGCAACTTGATTTGCGGGATATGTGTGGGGATCACAGGGTCGACTGCGGCTGTTTCCGACGCGGCTGACAGTGCGTTGTTTGTGAAGATATTGGTGATTGAGATCTTTGGCTCTGTGTTGGGGTTGTTTGGGCTTATTGTGGGGTTGTTGATGGGCGGTAAGGCCAATGAGTTTAGCTAGGTGTCAATGTGGTTAGCTAGTAAGATCAAAGTGAGGTGACTAGATGGTTCCAAAGGACTACAATTATGCAATGAATAGATGTGCTCTAGTTGTATAGTAATGAATATGCAGAATTATCATGTGAGTATGTGAAGGAGAGGTACATGGGTATATGTATGAGAGAATGGTAGAATAAGAGAGTGGTGGAATATAGAATGGTAAATAGAATGATGGAACATATAATGGTAGAATATATAATGGTAGAATATATAATGGTAGAATATATAATGGTAGAATATATAATGGTAGAATATATAATGGTAGAATATAGAATGATAGACAATGATAGACAATAATAGACAATTTATAATACAGCAGTCTACCTAGTGCCAAACCAACAGGAAAATGCTGGTATAAAAGCAAAGCTCACATACAAATCTCACATAATACAAGTCTCACATAATACAAAATAAAACATGCAGTATTCAATCCAGCATACAATATAACTTGATATTTATAGATTAAAGTATATGGTACAATGCATGGTATATTCAAGATCTAAATATATCCACCCACTTTACAAGTTTTAGCGCATACCCAGTCACCAGATACCAGAGTCCTTGCAAATTCACAGTCGCCTATTCACTGAAATTCCCCGAATCATGGTATTCCTTATCTTCCTCTTCTGGCTCTTCTCTTCGCAATCCATATCCTTCGCCATCCTCCTCGGGCTTCTCATTGAGCTCTTCACAAGCATCTACCCAGTCAGAATACACGTCAACCGGTGCACTTAGCAACGTCACCGTGGTGTGGAACGTCTGTCCACAAACCTTGCACTTTAAACTGCCAATCAACGACTTCTTGTCGATCTTGCAAATGATGGATTTCTCGTGGTTGCAGAACAAGCACGAAAAGGTCGCCTCCAACTTCTGCACCACCCGCTTAGTGGGTTTTCTCGCCGACTTTTTCCGTCCCTACATGTTAGTTTTGCCTTCCATTGCTCGAGTACGTACCATTTATAAACTCTGGCACAGGCCGCGACATTTCATATACACGTGTTACCCGGTACATGAGAGATGAGGTTCGAAAATTTTTTTGAAAAAGCCAGTCCACAATGCCACCCAGAAGAAGCAAAAACTCGCTGAAAAATCCCGTCGGTTCGCCGTTGCGGTCACCAAAGACGGTCAAGAATAACGCAAAGGACAAAAGTTTGCAGCAGGAGATGGCCAAGGCCAAGGATAGTGGCCTTGTGGCGGCTAAGATAGTCATCGCTGCGGTCCACCAATTGGCAGAATACAGCAAGCGACAGCAGGATGAGGACAAGAAAAGCGAGTTGATCGAGGACGAGAGACATCTTGATGACGACCTTGAGTTGGTTTTCCAGTTCAAGAAGTACTTGACGCAAGAAACCCGGCTCAAGCCGAAACTGGTGCGGCTCGAGCATCCAGTGTACCCATTGAGCGACGACTTCAAGATATGTTTAATAGTGCGCGACTCGGTGTTCAAGAGCGAGGCGGATGTTGAGCAGATAGAGGAGGCCAAAATCCCGTACTTGGCGAAGATTCTTCCATTCAAGGAATTGTACGACGAATACAAGACATATGACCAGAAACGGCAGCTTGCGGGATCATATGATCTCTTTCTCGCCGACGACGGTGTTGTCACAAATCTTCCTTCGATCTTGGGTAAGACTTTCTACCGCAGCAAGGTGCCAGTGCCGATTAAAGTGGTATCCACCAGCAGCACCAAGAGCTTTTCTCTCGACACAATCCGCAGCAAAATTGAACAGGCAGTATCGTCGACGCATTTCCTCGTGCGACCAAGCAGCAATCTCTCGATCAGAATCGGGAATATCGCCAACCTCACAGAGAAGGAGAACATCAGCAACACCCAGACCGCATTGCAGCAGGTCACTGAGAAGTACAGTCAGTTTGGAGTCCGTGCTGTCTACATTAAGCTCAAGGCTTCACCTGCGTTGCCGTTGTTTTATGACGACAATTTGGGATTGCCCGAGACTGAGGAGAGTGCTGCCGCCAAGACTGTGGTATCTGATAGCGAGTATGTGGTGGGTGACCAGCAGATTATTGCAAAGGGCGTGAAGTTGTCTGCATTTGAACAGGGCTTGTTGGAAATTGGACAATTTGACGAGGAGCCTGAGTTTGTGGAGAGAAAGAAGAAGAAGGCCAAGGGGAAAACCGAAAACAAAACTGGGGCTGCCAAGGAAAAAAACGGGGCCACTGCCAAGGAAAAAGCCGAGGCCACTGTCAAGGAAAAAACCGAAACCACTGCCAAGGGAAAGAGTGAGAATGATAAGGGACAGACTAACAAGAAAAGAAACAAAAGTAACCAGTCTATAAATAAGAGAATCAAAGTGTGAGCATATAATATCTGACCATAATGTAAGCCTTTGTAGTGTTAGGGTAGAATTACTAGCCAAAGTGGTATTTTTAAAGGGTCCTGTACTGTCCCTTGGGAATTGTTGATAGCGTCATTGCTCTTTTACAATTACTTGTGGAACGGATCTTAGAAGCTGAAATGTTGGTGTGTTGTTTATGTATGGTGTTGATTTTGTTTCCTTATCTTTGGTATGTTTCACCTCAGATGGAATAGAGCATCTGCATGTTGCTTCAGTATAGTCAAATGTAATGCGATAGGCAAATGTGTTACGAATGCCTGTGGGAAAGTGTAGAAGTTGGCGAAAAAGTAAATATGAAAAGATGAGAACATGAGAACATGTGTAAAGATCAAAGATTAGTAAAGACAAGTAGAAAGGGCATGGCACGAAACAAGAATTTAATAACCAAACACCTACTCATGTCAAAGTCGGTAAAACTCATTTTTATATCCATGACTAAACTAATTTCCGTCACATCACCTGGGCTGTAGATCATGGCAAGTTTATACTCCACGTTATGACAGTTTGCACGCTGATAAACAGCAAAGCCAAGTAAGCTTGAGTAGTCATTACCTATTTTGTGGATTGCCAATTTACAAGGCATTCAAATTAGCAGAACCAGAACTCTAAAGACATTTACACCATATTTGTCTGGGGCAGGAACAGCACCAAGGAAAACGGCTATATTATCTACACTAAAATCAAATAACCAGTTATATCACCCCAATACTCCAGGGGCGAGACTCCATAGCTCCTTTTGAGTCATTTCTCTTTGTCAGTTTCTTAAAGATCAAGTTGAAAGTTCACATCTCTGTCGCAGAGTTTTCTTTCGACAACTACGTAGCACCGTTCTCGGTCATGGACGGCAAAGTATAAATCTCCTCTAGGAGCCTACTATAACTATAGCCTTAAATAAATATTATTATTATACGTTAACCAACATCTTGGACATCAAACTTGTCACTGGCACTGTCCCGGGTAACCCGATGAAATTCTTTCATTCGCGTACATGCGATTCTTCACCACAAGATGATCTATCTAAAGACCATGCTCAAGGTGATTGACAACTCTGGTGCACAATTTGCCGAGTGCATCAAGGTGCTAAAGAAGGCGCCGACGAGTTCTGCGCGGTTGGGCGATAAAATAGTCGTGGTTGTGCAGAAGGCCCGGCCAATCACCAGCACCATCACGGGAGCTTCCAACGCCAACCGGGTCAAGAGAGGAGATATTGTGCATGCGGTTGTGGTGAGACAGAAGCAGAATTACAAGCGGGACGACGGGTCGTTTGTGAAGTTTGGTGATAATGCGTGTGTGCTAATCAACAAGAACAACAACGATCCATTGGGCACGAGAATATCAGGTGTGGTGGCCAAGGAGGTGAAGCAGGGGTATGGGAAAATCGCCACCTTGGCTCCAAAGGTGGTTTAGTGGGTGGTTGGTACGGTTGAGCTGAGCAGTAGGCTTGTATATAGATCAATCTACAAAGGCATATAATGTGATTGAGCGACTTGTAGGATGGCTAAGATGGAATGTTGTCACAGTTTTAGTCTATGGCATAAGATTTTGTAAAGTGTATGAATTCTCGCTTGATGTTCTGGTTGCGATTATGCATACTGATACCGGTGGTTTTTGATACTGGTGGTTGCTATTTATAACATTACCCATCCTAGCCATTGAATATATAGGGTCTATTTGTAGCAATGGAAATTGCAACATATTTCCTGACTTTGTTGGATTGACATGTTTTCCCAGCGGTTTCACATAAGCCATGCTGGTATCTAGATTTGTATCAATTGGAAAACTTATAATCTTTGACCAGATTTGGCCATTTGCTTGGCCTTTGTCTCTAATAGTCTTGCAAATATTTGTATAATATCATAGATTGCCATTTGATTTTGAAGTTTCTGCCGAGTTTCTGCTGTCTCTGCTGTCTCTTCAGTTTCTGCCGTCTCTTCAGTTTCTGCTATATCTTCAGTTTCTGTAGTCTTGGTTCCCAAATCTACCTCTGCTTTGTACTCCAACTACTTTTGATAATCCTCCGGCCCAAATTCCGGCTTGGGCCTGTCCTTCTTGTCCTTGGGCGAGGACAACGAGTTCATGGAATAAAACTTCAGAATGGCCGACCTTCCCCCAGACAAGGGCTCATTCAACGAGTTGTGCCGGGAGAAATGTAGCCGGATTGAAGAGGTGCTGTTGATGGTGGAGACGGAGTTCTGTCTGCGCAAATGGCCGATTTTACGAAGGCTCCCATGGGAAATGGAGCGAGTAAATGAGGACGGGGTGCGAACCAGGAAGTTAAAGTTTGTTTCCTTGACGTCGTCCTCGGAAGTATCTTGATCGTCGGTGTTGACGGGACAGTTGACAAGAGGCAATGGAAAACCTGCGACATTAATCTTGTTGGAGATGAGCCGGGAGCGGAGGTAAGAGATGCACTCGTCCAAGAGAAACTCGGTGTAGCAGTGGTTGCGGATCATGGATATTTTCGGCCAAGTAGAGCGAGCGCCACGGACGGTTGTGTCGAGCACAAACTGCGGAGTTGGGTTGACGAGCATCTTGCCCAACTCTGCGATACGGAGCTCAGGCAAGATTGTAATGTCGCCCGAGTACCGCTGGGTGAGCACTGATTTAATTTTCTTGCACAAGTTGCGGGCAAAGCCGGTTTCCCTGGCCAAGTCGAGCATGTGGATGAGTTCGGCGGTGACGCAGCCGTAGAGCGAGTTGAAGTAGCTTTTGATGATTGCGCTGGACTCGTTTTCGATTTCGCCGCCGACGGCAGCAAGCGAGAGTTTTAAAAACGGGGCTACGTGTGGATTTACCTGGCATGCGACGATGTGGTCGACGTTGAACATCTCGCTGAGTCTTGTGATGGGCAAGTCGTTGTCGACTGAACCATCGACGAACTTCACAGAGACATGGTTCCACTCGCGGGTCTTCCCCGAGGAAGGGTCCTTTTCGTAGAGAATAGTGGACGGGAAGATGCCGGGGAGAGCACAGGAAGCACAGACTGCGGACCAGATCAAGACGTTGGGCGAAGTGATGTAGTTGAGTAGGCTTGGCTGTTCATGGAAGGACACTGGGGACACTGTAACGTTGAGGATGCGTCCAGTGCGGTTGTATGCCTCTCTGAAGGTGAGGTCGCCGAGGAAGTGCTTCATGGTGCTGATCAAGTAGCGGTTGTCGAACCAGGTGCCGGAGTGGACGAAGCGCAACAAGTTGACGAGCACGGACTGCTTGCTGTCTGCGGAATCGCTGAAGATGACAAACTCTCTGGAAAGGATGTCGGACAACAAGCCGTCGATTTCCAGCGGGGTGTGCACCAGAAGAATGCTGGCGACAATGGCGCCAGCGGAGCTGCCGGAGACGATCCGCGGAAGCAAGTTCTGCTCGAGCAACGTCGACAAGACCCCGATGTGGAAGAGCCCGAAGCACCCTCCGCCCGAGAGCACCAACGCAGTGCGGCCAATCGCCTTGCGGGTCTGGATAAGCATGCCAAGCAAGTAACGGTCGTCGATGCCGGTGTCGGCCTCTAGCAAGCATCCCAACGAGAGCTTGCACTCTTCAAGGTACTGCTCGATCAACGTCTTGGTGCCGGCCAGCGAATGCCGGTACAAGTTGACGTTCTGGATGTTGCCAATGTTGCGGGTCCAGGTGGTCCGGATCAAGTACAAGAGCTTCTTGTAGTTCCGCTTCTCGCGCGCATACCGGAGCTGCTGCAACCGGAGCGAAATCAACTTGTAGTCGTACAAGTTCGACACCGGATCGGCCTTCCACTCTTCGTTGCCAAGCACCAAGTCGAGCTTGAGTGCCAACTCCAGCCACTCGTCGTACGAAATCGCAACTTTCTGCTGCGCCGTGAGCGACGTCACCACCTGCTCCATCTCGTCGGGAGGACCCACTAAATGCTTCACCACGGGCACAACCCGGAGGATTCGCGAGAGCAAGTCGAGCACCCACTCGAAAAGAAGCGCAAACTCAAATCCAAACGACCTCGCAAAAAGCGAGCCGCACCGGCCCTGTGGCTCGGACACCGGCTCGCTAGTAGAGGCGTGCTGCTTGATGAGCCGTTCGGTGAAGTTCATGGTGTGGGTTTGGGGAGTGTTTTTCGCAGTTTGTATTCCCCATGGCAATGCATGACATGCAGCTGACAGGGTATAAAAGGATTGAGTGGTTTTGGTATATACGGAAACGTGAATATTGGGTGGGAAGGTGAGGAGGAGAATAGGAAGAGAGTGGGGAGATGCGCAGGTGGATTTGATGAGCGGTAAACTAGCTTGTAGGATGGATTCTTGAGGTGTCTACAGTTGGTCAAGTAGTCATTCGAGGCGTGAAAACTAGTCAGGCAAAGCAACACAGGATGTAGCAAATGGTGTGATATTGGATATTCCTGGATATTTCATGTGCAATTTATTCATATTCATGTTTATTTAGGTATATTTATATGTCTATTCATGTCTAGTTATATGTCTATTTATATATGTCTATTTCATGCCTATTCATATCCATGCCTATTCATTTCATCGTCTAATTTAACATATGCTACATAGCCCTGTAACATATCCCACACCGTGCTGCCAACCGCGTTCCACTTACTGAATTGACTCACAAATCACAACAAAGAACACGTCTTATAATAACAATCTTCATTCGTATCTTTAGCCATGTACCGTCTCTGAAAATACAGCTTATTCAAGCATTCTTCTCAGCAAGAGCACATTGACTATGCGTTAAAATCTCACTAGTGCAGTTGTATCCAGCTCTCAACATATGCACCAGATATGGCTGCTACTCAGAGAAACAAGTTTATATCCTCAACAAAATAGCCATGGAGTAAATAACATCACCCCCAATATGCAGACGTATTCCTGCGTTTTCAATCTAGCCCATACATCTAGCTTCAATCTGTCCTACACATTCTACAACATTCCACTCACTCCACTCACCCGAAATTATCCACACACATCTTCTTACAGGCTTATATCTCCACCGATCCACACACATCTTCTTACAGACTTACATCACCACCAATCCACACACATCTTCCTACAGGCTTACACCTCCATCATATCCAACTATTTCATCTATTACTAATGCAAAGTACTATCCATAATGGCGTAGCTGTTGTGGTTCACAGGATTATTCCCACTGCTGAAATTCGTAGCCAACAGCTCCTCACCATCAGCACTCTCTCGCTTATATACTCCCGCATACCCTCCGCCACCAAGCTGCAAAAGACCCTCGCCAGTTAATCGGTACTCCTCCACTTTCCGCCTCACAAACTCAACCAACTTGTCAAACTTGTCACAGTTGCTCTTGCGCTGATGCTCCAAGAGCTTCTCAAGTAAGTTAAACTCCAACATGTGGAAAACGTTCATATCCTTCTCGCTGACCGTCACATCCTCGTCCACGGCACAAAACGCATTCATGATGCTCCACCAGGCGTTGGATAACTGCTCGTAAATGTTGCTGTAGTGGTACAAGTCGTACTTGCTCACCTGAAACAACGGGATCCGGTGCACAGCCTCAGTAGCACCGTCAATAAACCGCAAGCAGTCCACAAAGTTGCCCTCAACTGGCGGTAAGAAGTTCAAGATAAAATCAGACAAAATCAGATAAAACTCCACCAAGCTCTTATGCACCCTGAGAAACGAATACTCAGACTCAGGCTCCACCTTGTACGGCAACTTGCTTATTATCTTGTCCTGTATATACCCATTCAAATACTTCAAAGACTCGTCCACAGTGGGGTTCACAAGCCCACTGCCCTTCTTCTCATTGTATATCATTTGATTCAACTCAGGCCGTTCGTCAATCATCTTTATCACCAAGTCACTCAACTGTTTCTTGTCCAACAACTCCACCAACCGGTTAATCGGAAGCTGCTTCCCAGCAAAATCAGAAGCCTGATTCCGCACCTTCTTGTGGCGGTTAGTCGGCAACGGCTTCATCCGCCGCCCATTTATCACACGTGTCGACCCTTCTTCCTCATCAAAGCTGAATCGCCGCTTCAGCGTTTTTCTAAACGTTGGCACCTTCTTACTCCGCACAGTACGGCTGTTTAAGGATGCAGAGGCGTCATTATAAGTGGAACTGTTTGCAGTTTCAAATTTAGGCTCAAACCCCCAAGAAAACCCGAGATTAGTCATGTTTCTGTAGCAGTGAGCAAAACAAAAAAAAGTTCAACGGGAGTTTCGGTTGTTAAATGTCACAAGGAGCCGGAAGACTAGTTGTGATTTTTTGTAGTAGCAGAAAATTAAAAGAAAAGATGGGAAATGTTTACCCGGCCATATGTACATTGACTTTGGAGAGACGGGACTTTTAACTATGCAGCAAAAGTACATAAACTACCTCAACAAGGTAGACAGTAACACTGATTTGCTTCTCAAACGGTACCGGGAGTTGATTGAGTTGTCATTGATTACTGAGGAGCCGCCAGACCCAGAGGAATTGGAGGAGGACGATGGGCGCACCAACACCAGTTTGAATGTGATTGCGTCCAAGGCATTGTCTATTGAGTCCAATGTATATAGTATTATCAAGCTTTTGGAGGAATTGTTGCATATTACGAGGTCTTTGAAGGAGAACTGGATTTTGAACCGGCTTCCCAACGCAATTTGCGATCTCCAGGAGCATTATAGCGAGGCGACAATCAGTAACTACGAGCAGCAGAACCGGGTTCTCCAGGGTATGGTTGATGAGTTGGTTCATCGGATTTCGTATGTTTCAGGGGAGTCGCTGTAGAAGTAGGTAGGAATGTTGGAGAAAGGAAGAGGGGAGAAGAAAATGGAAGAAGAAAATGGAAGAAGAAAATGGAAGAAGAAAATGGAAGAAGAAAATGGAAGAAGAAAATGGAAGAAGAAAATGGAAGAGAAAATGGAAAAAGAAACTGAAAGAAAAGAAAGAGCACGAAAAAGTCAAATGACATGCAAATATAAACAGAGCATACAACCATATGCAAATACAAAAAAAAAAGCTAGAGCATAATACTAACTATAAATCCTGACACCAGTTGCAAATGTTGCAGTGTTTCTGCTTTCTCCAGCTAATTGGGATGACAGGCACCAAAAAAATTGTGACAAACCGTTTATGTTTCCGAGCAACCACTGCGTAGTTGTGGCAATGCGGACATTGCTCGGGCTTTCCTCCGGGCAAATCCTTGTTGAATTCGTGGCCTATTGTTAGTAAATCCCAGTGGAGCTACAATACTCACTTCCTATAAGTATAAAGAACATGTATGATTATTCATTTATTGTACGCTCAAATCCCTTGCTATCACGTGCCGCGTCTAGTCTGCGCTGTGCACTGCAATCAAATTTGGCATACCCCAACATTTGTACCCTATAATCCTTGCTATATAACAGACTCCCTCGGTCTCAATACCGTCGTAACCACCCAATGGAAGGTCCCAGTCACTGCCGACAACGTAGAATGGCGGGAATTGGATGCCCAACTTCAACACCTCGGTTCTTATAAAGAGCACTGCCCCGCCAACCGAATCAATTTCCACCATCTCATCGATGCTATTCCGTCCTTCCTTTTCAAGATCCTCGTGCAAGCTGCCCATGTGTTTCATTCCACTCGCGTCGTGTGGAACAAACAAATACGTCTCGTCAGCTCCTTTGACCGCTTCCTTTTGGCTCTCCACCAACTTGGCTCGGTCCTCTTTGCTGAGCATCGCACGGTTTCCTCTCCATGCGTTTCTGTCGTAGTCCATCAGGTCACCTCGGTTCACCATCGGCGTGATAATGTCCTTACCACTGTCCATGAACAAACGCAACATTTCAGGCTCCACCTTGACAATATCTGCGTCAATAGTAAGAACCGCAGTCTCAAGGTCCACGCCAATGTTGACAAGGAAATTCCGGGCCAATGCGATCTTCTTCCGGCGAGTCTTTTGGAACTGGTCGTCGTGCCGAGCTCCTCTGTCCATGGAGCTACCCAAAAATGGCGCATACCCGGCAACCACCCGGTTAAACACCTTGTCATGGGTACCGTCATACAAGTCCTCGAGCGTGCTCTTCACGTGGTTGAAGGCCTCCTCGTTTACACATAACATTGCAAAACTGAGCTTGGAAAAGTCGTAGTTCAAGCTGAGCACCACGTCCAAAAAGTCCTTGAAGTTCCGACCCTTGCCAAACGAATCCATGTCGGCAGCAATCGCCATCACCATCACCGAACTGCCCACGCCAAAGTTTTCCGGTTTATACTGAGGTGTGTATGTGATGGTGAATTTCTCGTAAATGTTAGGGCCAGGCGACACAAAGTGCGTCTTGACCACATCCAGTGCGGATGCTCCAACAGTTTTGGGCTGGTTATTGTCCAACCGGTTGTTCTCCATACGGTCGTTCTCAATCTGGACATTGTTGTAGAAATCCTCGTACGAATGCACAGACCGGTTATAAAAGTAGTTCCCAATGAGAATGACATTGACAACCAATACCAAACACAGATATAGCACGATCTTGCGACTCATTTTGAGTGTGTGAGCAAACTGTAGTTGTTGACGCGGTTGCTGAAGGTGGCTTGTGGAAAAACGGCTACTAAAAACGGCCCTTGGTTGGTAGAATTGGCCTTTGGATGATGTTTACTAAAGACAGCAACGTGTGTGAGCTTTCAGTATTTTGCTATTATTCAATAGCAGACTAGCAAAGTTGTTTGCTGTTTAGTGAATAGCAAAGTGTAAGCTGCAAAGTGAAAGTCTGAGCAAGAAAAAAAAAACTGCCAATGATGCGACTCAAATAGGTATGGAGATCAAGTAATAACTTAAAATTTTATCAACAATAGAGCTAAAAAAAGCAGAGGTCAATGAATATCCGAAAACGTAAAAATATCCGGTTCAAAGCGTCACCGGCATCAGACGCTCTTTCATCATGCACCCTACTGTCTAGAGCTTCACCCGATTATACAACCCCCTACACAGTGTATAACAATATAGATATGTGTCGAATCTAATCAATGTGCCACGAATAAAAGGGGTAGTAGCATTAGGCTAGAACCCCACCAGTGACAATATGGCTACTATTCTCATGCTAGTCCTCGAAACTGCATCACAGCATACTACCTTCACCGACAGCGATCAGTCGACAAAGTGCAGCACTGTGCTTGGGACAAATCTGTATCTACACTGTACCCATATACACGTGAGTGTTGCGTGCCCTGGTCCGTGATTGGAAAATGCAATGGACCTTTTTTGCAGGGTACACCCATGGTACGGCATAGCAAGGGTCTTTATCTGGTGGGTATTCTACTAAGTTTGGTGGTGCTCGTGCTGGTGAGCGGGTACTTTGCCTTGTGGAGCACCCAGGCGTCGCACAATATTGTGCAAACCAACCAGCGGAACCTGAAATTGGCTGCGTTTAGTAAAGAATGTCCAGAGAATCCGGTGGTGGGCCAACGAGGGTATGATCGGAATGACGTGTCGGTGAGTAGGGAGGACAACAAGTGGTACTATGAGAGTGTGACGTTTGTGAACAAGGAGACGTATCCCCAGCAAGAGGACGGAGAGTTCAACTATGCAAGTGAAGTTGTAGTACTATCATCGATAGTCGACCAGAGCTCGTATGGGAATGAGAAGGAGCGGAATTTCAAGTCGTTTGTCGGGGTATTGGGCCGCATCAACTACCCGCACTCCAAGATCCACTTGGGATTTTCTGTAAGGTCCAAGATCGAGTACGAGACGATCTTGGCATATGTCACCGAGTACTATTCAAGCGAGGATCTGCCAGAGTGGGCCGGTGCCGGGCCAGAAAAGTTTGGCAAGATTTCTGTGCTCCGGGCACCATTTGTGGAGCGGCTGACCGTCAATAGAAAAAACCGGCACGACGAGAACTTGCAGCGGAAACGTCGTCTGGTGATTGCCAAAGCACGCAACTTTTTGGTGAACAACGTCGTGGGCCACGAGAAGTACACGCTCTTTGTCGACAGCGACATCATCGACATTCCACCGGATCTCGTCAACTACTTCATCAAGTCCGATAAGGACGTGCTTGTGCCGCGGGTGATGCAAGGCAACTGTTTGGACTACGACCAAAACAGCTGGCAGGGGAAACGGACGCGGCCAAGCCACGCCGAACTCGAGCTTCTCAACCAGGACCCTTCGTTCATATACGTTCCTCGCCGAGCCAAGCAGCTGAGCCTCTTGATCGACTTGTCACGGGGTCTTCCTTTGAACAGCAAGGAAGCGTTCAATCACTTGGTTCCAATTGACTCCGTTGGAGGCGCAGTGTTGTTTGTCAAGAACGAAATCTTCAAGCTGGGGATCCAGTTTCCGCCGTTGTACATTGTCGGCACCGATTTCCGCAGAAAAGAAGGTTACGACGGGATCGAAACCGAGGGTCTCTGCTACCAGGCAAAGGCTTACGGCTACCAGTGCTACGGTGCTCCAGACGTTGTTGCTCAGCACTACGATTCGTAGAATGGGCCTTGATGCTGGCAAACCACAGTACACTGCTGTGTACTTGCGCTGTATTCTCATCTGTATACCCTTGGCGAAGCTTCTTTGAACACGCTTGATAGCACTACAGTATTGTGTGGGTCATATAGTGTGGTACCTTTGTGGGCTGTACCAATTTTCAGTGTAACTTGCAAGGTCACTCAGAAATCCATCTCTTGGAGAAGCATACTGGTGTTTTGGTTAACCTGTACAGTAATGTAGTTACATGCACTGTTGGAAGCTCCCAACTTGAACCTGTATGGTTCTCAGCTTGAACCTATATGGCTCCCAAATTGAACCTGCATGGCTCCCATCTCACTAGTGTTTGCTTCAAAATATATGCCATGGTAATAGTGCCACGTAATTATACTGACCTTGTAATACGGTATCTACAAATATATTCTTGCAAACACATACACTTGACTTTGGCTAATGCATTGATAGGCCGCTGTCCTAGATGACCCTACTCCCACATGCAGGGGCCTAGCCCGACAGACCAAGCCCCTTTTTTGATGTTGTCAGCATGATTAAGGAAGTATCCAAGATCCTAAGAATTACACCCAAGCAAGCGCATCACATGTATTAATGTATGGCCAACCCAAAACCATCGTATCCAGCAATACGAAAGCAGTCTTGTGGATCGTCAGTTTCACGGGGCCAATACCTGAAATTGCACGCGCACATGACTAATGAACGCGTTCTGAGTACGACGTTTTAAAAATAAAGGGGTTCAAGGACAGAACTGGTTTCGCGCTGACATAGAGTTAAAGTTTGGTGTGGTTGACAGATACAGGAAAATTTAACCACCCTATCATGTTAGCTTTGCAAGTCACCAACTAATACCTGTATTTAGGAACTGGCATGGCTGGGTTAGATTGCTAGTATCGGCTTGCCTCCTATGGTCTATATCATGTACACACCAATGAGTGTTACCTTGCATCTCCAACTTAACCACCTTGTGTTAGATCACCTACCTTGGTTTATGCACCACGGTTAATATCGGTGATTTACCTCAATAGAATTAGCAACAGTACCCAGAAATACTAAATACCTAAATTGATTTTCCTCAGCATTTACTCGTTAATAAATACATGTACAACTAGCCTCAACGGTAATTTTCAAAATGCCTCACTTGATAATTTGGTTACTCTTTACATAATACGATAATCTGTTTTGGTCAACAAATGGCAAGGCCCATGCTGTAGAATCATTCCTAAAATCAATCTCAGTTATTCCTAAAATCAATTTTGAGTTTTCATTTCAAGGGTTCCTTGGGCAGCCATTTAGTAGCGCAGCCCTCTGTTCAACCCTGTAATACCAATCCTTTACAGGAGTCCAGTATAGTCATTGACCATTTATAAATAACAATAATAATTATAAACCTATATTGCCTGTGTTAAAATCACTTTATTTCCGTACTTAATTTATCACTGAAAGTTTAACTATTCTGGTCACTTTCTTGATTTTGGATCATCTAGTTTTATCAACGAAATGACATTGTGAAAATATTCACTCAATAAACAAAAAAATAAAAAGAGATTGGCAAAAAAATTAGAATAAAAGCATCAAATAATTCAAGGTAGCAAATAGGAATGACTACAAATGGGGTGATTGAAAATGGAAATGCCTACATACCGTCAAGTAGCCAGGGCCCTGTCATATAGAAAACGTGAAATTCATATACCCTATGGCCTTTGTCTTTTCATACCGGTTCTCAAATTCCATAATTTAGTAATCAATGACTGTTGGAATTTCCACGAATACACTGTAGGCATAAACACATACCAAGATCTCACGGGAAAAATACACCAATAAAGAAATACCCATACTAGTCTCGTCTCTACAGAATAAAAAACAAAATCGAGTAACCAATCAACACAAAACTGACTTTAAACGGCCTCGCCATAGATACAATCACGTGAAAAGTGATGTTGGGAATTCCCAATAGAGAAGGCTAGCAAACAGTAAAAATGAACCAGCTAGCAAGAAGCCTCAAAGGTGCTTACTGATTTCTCCAGTCAACATATTGTTCAAGACAAGTCGTATCCTATTTCACCCATAGATCCCACTCTTTTTTAACAAGAACGAGTGTCTTGTCATTATTTCAACTTTGCCACGATGAAGGAAGCAGCGGAGGACATATGTCACGTGACTATGTAGAAAATGTATACACTCTACTATCCTAAACTGAGAAATTATTAACTCACCGGTTTAATTTATTAAACAATGGACCCGTGCTTGCAAAGTCACAGATTATTGTAAATTGCTTTTGCAATATTCCAAAATGAGCATTGAATATTTAATAGATTGTGTAGTATCTACATTACAACAAATGATTAAGACGGTTGTCATAAGGTCAGGAACATTACTACATGCAAGAACCTACCAGTTCCACTAATAGTATTCTAAAAGTCAGAGAAAAGCGTCGAGGAATTCTCAAAGCAAGTTTCACAATAGTTTACGAAAAATATGCATCACTAATTCTTGCACTACTGGAATGGGTCTGTTGAAATTTCACTCCGCAGCTATTGTTTACCCTTTCCAAATCAAACAAGTTTCCTAGACTAAATACTTTCATCTGCACACGTGACTCTCTTACTGATCTAGTTACATACTAATCTGTATCCAAGGCTATAGCTAGGCTCTCAGGGGAGATTGATACTTTGCTGTTACGACCGATATTTACTACTGAATCATCCAACTAATACTGTATTGAATTTTTTTTCAACCACCTGCCATTAAGACATGATCATGGTAGTTAACAATTAAATTTATTCAAGTGGAGCCAGTATGGTAAAATCGGGATGTATCCAAACTGAAGAATAAAATGTAAATCAGGTTACAAACTCAATCCATGCCATTTTTAATGTAATAGGGCAAGTACCAAGGGAAGCTGTTTTATTCCCAAATCCAAAGTATGTTAAGAGCGGTATAATATCCAGAATGCAGGCTTTCCCAGGTTTGGTAATTCATTAAAAATTAGCGGTACTCGTATTTAGGGATATTTTTAGACTGGGTATTTCTCTGTCTTGAACAAATACATTCAATGTAGCCAAGCGCAAGTTCTTGCAACTGTATGGCAGGTCTGGATTGGTCGATTTTCTTACCCAAGAATTCGATTTCTAATCTAAAAAGTATATTTCTGATCTAAAAAGTATATTTCTGACTTGTGAAGTATATTCTGACTCAAGACGCGATTTTCTATTGATGGTCGCCCATCGATTGTAAGCCTCTCTAAGAATGTTCCAGACCTTAACTTAGCACCTAACATCAAACACGGTAATGCACAATGAAAATTCTTAAGCTGCCATTCTCTGATACGCAAAAAAGGAGAATCATCTACTTAGTTTTATTTAGCTGTACTTGCATGGTACTTGATGTGAAAGTCAAGTTATTTTTATGTTTACGATTCTTTGGTATATGGTCAATACGAGAAGACACTTGGTTTTGTAGGTTGTTCAGAGTTTGTAGACGATCTAGGGTTGATATATTGTTCAGAGTTGATTGTTCTACCAAGATTCTTGGATTGTTACACTGAGACACGCCAAGGTTAGAAACCAATGCAAGCATTAGGGTATCAAGGTTCAATGTAGCAGATACATTCCTGTTGTCGGTTGTAAGATTTTCAGTTTGACACACACCTATGCAAATTTAAATAAAAAAGGAGCCATAAATAGATGTGTAATACAAAACAGGCAGGTGTATAGCGGCGAATCTACGAGCTGTCCATGAACGGCTGGTGTTGATTGGCAGCTATTTAAAGCAAAGTCAGTTTGAGGCTTTGGCTGACGACATTAAGACGCATTGAACTACCAAGTATCAGCAGCTTTGCCAAAAGGGATTGGCTTATTGACGCGCTACGGGGCTGAAAATCTCAAGGAAGACACGCTAGTGGTTATGTCTGAAACTTTTCAGTTGACCGTTGGATCTTGTGCAGATGGGCCAAACAATAGAGGCTAAAATATGCGGGACACCCTACTGAATGCAGAGATTAAGTTTCCCAAAATATGCAAGTTTCATTGCAGCATGGTAGCACCATAATGAATGCCAAGAGGGCGAAATCTGGATAGTTTTGCCATGATATATTGTAAGGAGTGAGAGACTAGAACGGGATGTAGCAAATCAATAGACAAGAATGGGGTGTAGCCGGATGGCCAATCGATTATATCTTGTATATTCAATGTGGGACTTTGACTCTACGCTAGGAATAAAAACAGAACATGGATTAGAAGTAAATGAATTGATACAGTAATGGCTATGCTAGCACATGCTAAGCGAAAAGAATCCCAATAACAGGATCATCTTCATAGGACGAAGGGCAAAACAACACGGCAATCATAGACCAGTATTGTAAATTTTAGGAGCAAGCACTCAATGGATATTCTAAAATCCTCCTTACAACAAGAGGACACCAGCGAAACCGGCGATGGCAGCAGCACCGACGGCCAACTTGTTACCGGCACCAGCAGAGATGACAGAGGCAGTTCCGTTGGCACTGATGTTAGCTGGAGCTTGGCCCTTGCTGACGTGGAGAGTGTTGGTAAGGGTAGCAGTGCTGCTCAAGGTGACACCGTTGGTGACATCGACATCAGCTGGGCTGGTGGTGGCAGCAGCGGCAACAGCAGAGGACTCTGGGGCAGAAGCAGCACCGAAAACTGGGCCAGTGGCAGCAGCAGATTCTGGAGCAGAAGCAGCAGAAGCTGGAGCAGAGGTAGCAGCCTCAGCAGCAGCGGAGGACTCTGGGGCAGAGGAAGCAGCCTCGGAAGCAGCAGAGGACTCTGGAGCAGAGGTAGCAGCGGCCTCAGCAGCAGCCTCAGAAGCAGTCAATGGGCAGAAAGTGGTGAACTCGGTCTCAACGGACTCGTTGGTGACAGTGACAATGGTGACACCGGTGGTGACCTCGACTGGGAAACAAGTCTTGGTACCGCAAGAAGTAATGGTGACAACGGTGGTCTCGATGTCGTTGACGGTGGTGGTGTTGACCTGAGCAGCGACAGCGGCGATCAAAGCAGAAGCAAGGATAGTTTTGGCGTACATTTCTAGCGAAGGAATAAAGAGATAATAAACGAGAGGATTATTGATGGATAAATGGCAAAGAGTCTAGGTATTTATACCAGAGCTAGCTGTTGGCGACATGCCGGGCGACGCGGGACACCTACACCGGTCCGGTCCGCAAATCGTCCATTTGCAGTGACGATTATGTGCCCGGCACGGGTGGTTGCCACAGGGGAAATTTGCAAGTTGCATTGGTGCGAATTAACCATGAATAGGGGCGACGCTAGCAGCAGGGGTCAGAAACGGCCCGACTTTCGTCTTCAGGAGCTTGTTGCAGTGATAAACCTGTATCTGGTGCTGCAAATCAACGGTAGGCAGTTTGCGCCTAACCAGAAGAAGCAAATGGCAAGCTTTGTACGGAACGACTTGCAGGCCAATGACGACGTATATCTTGTGGTTAGCATACTGCCATCCGACCCAGACTTTCCGTTTGAGCTCACCTCATTGAAGGTCTCGCTCTGTGTGCCGAAAAACTACCCAATGAAAAAGAACCGTAGCGACGTCGCGGGAAACCGGCCGTCGATTGTGGTGCTCAACGAGGACATACCCAGGGGAATCGGCTACAATGTCGAACAAGGGTTTGCTACAATTGTGTCTGTGTCGTGTATGAAGAAAAAAAACAAGGCCAGCGAGATCCAGCTTGTAGGGCACAAGAACTTGGTGGGCAACTTGCAGTCGTTGGATTGCAATTTGCTGGCGTTCTTGGCCAAGAAAAAACGCGACACCTTCAAAATCGTCAAGCAGGTGCCAAGGAGTTCCCCACCACAGGATAAGCCCCAGGATAAGCCCCAGGACAAGCCTTTGTTTGTGTCCGAGTCCCTGGAGTACAGGAAAAAGGTCAATGACGCCAAAGCCAAGCTCGGTGGGGAATTGAAGTTTGTTGAAAAGACCAGTAGTGGTGAAGTATACAGCTTTGCCCTCAAAGACCCAGGCAGTTGGTTCATGGATAGTCCAGGGGATTCGCCCTTGAAGCACACCGTGCAGCAATTAGCGACGACGAAGATCGTAGCATATGTGTTACTACCGTATGATTCTGGTCCGCCCCAGCTCCGATCGTTTAATGAAAAGGGCGACTTTTTCGACAGCGTGGTCAAGAACTTTAATTCCGCGGTGCCACAGTCTCTGCCGTCGATATTTGCCTGGATGAATTTTCTCAACTCTCGGTTTTATCTCTTGGGCGGGCTTCCGCACGTGGTATAATTGCATGATGTATTATAGATTCATGTAGTGTGGATTCATGTAGAATAGACTCACGTGTATTGTAACTCATGTATTGTAACTCATGTATTGTAGATTCATCATAGATTGTAGACTGATGTATTGTAGATTCACATGTATTGTAAACTCTGTATTGTAGACTCTGTATTGTAGACTCATGTATTATAACACATGTATATAACACATGTATAACTCACGTTTACAACTCACGTTTACAACTCACGTATTGTACCTCATGCAGTGGAGATTCACGCCTCAACCAATCCCTGTACACGTGCTCCACAAGTCCTTCAACCTTACAACTTGGTACGGAGATAATACACAGCCTCTTTGTTTCCCGCAAGCAACTTCTCTAACTGGGTATCCACAATTCTGGTCTTGTCGCCGTGGTACTTCACCTCCGGATAATTTTCCCGATTCTCATGAGCCAATTTTGCCCTGTAATCTGCAGTATGCTTGATAATCTCAACTAGCTCGTCAGGCACCTCGCAGTTGAGGCAATGATCTCCGTTCGGTACCGTATATTCAACAAGATACTCACCAGGGATCGTGGATCGGATATATCTTGCCGCGTCGGGGTTCCACATTGATTTTCCCCCATTTACAAGCGTCACGGGTGTCGTGAGCGACGAGTAGAGACGCATCAAGTGCGGCACAGAATACAACGAGTGATAGTACGAGACAAGCTGTTGCTTCACGGTGGACTTGCTCTTCACCAAACTGCCGTCATAATACTTTTCGTCCGCAAGAAAGTCCGCCAATATCCGCTTGTCAAACTTGGCATAGAACGGAACCCGCGAAAAACCCTCGTCAAACTGCTCCTCAGAGTCAAACGTGTCCTTGAGAATCTTGCCTAAAATCTTGAATCGCCGAGCAGACTGTGCCATCTTCTCGGGGTCGTCAGAGACATATCCTACAGGCTCTACGGCAATGATGGTGTCCAAGACGTTGGCATCAAACGAGGCAGCAAAAAGCCCCGAAGTCGCGCCCAACGAATGGCCCACAAAGATAACCTTGTGGGTGATATCGTTGATAAACTCGCCACTTGTCTGCTGCTCGTGACGAATCAATTGCAATACATCCCTCCCAGCCTCCTCCCAGAAATAGGTCCATCCCAACTTGCCCGTATTGGCAAGCGCACTGTCACCGTGTGTCACGTGATCAAAGGCCGCGACCAGCCGCACGTACATTTGCGAGCCACCATGGGCATCTGAGTGCCGGTAGAGTTTATCAATGTGGTACTTCCATATCGACTTGTTCATCCCCGTGCCGTGGGAGAAAATAAAGTCTAGCACAATCGCACCGGCCGGCACCGGCTGGGTGTTGTGATACTTGCGGTACGCTATTTTCAACCGGTCGTTCATCAAGGCAGTGGCGCCGGGATACCGCGGGAAGGCAGCATCTATCACACAAGTCTTGGTGGTGTAAGACATTGTTCAAGATAATAGGATAAGCCAGCCTTTTTATGACAGAAAACCCTGCCCCACACCGCATCGAATTTCTTACTGAGACGGGTTACCCTGCTACAAACGGTTGCGAGGTGCAACCAGGGCAATGATGGAGTTGACATGGGTGAACCGGCGGCCGCGGTATAAACAATGGATGGACCGGTGGCCGCGTGGAACGGTAATTTCCAGCAGCTAATTAGGGTGCATTCAAAAAAAAAATTTTTTTCACAATTGGCAAAACGCCTTAGTTTTGCCCAAGGTGTCTCTAATATACTGCTTTAATTGATGATGTAATGCAAAAGCAGGTCACGTTTAGCATTCTTCACCTGCAACCCTGCTCGGAAACATGACCGTTTTAGGATTGAAAAAAATGAGGTTGACATAGACTTCGGAGAAGAAAACAAAATCTTGGCGCGTTTCAAGGACATATATAAAATTTTTCTTCCCTTGTACAATCTTGCAACCGTACTCAATGATAAATATTAAACGGAATTGCTCTACATCATTGTTTACGCATCGGCCTATTGTCCAGCTCGATCACTTGACGTGATGCCGATCCGCTCGCCCAGTGTGCTCGGAAAATCACTCGGAAGCACGGGACAAGATCTTGTAAAATCTTAAAGACCTAGGTTATTGCAATGCTTTTAGCGGCAGAATGACCCAAATACGTGGCTAAACAATGCATGGTGATTATATTAGCCGGACCGGTGATCGTATTCACCAAGAATTCGCTAAGGGACTCAAGCCAGCAGAAAGAAAACGGAACTAGGCGGGTTTAGCGTTTGCCCAGACATCTGGAATGCCCTAATAGAGACATTCCGGGCATTTATCGAGATTCAGCTTGGCATATAGTAATTTGCAACCAGTACTGGAACCCCAGTGTTTAGCTAAGAACCGAGCAAACAAGAACCAGCGGGCTTACAAATGTTCGGGATCTACAGTATAGAAACTAAAGTTCAACCCCATATTTACCCCAACTTTTTTAATTGCTTAGTTTCACTATTTTGAAACAAAATGCGGAGCGTTTTGGTGGATGTGTCTTTGGTGGGTGTTTTTGGTGGATGTGTCTTTGGTGGATGTGCTCCACATAATTTCTTGTTTTTTGTGGGGTAAGCTTGGCCGCATACAGCAGCGCTTGTTGGAACCTATACCTGTTGCACAATTAATCATACGATACCTAGCTTAACTTAATGACCATAACTCGTTGGCCAATGTATTTGCGTTCTTCGCTCAGTTGGTCAGTGCACTTTTTCAGCAGCAGAATTTTGATGCTGCAGCACCTTGCATAATGTACAGTTGTTCTAAGAACAATCACTTACAAACCTAGAAAATAATTTTTAAATAAACACCCATATTTTAGCAATAATAAAGCAAGAATGTTGGTTTGATCATTTGCCGTTTAAACTGGTGTGTTGTTGCGTGTATAGGGCGCTTTTTTCCGCCTTTGAATGGCCCACGTCTGACATGAAGACGTCAAAAAGTTTTTTTAGCGCTTCCCCGGTGAAAATGCTATAAATACTCACAATGTCCCCCGGATTTTCAGTACATCATGAGTTCTCAATCTAGTCAAGAACACAAAATAACTACTACGACTCGTTCGTATATCGGGCTTCGGGGCAACAAGCTTCATAATGCAGTGTCGTTCATTGCTGGTATGGGGTTCCTTCTCTTTGGTTACGACCAGGGTGTGATGGGATCGTTGCTTACGCTCGACACTTTTAGAGAGACTTTTGATGAGATTGATACCGCTCGACACCCTAAAAAGGCTACTTTCCAGGGTTTTGTGATTGCAGTTTACGAAATTGGTTGTTTGGCAGGTGCGGTTTTCACCATGTACTTTGGAGACAAGTTTGGTCGGAGAAAGACAATTTTAATTGGCTGTATTGTTATGATCATTGGAGCTATTATCCAGGCCTCGTCTTTTAGTGTTGGCCAATTGATTGCCGGAAGAATCGTCACTGGATTGGGAAACGGTATGAATACCTCCACTGTCCCAGTGTGGCAATCCGAGTGTGCAAAGGCAGAGAAGCGTGGTAAGTTGGTGATGGTCCAGGGTGCATTGATCACCGGTGGTATCTGTATCTCTTACTGGATTGACTTTGGATTCTTCTTTGTCAAGAACAACTCTGCCTCTTGGAGATTCCCAATTGCGTTCCAGATCATCTTCCCACTCTTTATTTTGCCGGTGATTATGAAGTTGCCAGAGTCCCCAAGATGGTTGCTCAAGACCGGAAACAGAGAGGAGGCCATCAAGGTGTTTTCAGCGTTGGAAGACGAGTCGGAAGACAGTCCAACCATCCTCAAGGAGGTCGATGAGGTTACCTATGCTTTGGAGCACGAGCAATCCGGCGGAAAGACCAGTTTCAGAGACTTGCTTAAGCAGGGCGAGGCCAAGACCTTCCACCGTGTTATGTTAGCCGTTTGGTCGCAGATTATGCAACAGATCACCGGTATCAACTTGATTACTTACTATGCCGGTACTATTTTCGAGCAGTACATCCACATGAGTCCATTCAACTCGCGTATCTTGGCTGCATGTAACGGTACTGAGTATTTCATTGCCTCGTGGATCGCCTTCTACACCATTGAGCGAATTGGCCGTCGTCCTCTCATGTTGTTTGGTGCTGCTGGTCAGGCAGTGAGTATGGCTATTTTAACCGGAACCACCTGGGCCTCGGCCAACAAAGCCAACAGCGGAGGTTCTGGTATTGCTGCTGCTGTGTTTTTGTTTGTGTTCAACACCTTCTTTGCCATTGGTTGGTTGGGAATGACCTGGTTGTACCCAGCCGAAATCACCCCATTGAACGTGCGTGCTGCTGCCAACGGTTTGAGTACTGCTGCCAACTGGGCATTCAACTTTATGGTGGTGATGATTACTCCAGTTGCCTTTGAGAACATTGGATGCTACACTTACACTATTTTCGCTGCGATCAACTTGTTGATGGTTCCTACCGTGTACTTTTTCTACCCAGAAACTGCTGGAAGATCCTTGGAGGAGATGGACAGAATCTTTGCCCTTTCCAACACCAAGACTCCATGGGACGTTGTCAAGATCGCAAAGGAGTTGCCATTTGAGTATCAGAATAACCATGATCCTACTGACGTGGAGAAGTCTGCTGCTAATGAGCACGTTTATTAGATATATTTAATTTTTATTGTTGTTGAACATGTAGAGTGAAGTCGTTAAAATGGGAAAATTGCAAGTACCCAGAATGTGATGAGTCGAGGTGAAAATTAAGTCATGCACCTACTTTTCTTTTTTGAAATGGCTTTGCATTTTTCAATAGTTCCTCCGGACTTTGGCCTTGCATAAGGCCCTTGATCCGAGGCATATTTCTTTTCCAATTTCGTATTTTCCAATTTCGTATTTTCCAATTTCGTATTTTCCAATTTCGTATTATCCAGGTTTGTCTAAGCTAATGTGATTCGTCACCATTGAGTTTTCCAGACTTTCCGCCTCGTATAGTAGGACCGACTCCGGGTTTTGTTTTCCAGTCCCAGGCCGAGCTTTCCATTAAGTGGTTGTGTCAGCATGACTGTCAGATGTTTAAATTGTAAAGCGGGTGTATTTTGCATTTCAACAGAAATAGTGATGATAGAAATTAGCGATTGCAGAAATCCAGACTACACCAGTACATCTACAGCAAACCAATTACACCGAACCATTCGTCAATATATATTCTTATCTAAATTGCAGTGTATCCACCGTCTACCGCAATGTCGGTACCAGTGATATAGGAAGCAGCATCCGAAGCCAAGTACAAGTAGGCACTAGCAACCTCATATGGCAAGGACTCACGGCCCATTGGCACCAAGGACCACATTTTCCCTCGGCTGGACCGTGGGAGATGGTCGTTGAGTCCTGTATCACAGTAGCCTGGCGAAACCGAGTTGACTCTAGCAAACCCGGCCCATTCCACAGCAAGGGACTTGGCCAAGTGCTTGACAGCAGCCTTTGACACGTTGTACGGTGTCAAGTTCATTGGCACGTTGACGATGGAGGCGGACATTGAAGCGGTGATGATGAACGAGCCGTGGCCGTTTTTTTTAAACACCTTGCCGACGGAGCGTGCACAGTAGTAGACTCCGTTCAAGTTCACGTCCATCAACTGGTTCCAGCTTTTCCCGTCGTCGTTCTTCTCGTCGATGATGTTGCCGGTCTTCCACACAATTCCTGCGTTGGCGACAAACACGTCGATGGTGCCAAACTCCTCCTCGATGCTCGTGACGACCTCCTCGACGTGCGCAGCGTTTGAGACGTCGCACTGGAAACTCTTGACTGTGGTTTTGTTGTCAAGGGCCAATGTCTTGGCCTGGGAGCTGCAGTCGACGTAATCGACCAATATCACGGTGGCTCCAGACTGGGCAAACGTGTCACAAATGGCGTAGCCAATGCCCCGGGCAGCACCGGTGACGACTGCGACTTTGCCCTGGAGCGAAAGAAGGTCGTTGATGTGACGTTTTGTCGGGTATGGGCGAGGGAGTTCCTGGGTGAACTCGTTGGAGATGTACGAGCGGACAGGCTCCTCACCGGGGATTTTCAGTGGGATGGTCATTGATGGAATTCCACGAGGATGGGCCGAGGATTTAAATAGGCAGCTCCCTCCACCAACTGTGGTAGGGCCTACCCCGGATTTTTGTCCGGTGGAGGATGTTTACAACGGGTGCATTGCATGGCATGGCATGGCGCGGGAGCACTCCCAAGAGTGTTGAACAAAATACAATCAATGGGGAACCAAGTGCGATAGTGGAACGAATGGGATACAGAAATGCCTACTAGAATAATCTGGGCTCGTGTAGTGGATGGTATATTAAGTCATGTCGTCCAAGACCCTGTCCAACGTAGATGCCACCTCTTGCACCTCCTCCAAGGTGTTGTACAACGGCACAGGTGCCAAGCGGATGACGTTTGGCCGCCGCTCGTCTCCAATAATACCATTGAGCCGAAGACCGGCAAACACCCTTTCCATAATGTCGCCGTAAAACAACAACGACAACTGCGCGCCCCGCTGGACAGGGTCCTGTGGGGTGATGATCATGAACTTGGTGCGGTAGTGACGCGACAGGGCCAATTTCTCATACAAAGCCGAGGTCAATTCGCGCGAGCGGCCGGTGAGCCACTGCATGGAGCTCTTGACGTCGCCCCGGACGCTCTGGAAAATGTCTAGCGACGCACTCAAGGCTACCACGTCCAAGACGGATGGATTGCTTTGCCGGAAGCCCAAGGCGCCGACAATCGGATGGAACTCTTCCTTCATCTGAAACCGCTCGTGCTCGTTGTTGCCCCACCACCCAGCAAGCCGTGGCAAGTCGCTGTTGGTCGAATGCTGCTGGTGGATAAAGTACCCTCCAATGCCACCTGGCCCGGCATTCAAGTACTTGTACGAGCACCAGCAGGCGAAATCGACGTCCCAGCGGTGGAGATCGAGCTGGACGTTGCCAACGGCATGAGCCAAGTCCCATCCGACTACGATTCCAAGAGCCTTGGCATGACGCGTGATGGTCTCAATGTCAAACAACTGACCCGAGTAGTACTGGACCCCGGGCAAGCAGACTAGCGCCAAGTCGTCCTTGTGCGCGGTGATTGCCTCGAGGATATCCTCGGTGTGCAAGACGTATTGGCCAGGCCGGGGCGCGAGCTGGACCAAATGATCTTCTGGGGTCCCGAACGCGTCGATGCGGTCGCAATTGAGCTTGACTTGGTTGAGAAACGCATAGTAGTCCGACGGGAACGCGCCCTTTTCAAACAAGATCTTGGATCGCTTGCCTGACGGCCGGTAGAACGCGGTGAGAAGCGCATTGAGGTTGCTGGTAAGAGTGGCCATTACCCCGACCTCAGAGTCGCGGGCGCCGACCAAAGCGGCCAAGGCGGGCACAAGGGGCAAGTCGACGTCCATCCAGTTGGTTTTCGGGTGGCTGAAGTGGGCCTCGACGGCTTGTCTGCCCCAGGCGTCGAGCTCGGAGTTGAGGCGGTTGCGGGTGGCTAGCGGCATCAAGCCAAGGGAGTTGCCACAGAAGTAGATGCACGGGCGCGGGTCCTGGGCGATTCCAAGCGACTGGCGCGTGGGAAGCTGGAAAAGGTGCCGATAAGAGTCCATGGTGAATCTTGTGAGCGTCGCAGTTAACTTTGGCCCGTCGTCCGGGTAACTGCGCACACGGTATTTTTCTGGCTGCCAGTTTTCAAGGCAAACCAATGTTACCAGACGCCACAGACACGGAGCAGGCCAACGGAGCCATTGAGCAGCTTGCGGTGGTGCTTGGGGTGGGAGTTCTGGAGTTTTCCGGCGCGAGCCGCGGGCTTTTGGAGGCGGTCCGGGCAAAGTACGATGAGCTAGTGAGCGAGAACACGGTATTGAACGTCCAGTTGAAGCGCACTGGCCAGGGCGCGGTGCAGCGTCTCCAGGAGACAGTAGAGGAGAGTCAGCGGGCCGAGCGGGACGCGGCGGGGCACGTGCAAGAGTTGCGCGCGCGTGTCGAGCAGCTCGAGCAGGAGAAGCAGCAGTTGCAGCGCGCGGACGAGCGCGACGCGCGGGCCGAGTTGGTGGCGAAAATCGGTGACGACAACTTGCAATTGAAGCAGGAGCTAGCTGCGGTGAAGCAGAGCAACGTCGAGCTCCGGAAGCAGCTCATTGCCGGCGAGGACAAGACGTACGAGCTCCACAGCAAGGCGCTCGAGACGCAGTACGCGCTTGACGAAAAGACGAGCAAGCTCGAGCTTGCTGAGCGGGAGCTTGCGTGGAGCCGGGCGGCGCTTACTAGGAAGACGGACGAGTTGGGCGAGCAGCAGGAACAGGCTGCGTCCGAGCTCGGGCGGCTCCGGACGGAGTTGGCGCGGGCCGCGGGCGACGCACAGGCCGCTGCGCGGCGGCTCGAGGTGGCCGAGGCATTACGTCGCGACATGGACCGCGACTTGGCCGGATACGTGGTGAAGTACGAGCTGAGCAAGGGCCAGGCAAAACTTGCAGAGGAGCTGTTTTTCAACGAGGTGAGCAGCAAGGACAAGTTGATTGAGATCCTCAAGAGCAACGTCGAGGGCCTCGGGCAGCAGCTTGAGGCCGCCGAGCGGGAATACCGCGAGAAGTTGGCAGCCGCAGAGGAGAAGCTCGAGCGGCAGCGGCGGGTAATCGCCGAGAGCGACGCGCGGGAGCGCGAATTGCAGGACGCGGCTGAACCGGCGCTTGGTCTTGGGTTGGAGAACGAACCGGCGCTTGGCCAAGGGTTGGTGGAGAATGGTGTGAGCGGGTTGTATGCGGAGTTCCGGGTGCTCAAGCGGCGGCTTGTGAACGAGCGGCGGCTCAAGGAGTCGCTCCAGGCGCAGATTGACGGGTTTGTCGTGGAGTTGGAGCAGAAGATCCCGTTGGTAGAGGCGACCCGGGCACGCAACCAGTACCTTGAGGACGAGTTGGCGCAGTTGGCGGGGGTGGTGGAACAGGCGAGCGACGAGAAGCGCGACCTCGCGCGGCAGCTTGCGTCTGCGGTCCAGGAGAAGAACCAGTTGGCGTTGCTGGTGTCTGGGTTGCGCAAGACCAAGTTGGACTTGGCCAAGCAGGTACAGTACTTGCTCATCCAGGTGCACATGGGCGGC
The DNA here is from genome assembly GCA_020342235.1 of Saccharomycopsis phalli. NCBI lineage: Eukaryota > Fungi > Ascomycota > Saccharomycetes > Ascoideales > Saccharomycopsidaceae > Saccharomycopsis > Saccharomycopsis phalli. Next base: position 312,404 of record CP073212.1, read on the forward strand.
GAGACTGCGCCCATGACCGAATCCGAGCGGCGCGACGTCGACGCGTTGTTGGCGGACTACAATGCGTCGAACGAGTGCATTGCGCGCATCCAGCAGGAGCTAGCCGACGGCGCGGATTTCAGCGACGTCGACCAGGTTCTTGGCAGCCGGGCGCTCCGGTTCAAAAACGTCAAGGAGCTCCAGCTCCGCAACGTCGAGTTGACCACCATGGTGCGCGAGTTGTCGCTGCACCACCCGGAAAACCAGGCCGTGGCCGAGGCGCGCGTGGCGATTGAGACCCTTGAGGAGTTGGTGGCCCTGGCAGAGGCGCGCCTTGCGGCCGCAGAGCGCGAGCGCGACATGTACAAGCAGGCGGCGGCGGCGCGGCCCGAGGACGCCGCCGAAGACACCCAGGCGGTGGTGCGCGACTTGACCGGGCGGCTTACCCGGCTCACACAGGAGCACGCGGCCGCAGTGGCGGCGGGCGCGCAGGCGCGGGCCGGTGCGCAGGTCCAGGAGGAGCGCCATGCGCGGTTGCTCCGCGAGTATGAGCAGCGTGGCGACGAGTTGCGCCGGGCGCGTGAAAAGTGCACCGAGTTGTACGATCTTCTTGCAAAACAGGACCAGAAGACCGTCGACGTGGCGCGGGAGGTCATTGCCAAGCAAACTGCGCTAGCCGGCTTGCAGCACGAGCTTGAGAGCGTGCGGCGAGAGAAGTCGGTTGCCGATGCGGTGCGGGACCGCGTGCAGCACGAGCTTGTGGACGCGTGCCGCGAGAAGCAGCGTCTCGCGGAGTTGAACCAGAAATTGCACGCCATGGGTGAGGCACGTGACCGCGAGTACCGGGAGGCCAACGGCAAGATGATGGCGCAGGCACAGGAGTGGCAGGAGACGCTTGTGCGGGCGGACGAGCGGGTCAAGGCTGCGGACGAGCGACAGCGCATCGCCGAGAGCCAGCGGACGCGCGTCCAAGAGCGGAGCAACCAGCCGCAGGAACTGGTGACGGCGTCGGAGGCGCACACCCAGCAGATGAAGGAGTTGCAGGAGGACTTGGTCGGGGCAAACAAGGACATTGAGTACTTCAAGGGCATTGCCCAGCGGGCGGAGGAGTCGCTCCGAGAGTTGACCCGGGCCTATGACGAGTTCAAGGCGTCGGCCCAGAGCCAGGCGGCAGAAACCGCGAGCGAGTTGCACCAGCTCAAGCAGGCAGCCGCCGAGCACGAGAGCACAGCTGCGCGGCTCACGCAGGAGGGCATGGCGTCGCGCGACCACGAGGTCGAGCAGTTGCAGCTCGAGTTGAAGCGCAGCGAGTCCGAGCATGCCGAGACGCGTGGCCGCTACGAGTGCGAGCAGGCGCGGCTCCAGCAGGCGTTGCAGGATGTCCGCGAGTTCCAGGAACAGGCCCGTGGCTTGCAGGAGCAGGTGCGGCTGCTCGAGAGCAAGGTGGTGCAGATGGAGCAGCAGCAGGCCACTGACACCACCAGCTGGCAGCGACAGCGCGCGAGTCTCGAGGCAGAGGTGACGCGGCTCGAGGGGCGTGTGCAGGAGTACGTGGACCAGAACCGCATGTTGCACCAGGACTTGGGCGGTGACACAAACGCGGGCACCGAGCTCCACCGGGTGGTTGACTTTGTGAAGCGGGAGCGCGATCTCGTGGAGGTCGAGTTGCACAGCAAGGAGCGCGAGATTGAGCGGCTCACGGTGGAAATTGGGCGGCTTACGTCGCAGTTGGCGGAGCCGCGTGGCGACCCGCGGCCGGACCCGGAGCTCGAGCAGCAGCTTGAGCAGCTCAATGTGATTCTGGACAGCAACCGGATCTTGCGGCAGGAGCTAGCGCACGGACAGCAGGAGCTAGCGGAGTTGCAGCAGAAGCTTGCGCTGGTAGCCGCCGAGTGCGACCCGTTGCGCGCGCAAGTGGTGTCGCTCGAGCTGCGTGTCAAGGTGTGCGCCGAGGAGAAGCGGGTGTTGGCCGAGGACAACGACAAGTGGAAGAAGCGTCTCCAGGCGATGTTTGGCGACAAGGTGGATGCGGAAGAGCACCGTGCGTTGCAGGCGCAGCATCAGGAGTTGGCCAAGGCACATGCCGAGTCCGAGACCAGCCGGCAGGAGTTGAGCAGCCGCATCCTGCGCTTGAAGAGCGAGTTCCAGTCCAAGTTGCAGAGCCGCAGTAAGGAGGCCAAGGAGTTTCGCAGCGAGATTGAGTCGTTGAAGAAGGAGTTGGAGCTCAGGAACCCAAAGAAGTTGGGAGAGGCGAATAAATTGGGAGAGACGAATAAACTGGGCGAAGCGCATAAATTGGGCGAGGCAAATAAATTGTTGCTCGAGTCCAAGAGCAAGATTGCCGAGTTGGTAAAGGAGCGGAGCCAGTTGATTAAGGAACGAAGTGAGTTGACAAAGGAGCGGAGCGAGTTGGCAAAAGAGGTGGAGAAGTTTAAGGGGCGTGCTGAGGAGCGCAGTGAGTTTTCCAAGCGGAACGAGACGGCAAAGGAGGTGGAAAGACTGCGAAATGAAGTTATAAAGGAAAAGAATGAGTTGGCCAAAGAAAAGGATGAGTTGGCAAAGGAAAAGGAAACATTGACCAAAGAAAAGGAAACATTGACCAAAGAAAAGGACGAGTTGGCAAAAGAAAAGGAAACATTAACCAAAGAAAAGGACGAGTTGGCCAAAGAAAAAGACACATTGGCCAAGGAACGTACCACATCTTCTAGTGGAGCGACGGGCGATGAAAACAAATTGTCCAAGATGCGAGACGAACTTGCAAAAGAAAGAGAGAGCCTTGCACAAGAACGGGACAGCCTTGCACAAGAAAAAAATAACCTTGCTAAAGAACGGGACAGCCTTGCCAAAGAAAAGACCAGTCTTGTCGAAAAAGAGTCTTCTGGCACTGGAACCGTCGCGTCTGCCAACGAATTGAAAAAGACATGGGAACAGGAACAGGAACCGGCGATACAATTGCGCATTGAGGCCGCGAGAAACGAGCTCCGGTCAAAGTTGTTGGCCCCTACGCGGCAGCGTGTCGAACAATTGGCCAACAATCGGTTTGAGGAGTTGAAGAAACGGCACGTGGACGAGTTGAAGGAGGAGGCCGAAAAGAGCTTGGAGCAGGAGTTTCGGACAAGACTCGACGAGCGTGAAAGCAAGCTGGCGCAGGAGTTGCAAAAGGTGCGGGACAGTCTTGCCGAGAGCCAAAAGAAGGTGGAGGAAATGCGAAAGAAGCACGAGCAGGAGTTGTCTCGGCAGTTTTCCAATGGGCAAAAGGCGTCTACGCTCAAGTTGAAGTTGTTGGAAGGGAAGATTAAGAAGTTGACGGAGCAGTTGAGTCAATCTACAGAGGGGACGAGTGAGGTTAAGCCGAGTGAAGTTAAACCGAGTGAAGTTAAATCGAGTGAAGTTAAACCGAGTGAAGTTAAACCGAGTGAAGTTAAATCGAGTGAAGTTAAACCAACTGAAGTTAAACCGAGTGAAGTTAAACCGAGTGAAGTTAAACCAACTGAAGTTAAACCAACTGAAGTTAAACCAACTGAAGTTAAACCAACTGAAGTTAAACCAACTGAAGTTAAAGTGGACGAAGTTAAAGCGGACGAAGCCAAGGTGAACGAAGCCAAAGTGGACGAAGTTAGTGACAAAAAGCGACAGGCCGACGAGCAGTTGGTCAGTGGAGAAAAGAAGCACAAGGTGGAGTAGTGTATGATATAGACACTGGATTAAAATTTCGACGAGCAGTTGGTCAGGGAGAAAAGAAGCCAAAGAGAGTAGTGTATGATATAGATTACTGAAGTAAGATCTTAAATTACAATTATTGTAGTGCATACAAGTGCAAGGTAAGTTCCAACGGTAGTATAATACAGATACCTGTAATGAAGAAGATAAAAGGGTACCTTGAAAATTTACTTACCGTCTGTTTGGCTCCCAGGAAATGGCCTAGCATAGTGCATCTCCTCCCCAACCAAAATAGCAACACGTCTTCTCATGGCCTCTGATCATTGTCAAGGACTTTATTGCTCTCCTTGAAAATGTGGTTTTCTTTATTCTTTTCTTTTATGCTTGCTTTTGGACCAGTCTCCTAGTCAAAGGCAATGGTCTAGCCAAGTCCATTCCCTTGGACCAAGAATGTGTCTCATCTTTCCAGATGTAAATACCAGACTATTCTGTGAATAGTCAAGAGAATATAGTTAACTATTTTACCAACTCGTATCCTAGTTACTATATTACATAGTATAATACAGGCTACCGTGCTAGTACTGGGAGTGGCTCAAGTCAACTACGACCTAGGAAAAGCTCATTGTCTATTTAATTTCCATATCCCTACCCTCTCACCCGTACTAGTTGGAGTTTTTTCTCCATTGGAGTTTTATTTCTACTACATAGCAGCACGTCCTTGGTGCAGACGGCAAGTATAAATCTGGGCCTAGTATAAATCTGGGCCTAGTATAAATCTGGGCCTAGTATAAATCTGGGCCTAGTATAAATCTGGGCCTAGTATAAATCTGGGCCGAGTATAAATCTCTGGGAGCCTAATATATCTCTGGGAGCCTAATATATCTCTGAAAGCCTAATATATCTCTAAAAGTCTAGTATAGCCTTGTAAATATTATTATAGTACAATACAATTAAACTTGGATGCACGCGAAACCCGCCAAATTGCATTTACACATGATTGCTCCTCAATCATACACTGACAGATGGTCGTGATTGAGACATGAATCTGTCAACATGTCACATGAGACGGAGTAAGGACGGTACACCAGGCAGAATAGAAACTATGAAAATGCAAGAAATACAAAATTGAATACAAAAATTGGATACACAAAAATCTCAACCTTGTAATCCCATTACAATTTACCGTACGAGTATTACCACAAGTAGATTACCATACCAAGTAGATTATGCACCGAGTCGACGCACGGTTGCTTGCACGTGACAAGATGAGGGGTGCAAGGGATAAAGCGATGAGGCGAGGCGCTTTTACACTTCAACATGGACCAGGATATACGCAGATTCCACCGGAAAATCGAGCACAAAGAGCTACACAAACCAAAGACCCTTGACGAGGAGGGCACCCGTCTTTTGGCGTCACACATGTCAGTCTTTAGGACGTTGGAGAACCCCGAGCTCAATGCCACTCTGAGTGGCCCAAGCCCTCACAACAACCAGCGGCAGTTCAAGTTCCATTTGAACGACGGATCGTTCTCCTCATGGCAGTCTGTTCAGCCGGTGGTCAGCGAGGGGCGCCTGGCCAACTCAATACTCTCTCTTTCGTCGGATAACGAAGATGCGCGCCAGACCAAAGTCGAGGACTCGGACGATGAGGGCACGTTTGAGATCGACGTGAACGCGTTGGTGGGAAGGGGCAGCGCGTCGTTCATCATGCCGAAGGTCATGGTCGCGTCAACGAGCTTGGAATGTCTTCGGGTGTGTGTCATTGGCAGTGGACTGGGCCGCATCCAAAAGGAGTTGCAAGCAAAGCCAAACGAGGAGTTCCAGTATGTGTTCACCAACTTGAACTCCAGCGTGGACATTGTGTTGCTTGTGTTTGACACCACCAACGGATTATACTCCAAGGACTTGTTCAGCATTGTGGCGTCGTACAACAAGTTTGTATTGCCGGTGATGTACAGCAAACCGTCGCGGATCACCAGCGGCGCAATCACAGACGACGACGAGAGAACGTTCAGCGAATCGACAATCACCACGCTTCTATCCAACAACGGCATCAGAATGTTCTCCAGCCCGTTGTCCCTTGACCAGGACCTCGACTCGCTCCACAGCTCAATCTGCCATTTCTTCAGGGTCTACGACTCGGTAGATGACCTGGACGACGACGCAATTCAGTCCACTACATCAACGTGGGCATCAGCTATCATTCAGAGTCAGTCCGAGGATAAGTTGCGCCGCCGTTTGTCGGGATCTTCCACCCACAAGTCTGCCAAGGTGCCCAAGTTCGACAACTCAGACCCATTGAAGCTCAGCGACAAGAAGAGCTTCTTGTTCTCAACAATAGTCGCCCTAGGCGTTGGTCTTGGCTTGTGTACAGTGGTGTCGTTTGTGTGGTACAGGAAACCGAAACCGGTGCCGCCAAAACGGCCCTTGATGCATTCCACGCGGCGAATTGTCCGTGGAACGAGGCTGGTTGTGGCGAGTTCGCTTGGGTTTCTCAAGGAATTTCTTGGGAGTTTGGTGTTTTTGTGTTAGTCGGGGGTGATGGCCTTGGTGGTTTCGCGTGGTAGTAACTATTATGATAGACTGATGATGGACTGATGATGGACTGATGATGGGACTGACTTGGCTGATATTCGTACCTTGGCTAATGTTTGACTGACTTCACATGTAAACCAACTTGGCTGATGTTGATCAACTTAGCTTGTGTTGACCGACTTCGCTGATGTTAAACTAACTTAGTTGATATTAAACCAACTTAGTTGATGTTGATCAACTTCGCTGATGTTGATCAACTTCGCTGATGTTAAACCAACTTAGTTGATATTAAACCAACTTAGTTGATGTTGATCAACTTCGCTGATGTTAAACCAACTTAGTTGATATTAAACCAACTTACTTGATATTAAACCAACTTAGTTAATATTAAACCAACTTAGTTGATATTAAACCAACTTAGTTGATATTGACCAACTTAACTGATGTTAAACCAACTTAACTGATGTTAAACCAACTTAACTGATGTTAAACCAACTTAACTGATGTTAAACCAACTTAACTGATGTTAAACCAACTTAACTGATGTTAAACCAACTTAGCTGATGTTAAACCAACTTAGCTGATGTTAAACCAACTTAATGTTTGACAAGCTTAATTGATACTCGAACCTTGGCTGATGTTAAACCAACTTAGTTGATATTTGACAAGCTTTACTGATGTTTGACCAACTTCGCTGATGTTACACCAATTTAGCTGATGTTAACCAACTTAGCTGACGTTAAACCAACTTAACTGATGTTGTCCAACTTAACTGATGTTGTCCAACTTAACTGATATTCAAACAGCTTAGCTGATGTTGTCCAACTTAGCTTATGTTAAACCAGCCTAACTGATGTTGACCAACTTACTAATGTTGACCAACTTGGCTGATGCCCACCTTGACTAATACTCACCTTGATGATTCTCACGTAACACCGCTTGATCGGTTACCGCTTCGTTCCTCCCTCATCCAGTTACACCACGTCGCCAATCAATATATGCTACGTATCGACATAACCGTTTTATTAAGAATATAAAACTACAATTAACCTAGTTCTTACCCTTCTTCTTTGGTCTCAATTGGTTGGTGTGGCCACACTTTCTCTTTCTGCAGTTGGTGGCTCTTGGTGGCAATCTGGCGTAACACTTTCTGCAGATGGTCTTCTCACAGTTGTATTTTTGCGCCAAGACCTTCAAACCAGGGTCGATGGTGGAAGCACCACCTCTCAATCTCAAGACCAAGTGCAAAGTCGACTCCTTTTGGATGTTGTAGTCGCTCAATGTTCTGCCGTCCTCCAATTGCTTACCGGCAAAGATCAATCTCTGCTGGTCTGGTGGGATTCCTTCCTTGTCTTGGATCTTCGACTTGACATTGTCGATGGTGTCGGAAGACTCGACTTCCAAAGTGATGGTCTTACCAGTTAAAGTTTTAACGAAACTATTGTTAGTACTGAATCATCCACACGACGAATTTTTTCCAGGTGATATTTCTTGTAGTCTCCATTTGCTCGTCTTTCGTCTCCCTATGCTATACCTACATTTGCATTTTGATATCTTAGACTGATTGTTTGTACCGTTGTGAAAAAAATCAAGAAAAAACTCAGGCCCCAGTGACGGGTAACGCATGCCACCATTATCCCGCCCAGTTGGGTCCCATTTGCCATCACATGATCTACGGACTGTGAATATACCTACGCGTATGCACGTGAAAATCATTTAATATTATCCAAGTCCTGCAACAAGTCAGTGACTCGAGTGCGGGTGTCTTGGTCAAACAACCCGTTGTTGCTGTGCAAAAACCGGGCCATGTCTAGTTCCTGGAACATTTTCAAGCCCTGGGGGTTGTAGATCAAGGCGTTGAGAATGCTGACGCATCGCTTCACCAACAACTGGTTGTTGCCTTGGATTATTTCCTGTAGATTGAAAAACAATGACTTGCCATTGTTGGCGATGATTTCCTCGAGCGACTCTGGGTTGTTTCTGATGCTGGACGATAGAATGCGGAGCACTTTTTCCCTGACTACCAAAGGCGCATCATTGGACTTGGCCACTGCGAGAAATAGGACGACGTTGCGATTATCCTTGATGATTTTGTTGCCGTACTCGAGGTCATATGACGAGTACACAAGGGCCTCGAGTGACTCGTCCACCAATTGGTGGTGCTCATCAATCCGGGCAATGTCTGTAAACAAAATTTGTAGATCCGTGAGTGCCGCTTGGAACTTTGAGTCCTCTGATCCGTCGACTTTGGTCAACTTTTCTGGCTCGACGACGGCGACAGCTGATAGGTGCGAGTCGTCTGCGAGCTTATCCAAGAGTTTTGCGCGTTTCAAGCCGGTTTCAAAGTCCACTTGGTAGTGGAGGCCTTCTGGGACCTGCTGGCCTTTGCGGATGACTTGCCAGGAATTGGAGGGGACAAATTGCTTTGGGTAGCAGTCGTCTGGCAGTGGGCAGATAAGGTTTGACGCGGAGGCTAGTGCGGCAACAAGAAAGAGTCTCATGATGGTAATGAGGCTACACTGAAGCAATGAGGTTAGGCTAGGCTGAAGCAATGGAGGCTACACTCTAGCAATGAGGCTAGGCTAGGCTAGGCTGGCCAACAGTCAAACGCCATGGCTGAATAACCACGCATAGGTGCTAACCCGGCTGCAGCGCATGGAAAAAAAAAAGGTTGGGACATGGAGTGATTGCATTGATGCTTTGGACAGGATATGCGGCTTCCACGGCATATTAGAATCGGAATCCGGCAGCAGTTGATCATCTTGGTGACGTTTGTGGTGGTGGTGTCGCTCTTGTTTCTTGCAATCATCACCGGAATATACTTCACCAACAACTTCATTGCAATACGTTTGGACAGGTTGCGCGTCATTGCCCAGTTGAAGGCCCTGCAGATTGAGCAAAACCTCCAGTACTACTACTACCAGCTTTACTGGGTCCTGACCCGTGACACGCTCCAGCACTACGTGGCGACGGTTTCTGCGTCTTCGCTGCTGGCCAGCGACGAGTCTCTTGCCCAGTTGGGGAAGGATGCCAGCGACTACTTGCAGAAATTCGTCGACAGCAGCGACATGTATCTCCAAGCCCGGTTGTACGACATTACGCTCCAGGAAATCAGTGTCATTAGCAATAACGGAAGCAGCTATCTGACGTCGGTATCTTCTCCGGCCAGCCAGACCAATACCCGAGCCACCAGCGCCGATCCGTCGGCTTCGGCAGCAACTCTCAATTCACAGAGTCCATTTGGCAATAGCACCAACGGGTCCTCAATTGTGCACTCGTACAGCCAGCTGTCGATGGCCAAGTTGTTTATTCTCAACACCAACGTGACCTCGTTGCCTGTGAGCATCATCAAGCTGGGCATAGTCACTGGTCCGGTGAAGGATTCGCTCAGTGGCCGTTTTATGATGTCGCTCACGCTTCCAGTGTACCCCAACTCGAGTGTTAGTACCACCTCGAGCTTGATTGCGGGGTACATTACCATTGTGCTTAGTGCCGAGTCGCTCCGGCTGGTGATTTACGACACTGGGGTCATTGGCAATGGGAACATTTTGTTGCTTGAGGGTGGGTACAATGCGAGTTTATTATCGCAAGGGTATGCGATTCCGTCTTCGAAGGAGGTTTTGCTCAAGCGGGAAGGAGTCAATGGGACGGATACGGATACCGGAACAGGCACCGGAACAGGCACCGGAACAGGCACCGGAATTGGCACCGGAACAGATGCCAATGGAACAGATACCAATGGAACAGACACAAGTGCGTCAAATGGGTCCAATGGGTCCAATGACAGCATGTTCAACGACACCATCAACAACACCATCAATGACATCATCAACAACACCCTCAATAGCAAACTCAACGGTACCACCGAATCCAACTCCAACTCCAACTCCAACAACTCCACATTGAGCTGCGAAAACTCCGAAAACTGCACCACACCCCACCCCGTAGTAACTAGCTACTACACCCCACACGACATCAACTTCGCCCGATACGTCTTCCCTCCAACTCCAGGTACCCCAGTGCAGCGACACGTCTACAAACTCACACAGTACCCAGAAGTGGCCCACTGTCTAGTCAATGGAGTTGGAGGCGCGCTGCGACTGGCAAAGGTTCCCGAGGGAACCAACTGGGCCATTGGCTACGAAAAGGTCAACATCGGGCTAGTCGACTGGGCGATTTTCACGCAGCAGAAGCTGCTGGTGTTTATGAGTCCATCCAACAAGTTGACCAAGATTATCGTCGGTACAGTGTTTGGTGTGTGTCTTTTTATGTGTGTGTTTACGTTTTGGGTGTCGTACTATGCCGTCCGGCCGATTCGCCGGTTGCAGGAGCATACTGAAGCATTTTCCTTGAGCAATGCCGACGGCGTCGTGAGTTTGCAGAAGAAGGACTCGCGCAAGTGGTTTGGGCTCCGGAGAAGGAGGGTCAGGGCCCGAGGAGGTGCACTGGCTCCTGGAATGAGTGAGCCACATCAGGAAAAGGGAGAGTCACCTCGGGAAATGGGAGAGTCACGTCAAGAAATGAGTGAGCCACATCAGGAAATGAGTGGTGCAAGTGGGACTGACTATGAGAGAATCAGCGAGGGGAGTCGTGAAAAGAGTGTGACTAGTGACGAAGCTGGGATTGCTGAGCCATCTGAAAAGAATGTGACTAGTGACAAAGCTGGGATTGCTGAGCCATCTGAAAAGAGTAAAGCTACCCAAGAGCAAGCTGCTCAAGAGGTGCAAACTACAAAGATCCAAGCTACTCAAATCATTCAAACAAAAACAATCCCAACCCACGAAACCAAAACGGAAACACCCCAACTCGCCCAACTCACCCAGCAGTCCGACTCCACAGAAACCACAGTAACCACCATCGTCGGACTGGTCAACAACCTAAACTTACACAACCAGGATCCTTACAGCACACACTACGACCACATGAACCAGTTGATGAAATTGCCATACTCGCGCGAAAATCTCGGAGTGGAAAACACCGAGCGGAAAGTCCCGCCATTTTTCAACCTCATTCGCCTGGACAGGTCGCTGGTTTCCCGGCCGCCACCTATGAGTCGCTGGAACCCGCGAATGTACTTTACCATCAGCGACGAGTTGTCCGACTTGCATGAGACCTTTGACAACATGAGCTACCTTCTCCGAAAACAGTACTCCGATTTGGAGATCAAGGTCCGCCAGCGGACACGTCAGTTGGAGCGGGCCAAAGTCGATGCCGAACGAGCCAACGAGGCCAAGACCGTGTTTATTGCCAACATTTCGCATGAGCTCCGCACCCCGCTCAATGGGATCCTTGGAATGTGCGCCATTGCCAAGGAGGATATCCGCAATCTCCAGGGGAACATCAGAAAGGCAATGGATGGAGGTCCTGGACTCATCGAGGCTCAGAGCCTAGCAACCACGGTTTCAGAGTCGGTTGCACTCATTTACAAGAGCGGCGATCTCTTGACCCACATTCTCAACGAGCTTCTCACGTTCTCGAAAAACCATCTCAACAAAACCAAACTCGAGTTCCGCAAGTTTGTCCTCGTGGACTTGTTACGGCAGATCAAGAGCATCTTTGTCAAGAACGCCCGCGACTCAAAGGTCAACTTGACCATGGTTTTCCGTCCTCCAAACCGGCCGGACGGTGCTGAAGTCTTGAGGCGGATGCGCAACTTTGTGTTGCTCGGCGACTCGAACCGCATTACCCAGATTCTCATGAACCTCGTCTCCAACAGCCTCAAGTTCACTCCGGTGGATGGCGATGTCACTCTCGAAGTGCGATTGGTTGGCCAGTGGGACGAGTCCGTAAGCCGAGAGCAACAGTATGACGATGTGTATGTGACGGATATCGACATGGACGACGACGATTACACCCAGTCGGATGACCATGGGTCGGTGCAATCAGTCCAATCAGTCCAGCTGATTACCAACGAGCTCGAGCAGTTTCTCGAGGAGTCTGGCAAGGACAACGACATGGAGATCCGGCGGCGGAAACACGCGAAATACTGGGTGTTTGAGTTCACGGTCACAGACACCGGGCCTGGGATCAGCGAGGAGCTCCAGGAAAAGGTGTTTGAGCCGTTTGTCCAGGGTGACCAGACGTTGTCGCGACAGTATGGCGGCACGGGATTGGGGCTTTCCATCTGCAAGCAGTTGGCCGAGATAATGCACGGCAAAATGGGATTGACCAGCCGGCTCGGGTCCGGATCCCAGTTCCTGTTCAGGGTGCCGATTCTCCAGACAGACGAGATCTTCTGGCCTGGTGCCGATGGCATGTTGCTCTTCAGCAACGAGTTCAACCAGCGTGAGTCCAGCATGCACCGACAGATGTCCGCCGGTTCGTCCATGAAGCGGACCAACTCCGCCAAGCAGAGCGTGTCGTTCCACGACAAGCCCACGTTTCTAACCGCAGGGTCAACTGGCACGGCTTACTCGATCAAATCGCGGCCTAGCGGGTCACCGTGCAGTATGAACAACGCGCCAAACCCGTTTGTCAAGGAGCATGACGAGTCATCTCTGGAAGAGGCTCGGAAACCGAGTTTGCTTGGCCAGCGGTGTCCGCTCAAGATTCTAGTGGTCGAGGACAACTTAGTGAACCAGAAGGTGGTGCAACGGTTGTTGAACCTCGAGGGATTTGACGACATTTCGCTTGCGTGCGACGGCGGAGAGGCGATTGAGTTGGTGAAGCAGTCGCTTGCGGAGTATGAGCACAGCAATCCGAACCACAAGGTGATTTTCGACATGATCTTCATGGACATCCAGATGCCTCGTGTGGACGGGTTGACTGCCACCAAGCATATTCGCGAGAAGTTGAACTTCCGTGGGCCGATTATAGCCTTGACGGCGTTTACCGATGACAGCAACATGAAGCATTGCTTGGACCAGGGCATGAATGACTTTCTTCCCAAGCCGATCCGCCGTGCCCTGCTTCGGAAGCTTATTGTGAACCATCTTCGGGAGCGCAATATTGATATTCCGGATCCGATGGTTACTCCTAGCGATAGTGGTGGATCGCCTGAGGGGATGGTGACGCCGGATGGGGTACAGGATAAAGGTAAGTTGAGGGGTGTAAAGGATGATGAGAAGGGTGGTGAGAAGGGTGGTGAGAAGGGTGATGTGACAGGAGATGTGAAAGATAATGTGCAAGATGCAAATGCAAAAGATGAAGGTGGGAAAGGTATATATGGGAAAGATGTCAATGGGAAAGATATCAACGGAAAAGGTATATATGGGAAAGATATTGGAAAAGATAATTAGTGAAAAAGATAATGGAATAGATATCAATGGAATAGATATCAATGGGATAGATATATAATGGAAAGACTATTGGAAAAATAATATGGAAAAATAATCAATGAAAGGCAAAGCCAGATTAGATATTCATTGTGATACCAGATAATGATACAGGTATGTTGTAAATTGGACACATTACATGCTGGTATTGACACGTGACAACACTGGTGGAAGATCAATTGTCAAAATGTAAGTGATACATCACCGTGCATGTAATCTCAACGCTGGATTACCAATCGTCAAGGAGACCAAGAATCGGCAATCGGGCTAGAGTCAACAGTGGAGAACGTCTGGAAGCAGTGCGCCTAAACGAGCACGCGCGGTCAAGCCGTGCCAAAAATGACGTTGGACAACACATGATGTCACACCGTGTAGCGGATAAGTGAAATAAAATAAATGGCAGATGGAAAAGACATTGTATTGAAAATAAAAATAAATAGCACATGGGAAAGAAATTGTATTGAAAATAAAAATAAATAGAAATGACTACGAGTATGTACAAAGTAATAGCAGTGTAATGGTAGTCTGACTGAAGCACGGATAGGAACATGAAATAATAGAAGATATAAAAGATATAAAAGATATAAAAAATATAAAAAATATTAAAAATATAAAAGATATAAAAGATATAATCGAAAAATAAAATAAATACAACAAATCATACACACCATGGCGCCTCCACCCTTGACCCATTGCGAGCCCCGGCCTCTCCTATTCAAAATTGTAACTTTTTATCGTGGGTACATCGTATGATATGTTCAATGCCAATGACAACCAGTACTACTACAAAAAACGCCAGAATTCGCAGCTGAACAACCCAAGCTCGATAAAGATCAGTAAACAAAAGAAAAACTTCGAGCCGGAGCCGTTGGACAGCTCCAGCAGCGTGTTTCTCCAGCAGAAGACCAGCAGCACATCGCTCACGGGCGCCGGCTCCAACAACTTGGCCGAGACGTTGCAGAGTTGCTACACCAGTATCTTGGAGCTCGAGAAGCGCAACCAGCAGTACAACGTGACATTGAACCAGGACATTTACCAGTTCAACTCCTTGGTGAAGCACTACGTGGCGTACAACGCGCCTGGCGGTGATTTCCCTCAGGGGGCGGCGAGAAGTGGGCAGGACCAATCAAAAGGGATTGTGCAGCGGCATGTGGCCATCCAGAAGACGCTAGCGTCGACTTACACCAACAACTTGGAGCTTCTAGACGCATACTACGACTTCATTCTCTACTCGCTCCGGGGCGGGAACACGACTCCGGGCAATGGCGACTTTGCCGGCAACCAGAACATCACTACGATCTCGGCCGGGTACCAGATTCTTCAGGTGTACAAGATCCTGCGCCGGCTCTGGATCTACGGGGTGATCAACCTCTTGGAGAACATGAAGAACTTGATTTCGATTACGGGGGCGATCCCGCTCGAGTTCTACGAGCTCCGCAACCGCAACAACTCGTCGATTGAGAACGAATTGTGTGTCAACTTCATCTCCCAGTGCTTCTCGCTTCTCCTGACCCTTGTGGAGATGAACAACAATCTCAGCATCGAAGTCGACAGCAGCGCCAGGCTTGATTCCGACTCGAAATTGACGGCCACCGTCACGTTGATTGCCGAATTCCAGAACTGGTGGTACGAGAAGATCGCGGACTTGCTGCGCATGCTGATCGCACTCTATCCGTCGAGCTTCATTGACTGGGAAACCTCGGCAGAATACTGGTACTTGCGCACCATTGGCCGCTCCTACGGCCACGGAAAGACATACTACCACTTGGCGACGGTACAACAGCCTAGTTCCAACTCCGAGTTGAGTGCGGGGTATGACCAGTACGGCTCGAGCGGCAACTTGAACATCTCGCTCGAGTCGCTCTTCAATCTCGGCAAGTCGGTGTTTGTCAAAGACTGTTTTGTGCCGACCGGCCACTATCTCCGGATGGTGCTCGACTCGATGTTCTCCAACTCGCGCATCTCCTCCAACACCATCTACGAATCCTCGCTCATACACCTCACCAACGGCAACGGCAATATTTTGATCGACAAGAACAAGGTCACTGCTGTCGACAACCTTGCTAATTGGGAACTCATTGTCTTGCAGTATATCCGAATCTCCAAAGTGCTTCTCGTCAACAACTTCAACTCGTCACCCGACCTCATCAAGCTCGTGTCCAACTTTGCCAAGACATTTGGCAGCATCGACTTTGTCAGCGGCGAGGACTTCCCTTCCTTCTATGACTACGCAAACAGCCCGACGCCAGCTCCTCAGGCGTCGTCTCCAGCAGCAGCCGATCCCTTTGGCAGCCGTCTAGCGTCCAGCCAGGCGATCCGCGTGTCCTTCTTTGAAAAGAGTGCAAACAGCAACACCACCAAGTCCGTGCTCGTGGAAAAACCGTCCATCAAGCTCTTGAACTTCTGGTTCAACAAGCTGGCCAACTTGGCCAGCATCAACATCTGGCAGTTAGTCGGCTTTGGTGTGCTCAACTTCAAGAACTTGTTTCTGATCTTGTTCGAGCTTCCAGTCGCGCTTCGCGACCGTCAGGAGCGCAAGGATACGAAAAAGAACCGCAAGTCCTCCGTCAGCGAGTCCTCCGACAAGGAAGAGCCTCAGACAATCGATGTCGACGACGTCGACTCGTTGTTGAAGGACCCATATCCCGTGCTGGCACTGATGACCACTTTCAAGTGGTACGAGTCGCTCCAGTTTGTCAACAAGTCCTCGCTCGAGTTATCGTTCCGCATGTTCCGCAAGTTCCTCAACTGCCCATTCAAGTCCATCTCCACGCCCCACACCATCGTCTGGTTGTACTTCTTGATCGCCCTCGGTAAGGCGATGGACCGCAATCCGGCTTGCGAGCCGGTGGTCAACGGCGTAATCATCCGCAAGTTCTTCCCCTGGGAAAGCTTGGTGAACTACCTCAACTTCTGGGTCAACGAGGCGCGTGAATGCTTTGACTTTGACCACCTCGAGAAGGGCTTTGTGGTGATGCGCGACGACGACCTGTTCATCAACGAGCAGAACTTGCTTGTGCAAATGAAGCGGCTCTACCGCATGGGCGCCGACGGGTTCTTGGACTTTTTTAACGAGAACGAGACGTTGGTCGAGGTCTGGAAGCTATGGGGCTCGTTGTGGTTCAACGGCATCAGCGAGAAGAAAAACTACTTGAACTTGAAGTTCTCGGGCTGGAAGGGTAAGGACCTATTGAGCGACTACATCAACCGCAACGAGGAGTTGTTGTATACCCTCAAGCCGGACTTGACCTCGGCAGACAACTTCCATCGCTCCAACAACACCAACAACAACTACTTCCGTGATCTCTTCTCCGAGGGCGATAACAGCGACCGCACAAACCACCGCATCAACGTCGAGTTGTCCCGCGAGGAACTGCGCTTCGAGAAGCAGGAAGTCGCCGAGCGGAGCGACCGTCGCTTGTTCAACAGCATCGAAAAAGAGCGCATCAAGCGGATCCTCCTCTTGGGCATCTACATCGCCGAGAAATTCCCCGTGTTTGGGCTTGTGCTCACGGAACGAGGGTTCAAAATGCGTGCTTCCGAGGACAAGGAACCCTCGGCAGAACAAGGCGCAACCCAGGCAGAGATTTACCAGAACACCTTGTTGTTTGAGTTTGTCACAGACTCGCGCTTTGCTAATCTCTACGAGCCCGTGTCCGAGGGCAACATCCTCCTGCAAAGCGACCTGTCGTTCAACATCGACCTCTTCTTCCGCTCAGAAAAGAACTACCAGTGGTCGCGTGGCCAGACAGACCGCTCAATGTACCAGGAAACATCCAAATTAGACGTGTCCATGGGGTTGGGCGAGAGCATGCTCGAGGACGAGTCTTTGATGGACGACAGCGAGAGCTTTTTGGACTACAACGCGACAACAAAGGCATTGGGCATGGACAGCGTGCCGCACACACCGTATATTGGGAACATCACCGCGGATATCGATACTTCCGTCACATACATCACGTTCGACACGAATTCGTGGCTCAAGAACTGCGGCAAGATTTACAAGATATTCAAGGCGTGCACTTTGGCCAACGACGTCCGCTTGAACTTGAAGATCTCATTGCCGCTTTTGGTGTATCAGGAGCTTCGTCTGTTGCGCCGCTCCGAGGACTCGTTTCTCAGCGACTCGGCGACCCGGTGTGTGATCACCATCAAAAACTTGTACAGCGATAGCTTGGTGTACATGCAAGAGTCCCAAGAGAGAGACCCCATGTTCTTACTTGTAAAACCAGACGGCGAAACTACCACGAAATTGAATGAAAACGCGGGTATTGGAGACCGGAACCCGACGTTTCGCGCGATTGACGACCTGATTTTATCGTCGGTATTGAAGTCCTGCAAGTTATTGAAGCGCAACTACTGCACGATGCTTGAGGAGCAGAGTATGGATAAATTGACCGACCAGAGCACATTGCAATTCCCTGGCGACAAGCAGTTAAATATGCAAGACTTGTACAACTTCAAGTACAACATCTTGATCACCGACAACAGGCACCTCCGGTTGAAGGCCCGGTCGATCAACGTCAATGCGTACCAGAACAAGTGGTTGTTTTACAATTTGGAGAAGATCAACTTGGAGAAGGCATGTTTGGATTAGCATGGATGCTGTGATTTTTTGCAATATTAATAGCCCCACATACTGCCCCACACGGCATATACCAAGCATACGACACATAGTAATCACACCATCGTACCATTTCATTAGTATTCACCTTATAGTACATTAGCACATTTGCACGCCAGATCATACCACATTATTATTGTATCGTGATTATGGAAAAATGGGGTGTGCAGCCTTTGCTGAATTACCCCATAGTCTCAACCACTACACTTGTTTGAGCTTACAATGGGTCAGAAAAAAAGGCAGTGCCGTAGCATCAGTATATTACGGGGAATCTACCGGGATTTACTGCGACAGCCAACCACTTTTTACTACATTTTGCTCCTGGTAATATCGCACAAATCAGCTGCGAGTCGTCAATACTGTAGTTTCATGCAGCCACGTGCCCGCTTGTTGTGATAATCAAAAGGTTTTGCCCTAACACATTACACTACATGGAGACATTTGTCAAGCACCAAGATTTGAGGTCAGGATGATAATTCATGGCGCATTATGCAAATAATCATTCTACATTTAGTAAATAATCGTGTGTTTTTCAGCAATCGGTCAATAATTGTTTTAGTCTGGCCGCATTGGTAGACCACATGTTAAACCATAATTCTGTTGGCCACTAGTCTCGCTAGATCTAAACTATAATCCCTTGCACCTATAGCAAATGGCTATTCATCTAAGGTTAGTAAACAGCGGCCTTATCACATGTATCCAGTAACAAAGAGCCTAATACACTACAGTTGGCTAATTAACGTTTATTCACTTATGTCGCACCTGCTGTTAGTATGCCTCTAAATACACAATTCCATTCAGTCTTTTCCAGTATCTACAAAAATCTGGAGTGGATAAATCGTCACCGAAAACTCAGTTGTCCCTATCTTAAAACTCATCATAAGAATTGTCCCGTAAAGTAACTTACCGTGTATGCGTATTCATCCATGAATAGAAATGCATAAAAAAAAAAAATTTCGTCAAATATCGCCACATGGGTTATGTGCGCTGTGCCAATGTTTTATTTTTGTTTACAAATGTCTAGCGAATTTCTCAACACATTCATATAACACAACAACATCATTTACGGCGGGAAGAGGAAGAAGAAATACAAGCACGAAGAAAAGATTACTCCAGTATTTTACAAGAATCCAGCTCATATTTCAATGACTAAAAGAAAAAGATCTTCCTCTCCGAGGGCTAATGTTTCATTCGCATCTTCTACGCCAATCTCTCATCATAAGTTGAACTTAGAGGGTAATATTAACACCGCGTCAGTATTTCCATCAGTACATCAGTCGGTTAGTTCTTCGTCAATTGACTCTTCATTGTCTCTTATTCAGTCGTCAAGCTCATTGGAAAGCTTATCACCAAATGACCTATCTACCCCAAATAGCTCATTTAAGTTTGTCAAGCCGCTTCAGATGGCATTCAACTCCTCCAGGGTGTTGTCAAAGAAGAAGACAAAGAACCTCCAACTGCCAATGATTTTCAATACCAATGGTATCTTGATTGAGAAAAAGTTCACCCAGCCTGATACCCCATGCAAGACCATGAACGACTCTTGCAATCTGGCGATCATAAATTACCTGAAAAAAACTGCAAGGCAGCTTTTGCAGGAATTCAAAGCCATGAAAACCGTTGCCAAAGAAGTGGAGGATGTGGAGTTGAAAAACAACTTGAAGATCAACATCACCCAGGCAAACTCATTGTACGACGAAGATGACGATCAGTTTGATTCACCAATCAATATGCGCTCAAAGCGAGAGGCCAAGACCGTGATCCAGAAAACTTCTAGCCGTTCGCTTCTCCATATCAAGACGAACTCCATCAGCAAGTTTAGCGGTCTGCAAACGCCCACGACCCCGATATGCACTGATATCAACCTGACGACGATAAACCAGTTCCTCATGAGCAAGTTCCCTAGCATAAAGTTCATTGGAAAGGGTGAATTCTCCAGGGTATATAAGGTGCAGTTTAATGATAAATTCTACGCGGTGAAGCAGCTTATGCAGCTGCAAACCAAGTTCCAGAGGAAAATAAGGACCGCATTGAACGCCGACGAGATTTCCAAGTATCTTCGCATTGACAAATTGGAGAAGTCGGCCCCAATAGAAGAGATTGAGATTCTCAACCACGTCAAGATCTTCCAGCACCAGCAACAGGACGAGGACTCGTGCTATATCATTGACTACGTGGACTTTTTTCAGCATGAGAATATGAACTACATCATCACCGAGTTTTATAGCAACGGCTCGTTGGACCAGTTTTTGGTGAATACGGGACTCAGCCAAAAGCTAGACGAGTTCCGTGTATGGAAAATAATCTTGGAAGTCGTCAGAGGGTTGAACTTCTTGCACAACAACGACATTATCCATTTGGACTTGAAGCCCGCCAACATCTTCATTACCTCAGAGGGGCTGTTGAAGATTGGAGACTTTGGATTATCGACGTTGAAAAACAGCCAGGGCGAGTTTATCAAGAAAATCGACAAGGAGGGTGATCGAGAGTATATTGCCCCTGAGATTTTGTCTTGCTCATTGTATGGCAAGCCAGCGGACATTTTCTCGTTGGGGCTTATGGTAGTGGAAACTGCAGCCAATATTTTCTTGCCGGACAATGGAATCTCATGGCAAAAGTTGCGCCACGGCGACTTGACAGATACCGGAAACTTGTCCAGTTTCATCGAGTCTGCAAATCACGCCATGAATTTCATCAATGATGGCAAGACGTTGGACTTGTTGGTTCATTGGTTGATTGAGCCTGCTCCTGCTAAACGACCTACGACCAGCCAGTTGTTGGACTTGTTAGAGTTGCAGTCAGTGAGGTTTTTCAAGCGCCACCCGGCGACAATTTATGAACCGGAGTTTGACCCTGCTAATCAGGATGATGAATTTAACGAGATTGTCATGGAGGAGAATCACTATGGGTTTGATAGTAATTGTCAGTCTATCAGTGAAGCATATGTCCAGAAATTTTGATTACGCTTATTAGTTATTGCTCTTGGAATGGTTTATGGAGACACTGTATTTTATTTCTTTAATGTTTAATGTATATGTATTGAGGTTTAAACTGTATGACTATTATGTATTGTTTAACAAGAGAATTGAATTGCTCAGAATGAAGTTTCAATTGCTGACCATGAAGATTTCATTCAATGCCTGTGTATCTAAAGTAGCAGCTTTCTTTTGCTTGATGTATTTTGATCGTGCTGCTAGGCGAGACGTGAGCAAGGCAGCTGTACTATTTTGCTTCTCTTTTTTCTCTTTTTTCTCTTTTTTCTCTTTTTTCTCCTTTTTATCTTTCTTCTCTTTCTTCTCTTTCTTCTCTTTCTTCTCTTTCTTATCCTTTTTATCCTTTTTCTCTTTCTTGTCCTTCTTTTCTTTCTTTTCCTTCTTGCTACTTGGACCTTCGTCACCATCACTTCTCTTTCTCTTTTTACTCTCCTTCTTACTCTCTTTCTCTTTGCTCTTTTTACTCTCCTTTTTACTCTGCTTTGTCTCCTCCACATGCACGTCAATAAACTTCTTCAAGTCCTTGTCCCATGTACTGGTCATGGTATCTGCCTTGACAAAAGAAATACCCCACTTCCCATCAATAATCTTGCTTTTTCGTTGACGCTCCAACTCATCGTTAATCTCTTGTTCCTGTCCATTCAACTTCCCCAAGATTCTCTGAAACACATCCAACCCTACAATATCGTCATTCATCTCGGCGTTCTTGTACTTTTTGGCAAGCTTGCTGCCCAATCCCACACGGTCTTCTTTGAAGCTGACCTTCACATGTGTCGTTGTCGCGTGTTTGACCAACCCCAACCCATCACCTTCCTTCCATCCATGCTTTTCCAAGTACTTTGTACCAAACTTGTTGCTGTCATTCGACCAGTGAGTATTTCTAGGGTCTCTTCCAAATCTTTGCTTGACTTTAGTACCGGCGAGTCCCATTGTGAGGTGTATCTGTGCGTATTTGTTGTGATGTGATAAAGGTGCAGTACTGATAAAAATTTTTCTGCATACTCATCGGATCGGGCCCAGAGGTGTAGAAAAATAACCAGACTGAGCAAAAAGAAAAGACAATAGCACTGGCGTGAAAAAGAATGAGTACATGTGGAAATAGCCGGGGAAGAAGTACGGAAATAAACCGATGATGATTAAGGAATTTGCCATTGGTTATGGTGCAGTTTATATTGCGGAAATGATGTTTCTGGAAAGTATCTATGCAGAGTCACATGGGCGTATGTCAAACGACATGTGGAAAGACTATGATGGGTTAAGAAAGTCGCGCAGCAGTTTTAAATATTATGAAAATCTGTTTTGGAAATTCTATTTTGGAAAAATGTGCTCTGATGAACATAACTATTGGCAATTCTCTGGGTACAGCCATTTCGTATACAATATAGTGTTATTGTCAATCCATTATAAGCGAGTAATTATTAATTGATCATTACTATGTTAATTTAGGCGACATGTTGCAATTTTTGTTGTTCTCATATATTCTATTGGAATTAGTGTTTTGCAAAAGCAATATTGACGCCAGCTAAGCAAGTGCAAGGATAAATTTTAATAGAATGTTGTAGTAGATTATTCCAAAAAAGATGATATACCATGTATGTAAAATTATCACCTTGATTAATTTCAAAATCTCACCAGAGCCCTGTGTTGTGATTATCGCGAGGTTTTATGATTATCGCGAGGTTTTATGATTATCGCGAGGTTTTATGATTATCGCGAGGTTTTATGATTTATGCAACCGATACCTGACCATGGTCCACGATTCATGTTGCTATGTATATTATATTTTTATACATATACTTTATACATATTAATTATACTATAAACTATACGCCTAACTGTTATTCTTTCCCTCTGCCACCAGGCGTTGCACATTCCACCTGACATTGATAGACACCTCTACACTACAGGCATATTAATCACTTGTACAATAAAAATAGACCTAACTAAACCACTTTTGAATCAACAGTTGCTCTTCACTACTATACCTGTTTATTAATGCCATGGTTTCCAGCTGGGGTACGTTTGCCAACAACAGCTTTGCCGCGGCGACAGACTTCTCTGCGGTCAGGAAGCCGATTGAGCCGTTGATCAATGCCTGGAAGATGGCATCGACGACCTTTTGGAGTTTCTTCTGGATGGCTGGGTGATTGGACTCGATGAGATGCACGAGGAACGAGTATGCAAACGGAGCGCACTGGCTGTCAATGACGATTGGCAAGCCCTGGATCCAGTTTTCAATCAAGGTATCGTAATCGTTGACGCTGCTGTGGTACACGTGTAACGTTTTAGCGATTGCTGTGACTGCGTTTTCGGTAGCGGTGACGTTGTCGTCTGACTTTGAGTCTGGCACCGAGATCATCTTGAAGAGGGGAACCAAAGCGGCGACGCAGAATTCGGCATAGTCATGGCCGCCATTGATGGCGGCGACGCCGACAATGTAGGATGCGATTTCTCGTACGGAGGCGTGAGGGCTGGTGAGAGCCTCGCCGACCGGGTTGATGAACAAGTCCTTGAAGTTTGCTGAGTTGGAGCCTGCGTGTTCAATGAGGTCTGAGATCATGCACAAGCCGCAGATTTTGAGGGTCTTGTTGTTTTCGAGGAGCAATGCCGATAGCGTTGAGGCCAATTCCTGGAAGGCAGGGACGAACTTAGCCTTGGAGAACTTGAAGACGGTCAGGATGGTCTTGTTGATTTCGTCGAGCAACTCCTCGTCGGTGAACTCGCTGTTTTCCTCGTCCAATCCCTCGTCGAACTGGCCGTCGCTCTTTTCTGCGTCGTCGCGCTCCTTGATGCGCTGGTAGACCGCTTGGACGTTTGTGTCGATGGCCTTGACCAAGGCAAACAACTGCTTGTCGGACAAGGCGTCGTCGCCGGCGATCACGAGGCAGTTGTAGAACGCGGTGTAGAAGGACACCAAAATGTCGGTCAAGGGTTCGCCCTCGAGACTCAGGATCAACTTGTCGGCGATCAAGTTCCACAAGGCCAAAGTGTCGTTGGACTTGTTGCCTGTGGCGATTTTCACCACCGAGAGAAACACTGGGAGGGCACCTGCTGCGGTTTCGCGGACGCCGTCGTGGAAGTAAAAGTCCAATGCTGGGAGGAGGATATCCTTGACGATGTTGCCGACGTACGGGTAGAAGGAGCCCTGCAAGACCTCTGCGTATGACTTGAGGATCTCCATGGCTGCGACCTTGTCGTCGAGCAAAGAGGTGTGCAAAGCCACATGCTTGCCTCCGAGTGGGTATACGTCCCACTGTTCGTCCTGATTGACGTCGTCACCCTCATCGACGAGGCGGATGACCTGCTCGGCCTTAGCCTGGTCGATGAGCGAGGGCAAGACCTCGGGAAGGTACGGGAGGAAGTCTGTGCCGATGATGCCGCAGATGGTGCTCCATGCCTGGTCCAAGTACGACTTCACCGGGTCGTCGTCGCCCTCGATGGTCTTTTGAATGTGCGCGTACATCTGGATGAGTTCCTGGGAGTGCTGGGCGAACTTGTCCTTGCCAACTGCGGCGGCGATCAACGAGGAGCACTCGATGCTCTTGGCCTTGAGAAGACGGTTCTCCTTGCCGACGTCGGACTTCAACACGTTGAACAACAACGGCATCAAGGTGTCGTAGTACTTGATGAACTTGGTTTCCGCAGCGTCGGCCACAATGGCAATGGTGGTCAACACCTGCTCCTGCACGTAGCGATGGGGCGACTGCAAGAGCGTCAACAAGTTGCTCAACAAGTCGTCCAAGTACGGTTCCAAGGTGTCCTTGCTGGCATTCTCGGAGAAGTTGACCAACGCAGCTGCAGCATGGGTCTGGACCCGGGGCACTGACAGCTCGCTGAGCTTGGAGATGAGTGCTGGGAGGATGCGTCCGCCGTTGGAGTTCTGGATGACGTCGGCAAAGTCCGTCAGCATCTGGCCCAAGGCGTTGCAACAGGCGTATTGCACTCGAGGGTGCGGATCGGCCAAGAGCGGCAACACAAGGTCCAAGATGTTGGGGATTTCGGTGATGAGCACGTCACTGCAACCCTCTGCTGCCAGCGAAAGTGCCATCAATGCTGCCTGGCGCTCGCGCCAGTTGGCCGAGGCAAACATCTGGGTCAAGTACTGGAAGAGCGGAGCCACAAGCACCTTCCCACCAAGCGCAAGTGCCGCCCGGTCAAGCGAGTTGCGCGCCGCGTCGTACTCCTCCTCGTCGGCGGCGTTGCGGTCGTTGCTGCTATTCCACTCTGCGGCCGCGTCGTCGTCGATACACACCTCGGTCATCAACTGGAGCGTGAGCACCACCATTGACTCGGAGTACGAGCTCTGGAGCTTGCACATGTTTGGCGACGCCTCGCAGAACGTGGTGAGCAACTCGAGGGACGCAAGCCGCGTCGACGCGTCGAGATCCTGGTTCTTGGTCACGGTCGAGCAAAAGTCGATGATCGTCGGGAGCATTGGCTTGAACATCTTCGGAGCCAAGCTCACAAGCTCAATGAGACTCTCCAATTCCGACGTCAATGCGCTCTCCTTGCCCTCGTCCAAGTACTTGGGCAACCCGTTCAAGAGACTTGGCAACAACGCGCTGAACGACGGCCACTCCTTCTTGGGGACACGCTGGAAAAACGCGACAAACGCGTCTGTCGCCGCGATCCTCACGCTGTCGTCAAAGTCCGAGAACCCGCTCTCAAAGATTGGAAGCACCGTGGCCACGTAGTCCACAATCAACGACGGTTGTGCCGCAAACACCCGGAAAGCCGAGCCTCGGAAAGACACGTCTCCCAGCTTCGCAGCCTCGTACAACGTCGGCAACAAGTTGTCCCACGTCCCCGGCGGCGAGATGTCCGCCTTGGCGACCTCGGAAATCGCGTCCGCAAGCTTGTGCCGCACCGAGTTCGATTGCTGCCCAACAAAACCGTCGTACAAAATCGTCCGGATCTTCGCCCGCACAGGCTCCGAAATCGTGCCAATGAGACTCGCAGTCATGCTCGTCGACTGGTCCGGTGGCATCTTCAACGCATACCGGCGGAAAATCACCGCAGAAAACGACCGCACAAGATCGCTCGCTCCCGTCGCAGCTTGCTCCGCAAAGAACAACAAGAGCATCTCCACACCATTGCTGTTGTACCAGTCGTTCTCCAACGACCGCTCTGCCCGCGACCGGAGCTCATTGTCCGAAGACACAAGCCCTTCAAGGAGGCTCAAGAGCGTGCTGTTCACTTCCTCAGGCAACAGTGACATATCTAAGATTGTGTTTCCTCGTCCGCTCCGCTGTTATTCTATACTTCGATCAGTCGCGAGAATTTATCCCTGCCAATTTTCAGTACTCGCTGGCAAAAAAGAAGGTCTCTTGGTGCTACCGAAATCCAAAAATTTTTCCACGTCGCAAGTCACGTGGGACAACTTGCTCACTCTCACTCTCACCCACTCTGGCCTAGTTGCTGCCAGGATTGTCTATCCTCTTGTACCGCGTATCAGAGCTTGCCTTTTTTCCTGTCTCTACAATGTGTGTATTGGCTTGCACTTGCAATTGCACTTGCACTCACACTTACACTCACACTCACACTACACTCACACTTACACTACACTCACACTACACTCACACTCACACTACACTCACACTTACACTCACACCGTCTATCTTCATTTCACTATTCACCTCATTTCACTGCTCACCTCTCCGCGCTCTCCATACCAACAATCCTCGTCCGAATCACCCTTTGGATTCCCATTGTTTGGCCTTCAAATTGCACGTCTTGGCACATTACTCCATTTCCAACTTGCCTGCTGTTGATGCCACCCTTTCTTCCCTGGTCAATGCCATTCTTGACTCTTCCATTCCTCGCATGATTAAATCATATGCCCATCCTATTTTTCTCACCAATTCTATTCCTTATTACCCTTATCCTGCCCATTGTTATGCACCCAAATCAGTGGGTCTCTGTCTGATAATGTCTCAGCCATTGTGCCAAATTCTTAGCTCTGAAATTAGATCTGTTCCTTGTTTATCAACAAATTTTGCTCGTCAGTATGTACAAGTCCTCGTATACGCACACGGTTCATACACGCACGAGATTCATAATCATTGGATAGTCCCAAGCAAATGTCACTCTGCCAAACTCGCTCACCTAATGTGCCAACCAATGTCTACAGCTCGTCATGTATATTAACGAAGCTGTTGAATTGACTACATGTTAATAAATGATACATTACAATGGCCTTTGTGTGTATAAAATAATGACTTGGGTAATGTACACGTCTACAACGCCCTTTTTTTTTACCCATACTATGCTATTAATTTATCAATTACTCATTCTATACTATTAATTCATCCACTCATTTTATACTAATTCATCCACTCATCCATACTAATTCATCCACTCATCCATACTAATTCATCCACTCATCCATACTAATTCATCCACTCATTTTATACTAATTCATCCACTCATCCATACTAATTCATCCACTCATCCATACTAATTCATCCACTCATTACATACTACTAATTCATCTATTACTCATTCTATCTACACTCTATTAACAGTATATTATAGTACATGCTACCTCGCCCGGGCCAACGATACACCCACCAAAATCCCCACGGACATGGTAAAGAGCCCGGCCGACAAAAGCACCTCGGGCCGTAGGAAAAAGTCGCCCACGGACGAGTCACGTGGCACTGTGGGCGGCGTCTGCTGCAACTCTTGCGGCGGCCTTTGAGGCGGCATTTGCGGCACCACGCGCTCAGGACGATTCACAAAGAGCGTGACGCTGGTCCCAGTCAGCGACTCAATAGCATGTTTCAAGTCCTCGTCAGTCTGGACGATAATCATGTCCTGGTCCTCGTCAAGAAAACTGAGCTCAAGGAGCTCCTGACATCCCAACTTCAGCTCAATAGCCTGGTGCAAGTGCTGGAGAAGGTTCTTTGACCGAGGAAGTAGCACCTTGACCTTGTGCACCCGGTTTCCATCATCGCGGTCCTTGATTTTGAACGAGAAACCCTGTCGCTGTGCACGGATAACCCCTGGTTCTTTGCTGAGTCCCAGCACCATCGAGTCGGTGTCTGGCGGAAGAAAATATGACGCCGATTCCTGGGAGAGTTCCGATGCCATTGAGAGCGCGTCATCATGCTCGTATTGTGTGAGCCGGAGCTGTTTCCCCAGAGCGCGGGGCTTTTTCATGTGGATACTGGTGCTGGATTTCGTAGGAGAACGAATAGGCGGGCCTGCAGACCGGAGACTATAGTCTGACTTGTAGGCCACGTCTGACTTGTATGCCACGTCCTCAAAGTCGTCCATTCCAGAACCCCAGAACCTGTCCCACTGGGGATTGTCCAAGTCGTGCCCGTCCGTCATTCCCTCTTTGAGCTGGCAAAGAGCCATGTTGGTCAACTGCAACACGCTGACAATGCCCACCACATTGTGGCTGTCGTCGGTCACCGGCAAACTCAAGAAATGGCCCTCGTGCATCACCTCAAACGCCTCAACGATACCCATGTTTTTGTCGCCAAACTCGGGGCTGGGAGTCATGATCCGGGTGATCACCGTGAAGTCCGGCTCGTACTCCTTGGCTAGCACCCGATACACAATGTCTTTTGTGGTCAAAATGCCAATGACGCCTTTGGTGCCGGTGGTGGTGTCACGCACCAACACCGCAGTGGTGTTGTTTTTCTTCATGATTTCGGCAGCACTGCGTATCGTGTTGTTTGAGTCGATGAACAACGGCTGGGGATGGTCCTCGGACGCGAGCACGTCGGCCAAAGTCGGCGACTCCATCATCCGCAAAAGCGTGTCAAAGTCTGCATCGTCGCTCTTGGTGAGCCCGATGTTGCTCTCGTACAAGTTCCGGATGTCCTCCTTGGCCTTGCGCACCATCTCCTGGGCCTGGTAGTACATTTCCAGATGCTGCTCCACATTCGTCTCGTCATGGTCCATGGTCGCAATGTTCGCCTGAACTAGCTCAAGAGCATCATTCAACTTCTCCGCGCTCTCCTGGAGTTTCCGGAGTCGTGCTAGTGTCTGCTTGAAACACTTGGTAATGTCCAACATCCCAACCGCAGTGCCACTGTGGTCCAACACCGGTAGGTGGCGGATCTTGTACTTGATCATCTTGTTGAGGGCCGAAGACGCAGCCTCCTCTGGCTTCACGCTTATCGGATTCATTGTCATAATGTCCTTTGCCTTGAGAAGCTTCGGATGGAGCCCTTGCGACACCACCTTGAACGCCAAATCCTTCGCCGTGAAAATCCCTGTAATCTTGTTCCGCTCCTTGACTAGCGCACAGTTATTTCGCCTGCTGGCCATTTTCTTGGCAATCTCAAACGTAGATTCAAACGGCGAGCATATTAGCGGATTGTCCGTGATCCACGCCAGTATAGTATTGGACGCCATTTGGATTGTTTGCTAGTAAAACGCGATATAAACAAATAATCACGTGACAATGCCTGGTGCATCTGGGCTTTACTTGCGGGGTTTATACAGTGGATATTTTCAAGTCGCTGCTGGATTCGGATATTATCAATGTGTATAGCCACTAAAGAATCGTGCCTCTGTCGTTTCCAACCACTCTTGTCACTGTACTTTTTTGTTTCGTCTTGTTTACCTCAACTTTTTCGTTTCATCATAATTACCCCAACTTTCCCTGCTTGTCCACACTGGTGACTCACTTGATTATTAAATTACAAATTGTCATTTTCAAGTATTATCAATGGCTTATATTAGCAAAATTTATTATACACCCTGGTTCACGCATTCCCCGCCGAAACAATTTACTTTTCCAAATCATGCCACATCTTCTCTCTAGCTCACGCCTCCTCTCTCCCACTTTCACCATCCCACCCCTCTTCCACCCCTCTTCTATGCTTCGATAATCCCTTTTTATGCTTCGATAATCCCTTTCTAAGCTTCAATAATCCCTCCCATAAACTTTGGCAAATACCGCTCAATATTCGGAACGTACTTTCCAAAAAACATAGGCACCACCATGAGCCCCACAAAACACCCCATAAACATAAAATAAACAATTGCATACTGTATTGCAACTCTTCGAGTCGACTTCCTTCGGGCCGTCATCTGGCGGCTCTTGAACCAGAATAGCATAACACTGTGCCACTTGTCAACATACGGTATAAAAAGCAACGGAGTCTGTACAAACAACAAGCAATGACCAAGAATAAAGTCAACAGCAAACTGCGACAACTCAATAATCTTCACAAATAACTCCCGCAACAAAAGTATAAATTTGCTGCCCCTACTTTGGGCCGACAACCAGCTTCCGTCCCACCATGCCTTGTTGATGTCGTGCGTCACTTCTTCTCGAGTGATAAATACAATAGTAAAGCTCTGAAATATAAGCTGCTGGCACATGAGACAGACCAAATACCCTACCAAAGTCTTTGCAAAATTCCAATTCTCCATGTACCATAATAACTCCCATGTCACCAAGTAAATAGCCGTCGAAAGAGAATGCGCTAAACTAGCCACCACAGTTGAAATGCTCACTCCACAGGCACCCAAAATTGGTCCTATTATAAGAGATATCGGGAAAAGTACAAGCGTCACGCACACATTAAACCCAACCGGTATTGCTGTACATATACCTAGCCTGAGAATGCTGTTGCTCGTGTGGTCGCTGTTGGCGAACGTGTACCCACAAAGCATCAACAAAATGTAAAAAAGAGGCACAAGTACTTCACTAATGTACAAATTGGTGAAATGCGGTCGTTGCGTGCTGCTGCCTGAATTGTACCCTAATAATCGGGACCGCATTTCCTTAGCGTAGTTGATCCACGAATTGTGACTGAACTTGTTGTTTCCTCGAGTAATCCAGCTGAGGTAATGCTTGTAGTCCAAGAAAAACTCAATGGCGCTAAACTGGTGAGGATTGAATATCCATGGAGAGAGACAGAGTGCTCCAATGGTCATCCAAAACCACAATATTGCCGGCTGCCATATGGTCATAGAGGCAAATAGAAGCAATACAAAGTTTGTTGTACCTGAGTAGATGGAAATCTGAGCAAACTTAGAGTACAACTCATGAAAGGGTACTCTAGTGGTTGAAAATCCACGGCCCGTGGATAAGTACTTTGCCCCTCCAAAGGTAATATCAAATGTGATTGATGAGTAGTATATCTGACACACAAAAACTTCAAATAGCGGCGATAATGACCCAATATGACTCAACATCCGCGTAGTCGCTCTCCATACCCCTCGCTCAATGAGTTCTTGCATGAGTAAAGGCACAAACGCAATAAAGAAGCAAATAAAAATCGAAAGAACGTATATCTGGATCCAATCGAGCACAGGCTGGATGTTCTGGCATCCCTCTGGTAGCATCTTGGCGGTGATTGCGGCATGTTTGTCATATTCACAAGGAATAATACGGCTGTTCAATGCCCCGAGGTTCATCAAAAGCACCATAAAAATTGAGACCGACGAAATAATAAAGGTATTATTCATATGAAAGCCAGTATGTGCATAGTAGAATGACAAGAATCTATCTAGAGGTAATCGAGTTCCAAGGTAATAGTGCTCTCTGCTCAAAATCTGTTCGCCCATTCCTGCACCAATCTTGGTAGTAAACCCAAGAATCGAACCAAAACCAAGATCTCTGCCCTTTCCGCACTGGAAAAAGTCGCTGTGTTTGATTCTACCACCACGGCAAATTGCTGTCATTCCAGCATAAATATCCTCGTTCAAATGCAACCCTCTTTGAGCTTTAGAAATTCCTCCTCTGGTAGTCATGAAGATCGCATTGAGAAAGTCAGGATGACCATAGTGCAACTTTCCACCGATTGTCGCCAACGTTCTGGCAAACAATGTACCAAATGTCTGTTCCTTCCCTGCAGCAACATCACCAAGGACACCTGAATTCTCGGAAAAGATGTATTCACGTGCTCCAACTATAGCCACAGGCGACTTTTGAGGTATACTGACCGGCATATAGGGGTTTGTGATCGGCTCATATTCTTCAAATTCGGCTAGCATCGACCTAATCTTGAAGCATTCCTCAAGGTAGTTGTCCTGATTCGAGTCGATGGTCTGAATGTATTCACCACGGTAGAAGATAAGTGATTGGTTCTGGTTGTCTGCTTTTCCATCACCAAGAATAGGGTTGCCAGATAACTCAATTCTATATTTTGGCACTCTCTTGTGATTCTCCACAGGACAAAGGCCATTGATCAAACACGAGTAGTAGATAATATCTTCTCCTTTAGTTTCCTTCTCCAAATATGCAATCTGCAAGTGCGGGAACGTCGTCAAAAGAAATTCCACATTGTTTAAGTCCTCGGTGGTAAAATCCTGATATCTTTGCATTGATACCACAAGTTTAAACTTTCGGTACGCCATGGCCTCGAGTTCCTGCTCGATACTCTCGCCAAAGTAGTTTGCCTGGTGAACTATTTCGGGGTTTTCAATCCGGTACAATATCTTCAATGCTTTGCCGTAGTTCATAAAACCAGAAATGGTCCGATACAATGTTTGGCTGCGAAGCGACGCCCAGATTCTGGTTCGCAAAATAAACTCTGGAGTTGCACTCTTGAAGCCGATCAAAGAAAAAGGTTCGTCTTGAATCTGACTTTTGTACGGGTTCTTAAGAAGGTCCTGCTCGGTACTCACGCGGTTGAAAAACTGGTGCTCTGAGTTCTCAGCTATGTACTTGGTATCATTGACAAAACACTGCCATTCAACAGGATAGAGAACTTTTAAGTACTCCAACGTGGTGATCCGTGAATTAGCATCAGTCTGCTTGATTATCTCCTTGATTCCAAGAATAATTTTCTCAGAGTAATGCGGAATAAGTACCGTGAACGTTGGCATAGCTTCCACTGGAATGGGCTCTGGTATATTCGTTGCTAGAGATCGGGCAAAGAACGATATTCTTCGCTGAGCCTCAGAATTCTTGGAAAAGTACTGGTCGATGTTGTCATCCGCTAACAAAAAGAAGCCTGGTTCCCGAAGCACCCTTTGGCCCTCTATCTCGGAGTCCACCAACTGGTACAAGAGCTTACTCACCTGGTCCAATGTCAATATATGGTCCTTGTACATAGCTATCATTATAGCATTCCAGACCTGAGACACAAGAATCTTCGGTTTATACTGAATATTCATGCTGCCAGTGGCCAAGATCTTGGCGTATATTCTGGCAGGTAAAGTTTGGAATTGGTTTCTCCACGGACTAAACACCGAGAACCCGGCATTGTATGACCTAAAGCATGAAAACAAACAGTTGCAAATAATGTACCAGAGATATGTATCCAAAAAGAACAAGAGCAAGTCTGTCAAGTAAAGAAGACCAAGCACGATTCTTGGCTGGTGCTGGCAGATAATGTTGCCATAGTACTTTTCACCTGCACAGTTGATCTGCATGATGGACAAGTTTCTGATTGGATCGCGAAGTGACAACGTCAAGAAAAAGTATGACTCAACGAATTTGCATGTGAATATTGTAACCCAGAGAATATACGACGTCATTTGGTCCGATTCTTGGAGCTCAGGGAACCATTCCAAGAAGTGCGACGTAGCAGGCGTGAATAGAAAAAGCCTTCCCAAAGGACAGAAGGAAAAATAAATCACAGTGAAGAGAGACAAAATAAACTGCAATATCGACACAGACATTAATTTCCTCGACGGAGCATCCCAGTTTGTAAACCCGAGGATATAGACAGAGGGCAGCACATTGGCAAGAAGTAATAACATAATCATGGAAACGCGATAGAAAATTGGTTCAGCACCCGGCCATCTTCGGGGAATGAAGAACAATTCGCAGATACTGGCGAATAATTGTACCAAACAAGATATCACACCGCCAAAAGAAACCACTGTGAGTGTGATGTGATGCAAGGGCTTGTTGTTCTCTGTTTGTATGTAGTTGACGGTGTACAATGTAGGAGAGCTGAAAGACATGTAGTACCAGAACACAGATAAATGGATAATCCATATCCGATTAAAGTTCGTTAGCAAGTGTAACCATGTCCGCTTTTCCTTGTAAGTTTTGTAAAACGCCTTTTGCCAATTAACATTGGGGAACTGTACATATCGGTTCTCCCGAGGTAAAGAGATCAACTTTGACATGTCTTCAAGTTTGATGCGAGCCAATCCCTTCTCGTACCAAAATAGCTGGTTAATATCATCATACCCGATTATATCACTGTGGTCCCGGTTTCGTCTCACAAGTCTGTCATTAAACTTTTTGTAGCTCTGGTCCTTTATGAAAGTATAAATCGGAGTTACAATCTTGCTGAGAAATGGTTTGGGAGTCTCTGAGCTGCTCTTGATTTTATAATTATCGTATGCAATTTTATACACAAAGCATAAGAGCTCTGGAACAAATCGTAGCTGGTTGGCTTCTCCCCATATCAACAAATATAGTGCCAACTGTTCAACCTTCTCATGACTGCTGAGAAGTCCATTCAATAGCTTCCATCGATAATTAATTCCTCTAGATGTCACAGAACACAACTCTGCTTGTAAGAGCTTCTCGCTGCTGAGTCTATTTGAAGCATTCGAATTAGTGGTTTTGAACTTGTATAGCAAATCTTCATGTGACTCAGCAGAAACATCTCCAAACTGCAAATCACTAATCCCATCAATATTCATCATTGTGGAAAAGTACCACCTCTTATAATTAGCTGTTTCTCCTCCGATATAATCTCCATGGAGCGTCACCAATGCATCTTCGCAACTTAATCTACTTGCACGTGAATCTAACTGGACCATAAGATGATCATACATATTCTCCACATTATCTTTCTGAAAGTCAAAATGGTTTCCTATTTTTATAAATAGTTCATATATTTCCTCTCTCGAAATAGGACAGTTATTATCATCACACCAACACGGATACTTGTCATTGGCATACCCAGGGAATCTTTCTGTACTTTTGAAACATGTCTGTGAAGTGTTATGCTCCATAGGCTCATTTTGATCTTGTGCTGGCTCATGAGATAATCTCTCGTCAGTATATTGCATAGCCTGTTAATTCGGATCTGAGAATTTGTGTGAGCTATGCATGTTGTACAATCTTGAAAACACGTGCTCTAAGTCGTGGTGATGACAAAAAGTAATGAACGCGAAGAGATTCGAACTCTTGCCTCTTACGAGACCCGAATGCTCAGCTGCAACAGCCGAAGAGAAGACTCTTGAGTCGGGCGCCTTAGACCACTCGGCCACACGTCCTTGTTGAACGAAAATTTTTGATTTACAATTATCAAAGCCTCGTATAAAACAAGGAGGGTAATGGCTGTGCGATGATAACCAACCTACTGACCATGGAATAAGTCTACACTAGAGGTGTGATAAGCATGAAAAATTTAACAACAGTTATACAACCTAACAAGAAGTGGGCCAAATGAAAAAAATTTTTTGACCTAGTAGCAAATAACCTTAGATCGTGGTCAATCGCAAGGAAAAAGGAGGCAGACACGTTTGCTTTTTAGAAAGGGAATGCACTTGACTAGACTATTGCCTTTGTGACAGAATCTTGGGTCAGTCAGAACGGAGCTGAGAATTAAAATTTACCTTTTTATTACAATTGTATAATATTATTGGTTCGGAATTTAAAAGTTAAAGTGAGCAACAGAGTTGTTTTGCAGTGTTCTAATTATCAGCTTAATATACACTTTGTATATAAAAGTCCCGCTTAAATATAAATATCTAGGGAAAATAAATCTCTTTGATAATGTGTGCTCGGCAGGGTAGTAATTATCTGTCTGGTAGCAACCACAACCATCAACCATGGTCACGATACCAAGAAATTTTGATAATATTAAGTGCATTTCACTAATGTATGTCAAGTTAATTATCACGATTTAAAGTGGGACTGAAAGAAAGTTCAAAGACCCTGGTGAAACATCTGGCAATATAAAAAACCAGGATACGAGGTGGTAAAATAGCTGAAATATATTTACTCGACTATTCAAAAGTAAGTCTACTATTTATCCTTGAGAAAGGAAACTTGTTATCTCTGTATAAAGGTAAGGGATTTGGCTAGGTAATTGCTTTTGTGACAATAGTTTGGGTCAGACAAAATAGAGCCAAGAAGTCAACCCCCTCTTTTTATTACGCTAAGTGACTATTAAGGTCAAGAGTACATTTAATGTCAATGAGTAGGTTTAATCAAGGACGCAAAAAACGACAGTTATGATAAATAATTCTCACCAGGATTGGCATTGAAGCATTAATTCTTGACATCTTTGCCTAATTGATTGAGAAACCTAAAATCGACATGATTCGTTAACAACAATGGTGCACTAGATCTTTTATTTAACGATACAGATTGGCACAATAAAATCATTAGTTCAAAATTCCCATATACATTGTTTTATCACGAGAGTAAACTAGTCTGGAAACCCCTCTATTACTCATTGAAACTTTTGAGCTCAACCTAGTTACTGTTTAGTACTTTTGTCAATCCTGTATTACAGGCAAAAGTAATTTGCCAGCACATGATAAATAATGCAACAATGATATCCCAAAGGAGAATGCCGATAATTATTCTAGTATAAAAGACCCATATTGAGCCACAGAACTTAGGCAACAGTGCATTTAGGTGATTGTACGTAGTCCAGGTAGAAGAATTAAGGGATATAAAATGTAAAAAACAAATGGCAATGAGAAAGTACTGTACTGTGTGGTTAATATACTCCAAATGGGAAGACTAGTGATAATATTTTTGTTGGTGATGACTTGATTTTGAAATGTCTTGCAAATTCTACTAGTAATCAAATTATGATATACGGCTGTAACCAACTAAAAATATGTATGACGGCAAAGACCCTTGAATGATATCATAGGGTCTAGGTATAGAGGAATGACGTTTAGCTTGAATGTACCTCGGTCATTTCTAAACGGCAGACTATTCCATGCGACCGAAAATAACTATAAATACAGCAAGAACCTGTCCAATTAATCAATGAAATTCTTTATTTCTGTTTTATGTGCGCTGGTAGCGTATGGTCTTACATTGACTTATGATGAGGATCATTCCTCTACAAATGAAGTCATTGTCTCTAAGTTTGTAGAGACCGTACCAGAGAATAGTTTTGTCAAGGAGTCCATCAAGTCATTTTTTGAACATTTTAACTCACTACAGTATGAGCGAATCACATATGACGGGCCAACCACGATCACCGATCTTTACGATGTTGTTGGAAAAGACGGAGGTAATACAGAAGATGATAGCGGTGAATCTACAGAAGATGATAGGCCTGTATCTAGAGGCAGCAAATTCGACGGAGCTTCCTATTACAGCGCACTTGCAAAGCTGTATCGTATAGACGCACTGTCCTATAGATCTCAGGCTAGCGTGTTTTCGTCTGTTCATGCGAGCGATACTGAATATAACTCATATTTTTACTATGCTAGTTTCTATGAAGAGCTAGACACTTTTTATATGAGTGATTATAGTTCCTACATCAGGGAGCATGGACTGTCTGTGATTGACATAGCTGATCTTTACCATACCGATGATTTATCTCTACCAACAGAGACTGGGATTATCGAAGATGACGAAGCTGTTAGTACCGCTGGTTCTTCTTCATCTGGTTCTTCATCTGGTTCTTCATCTGGTTCTTCATCTGGTTCTTCATCTGGTTTTTCATCTGGTTCGTCTTCTGATTCTACTTCTGGATTTACTTCTGGATCTACCTCTGGATCTACCTCTGGATCTACTTCTGGCTCATCCACTGGCTCATCTTCCGGATCTACTTCTGGATCTGCTTCTTCATCTTCTTCTTCATCTTCTTCATCCTCTAATTCTTCTACTTCTGCTAGCAAGACAAATGGTGCTGTATGCATAGGCCTTTCCGTACCATTTTTCCTCACCTTTGGAACTCTCTTTGCGCTTCTCTAATATACTATGAATATTCTTTCACAGTCATAATTAGGATAGATTCAAGTATACGCTCACTTTGATTGATAAATTTAAATTAATAGATCTACATTACTTAATATGGCTGGAAAAGTCGGACAAGGTGTGCTTCATACAGGTCAGCACAGTAACACACTGTTGGAAATTTCTGAACAGGTACATAATTAATTTAGGAACCCATTGCCGATTGGCTTATGCCAAGATATCTTGGTATACTTGCTTCGATTGAGTGATCACCCGAGGGATTTTGATACAATAGTTTGAGCCAGTGGTTTATTACGAAACGGGGTCCTTTGGTATTGTCACGTTTCACACAACATTGGCCTTGGAACTTTGTTACCATGTTGCGGTCGCATTGTTTAGCCAAACGACCTTGGCTAGACTTGTCTGTGGAGGCATTCGCGTGGACCAAATAATATACGCCAAGAAAGAAGTTTTGGGTAGACCCACGGCGCTGTCTTCAGCCAAGTATTCAATATGCATTGGAAGACCCTGACAGTGACGGCAAACAAGAGACATATATTTTGGAGGCCGAGACCATGGCTATTGAAAAAACAATATTTCTGGATACCAAGTGACTATTCGTGTGATTTTAATCGTTAGAAAGAGAAAACCATAACCTAGTGCAATGTCTTTCAATGTTACAGTACCTTGTAACAAGGCAAGACATGCATACATTTGAGTATTCTGGCAGCTTAATCAGTATAAAAACATTTCAAGACCCTGATGAGGGAAGTAATGCAGTTTATAATTTATTTATTGGCGCTCCTGATAATTCAGGGTGCTTCATCTTCAAACACCAGAGTCGCAAGAGACAATACCGGAGCTCGAACACATACGGTAGCTCCAAAGCCAAGCCCGGCAGCTCCCCCAAAGACAAACACAGCAGCTCCAATAGTAACCACAGGACAGGCAAAAACCACCAATGTGGGTAACGGTCCAGCGAAAACCGGTTCGTCCCCTCAGACTGGCCGTGGGGTTTCTGATACAACAAATATCGGCCCTACTACTGGGCCTGCTCCTACAGGTGCTCAGGGAAGTCCACAGGGTGTACCTGGAAATAATGGTCAAAATGGTCAGGTTGGTCAAGGTCAAAATGGCCAAAATGGTCAAAATGGTCAAAACGGCCAAAATGGTCAATACGGCCAATATGGACAATATGGTCAAAATGGCCGAGGTGGTCGGGGTACTGCTGGAGCTGCTGGAGCTGCTGGAGCCGGTGCTGGAGCCGGTGCCATTGCTGGTGGATCGAAGAATAATTCTACTTCTTCGACAGTAAGTGCATCGAAGAATAATACTACTTCTTCTTCTTCTTCGTCTTCTTCGACAACAAGAGGGTCGAAAAATGATGCTGCTGCACTTGGTGTGCAGCTCGCTTACTTACTTCCAGTTGGTGCTGTCTACGCTCTTATATAGATTGCTTAGATTTACGTTTCATGAAATACACTTGGTTAGTTATTGATGTAGTCAAAACGAAATGTAGTGCGGCAAGGGAATATGAAGATAGTGTT
Organism: Saccharomycopsis phalli; assembly: GCA_020342235.1. Taxonomy (NCBI): domain Eukaryota; kingdom Fungi; phylum Ascomycota; class Saccharomycetes; order Ascoideales; family Saccharomycopsidaceae; genus Saccharomycopsis; species Saccharomycopsis phalli. The sequence continues at coordinate 351,829 of CP073212.1, forward strand.
TATGAAACAAAACTTCACGCTGGTATTCACAAGAAAAATTCACTCTGTTATTCATTAAAAAAAACTCACGCTGGTACTCATACGATACATAATGACATGGGGACTCACTGCAGAGTACTCATGAGCTGATTTCTCAGGGAAAACCACGCCGGTAATTTCCCTTGGTCATGGTTTTCATACTCAAATTATTAAACTGATTTGCATAGTACCAGAAGATATACTTAACCGGTTAGAGACTTGTCCAACTTGGCAATCCATTATAGGAGTGTCGTCGTATAGTAACTGTAGCAACAAAGGCTCTAGACCTATATGGAACTTCTGAACTTACACGGGCCACTTTTACAGGATTATACTTTTAATCACAAGTAAGGGGTATTTTGGAGTCTGGCAGATACACACAGACATTTAACATACCCATGCTTGTAAATTATGGACACGAAAAGTGGATGGATGCCTTGCCAAAATCCAATTGTTTCTGGCTTGGAAACTTTCAAACTGTCTAATGTATTGGTACCATTGCCTTCTAACTCGTTTACAGGTTACTTGTCCACTAAAATAAAGACCATTGATGTTGGTAGATAAGCGATGCGTATTACTGGGCCGGGTTATTTTGCGAGGTAAAAGTCCTGGGACGCAGGTAAGAATAGACCAAATAGGAAACGGACGAAATAGGAAAACGTGGATAGGTATCAAGGCAACCTCGGGAAAGTCAGAAAATAGTATTAAAATGTAAAAAACCAATGTGACCTTATTGCAGATACCCAAGCCCTAGATATATGGCTACGGATACATTGGGTGGATATCCCTATGCATTTACCCTTGATAATAGTAGTGATCACGTGAATTGGTCATGAGTTGCACAGTGAAATATCAGCAGCTCCACACGCCCAGACAGTTTGATATATATTCCGACGAGGGAACTAGATCTGGAAAGTGAGTTAAAATATTTATTGAATCATCTTGGGTTTTTACTACGCGATCAATGGTTCTAATTTGGTCAAGCTTGCATATTCTCTATCTATTAAACCATCTGTGAGAGTGAAACGCAAACGTTATTTTTAATTTTTGCAAAAATACCTGGTGATTGCAAAAATGCTCGCTGGAATTGCAAAAAAAAAAAAAGTTCATCTGAAGCAAATCCAGACGTTGCTCTTATTCTGTATAGAAGCGAATCGTGAGTTGATACTAGAAGCAGTACAAAATACCAAATTTTATGACCAGTGAGCTTCAGGTATTATACCACAGGAACCAAGTGAATATGCAGCCCTACCCTAAAAAGCGTAGAATTTTTCTGCTGCACGTCAGGGAGCTAACTAAAAGCAGTAGTTTTCAAGTATGCCAAGAACAGAACCAAACTAGTGGGCCATAATATATCAATGATTTTGGGGATAATTTAAATAGAATAGGCTACTTTGTATATGAGAAGCGTGTCATATGCGTCAAGTACCCAGAATGACTAGTAATTTGCACGAATCGCGGTATTCTATGGTGCATTGTGCGGAGATGGGGTTTTAATCTCGCCCGATTTAGTGGGGTAGATCAATTAGTTACATTGAACGACATTTACGGAATATCAAGTCCTGTTTTGTCATTGGGCGACATGAAAATTTTATCGCGATAGGCAAAGATATGGGTGAATAATAAGTTATTCCAAACATTATTTCCGTGTTTGTGTCGTATAATTTGCCGAGTAATATCCAAGATATTGTAATTCGTATGTTTCCAATGGAGTCATCACACAGCTTAGTGCCCCATGACACCACTGGTCCGCGCTTTCAGTTCGCTTCTTTGCATATTTTAGTATAAAAGTACCAATGATTCTCATTTGTAGCATCAAATGAAAACTACCTTCCCAGTATTGATTGCCGTGGCCAGTGCCATTGACTTGACTCTAGATGAAGAACATATATCCACAAACTATGCTCTATTAAGCCAGTATGCCATGACAAAGTTCACGGCTACCTCGCTCAGAAGTATAATTGCGGCCGAGATTGGGGCGATTAGTGATAATCTTAACCAAGCGGCGGAATTGGGTATGTCAACCACAATAACTAGTTTCTTTGAAAGCCTAGACAGCATTGTGGACAATATTCAGAATTTTTCTGGCGATATAGATGCTACTTTCAGTGACGATTCTGATGGTACTTTCAGTGACGATTCTGATGGTACTTTTAGTGCTGATGGAAGTGAGGACAGAACTGTTGTGGCATCAACTCTTTCCCAGGCAACCGGATCTATTTCAGGTCCCCGGACACTTTCATTTTCAGCTACAGCAACAGGTACAGCATCAGGTACAATTTTTCGTACAGCTTCAGCTATGGAGTTGTCCTCTTCTGTGGCATTGACTACTGACGTTTCGTCAGACTCGTCGTCGTCGTCGATCGCTTCTTTTTCCAACTCTTCTTCTTCGTCGACAACTTCTTCTTCATCTTCGTTGTCGTCGACGACACTTTCTTCGTCGTCGTCTTCTTCTTCTTCCTCTCACAGCTCTGTATCTTCTACAAAAAACAACGCTGGAGAACTTGATATCTTTATTCCTTCTTTGCTTTCCATTGGTGCAATTTTTGCCCTTATCTAGATCTAATTTAATACACTTGCTATGATACCCTTTGGTAGGATGCCCACATGGTCAGAAGATTACCAATTAAACAAATCGTTAGTACAAGCCTTAATATAGGTGGTAATAGGGTCCTGCTGGGCAAAAGCAGCCCAGAATATCATGAAATATTTAGCGTCATTGTATCATTCAATTCTAAATCTAAAAGGGAAAGTCATAGGGAACTTCAAAGGGAAGAACGTGTCTGGAAAAAATTACTTGCCATGTTTAGAAAACAATAATAATGCTGTATTATATACAATTTTAGTATATCAACGCTAGTGAAAGAGGGAAATTATAATAAGTCAAACTGCTTGTCATTATTTTTTGGAGTTTATGATTTACCAGCATGGTTAGCCATGATTAATTAGGTTATGTATAAACTTCTTAAATAATTGTTTTGTTCCTTTATATTGAATAACCGGATGTGTATGATAGCTAAACGATAATTGTCTGTATATCACAGTGGAATTCCCACCTTCTTATAGAAGATGGTATTGTATTGTATTATTTTGTTTAAAGCTATAGCTATACTTTGGCTCCGGAGAAGATGGTTGATCTTCATGCATACCGACCGGGATTATCTTGCCAGGTATACTAAGAATTCTTGCGCCACAATTGATCTGGTGTGTTTAGTATATGGACTCAGTCGGTAAACAACTGAACCACGACATTATTCAATCCTAAGCTGCATATCTTGACTTTGGCATTTATGTAAACCGCCGGCAACAGATTTCGTGTAGGCTGAAGCGGAGCAGTGATGGCATGTAATTATAATGGAAACACTACAGCAAAGATAGAATAAAGATGGTACAGCAAGATATTAAAGATAATACAGCAAGATATTAAAGATAATACAGCAAGATATTAAAGATAATACAGCAAGATATTAAAGATAGTACAGCAAGATAATAAAAAGATATTACAGTAAACTTGGCACCACGTGATCTTAGCATGCATATATAAGCGGTGAACTCACAATCTCAACAAACGCAACTTAAATGTAGCGTCGCGGATCTCTTGTTCTTCCTCGGCAATGACTTCCTTGTTGACTTCCTTATAAGGCGTGATTTCTCCGTGACAGGTTTTCTCCAACAACGTCGAGTACTCGCTGATAATCTTATCCAAGCCAAGAGGATCGTTGATCAAATGGTATTGGACAAGAACGTCATCGGTGGCTTGCAAGCCTCCCTTCTTTCTCAAACGTTGGATACGGTTGACGACCTCACGAGCAATACCCTCGGTCTTCATGTCGTCATAGATGTTGACATCCAAAATCACCAAAACGTCGTTATCAGTTCGCGACTCTTGCCCGTTGTCGGCCTCAGGCAATCCACGAATGACGTTCAAGTCACCGCGGACCAACTTGATGCCTTCAATGGTGATTTCACCGGTCTCAAGGTAGTTCTGCACTTGTTGCGACGTCAAGTTTGGCAAGGCGTTTTTGACGATCTTGACGTCCTTCTTCAACTTCTTGCCGAGAGTAGGCCAGTCAGCAACAGCACTGTAGACGACACCGTACTTGTTTTCATCGGACGTGATGACCAACTCGCGGACGTTCAACTCCTCGAGAATGTACTTCTCAAGAGACTTGATGTCCTTCAAGTACTGCTGATCAGAGTGCAAGATGACCAATGTCTTCAACGGGGTCTTCAAGGAGATGGTCTTCTTGTCACGGATATTACGACCAAGCTCAATGACCTTCTGCATGCGACCGACTGCGACTTCAATCGAGCTGTCGAATTTGGACTTGTCAACGACAGGGTAGCTCAAGAAGTGAATCGAGCGGGTATCCTTGCTGTAGTTGGCCAAGAAGTCGGCAGAGAAGAACCCTGACAACTGCTTGTAGATGTTGTCGGCCAAGAATGGCGTGAATGGGGCCATTGCACGAGAGAGCGTCAACAAGGTGATGGCCAATGTGTTGAGAGCCCGGAGTCCATCGGCGACGCCCAGCTCGCACTTGAGTCTCCGACGGTTGAAGCGGATGTACCAGTTGGTCAAGTCGTCGATCAACCGAAGCAACTTCGGTACCACGGTGTAGAGTCGGTATTGCTTCATCTCCTGATGGATGTACTCAATCAATGATTGGAGCGAGGCCAAGATCCATCTGTCCATGACGTTGTCCGACTCGAGTTTCGGGTCATATTGGAACGCAATGTCCTCGTTTTTCTTCAAGAGTGCCACCTGGCCCTCCAAGAACTTGTATGAGTTCAACCACGGCAACAACACCTTTGAGACAACCTCCTTGACCCCGACCTCGTCGAATCGGAGGGTTTCGCCCTTGAGGACCGGCGAGTTGATCAAGTAGAGACGGAGTGCATCGGCGCCGAACTTGTCCAAGATCAACATTGGGTCAGGGTAGTTCTTCAAGCGCTTGGACATCTTCTTACCGTCACCAGCAAGAACAATACCATTGACAATGACGTTTTGGTATGGCGCGGTGTTGAAAAGATGGGTGCCGAGGACCGTCAAGGTGTAGAACCAGCCTCTGGTCTGGTCCAATCCCTCGGCGATGAAGTTTGCCGGGAAGATGCGCTTGAACGAGTCGGTGTTTTCAAACGGATAGTGCTGGGAGCCGTACGGCATTGAGCCCGACTCAAACCAGCAGTCGAACACGTCCTCGACTCTTTTCAAGAGCCCGTTACCCTTTTTGGACGGGATGGTGATGTCATCGATGCTGTCACGATGCAAGTCGGAGATGTCGCTACGGCCGGACAATCGCTGCAACTCCTCGACCGACGATACGCAGACAATCTCCTCAAAGTCGTCGGAGGCCCACAACGGGATCGGAGTGCCCCAGTAGCGACTCCGGGAGAAGTTCCAGTCCCGAGCGTTGCCGATCCAGGCCAAGAACCGGTTCTTGACGGTCTGAGGCACCCAGTGGGTCTTTTCGACGTTGGCCAACATGTCAGGCACAATGTCGGCCACCAGAATGAACCACGCTGGGATGGTCCGCTGGATCAAGGGGGTGTCTGATCTCCAGCAGAATGGGTACGCGTGGCGAAGCTGAGCATTGACAAGAATGCTTCCTTTGGCCACAAGGTCCTTGATGATCTTCTTGTCGGCATCCTTGACGTACTGGCCCTGGAAGTCCGGCACTTCGTCGGTGAAACATCCCCGGTCGTCCAATGGACATGGCGGCGGGTTCTTGGCGTCGATGATGCCCCATCGTGTACAGATGTTGAAATCGTCCTCACCATGGGCCGGAGCCTGCTGCACGATACCCGTACCACTGTCGGCCGAGACGTACGAGTCGCTAATGACCTTGAACGCCCGGTCCTTGAACTGCTCGTAAAAGTAGCTGAACACCGGCTTAAACTTAAGCCCAACCAAGTCCTTACCCTTGATCTTCTCGACGATCTTCAACTTCTCCTTCTTAGGTTTCTTGTACAACGTGGTGAGAAGATGCTCAAGGAGGATGAAGTTCCGGTCCTTGGTCTCGTCATACACTTTGACGTACTCAAACTCCTCGTTCACACAGAGCGCAAGGTTACTTGGCAACGTCCACGGGGTGGTTGTCCACGCTACAAGCATGGTCTTGGCGTCGTCCACCAACTCAAACCCAACGGTGATTGCCGGATCAAGCACGTCCTTATAATTCTGCTGGGCCTCAAAAGACGACAACGGTGTGGTCAAACCGGTGGAGTACGGCATCACCCGGAACCCACGGTACACCACTCCCTTCTTGTACAACTCGCCAAACACCCACCAGATCGACTCCATGAATGTGGGGTACAATGTCTTGTAGTCGTTGTCAAAGTCAATCCACCGGCCCAACCGGCCAATGGTATGGCGCCACTCCTCCGCGTGGCGCATCACAATCGCCCGGCACTCGGCATTGTACTTGTCAATTCCAAGGGTCATCACGTCGCTCTTTCCGGTGATGCCAAGCTTCTTGTCAATCTCGTGTTCCACAGGAACTCCATGAGTGTCCCAGCCAAAGCGCCGCTCCACATGGTACCCGTTCATCGACCAGAACCGCGGGACAACGTCCTTGATGGTCGACGCCAAAATGTGGCCGTAGTGTGGGGCTCCAGTCGCAAACGGCGGGCCGTCGTAGAATCCCCATTCAGGCTTTCCCTCGTTCAACCGGTTGGACGTGTGGAACGCATCAATCTCGTTCCAGAACGCCAACACCTTCTCTTCCTCCTTGGGGAAGGAAAACCCAGTCTGTTGTTCTTCTGCCATTGTGTGTAGTGAAAAGTTTGCTGGCCGATTATCAAGATCCACGGGCGTTACCCGGGCGTGACTAATCCATGCTGAGGCTGCTGAGCAGCCTGGTTATGTAATCATATTAATATTTATTTTGTATTTACTATATATTGTCTAAGGCATGCGGTTTTTTTGACAAATGTATTTTTACTCAGGAAAATCATGAGGCAGCATTGCTGTTGAAACCTTTGTCGACCCTCATTTGGTTGCTATTAATGTTGGTATAGTGTATGCTTGTCGAGGTGACTTGGATTGCATAGAGTTTCAGCCGTATGCGAATTCCCTAGAAATTGTCCTACGAAATTATAAAGTTATGAAATGACAAAGTTATAGAAATCACGAAATCATTGAAATCTCCATACAGAATTTTTCACCCTACGCAGTTGGTGACAATAACTCAAACTTGACCATGAGACAGACTTGACCATGAGACAGACTTGACCATGAGACAGACTTGACCATGAGACAGACTTTTGCTACCATAAACTTCATTATCTGACCTGGTCAAGTTTGCGTCGCCGGCCAAACACTACAACTGTAGAATTTTATTTGTACAGGATTCTACACATTAGTGCTGGATGGGTAGATTCCTTTATTTTACAGCATCACAAGGGCACCCGGCAGGTAGTCCCTCTGGAGGCGAGACTCTATAGCTCCTTCTGAGTCATTTCTTTGTCAGTTTTTAATCCCATTTCAAGGGTTTTCTCTCGACTCAAACTTAGCGGCGTTGTCCTTGGTTTTTTTAGACGGTGAAACATCCATCTCACCCCCAGAGGAGCCTAGTATATCTATAGAAGTACATAAACATGATGTTGTTATTTGTTTTGTACAATTTACTGGTGTGTTATTCACAATTCCAACAGTGATTGTTATTTTCCGTCAAGTTGGAAATCCCATATAACTGTAAATTGCATATGGACAAGTCATGTTGGTGCCGCGAGATACTGTCCATGTCTATTTAAAGCGGTGGTCTAAAAATAGTTGAATGGGAGGATAGCTGGATTTATACTGGCTAATTTATAGGATTGACTTTTGCCAGTTGACGTTCCTACCCTCTATGCAAGATCCTATATATTGATGCAATGCCATTGTCATGCAATAGCAGAATTGAAATGACATTACTATACAATACAATAGTAGAATTAGAATGCTACAACACATGGTCATCACTGTATAATTCTATAGTCACAATGCACATTAGCCATTTCTATACCATTACTATATAATTCTATAGTCACAATGCACATTAGTCATTTCTATGCCATTACTATATAATTCAATAATCACAATTGTAATGCTACAATGCAATAGCCACTTCTATGCCATTACTATATAATTCAATAATCACAATTGTAATGCTACAATGCAATAGCCACTTCTATGCCATTACTATATAATTCAATAATCACAATTGTGATGCTACAATGCAATAGCCACTTCTATGCCACCACTCACAACTCCTAACTTCGGTACAGCCCGTTGATGGTGACATATTCATGCGACAAGTCGCACGTCCAAAAGTACGCATCCACACCCTTGCCCGTCCCAATATCAATGTCAATGGTATAACTCTCCTGCCGCAAAATGTCCGTGGCCCTGTCCTCGTCCACTGGTCTTGGCTCACCGTTGACCAACATGCGCAACGGCTCCGACCCGTCGTCCGGAACAAAGCTGACCGAGGTGTGCTCCGGAACAACGTCGTCGCCAGTGTCTTTTGCGTATCCAATGGCCGACAAGATGCGGCCCCAGTTGGCATCGTGGCCATAGAGCGCGGTTTTCACTAGCGGCGAGTTTGCCACGCTGGACGCGATCCGCTTGGCAATGTCGTAGCTGGAGCAGTCCTTGACGTGAATGGTGACGAATTTAGTGGCGCCTTCGCCGTCGCGGACAACCAACTGGGACAATTTCTGGGCAAACTGGGTGATGTTGTCTCTAAAAAACTCAAACTCCAGGCTCTGCTCGGTGATCTCGGGCCCACCTGCTGCACCATTGGACAAGGCAAGAATCGTGTCGTTTGTCGACATGTCTCCGTCGACGCTGATGCAGTTGTACAGCCGGTCCGCAGAGTACTGCAAGATGCTGGCCAATGCCTTTTGCGAAATCGGCGCGTCGGTAACAAAGGCTCCAAGAAGCGTCGCCATGTTTGGTGCAATCATCCCAGCACCTTTGGAGATTCCGGCAATGCGGTACTCACGGCCGTTCAAATGGAACGCCTTGGACACTAATTTTGGGAACGTGTCGGTGGTCATGATTCCCTCTGCGCACCGGAGCCAGTTGATGTGGGTGTCACCAAAATGAGCCTCATCTGCCACTAACTTGCCAATTCCTCCGACGATCTTGTCAATTGGAAGGTACTGGCCAATTACCCCGGTCGACATCACCAAAGACCCGTCTTTTGTCCCCGTGGCTTGGCCAAGACGATTCACCATGGCCCGTGCATCTTTCATGCCGGTTTCCCCGGTAACCGCATTGGCACATCCGCTATTGACCACAATAGAGTGGATGTTTGTGCCACCAGACGCCTTGAGCACATCCTTTGTCACCAATACCGGTGCGGCGGGGAACTTGCTGGTGGTAAATACCCCAGCTGCAGTACATGGGGTCTTGGAAAAAATCACCGACAAGTCCAAGGCACGGGTCTTTTTTATGCCGCTGGCAATGGCGCCCACAAGAAATCCCTTTGGATATTTTCCAGATAATGGCACGAACCGGCCATACTTTGATACTGGCATCTGACTCATCCACGACTCCACAAGGTCCTTTTATATACAAGGGCTCATAACACCATGGGCTCATAACCAAACATACAATCACCCGTGCCCATAACCAAATTCAATGATTTCGTTCAAGGTGGTTTAGATGAGCCCATGGGTGATCACTTGACCAGGAATAGGATTGCACTCAAAGGGTCGTCGAAGATCGTGGCAGACTACTTTGAATACTCAATCAACTCCCTCTTGTACCAGCGGGACATTTACCCGGCAGAGGACTTCGAAGTGGTCAAAAAGTATGGCATCTATCTAATGATGACTGTGGATGAAGATGTCCGTGAGTATATTCAGAAGATCATGTCGCAATTAAAAAGTAAGTAGTTTGCCTCCCAAGTCTTGCTAACTCTAGGATGGGTGACGGGCGGGAAAATCACCAAGTTGGTCGTGCCGATTCTCAACAAGGATACAAACGAAGTCGTGGAGCGCTGGGAATTCAACTTGGAGATCATCAACATGCAGCTGCTGTTGCAGCCTGTGCTGGAAAAGCCAAAAGAGGAAATACAAAGAGAAATCCAGGCTATCATCCGCCAAATCACCTCCTCGATCACGTTTCTTCCAATCCTCGAGGGGCCCCACACCTTCAATATCTTGGTGCATACCCATCGCAGCGCCAACGCAATGGACCCGCAGCAGTGGGTCGAATCTGGTGGCGAAAGTGGTCAGATTGTCGGCGAAAACGAGGCAGTCAAGTTCCGTAGCTTCACCACCGGCGACCACAAGGTGGATACTATAGTGAGTTACAAGGTTAATGACAGGTGAAGCGAGACGAGTGATGTTGGTTTTTATAATTTATTTACGATATGGTTCAATTTCATTAGCATTTACTTTGTAATTGGTTCAATTTCCTTAGCATTTACCTTGTAATTTGCACTTTTAATTAGCCTTCAAGTCGCTCATACATATCTCGTGATGTTGAATTTCCAAACATGTCTTGTCGATGGATTTCCTCAGGCCAGCGATTGGCCTTGATTTGGCCTTGTGATTTGATGTGTTGATATGGAGAAGCTTCTGCAGTTGTATAGACAAGCTTTTTGTCTGTTGCCAACTTTTTTGTTAGCTGTATAGACAAGCTATTTGTCTGTTGTCAAGCTTTTTATTAGCTGTATAGACAAGCTTTTTGGTGCTGATATATGTATAGATATTCTCCTAATATCAATATCCATCTTTCCATTAAACTTGATTAATCAATTTCTAACATGACACGTTTATCCTTCAATGATTCACCTCTACACTTTCTCCTTTTCTTCTTCTTTCTACTCTCCTCTCCCTTCTCTCCTACTCGCTCCATTCCCATATAAATCTCTCAACCCTAATCCTCATCACGTAAAACCTCCAGACGTCTCACTCTTCTTAAACTCCTGTCGACACATTGGACACAAACCTTTGGACGACTCCGTTTCTAACCACTTGGATATACAGTGTAAATGGAAATTATGGTTGCATTTCCCCGACACTATTCATTAGTCTCATTCTTTTTTGCTCAATTTCAACTCACCCAATGGACATCCATCTCCAGGATAATTGCATCCAGGACATGTTCCATCAAACGAAACTCGGCAAATCCCGCAAAGATCATCCTCCTGCTTCGTCTTCCAATGCCAGTAAGAGACTCCGTGCCAGCTCTTGATATTCACTTTCATTATATGCTGTGCTTAAAAAATTATCAAATATCGTAATCCCAAGCCCTGCAAAAATTAAAAATAAAAATAAACTCCGCGACGGGGAATTGAACCCCGGTCCTCCACGCGACAAGCGGAAATTCTAGCCACTAAACTATCACGGATGCTATGCAAGTTGGAAATTATTATGGCTACTTGACCCTATACTTCAGTCCCGTCAAAATAAGTGCCGATACCGACAAATAGACAAGCTCTGTTCCATAATAAAAGATAGCATGGCATCAAAATATACACCTCATCACATGCATCGTGTTGTCATGATGCAGTAGCAAGCGAGGGACTCTATTTCTCTATCTCAAGTATTGCAAACCTGTTTCTACAGTTTAATACCGGTATAATTGCAACTTATCAATGCAGTGGTGACAGTATACACGGAATTTTAAAGTATACAGGTCAGAAAAGTATTCTACAACCGAGTACTACAAGTACATGGATACCACTACTCACCTATGCGTGTCCTAGTATCAGTATACAGGTTTTTATATATAAAAAGAGATAAATGGTGTATTAATCTCTTTAGTTCAAAATTCTATATATAATATTATGTTGCGGTAGTATCTTAGGCCGATATAGTCATCTTTTCCTATTGATCTATTTAAATTCACAACTTTTATTTAATGCCCATAGTCAAACTTTTACCGGAAAGAAGCTTTTAGTCCATGCTGATAAACTAGTTTTGTATGTAGTAATTCATCCCGTTATATTTTTGACCTTGTCTGTCGTTTTATTTTCCGATAGTTTACTGAAGTACCAAGTAGCGGTGATCAGCATACTCGTCTGCTAACATTGTGACATGGATCACCGGCAAATATTGTCTATGTATATAATGGTAAAAGCAGAGATACACCTAAAACTTCTCACTGGTATATATTGGACATATATTACAGTTTTCCTAAAGTACTTGAATTACTAGTCCCTCTGGAATGTTGAATCAAAGCCCTAGGTCTACTTACAGCACCTCAAGTACTTGAGTTGACCAAAAGAAAGTCCTTGCGATTTCTTCAAAACCAGCACCTCTAAGCTGAATCTGGTGCAAAGAAAAGACTGAATTCGTCTATTCTGTACTTAGTATTCTCGCATAACCTGTAGATTTGCTTTTTTGGTTAAGCCTTTCTTCGTTTAGTGATGTACTGCAAAGGTTGAGCTTTGGATTGCTGAGAATTTTTTTCCACTATTCTCCATGATACATAATTAGGAGCTCGTTTGGCAATACAAATGCTCTGGATTTTTCCATTTCTTTCTCAATTCGTTGCTTACTTCCACGTAGTGACTGAATTCTTTTTCAAGGCCAAATTCTCTTAAGTGCCTTACTATTTGGTAAAGATCTATTGGCACTTTCCTGTCATTTTATGATATTTCCATGCCAATATGTGTGTTGATGGTGTTCCCGCCAGGTGTCGCATGGTTGCTTTTACGCCCTTTTTCATCAACTTTTTCTCGTGTCTTACTCTCCAGAAGATCTATATGTGATGTCCATAGATTTGCTCGTTAAGTACATTAATCTAGTGGTTTGTTCGTGAAAGATGAAGTTTCTACAGTAGCTTCGGCTCCGTTTAGCTTGGATAGCATAAATACATTTTTGAATCCTTGTCTCGTTTTTTGGCTTGCAATTCGCATGCTTGCGCTTCCAACGTCATGTTTTCATCACGGCTTCTTTGACAGACCTCGAGTTCCATCATTTTCAAAATGTCAATCTTGAAGTATCTTCTCTTGTACTGCTTTCATTGTGAGGACTAGACGGCATTGTTAATAAACTAATGATCTCCTTGTATAGATATTGTTGATCAGCTACATTTAGGAGCTTGCCTGGTCATAAATATGGGTCATAGGAGTAGTAAATTTTGATTATGTACATGGCTTAGCACGATATATTTGTCATTTGTCAGTTATAGGTGTGTAAGACAACAAAAACGCCTCGGACCACACTATAATTATACAGATATTTTATATATGCTACAAAAAAATTTACAAATATGGCTAGCGCCATGGCGCAGTGGAAGCGCGCAGGGCTCATAACCCTGATGTCCGAGGATCGAAACCTTGTGGCGCTAAAATTTTTTGCGCGAGTTTACGAGCTTGACAGTACCAAATTAAGGGGTAGCATTACGAGAAATGACACTAGCAGGGGCTAATGACCTAGACAAAGTTAAACGACAATGCAAATGAGATTGAATGATTCTAGCAGAATTGATATACGAAAGACCACTTGACCATTAGATATACCTTGACAAGGTTTTCATACATTTGAATGGCTATCATATCATTTAATATTGGGGCCAAGGACAAAACACCGAGATCGCTCACCATAATGGTAGGATGATCTTAGGCACATCAAGGTATGGTAGGTGATATCATTGAAATAGGTTTTGGTACGTCATCTAACATTCTGCGTATTCTCGGGTGTTTGCCACAGTGTATAGAGGATGCTCGGTCCTGAGCTGTGACGACATTGTACTACAATCATTTGCTTAGATTGAGTAGATCAATTTATCTTACGCCTGCTTCCATTTGACTGCAAGTCCTCACACATGGTATTGTAGAGTCATAAACAAGGGTAAAACACCCATGTTGCTCTCGTCCTTTCGACTAGGATCTATAGGGCTTAAAATAGGAGCCTTTTATTTCTACACTTTTCGGCTCTGAATCATGTTTAAATCGACTAGGCACTACTCTTGGCCCTAAACTGTGGATAGGCGTGCTGTGCAGTTTTTGGGATCATGTCTTGGAAAATAATATTAGATTCTGTTGCCCGAGATTTCACTCCATTAAGGTTCAAGCTCAAGTCTCTAGCGGTTGTGCCTTGATGCCACGGGAAGTATTTCCATTTTGCCTAATGCTGTGTTCAAACTATGCATAAATCTGTCATTTCTTCAGAGAACATCCAATAATCGTCTTGCCTGTACGCTGCTGCTTCTGATTATATTTGCTGGGTTCACCCTTTTGTCTGCTTTTACTTGCATTTGTTGAAAGATTTTTATTAAAGTTTCAAATTCAAATTTCGCCTGTCTGAGGTTCGCTCGTTTTCTCTCGTACCTTATTCTTGCCTAATTATAATAAATCCGTATTCACCATTTCTTTAGTTGATGATTTCTCTTTCCTTGCTCATTTCTTTTTCCTTGACAATTTCTTGCTCTTGGCCTAAATTTTTTTCTGGCAACCTGACGTACTTGGCATTAGTGAGTACTCTGTTCATTCAAACCACCGGGTCTTCAACGTGAGACATTTGTCCAGATTTGGGCTACGAATTCTACAAACATTTCGACTCCGGAACTCGACCTGCGATTCTCTGCTGTCGATGTCTCAAAAATTTTATCATGTAGTTTATGGAGGCTGAAAACCCCACTGGCAAGATTGTAAACAGCAATTCTCGCAAATGCTTAGATTCTGTCATACAAAGACTGTTACCAATGGTATATTTAGAATCGTTATGACTCGTACTTTTAGTCTATGTACGTATGGGTCTTGGATGTACGATCTAGATGCTGTTTCAGATTAGTGCGATGCAAGGAGGTTATGTGAAAAGAAACGATATGCAAATGTAAGAATTGAAGAGAACCGGTAAATCAACAGAAGGTTAACCGAATACAAGTGTTGCAACAACCAGTAGAAGGCCTCGATACGTATGATTACGTGCAAAACCATCTGAGACATTGATAGCAGAGAATCGCAGGATGAGTTCCAGAGCTGGAATGCTTGTAGAATTCATAGCCCTCATCAGGATGAATGTCTCAAGTTGAGGTTTTAGTATATATAGACTACCCACCGGGCAGTGAAGGATGGCAGTGCAAATTTCTATAAATTGGCTCGATATTACGCATTTCTCTAGCTCTAAAAATTTACAAAGTGGAACGTTTACACTAGCAAGTACCGGCAGGATTCTTGGCACATTATAATTTATTTAGAGGCACGCAACACAGCAAAGAAGTATGATTGAGAATATTATTGGAAACGTGGTGGATACTATTCTGGGGATGGATGGTATTGTTGATGTGATGGTAGAATCCATGGCAGACAGTATGCAGACCATATTGATTTAGGCGAAAAGGCGCATGGCGACTCTTGATTTACAAAAGATGTACGCTCGATTGAATTGGTGACGTGTATATTGCAGGTGATTTTGCTTTTGTAATCCTGGGGGATCCATTTGAATATTCAGCCACTGTTGGTTTACTGTTGAATATTCAGTCACTATTGGTTTACTGTTGGATATTCAGCCACTTGATTTACCGTTGTATGTTTAGCCACTTGACTTACCGTTGAATATTCAGCCACTTGACTTACCGTTGAATATTCAGCCTCTGTTGATTTTACTACTCCATATGGTATGTTACTCTTGCTTGCTTGATTTGTTTAACATACCGGGTATCATTCTTGATACCCATTTCATTTCCGTCTTAATAACCTAATTTTCACTTGATTCTTGCACCATTGTAATAAAACCATTCTACAATTGTATTATACTTGTATTGATGCAATGATACACAGCCACACATGCTTTGAGCATGGTGACGCTTTGGAGGTTCCTTGTTACTTATCATTTATTCGACTTGTACTTTGCCTTGCCGATATCCAAAGGCACGTAGTGGTACTTGATCATGTGCTGTATCTGCTTCTTCATGCTAAAAGAGAACAAGACAACAAAGTACACTAGGAGAATCGGCCAAAACACCGGCAAGTTGAAGATCTCAAAGAAACTAAGTATTATCGAGACAACAGTGGCCACTATGGCTTTGTGCCAGAACTTAAACTCTGGGAGTCTTCGGATAAACGGACGGAACTCGTCGTCCATACCTCCGCTTGGCTGCTGGTTTTCGCCCAAACCTTCTTCGATAGACTCGTCGCGTATTTCCTGCTGCAAAGTAACATCGAATTTCGGTTGCAAGAACTGAATAAAGAGCGACAAGAGGTAGATGCTCAAGGTGTAGCAGATAATGTACCAACCCTGTGCAAACAAGATACGACAGAAGAAGAGGAACAAAGCCACGCCGAACGCAATCCAGCGGTACTTCACATAGGGCGTGACACGATCAAGGTTGACTTGGTACAAAGTCTTTACTTTCACCCAGCGGTCAGATACTTCGTCAAAGGAGGCCATTTTATAAATTTGACAGGTGTGAAAATTAACTTGAAGATAAATTACCCGGCCTTTACATCAAGAAAACGAGGGCAAATAAACATTTCAACCATGAGTGGGTAAGTTGATTGGATATTACAAGGGACTTGACTGACTGAAGGTGGCTAGTTGTATTGAACTTGGTGATTGTGATTGTGCTATCTGTGTTCACGTGGTTTTTTGCTCCGAGAAAGGACCGGACGTAAGTAGAAGCTGTGTGATAGTGGGGGTACTAACAATAGTGTTTGGCGCAGCAGTGTGATATTATTTTTGGCCATGGCATATATAATGTGGGCCATAACGTATTTGTGTCAGTTGCATCCCTTGGTTGTTCCTCGAAGATCGGACCTTCGGCCAGAGTATGCTGAGTAGAGGCGATGTTGTGGAGACTAAAAGATACAAGGTAGATAGGCAGGACCAAATGGGAATGAGAATTTAATAACGTGTTTATGCAGACTATATCAAATAAATGCAATTTTGACATGATTCATTAGCATGTACTGATTCCAGAGTGATGATCAACTTAGAATGTCTCATCATACTAATCTTCAGCTGACCTCCACAAATTTAGATGGCGTGGATTCTGGCAATTGGGCAAGATGTTGGTATTTTGGCAATCTCTACATAATTAACTCTGGGAAAGCAAAATCAAAGAGGTAGAATTTAAAGTAACAAGTAGGCATCACAATAACTAGTGGACAGTAAAATAACTAGTGGACAGTAAAATAACTAGTGGACAGTAAAATAACTAATGGACAGTAAAATAACTAGTGGACAGTAAAATAATGAGTAGACATTAAAGTAAGAATTGACATTAAAATGGCAAGTAGTCATTAAGATAAGTAGTAGTCATTAAAATAACTAGTAGGCATCAAAGTACCATACTAGTATAGCTATAGAAGTAAATAAAATACATTATTATTGTAATACAGCAACTAGGATACGAGTTGATAAAATAGTTAAAATATATTACGTGACTATTCAAAATCTGGCTATGTATACTGGGAAAAAAAAAGACTCATTCTCTCTATAGCAAGGGCGTGGACTTGGCTAGACCATTACCTTTGTGACAAAAGTTTGGATTAGCCAAAATGGAGTCGAGAAGTAAAATCTGCCTTTTTACTACAATTAAAGTGGCATAATCAGGATACCTAGTCAACCATGGCATGATCGATCACGTGTCAAGTAGTAGTTGGGGAACCAGGTTCCACTGACGCTAAATACCATGGCGAGTCTTTATTGTTTAGCACCATATGAAGGTCTACAGTAGTCTCTTGGGAGAGGCAAAATTCTTTATATGGGAATGCCATTTGCGCTACTTAATATAACGAATCTTCGGGCTAATTCAGCTAGTTATTAAGTACTAGCAGCTCCTTGGGGTTATCTAATCCCAAAGGAGCAAATAAAATATTTATTTACCTCTATAGCTATACTAGACAATTTTTTTTTCTAGAGTTTACATTAATAACCATGACTTTGTATAGACCAATAAACTCTGACAGAGTGATTGGAAAATGTGGAGAATAAGACTGAATATCAAAAAAAGGATAAATACCTTCTTTGACAAATACGGTAAAATGCAATGATACGCGGCTAGAATACTGGGTGTTACCAAACAATTATTGCACTAGTGTGACAAGGCTTTGACTGTGCATAACCGATATATCAAACACCAAGGCTGAACGGTCAATATATGAATATTCAAATACTAGACGTTGAAAGCCTTTGAGAAAGTGTGAAATACTAGCAAAGACGAATCCTATTGCTTGGGATTGAACATTGTAGTATCAGGGCTTGGATACCAGAGGCGTAATCTACCAATGTGTTATATACTGTAGCTATTGACCTTTTGTGCTTGTTTGAGGATTGCAAGATATTGTATGGTCTGTGGGTGTGGTAGACTGTTGAATAAATATATGAATATTGACTAAATATATGACTATTGAATACATTTACTAAATAAAATACTGAATAAATTTATTGAATATTGAATAAATTACTGAATATTGAATAAATTACTGAATATTGAATAAATATAAACAACGCATTGCTAAACAATATACAACACTAAACATTATAAAACACTTCAACACTAAACATAAAACACCACAACACTATGACATGCCAACCAAACAGTTGCATAGATCTTGTCTCACATTTTTCACCAAGCTGCATGTCTCACATTCCACCCAGATCCAAGTAATTGTAGCATCCCTGGTGTCAATCAACTAGAGTCCACTCCTAGCTTTAGCGTACCCCGATTGTCCATCCTTGGCACTGGATTCGCTTGCATATGAAGAACCATTGCCAAGTAATACAGTGGCCCTGTTTCGGATCTCATGCACACCTGGATCGCGGTACCTCTAAATGTATAAATAATCTCAACATGGACACCATCACCAATGAACTTTCAACTTCTCATCCTTGCACTTTTGGCCGGCGCTCAAGCCGTGCCAATTTTCAAGCGCGACCTGAACTCCACAACAGCTGCTTCCTCTGTGACTTACAATGCCTTGGACATTTTGTCGCTTGCAATCAAAGGAAATGGTACCATCGATACTGCCGGGATGAACGCCCAGCAGTTGCAATGGGCCTCGGCTGCTCTGAAGGTCGAGCGGTTCTTGCTCACTGGTGATCGCCCGGACTTGGCAATCATCAGTTCGGCTGTGTTTTTCGATACAAACAACATCTCCTCGGCCCTTGTTGCCCTCGACCATGTGAAAGTGCTCATAACCAAGGACTCCCGGGAAGGGACTGCTACTCAGACTGCTGTTCCAGGAAATGCAGCATCGAGATCTGCTCCAAGAGCTACTGGCAGGGCCACGGCAAATGGAAATGATGGAAACAATTCTAATGACGATGTAAATGGCAATAACAGCTCTGGAAGCTCGAATGGCTCTAACTCGGACAACTCAGATAACTTGGACAGCTCAAACAGCTCGGACAGCTCGGACAACTCGGACAACTCGG
The DNA here is from genome assembly GCA_020342235.1 of Saccharomycopsis phalli. Classification (NCBI taxonomy): domain Eukaryota; kingdom Fungi; phylum Ascomycota; class Saccharomycetes; order Ascoideales; family Saccharomycopsidaceae; genus Saccharomycopsis; species Saccharomycopsis phalli. The sequence continues at coordinate 371,170 of CP073212.1, forward strand.
ACAACTCGGACAACTCGGACAACTCGGACAACTCTAATGACAACTCTGATGGAAGCTCTGACAACTCTAATGACAACTCTGATGGAAGCTCTGACAACTCTAATGACAACTCTGATGGAAGCTCTGACAACTCTAATGACAACTCTGATGGAAGCTCTGACAACTCTAATGACAACTCTGATGGAAGCTCTGACAACTCTGATAACTTTGATAACGACTCCAATGGAAACTCTAGCAACTCCAACGGAAATTCTAATGGAAATTCAAACGGAAACTCCAATAACTCCAATGGAAACTCTAACGGAAACTCCAACAATTCCAATGGAAACTCCAACGGAAACTCCAATGGTAACTCTAACGGAAACTCTAACGGAAACTCCAACAATTCCAATGGAAACTCCAACAGCAACTCCAACGGAAATTCTAATGGAAACTCCAACGGAAACTCCAATGGTAACTCTAACGGAAACTCCAACAGCAACTCCAACAGCAACTCCAACAGCAACTCCAACGGAAACTTTAATGGTAACTCCAACGGAAACTCCAATGGTAACTCCAACGGAAACTCCAACAGCAACTCCAACAGCAACTCCAACAGCAACTCCAACAGCAACTCCAACGGAAACTTTAATGGTAACTCCAACGGAAACTCCAATGGTAACTCCAACGGAAACTCCAACAGCAACTCCAACAGCAACTCCAACGGAAACTCCAATGGTAACTCCAACGGAAACTCCAACAGCAACTCCAACAGCAACTCCAACGGAAACTCCAATGGAAACTCCAATGGAAACTCCAATGGAAACTCCAATGGAAACTCCAACAGCAACTCCAACAGCAACTCCAACTCCAATGACAACTCTGATAACTTGCAAAAAAGAAACGCCTTTCCAACAACCACTCTTGTTGCTTCCATGACTACAATGCCATTTGGTTCGTCTCGTGTTGCTTCTTCCACCCAAAACTCAACCAGCTCATGGGCTTCTTCTGCCTCTCCAGATGCTGCATCAAAACTCGCTCATGCTAGAATTGGTACTCCTCTTGACTTGACTAACAAGGTCAATGAATCGCCAAACAACACCACTAGTTTCTTGGATGCCGCATCTTCTAACCTTGACGGAGAATCTGCCAAAGACACTGCCCACACAAATGGAAATTTCGATGAAAATACCAGTGCTACCGGCTCAACCAACTCAACTGTAGCTGGTGGTATCATTCAGGGTCCATCTAGTGTTGATTCTATTAATGCTGTTGCCAATAACGTTGCTTCTGCCGAAACCGATGTTGCTGCTGCTGCAACTGCTGCTGCTGATTCTTCTGACTCTGGTTCCGACGCTACCAGCACCGATGGTTCTGATTCTGGTGCTGATGCTACTGATGCTGCCACTGCCACTGATTCTGGATCTGACGCTGATGTTACTGATGCTGCCACTGCTACTGATTCTGGTTCTGATGCTGATGCTGCTGATGCTGCAACTGCTACTGATTCTGGTTCTGGTGCTGATGCTGCTGATGCTACTGATGCTGCAACTGCAACTGATTCTGGTTCTGATGCTGATGCTGCTGATGCTACTGATGCTGCAACTGCAACTGATTCTGGATCTGATGCTGATGCTGCTGATGCTACTGATGCTGCAACTGCTACTGACTCTGGATCTGGTGCTGATGCTGCTGATGCTACTGATGCTGCAACTGCAACTGATTCTGGATCTGGTGCTGATGCTGCTGATGCTACTGGTGCTGCTGATGCTACTGATTCTGGATCTGATGCTGATACTGCAGATGCTACTGATGCTGCCACTACTACTGATGCTGGATCTGATGCTGATGCTGCTGATGCTACTGATGCTGCTGATGCTACTGATGCTACTGATGCTGCCACTGCTACTGATTCTGGCTCTGATGCTGATGCTGCCACTACTACTGATGCTGGATCTGATGCTGGATCTGATGCTGATACTGCTACTGATTCTGGCTCTGACTCTAGCTCCGATGGTTCTGACTCTAGCTCCGATGGCTCTGACTCTAGCTCCGATGGCTCTGACTCTAGCTCCGATGGCTCTGACTCTAGCTCCGATGGCTCTGACTCTAGCTCCGATGGCTCTGACTCTAGCTCCGATGGCTCTGACTCTAGCTCCGATGGCTCTGACTCTAGCTCCGATGGCTCTGACTCTAGCTCCGATGGTTCTGACTCTAGCTCCGATGGTTCTGACTCTAGCTCCGATGGTTCTGACTCTAGCTCCGATGGCTCTGACTCTAGCTCCGATGGCTCTGACTCTAGCTCCGATGGTTCTGACTCTAGCTCCGATGGTTCTGACTCTAGCTCCGATGGTTCTGACTCTAGCTCCGATGGCTCTGACTCTGGTACTGACTCTACTGATGGTTCAAATGGAAATGATGCTTCTGGATCTGCATCAAACTTTGCCAGTTCTGGAAATGGAACTTCTAACGATATTGCTAGAACCCTTGCAAGATACAGACTTGAATCAATGATGCTCTATGAGAAGTTCACTGAAGAGTTGACTGCCGAATTAGGAGAACCAGCTGGAGATGTCAACTCTGACGGTTCCTCTACCGATTCTGGTGCTGGTTCCTCCGCTGACTCTAGTTCTGATGGTTCCGACTCTAGTTCTGATGGTCCCGACTCTAGTTCCGTTGGCACTGACTCTAGTTCTGATGGTTCCGACTCTAGTTCCGTTGGCACTGACTCTAGTTCTGATGGTTCCGACTCTAGTTCTGATGGTTCCGACTCTAGTTCCGTTGGCACTGACTCTAGCTCTAATGGTTCTGACTCTGGTTCCGTTGGCACTGACTCTAGTTCTGATGGTTCTGACTCTAGTTCCGTTGGCACTGACTCTAGCTCTAATGGTTCTGACTCTAGTTCCGTTGGCACTGACTCTAGTTCTGATTCCTCTAACTCCAGTGATGGTTCCGCTACTGCCACTTCCAGCAATGGTTCTTCTACTGCCACTTCCGGTGCCTCTGCTTCTGCCACTTCCAGCGTCTCTGCTTCTGCTACTGCCTCTGCCAATTCCAAAGCTGCTTTAGATGCGACACCAGTGAACAACACGTCGCCAAAGCCGACTGTCGCAGCCAAGCCATAAACATAATTATAATGACTGGTCATAATAGAATGCCTGGTTGCAGCATTGAGGAAAATTGACGGCCTAACCAGCTAGAATAACTCCACTACATTTCAGTTCTCCTAAGATGCTTGATACATGCGATTATATAACGCAATATAAGTTAGATATTATAGTAAACCAGTAGACCAAAGTTTCCAACTCTTGCATTGCGATAGCTGTCGATTGAAATAGTTTGGATGACAAGACGTTGTGGATTGTAGTAGTGATACAATGGAAAAATCATAGACGAGAACATCGAGGATGTATATTTGAAGACAATTATTGTCCGAGTTTATAAATGTAGAGGTATTTAATGACTATGAAGCTCTTATTATAAACTCTATATATTTTTGTTGTTCCTTTTGAATTGAATGTTTGAATATTAACCAGAGGTTCTTAAATCGATAGATGTCCCAGGTAGTTTACTGTCTGGCTTTATATAGTGGTACAAATTGTTGATATAGGTTTTACCGGTATTGTTGCCTTGGGATTTTCAAAGTGAGCGTATATTTGACGAATCATTGTATTGTCGGAGGCAATGTAGTTTAATACAGAAATGAATATTATTATCCATAAAGTGCTATGAAGGAGTTGGCGAACGAGACGTGGAATATGGATCTCAATTAATAATCCCAAAAAACCCAAAAGAGCTCAACAGTGTTACGTCAGAATCCTAAAGTAAGGAGGATAAACTAAGCGGCACTTTAATCAAAGTCAATTTTTACCAATGGGAAGAGCCAAGAGACAATAATACAAGAGACAATAATACAAGACTATAATACAAGACAATAATACAAGACTATAATACAAGACAATAATACAAGACTATAATACAAGACTATAATACAAGAGACTATAATACAAAAGGACCTTTATTTACGCCGAATCATTTTCAAAATGGACAACTTCAATACATGTAATTTCGATGCAGATTGCTCAACAGATAGATTTTAAATACGGGTATAAACGTCAACTAGACAATGGATCAGCTAAGGTGCGCCAAGCATGGATCATACACCCGCTAGGAGCCCTGCTACACTGAGTACCAGCGTACATGACATTATTCCGCCGTTTACAAAACGACGCTAAACTAAACTGTATCCCTAACGCAGAAGGGTAGATCAGGGCTGCATTGGACTTTTGGTACCATTCGTTATGAAACCACAAGTAGAGTGTCAGCCATGTACTGAATAATGGTAAAACTAAATATAGAAGGAAAAAGGGGAAGAGACGACACAGGGTTGGATGGCACTATAACTAACCAAGAAACAAGTACAACTGCCTGGGCAAGCGAGAAACAGAAAAAAAAAAAAAGTGGGAAATTAAGGACCAGCAGGCTGCGTAAAATGAGGATAGGACCAACAACCGCAAGCGCTTGGTTATGATCCCCGGGGGTTCCCATGGCCAAGGCTTGTCTGTCTGTTGAGGATGGAAAGGCATTGATGGGAGCCATGATATTTCTTGGTGCGGCATACATACCGGGATGGACCGGAGTTTTGTCGATTGCGGGAGTTGTTTATGTAACAGGTGCGATCAATGAATCATGGTAGGCAAGCGAAGCTCCCTGAAGATGGGAGTTCCGTGACACTACTTGATTCTAGTGTGAGTTTCAGACATGCATATGGGCTAGGGTAAAAGGGCGAGACGAGCGAGGGAACCGACGGGCAAAAAGATGACGTGGGACCAGGAGCACTGCAAATAATATTGCAAATATTCAATGTGGATACAAATTTTGAGGGGCTTGCGTATTGGCGTTGACTGGATCCTGAGGTGGGTGGTGTAGTGTGAGAATGCAGGCAGGCACTTGGCTATGGTATTCCCAGATTTGGTTGCAGTACCATAAAACTCTCGTCAACATGCAATGCACGAACTAGCTACGGATCTATTCCAGGATAATCACATATAAGCCAGAGTGTTTTCCCTGTTTCTCCAACAACATGTCTTCTGTCGAGCACGTCAGTTACTACCATACCACCACGCCTCGGAACGCACCTCAGTACAACTTGTCCGAGTCGACGCCAAAGACACTTCCAAGCATAGAGACGCCGTTGCGGTACTCGACTCCTCCACCTCCAAGCAACTACACATACAATAACGTCTCGTCGCCGGGCTCCGACGATGCCGACTCGCCAATACGACACAGCGACCTGGTGAAACTCCCGTCATTCCGCACGCTTCTCCAGTCTATCCACATGCCGCTCATCAACTCGCTTCACTTGGAGCAGCCTCGCCGCACTAGAGTAGATACCCGTGCCCCAGAACCTCGCATGCTCGCTTTCGAGCCTCGGCCAGACCAGCAACGCTTTCTCCAGTCCCCGCTCCAGTACAATCAGGAGCACTTTAGCTTCAAGTCGGTCGACCCAGAAAAACGCTTCAAGTGCAAGATCTGCTCGCGAGGCTTCAACACCGCAGGCAACTTGTCGCGTCACAAGAAGGTCCACACGGGCGAAAAGAAGTACAAGTGCCAGTATCCTGGCTGCGAGTCCAAGTTTGCTCGGTCCGATAGCTGTATGCAGCACTACCGTACACATGCCAACGAGAACGGCTACACGTCGCGACGGTTCAAGCGGTTGAGGGGCGATGACGAGGATGAGGACGATGAAGAGGCTTCTGCAGGCCAGAAGAAAATGAGACTTGATTCCTTAATGTCATAGTTATGCATATTAATATTATAGATGGGTATTCTTGTAGTGGTAGTGTTGTAGTGTTATAGTGTCTTTTGGCTTGGTTTGGTCTCGACTGGCTATGGCTATTTCCATGGCTATTTCTATGAATATTTCTATGAATATTTCTATGAATATTTCTATGAATATTTCTATGAATATTTCTATGAATATTTCTATGAATATTTCTATGAATATTTCTATGAATATTTCTATGACTGTTTCTATGAATATTTCTATGACTATTTTCATTATCATTTCCACTACTATTTCCACTACCATTTCCACTACCATTTCATTCTACCGTATTTTCCTACTTTCTTCCGCCAATCCTACAACGTCAATCAGACTATCTTTCAACTTGAAACAAAAAGCCTGGATTAAAATGATGGACAATCGATCATGACTTCTATCCCATGTACCTTGCTACATTTGTCTGGGTACCGTCTAAATACCGTCTAAATATTACAGCACAACTACTGGTATTGCCAAGTTCGTCTTTTATTTGTTCATCATCATCATCAGCTTCGCCTTCCTCTTCGTCCTCTTGTCCTAGTCTTGCCTCATCCTGTCCTCCCAATGTACTAAATATACCAACCCATCACTAGTCCATGGCCACTAAATTAACCCGTCAATCCACAAGTACTTACCTGGCCATCAATATTAGACTCCTACTAAACTCACCATTTCCTACTAGCCTTGATTGCATCGCCTCACCCCCTCATGCACTCACTAGGCGATGTTGAAATTTTCACTCACTCATTCCCATGACTACAGTTGCATACTTGGGACCAAAAGGCTCATTCTCTCACAAGGTAAGTCAATTATACACCAAGCCAACCACTAACAACAGGCCGCAATCCAGCAATTTGGCGAGTCCGCCACCTACTTGCCCCAGGGCTCAATTGCCGCTTGCTTCGAGGCGTTGCAGCTCAAACTGGTGGATTACTCGCTTGTCCCATTGGAAAACTCCACCAACGGACAAGTGGCATTCACCTATGACTTGTTGCGCGACTATTGGGCCACGTCGGATTTCCACATTATAGCCGAGCAATTTGTCGCGATCCACCACAATCTCATGACTCATGCCGCAAGCCTTGACCAGGTCTCAAAGGTGTATTCGCACCCACAGGTTTGGACCCAGTGCAGCGAATTTCTAAGAAACCAGAAATTCGAGAAAATCGACACCAGCTCCACGTCCAAGGCTGCAGAAATCGTCAGCAACGACTCAGACAAGTCCGTGGCCTGTATTCTGAGTGGCGTGGCTGCGCAGTTGTACGGCATTCCCATCTTGCTGCCTGACATCGAGGACGACAGCAACAACACCACACGCTTCTTGGTCTTGGGCCAGAAGCAGGAGCCAGTGGGTCAAGAAAATGTCACATTTCTTGGCATACGCATCCAGAACGATAAGAGCGGCTCGTTGTGCGATGCGTTGAATGTCTTCAAGAAACACAACGTAGACCTTGTCAACATCACCAGCCGCCCGTCCCAAATCGCCAAGTGGCAGTATGTTTTTTTCATTGAAGCTACTGTTGACCAGGAAAATTCAATGGACCGTTGTATGGCCGAGTTGCAGTCTCAGGTGTTGGAGTTGAAGGTGTATGGCACATTCCCAAGACACGAATCGTACCACGATGTCGCGGTCGATAGAAAGTCTGATAAATGAATTTAAAAAGGACTATGGTAATATATTAATGCATATCCCTCCAATATTGGCACCTTTCGTAGTGACATCTACATACTATGTACTATTAAACACTTGGCTATACTACGTATGTATATGATTTGGTTAATATATTAGGGCATCCTCCGTGATGAATATGTTGTTCAAATATGTTGCTTTGGCTCTGTATAGCATATCCATACGCCGTTGCTGAATAATACAGTGTCACATTGGACATGTCGTGTCTGCAATTTTTTATAAATATATAAGAAACCATAAAAAAGGCCATTGAGTAAATGAATTTAAAAATTACAAAACGTCATGGGTAAATGAAATAGTCAATCTTCCTTTATTCAGGAATGAACAATAGCTCTTGCTGCAAAATACAACACGGTCATTTCAGAATGGTAATAGGATTTACTTTTAAATACAGTCTCATTTTCATTATTAAGCAATCAAATGTCCACCAACATAATCATATACCAAAGTAATTGTAATTCTACCGATATGTGTGAATCCCACACACAAAATTTGGAATATACACAGACTTTTGATATACACAGACTTTTGATATACACAGACCTTGGAATAATGCTTCAAGAGTCCTCGACTGCCCCAATTGGTCTTACCATAAACTACACCTGGGATAAAGCAAATATCCAGAAAATCGCCTTTTGAATCATACTACGGAAGTAACCAAAAAGTTTCCCTAGATGGTGAAACAGAATTATCAAAATATATACAAAGTATTATTTTGCAACACGGAAGATATCTCGCGAAAATGAGAGTAAATGCCCATGTCAAAATTACCCACAAAACTGATCTACATGGTCAATAGTGACTAGCTTATAGAAAAGTTGTAGCATACATGACGATATTAAACCCAGACCTCCCATCCCATTTATAGCAACGCCTGCCATCTATCCTCCATCAACTCACTTCATAGTTTCTTTCATTCTCTTATTCACACCTTCACCTACTTGCCAAACTTCTGAAAGTTCCATTCCCGATTATCCAATGGACACACCTTCCGCGTCTTCAACCACCTCGAGATACAGTGCATATGGAACGCATGGTTACATGATCCCCATGCTGTGATACACTCTTTGGCCTCTGAGCTCAAATTGTGTGGTTGACACTCGATACAAGGCTCCATGAGATGATTCCGGCAAATGGCACACGACTCGACCACAATATCCCAGGACCAGAAAGCCACGGCGGTCCACTTCTTCACCTCAAACCGCGGCTTCTTCGTGACCTGCTTCTCAGAGTCGTTTTTATCTACGTCCATTTCAGCCGACATATTGCTCCATCACACATTTGCCGCGACCATCAATACCAAACTTACCCGGCCCCAATATCACCACACGTGACGTGATAAGTTATCACCGTTCCTAACATCTGGTAACTCAACGTTTCAAGGTTGGTTTGGGTATTGTGGGGCAGCTCCTACGACACAGACACAACTTGAATCGGACATAATAACTTTCGGTCCAATTGGCATGAATTCAGGCTAAGGAGAATGTCTTTAGACAATTCAAATGTGTGCGTGTGTGAATATGAGCCAATTCAATGCCATATTTGACGTGATAGTTGCTGATATCACGTGGAAGAAATTGCCTTGTATTTATCTAGCAAGGTATATTCGCCAACTTCACCATGTGACGTAATGTCCCTTTGAGTGTATGAACGAGATTCAATGTACACATTGTTGTATTGTCCATATCGTTCTGATATCTACATTGTTGTATTGCCTATGTCGTTCTGACCACTATATCGTTCTGATATTTACATTGTTCTATTGTCTACGTCGTTCTGATATATACATCGTTCTGATATCTACAATCATGCTTTGAATCATTGCTATAATAAAAACGTACTGGCGTGGGCTATCAGGGACTAGATGTAGACAATATGTGTGTTTGCACGCATATAGTGGTTATATAGTGTAATAATGGCCAATTTCTTTTCTGAGGCAAGACTCTCTTGTTGACATTTCTCAATAGTCCTGTGCCTCTTGTTGACATTTCTCAACAATCCCATTCTTTTTGGATCTCTTCTTATACGAAAAGAGCCGAGCCCACATGGATCAACTCATTTACCACAGGGGACTGCGGATTTAGCCGTTTTATCTACATAATTACAACTAGGCAGTTTTTCCACCAAACTCAAGCGCATGTAGCCATCCTACCTGATATTCTTGCCAATTACAACAAGATTAATTAGTAGATATAATACAATCTGGTGACTAAATCCGTTACCAGCACACCAAACTACTGAATATTTAGGCATTTGAATGTAATGAAAAGTACGCACACTAGGCAACCTTCCCTAGATACCATGCTCAGCTTCATGTACTGTGTACTGCATGAAATGAAAATTTTCATCTCCCGGGTAACCGCCCCAACGACTATATAACGAGGTGCCATTTCCAAGTATTTTTTTCTTTGTCGACGTACTTCAGTAAGTAGCGCCCTATATGGTTGTGCACAACACAGTTACTAACTCCTTTGCAGTAGGATCATTTCTATAGGTAACGTCTCTCTTTGTCTCTTCAAAAGAGCCATTGAATCCAACTTGGTTGATGAGATGATAACCCTCGTGCCCTAGAATGAGAAAATAATAGTTTGCTCCGTGACTCTTGTTAGTCCGGACATCTACCTTTTTATTTCTTTGTTTACATTTTGCTTTTGCAGGATTAGAAGGAAGCGATGATTTCGACCCTATGGTTCATACTTCTTTGAAGGAGTTCTACTGGGTGGGCGTGAGTGGTAGTCTGACAAGTTAATATATTATTTGATTTAATGATTGTAAGATGTAGTTGAATGTTTTCGATTTGCAAGTTCTGCATACTCTAAACTGTGTTACCAAAGTACGGGTTAACCAATTTACGGCATTGAATTTTCAGTCAATTTTCCAGCAACCGGCTGTCGACCGGGGTGTGCGATTACCCTACCTGCTACGTGTGAAATTCAAATTGATCCACCTGTTTCTTTACACGATGGTGAAACTACTAGATTTGGATCGCACAGCGACGTTTGCCATCTCGAATCATAATCTCCCATATTTGGCGACGGCCAATGTGGCTGGTGCCATTGATGCGGACTTTTCCGACTCTGCCAAGCTCGAGATCTGGAATCCGTTCCAAAGCAAGGACCCGCTCCACAGCGTGGCGATTGAGAGCAAAGTGTACGACTTGGCATGGTCGGCCGACTCGAAATTACTTGTTGGCGGCTTGGAGAAGGGCACGGTCCAGTTCTGGGACGGCGATCTGCTCATTAACGGCAAGGAAAACGAGCTTCTCCACTCTGCCACCCAGCACACTGCGGCGGTCAAGAGCTTGGCCTTTAACCCGTCCAAGAGCAACGTGTTGGTCTCTGGGTCGACCAACGCCGAGATATATATTTGGGACACCAACCGGCTTTCTGCCGACCCGCTTACTCCTACTGGAGAAGCGTATGAGCCAAAGAAGAACTCCGAGGAGATCAACGGGCTTGCCTGGAACCACAAGGTGTCGCACATATTTGCAAGTGCGTCGAGTGCGGGGATCACGCTGATTTGGGACTTGAAGCTGAAGCGGAAAGTGTTGAACATCTCGTACACTGCCACAACCAACTCGGGCAATATCCGGGCAAATCTTCTGAGCGTGGCATGGCATCCGAGCCAGTCGACCAAGTTGATCACTGGGTCTGATCTTGACAGCTTGCCTGTGGTTTTGCAGTGGGATCTCCGGTTCTCCAAGACACCGGAGTTGATTTTTGCCGGCCCTCTGGAGTTCAACAGCAATGGGAGTCATGGAGGCCACTCCAAGGGGATTCTTTCGCTTGACTGGCTTGCACAGGACGACGACTTTTTGCTTACGTCCGGCAAGGATGCGAATACGTTCTTGTGGGACACCAAAACCGGAGAGAAGTTGGCTTCATATCCGGTACACAGCCAGGACTCGACGATCAATGCCATTGGCAGCAACTCGTCGTCAGATTGGGTGTTCAAGGCGCGATTTGCGCACAATCCGGAGTACTTTGCCAGTGCGACATTTGACGGGAAAGTGTTGTTCCAGACGGTACAGGACGCGAACCAGACGCAGCAGGAGGCCAAGAAGCCAGCTGCCAAGAAGGAGACCAGCGAGACCGACTTCTGGAACCAGATTTCGACCGACGATCTCGAGGAGAAGCACGAGCACGTGAACCCGGAAATCTACATCAAGAAGGCGCCAAAGTGGTTGAAACGGCCGGCCACCGTGCTGTTTGCCTTTGGAGGCAAGTTGGTGCGGGTCAAGACTGTTACTGAGGGCGATTCGACTCTGAGCGTGGTGGAAATCTCCGAGGTTCCAGGTCAGGGCAAGGACAAGAGTTTTGACGATTTGAAGACGGTTTTAGCGGGCGACAGCGAGAAAATCGCGGGGTTGATTGCCGAGGGCGACACAGAAAGCTTTGACTGGAAGTTGGTGGAGCAATTGAAGGCTGTGGACAATGACAAGCACAAGTTGTTGAAGCAGCACATTGGCACGGAGGAAAAGCCGAGCGAGGACTTTTTCAGCCAGCTCGGTGACACGGGGTCGTTTAAGCCAGAGGGCAAGTTTGAGATCTTTGTTGATGGTGAGCCTGAAGTCAGTGCCAGTCTCAAGAAACTTGTCTTGTCAGGTGACTTCAGCCAGGCAGTCAAGTTGTCGTTGGAGCATGAAAAGACGGTTGAGGCGTTGATTATAGCCATCAACTCGGGCGACGAAGCTCTCCAGAAGCAAGTGTTGGGCCACTACTTTGAGAAAAACTACAAAAACGATAGCTTGGCACGACTTCTCTACAGCACCTCGCGGTCCGCTCCGGGCGGGGGCTCGCAACCAGCGACGCCGATTGACGATTTGATTGAGAATGCGTCGGTGGACAGTTGGAAGGAGATTGCGCTTGGTATCAGCACGTATGTGACTGATGAGACCGAGTTCAGTGCGAGAATTGCCCAGTTGGGACAGCGACTCCAGGATGCGGGATCTCGCGACACTGCGCTTGTGTTGTATTTTGTCAGCGGGGCCTTGGACAAAATCAGCCAGGTGTGGTTGGATGAGTTGAAGAGCGAGCAGGAGAAGATTGTTGAGCAGAGTTCCGACAAGAAGGAGTCGTTGTTGGACGTGTACTACCGGTTGTTGGACAAGTTGGTGGTGAAGATCTTGTTGTTCAAGCGGGTGTTGGGCATTGACGGTGAGTTGCCGAGCGCCAAGGGGTACCTGAGTCTTGTTGCTGTGTTGTTGAACTATGCCAAGAACATTGGCGACAACTATGGCCATCTTGACTTGGTTGGTCAGCTCTTGGACGTGTTACCAGGTGATCTTGACGATGTCAAGTTGAGCAAGGCCCGGATCGCGCCTAAACCAGCCAAGACCACAAAGACCAAGGGCTATGGCTCCGGGTTTCCACTGGCTGTTGCCTCGTCTGGTGCGCAAAAGGCCAAGTATGCCCCTGGATTCGGCTACCCACAGTCGCCAGTAAAGTCCAATGGGTATACGCCAAGCCAGTTTGCAGGAAGCCAGCCTAGTGCTGCTGGCCAGAACCAATATGCTCCACAGTATACTGCTAGTCAGAACCAGTATGCACCAGGTGGAAATAGTTTTGGAACTCCTGGAAATAGCTTTGGAGCACCAGCAAACAACTTTGGAGCACCAGCAAACAACTTTGGAACTCCTGGAAACAACTTTGGAGCACCAGCAAACAACTTTGGAGCACCAGCCGGAAACAACTTTGGAGCACCTGGATTCGGCGCCCCTGGATTCGGCACCCCTGGTTTTGCAGCACCTCCTACCGCACTCAGCAGCATGAGCGAACCAGCTCCACCTCCACAGGCCCGCTACTCCCTGAGCCAGAACCCTTCCAAGGTCAAAAAGCCAGGCCATGAAGGCTGGAACGACTTGCCAGACGTGTTCTCCGAAGTGACCTCCAAGGCCCACAAGAAGAAAGCCGCACCTGTGGTTGTGTCGTCGCACGCTCCTGCTGGCAACCAGCCGCCGCCAAACTTCAGCAGAAACGCCTCGTTCAACACGCCTCCTCCTCCAAAGGGCCGGGCCTCAAACCAAAGTTCCGCCTTGAACTCGCCAAAGGTCGGCCATGCTCCATTGAACAAGTACGCTCCTCCACAGTCCAATGTGTCCACTCCTCCATTTGCACCTGCTCGTGTGGTTTCTCCTCCTCCAGTGAACCCATATGCACCGGCTCCATCCCAGTTTACCAACGTTCCAGCCACTGCTCCAAAGAACGCATTTGCCCCGTCGGGTGCTCCAAAGAACGCATATGCCCCACCAGGTGCTCCAAAGAACGCCTATACTCCAGCCCAGGATGCAAACGCATATGCTCCAAACAACTTGGGCCAAGGCTTTGGTGCTCCTAGCTTTGGTGCTCCTCCAGTCGGTGCTCCTTCAGTTGGACCTCCTCCAATTGGACCTCCTCCAATTGGCCGTCCAAGTGGAAATCAGGACGCCCAGTCGCGAAACCAACCGGTACAACCACCCCAGCCTCCTCCAGCCTCAAACAGGCACCCTGCTGGTGACCGGTCGCACATTTCAAGTGACGCCTTGCCAATATTCGAGACGCTTTCACGCGAAATGGCCCAGGTGAAGCCAAAGATCCCGGCCAAATTTGCCAAAAAGGCCCACGACACAGAGGTGAAGTTGAACGTGTTGTTTGACCGCTTGAACAACGACGAGGTTTCAAAGGAGACCGTCGGTTTGTTGAGCCAGTTGGCCCAAGCTTTGGCTGGTAAAGACTACGACACTGCTCAGTCGTTGCGCATGGAAATTGCTACAAGTTCTCTGCATGATAGCAGCAAGTGGATCATGTCAGTCAAAAAGTTGATTGAAATGGTCCAAGCTACTGATGGTATGTAGAAAAAATGAGATATTGAACTTGATACACGTAGATATTGTCCCGTTTGTCATGTCTGGTACATGTATATCCTCGACTTGGTCACGTGATATATGATCAAATAATTGTCACTTTACTTGGGACTATTCGATTACATAATCGCTCAGTCACAATTGTGGTATGCCACCCGTTCACTTGGTATATTATATCCTGGCTAAGAATTGACAATTGCTCTGGTACATTTCAATGGCTGTTGACGACATTGACGATCCTGATGAATGGGATCAACGTATTTTAAAGACGGGATGTTACAAGGAGAATTATACATTGCAATTGTGCCATGCTGATAGTGGCGACTGGAGAAAGTGTATTAAAGAGGTGAGTATGTTGAGTGTAGAAATGTACTAATGAGATGAATGATTTCAAAGAGTGCTGGAAAAGGTATAGTGAAAGGAAGTTGCAAGCGGAAAATGAAAAGAAATGAAAAGAAATGAAAAGAAATTAAAAGAAATTAAAAGAAATGAGAAGAAATGAGAAGAAATGAGAAAAGATATGAGGATAGGAATAAGTTGAATATAAAACCGGGTTGGTAAATATGTAAGATGCAGTAAACTTGAGAAACAGGCAAGATTGATTTACATCAAACGGCAATACCGTGAAAATAAGTCCAAAGGAGAATTTACATGAAAAATATATTCTAATCAAGACGTGCAAAATAAAATTACCAGCCAATCACCTAAAATATGCCAATCGGCTCATTGTGGCTTTCAGTTTGACTTGGCCAGGATCACCAAATGAGGCAACGTAGAGGTAGCTTTCAAAACAGCCAAAAGACAATCCAAAGACGACCAAAGAGAAATAAAAAATTGGCATGAGAAATCAGAACCGACCACGGCAGGGCCGAAAAAGGACCAAATACACCCAGATCTACACACATATTAATATATTATCCAAGACACCTGTAACTAGTCGTCCTTAATTCCAGACCCACTGCATTTTGGCTTTTTCCCTTATTTACCCAGCCTTTGGCCATCTTTTCTACCTTGGCATTTTCCCACCTTTTGCATAGCTTTTTCACTCCTTTTTCTACACATGGATAATGTCCAGCGAATATGAGCTACAAGACTTGAGTCCGACATCTGGCCACTCTGCGTCGTCGTCCGAGTCGTCTGATTTCTTCCAGGAAATCAACGAGTTTGCCTACAATAACGTCCGCGAACCTTTTGTCCGCACGCCAGATCAATCTTTTGTACCCAAGCACGACCACGAATCAGCACCACGACCCGTCCCACTCAGTCGCAGAAAAGTCCTCCTAGCTGCTCTAGGCGTATTGGCAGTGTGGCTAGTGGGATTGGCTATATATGCGCACCATCCACTGGATTTGAGGGCCAATAAGCCTGGCAGCACCATGCAAGCGTCTGGACTGAGCTTGGGGGATCCGCTCACGCTCCAAGTCGCACGGCTGGATAGCTTTATAGTGTGGCACAAGCAGTATCAGTTTGTTGCGCCGCCAAGTGTGGTTGAATCGGACCCAGGGATATTCGTGGAGGGACCAAAAGCCCGCAGCATACAGGACTCGGGCTTGGACATGAACCTCATTCCCGAGACAGTGGTGCATCGGGGCAAGACATATATCATTTGGGACAGTGTTCCCAACTTCCAGCTTGACTGTGTGCTTCTCTTTACCAATGTGGAGCGTCACTGGCGACACTCGCGATTCGCCAACGTCTTCGTCTACTACCCTCAGACAGGGTCGTACGAGCCACTAATCGACGCGGATCCCCTTCCGAGGGTCAGCTGGGCCGCATGGAGCCCGCAATACTCGTCTGTGCTGTTTGTCGTGGAGAACAACGTGTATGTGTGGAACCAAGGGAAAGTCACCCAGGTGACGCACGACGGCAGCTCAGACATATTCAACGGGATCCCCGACTGGGTCTATGAGGAGGAGGTCAGCGAGTCGGACCATGTTCTTTGGTGGGCACAGGACGACTCACAATTTGCGTTTCTCAAGATCAACGACACCGAGGTCCCAATATATGACGTTGACTTCTTCACCGAGGACATGAGCTACCCGACACACCACCGGATCAAGTACCCCAAGGCCGGGTTCACAGACCCGCTTACCAGCGTCTGGGTGTACAACTTGGCCTCTGACTCTGTTGCCGAGGTGCTGCACTCGGACACGCCGCTTGGCCGCGATTTCATTGTATATGACGTGTTCTGGGTGAACAGCAGCACGCTCTACATCAAGGAAACAGACAGAACCAGCCGGACTCTCCACTACAGAGCCTGGGATGGGTCGCTGGCCCGAGTGGTCCAGACGCACGACTGTCCGGCCGAGTTTGGCGGGTGGGTCGACCGGACGCATGTGTGTGTTGTGCCCCGCAACCCCGCCCAGGGCCGGCCGCTTGACGGGTACATTGACTTGGTTGTTGACGGCCGGGGATTTGAGCACTTGGCGTATTTTCTGGATAACCAGACCCGCCAGTTGACCGAGGGCGACTTCGACGACTTGACCAAGCCGTTGGCGTTCGACTACCTCCAGAACAAGCTCTACTTTGTGTCCACAAAACACGCAAGCACCAGCCGACACGTCTACTCAGTGGACTTTTCCACGTTCCAAGTCAGCCCAATCACCAACGACTCCGTGCCCGGATACTACGACCCAGAGTTTTCCCCGTCAGCAAGGTACGTCTCACTCAAGTACATGGGTCCAGACGTCCCCAGACAGCAGCTCATTGACCTTCACCTGCCCGAATGGAGCCTGGCAAACGTGGCAGACAACAAAAAGGCCACAGAGTCGCTCTCAAAGTACCAGGTCCCGTCCCGGCGGATTTTTGAGATCGAGGTCGAGCACAAGGTCAACGTCAACGTGTTGGAGATTCTTCCCGCAAGCTTTGATCCAAACCGGCAGTATCCGGTTTTGGTGAACTTCTACGGCGGCCCGGGGTCGCAGAGAGTCGACTGCAAGTTCAGTATTGGATTCAACGATGCCGTTGTCGCGTCTTTGGACGCAATTGTGCTCGTGATCGACCCTCGCGGCACAGGGTACAAAGGATGGCAGTTCAAGTCGTGGGTGCGCGACAACATTGGCGAATGGGAGGCAAAAGACATTATCGAGGCTACAAAATGGTACATTGCCAATCATAACGTCGATCCGGCTCGTGTACTCTGCTGGGGATGGAGCTACTCTGGGTACTTGTCCTTGCGAGTCTTGGAGACCGATACCGAAAATGTGTTTCAATATGGGATCTCGGTGGCACCAGTGACAAACTGGAGACTCTATAATACGTTCTACACCGAAAGGTACCTTGGCTTGCCACTGGAGAATGACGGAAAGTACAACTCTCTGGCAGTTGGCGGAGTCAATATTGAAAACTTCAAGACCAAGAAACGGTTCTTGCTCATGCACGGCACTGGCGACGACAACGTACACATCCAAAACACCTTCCAGCTATTGGACAAGCTCAATTTGCACGGTGTTGAAAACTACGACATGAAGGTGTACCCAGACAGTGACCACAGCATATACTACCACAATGCTGCCCCGGTCTTCTACGACAAATTGTATAATTGGACCCGCGACGCTTTCCTGGGAACGTTGGATCAGTTGACTAATTGACCATTGGGGGTATGTTGTGGATAATATGGATGGCAGCTTTTGATTCGCAGTACAGTCCAATGATTCTTACCATTTATGCCACTGTTGAATTATGTACACTTAGGAGTCTAGACAATATTACCATACGGCACTTTATAGATATTATTGCCAGTCTATTACTAGATACATTATGTAAAACTATTTAATAGTACCTGATATAGTATACATGCGCATTACTGACTCATGTTGTAATATAGTAGCTGGAATATGGGTTGGTGAAATTGCCAAAGTATATTCGATTGACAAGTTATTTTTTTGTGTAGTACAGAATTGATGAAAGTGCTAAATAATAATTGGCCAACTACTCTCAGCTACTATAGAGGTGTTGTCAGATTAAATTGTTGTCGTGAAATGACAGTGTATAGATCTTTACTTTGTCGTCATTCCTAGTATATTTCATGATGTATATATTGTCCAAATATGAGCTGAACAAAGAATAAGGATAAAACAGTATTACGAGATCCGGGATAAAGTGATGTCACAGATACGAGGAATTCTGTTGGTATTAAAGGGCTGGATATCCACCAAAGGAGCAAATTTATATATATTATTATACATATATTACAGCTGTAACTAGTTAACTGTGACATGCACTGTTGCACCCTGATACTTTTGCCAAAAACTACCACCATCAACTTAAAGTGACCCGATAAATTGGAGGGCCGTCATTTCACATATTGTGGCATATCATAAATGCTTTTCGGATGGTTATCATCTAGTTACTGTTGATATTTGCGGTTCTTGTCTGATTTGATGTCAACATGCGTAATTTTGGACGCTGAGCTGTGTATTGCGATTTCAATATTTTTTCGAACTAGGGCGTGTGGCGTAGTTGGTAGCGCGCTCCCCTTGCAAGGGAGAGGTCTTGGGTTCGATTCCCAACTCGTCCAATCATTGGTTGACGGTGATTATTTTTGCAAATGTTTCGAATTAAATTGTGTAAAATTTAAAATAGTAATAATATGAATTAAATTGTTTAAAATTTAGAATAATAATATGTTTATTTACTTCTATAGCTGTACTAGGCTCCTCCGGAGGGTGAGATGACTCTGAAGGAGGTATATGGAGTCACTACCAGAGGAACTACCTGCCAGGCCGCTCTTCTTGTGATGCTGTAAAAAGAAAAGGAATATACCTATTCAGCACTAAAGTGTAGAAAATTTAAAAGGTTTTGCTCAAAATTTAATAAAATCGAATTTCCTTGCAAAGAACCATTATCAATATCCAAGGGTATCAACTGAACCTACCAGTCAAGTATAGCCGTTTGTATACAAAAATACTTACAGCTTCACTAATTCCCTTTTATTCTTTCATTGTTCCTGCCATACTTTCATACAGTACGTTTCCTCCAGTTACAACATACCCTATACTCCAACTACATGTAGTAAACACATCTATTCAGACTGATAACCCACACCAAAGACCATTCATCTAGCCTACCCATCTTCTGGCGTTTCTAAACACCTCAATCCACGGCCCGTAGCCCTCCCAGTTGTTCTTTGGGTACCAACTGTTCGACTCAATACGGCAGACCCGCTCAGGATGCGGCATCATGGCCAAGACCCGGCCATTGTCGTTGATCACACCCGAGACACCCTCTGGAGATCCGTTAGGGTTGAAAGGATACTTCTCGGTGACGTCACCATAATTGTCGACGTAGCGGATTGCCGCATGGGATATTCCAGCGTTGTTGGAGAACGTGGCTCTACCTTCGCCATGAGCCACAGCGATTGGAAGTCTGCTTCCCTCCATTCCGTGAAGGAAGATGGAGTTTGACTTTTGTATTTTCACCATGGAGAAACGGGCCTCATACTGCTCTGACTGGTTGGTGGTAAACACTGGCCAGTTTTCTGAGCCTGGAATCAACTCCTGCAAACGGGTGAGGAACTGGCATCCGTTACAGGCGCCAATGGCAAATGTGTCCTTCCGCTGGTTGAAGAAGCGCGAGAATTGCTGGCGAGTATCTTCGTGGAATAACACCGACTTTGCCCAGCCTGAACCTGCGCCAAGAACATCTCCGTAGGAGAAACCGCCACAGGCAGCAAGGCCGACAAAGTCGTCCAAGGAGACCTTTCCAGAGAGAATGTCGCTCATGTGGACGTCGACTGCTGTGAATCCCGAGTCCTGGAAGCACCAGGCCATTTCAAACTGGCCATTGACGCCCTGTTCACGGAGAATTGCGACCTTGGGCTTGGAGGCGAGGCGCACTGGCGACGGCTGGAACGTCAATTCGTAGGTGATTCCCGGGTCGGCGTCGTCGGCAAGCAGCTCGAACTCCTCGAGCGAGGTCTTTGGGTTGTCACGGCGTCGCTGGAGCTCATACGATGTCTCGGCCCAGCGCTGCTGGAGACGGGCTCTTGTGGACGAAAGCACCGGTTTTCCGTCGACAGCGACGTTTATCTTCTGGTCGGCGGTCGGCCGGCCCACCACCGAGACGTGGGACACGCCATGGTGCTGGAAGATGTCGGAAAACTGCTGCAAGTCTGCGTGTCTAATCTGGAACACTGCGCCGAGTTCCTCGTTGAAAAGCGTCGCCAACGGCTCACCAGAGACGGCGACGTCCAATCCGACGCGGCCGGCAAACGCCATTTCCAAGAGCGTGACGATCAAGCCACCGTCGGACCGATCATGGTACGCCAACACAAGATCAGACTGGTGCAACTGGTGCAACGCCAACAAAAATCCCTTGAGAACCAGATGGTCTGCAACGGTTGGCACGGTGGCACCGGTCTCGTTAAACACCTGGAGCAACGCCGATCCGCCAAGAGCCTGGGAGGACGAGAGTTCCACCAAGACAAGCACGGTGTCGGAATCACGCGTGAGCTGGGGTGTCCAGGTGCGGGAAGTGTCTGAAACCGGTGCAAACGCAGTGATGATGGCGCTGAGCGGCGAGACCACCAGCTTTGTGCCGTTGTCCCAGGACATTTTCATCGACAACGAGTCCTTGCCCACAGGGATGGACACCCCCAAGTCAGGACAAAGCCCGAGCCCAATCGCCTGGACCGCGTCGTACAAGATCGCGCCTTCACCAGGGTGTCCTGCGGCACTCATCCAGTTGGCTGAGAGCTTGACCAGACCCAAGTCGGTGACGTCGGCGGCGTACAAGTTGAGCAACGACTCAGCCACCGCCATTTTCGCGCTGGCGCTGCCGGAAATCAAGCCGATGGTCGGTCTTTCGCCAACGGCCATGGCCTCACCGGTGGATATCGTCACGTCGCCAAGCGAAGTGGCCGTGACCCCGACGTCGGCGACCGGAACTTGCCACGGACCGACAAGCTGGTCTCTGTCAATCAAACCACCCACGGTCCGGTCGCCGATGGTGATGAGAAACGACTTGGAGCCCACTGCTGGGAGATGGAGCACCTTGTCGAGAGCCGAGGCGACGCTGGTGCTGAGAACCGGATCTTGGGCCAAAAGAGGAAGCAGCGTGTCGCTACGGAGGATCTTGGGCGTGTTTCCAAAGAGAACGGCCATGTCCAAGTCAATGACGTTGTTGCCAAAGCGCGAGTCGTGTACTACCAAACGAGGCTCGGATGTCGCCTTGCCAATCACCGCGTAAGGACACCGTTCCCGGAGGCAGAGCGACTCAAACAACGGCACGTTTTCCTGCTTGACCGCCAACACGTACCGCTCCTGCGACTCGTTGCACCAGATCTCCAACGGCGACATGCCGGGGTCCAACGACAACACTTTGCGGAGCTCAAACTCCGCACCAAGCCCGTTGTCGTGCACCAACTCAGGCAACGCGTTCGACAACCCACCGGCACCGACGTCGTGGATCGACAAGATCGGACTGGTCTCCAACGCACTACACGCGTTTATAACCTCCTGGGCACGTCGTTCCATCTCTGGGTTCCCGCGCTGCACCGAGGCAAAATCGAGGTCGGAATTCTTGTCCGAGGCCTGGACCGACGACGCGGCACCTCCGCCAAGCCCAATGAGCATCGACTCGCCGCCCAAGACGATAATGGCGTCGCCTGGCGCAATGGCATTGTCCTTGAGTGCGAGTCCCGGTCGGATCGAGCCCAAGCCACCGGCCAACATGATCGGTTTGTGGTATCCCCGGATTTCCGGGCGGCCGTCGTGGGCCACGACCTCGGTGGTCAACGTCCGGAAGTACCCAAGAATACACGGCCGGCCAAACTCGTTGTTAAAAGCCGCCGACCCGATTGGTGCCTCCACCATAATATCCAACGGCGAGGCAATGTGCTCGGGCTTGCCCACACTGACAAACTTCTCCTCCCATGGCTGTACAAACCCAGGGACCTCCAAATTGGAGGTGGCGAACCCTGCAAGACCGGCCTTTGGCCGGGAACCCTTTCCGGTGGCACCCTCGTCCCGGATCTCGCCCCCGGACCCGGTCGCAGCCCCGGCATACGGCGAGATTGCAGTCGGGTGGTTGTGGGTCTCCACCTTGATGAGAGTGTGCACCTTTTCCCGAAGCAAATCCCAGCGTCCAGAACCGTCCGGAGCATAGAAGAAACCGTCGCTGCCTTCGAAGATCGCCGAGTTGTCAGAATACGCGGAAATCGTGTTGTTGGCATGCTTCTGGTGCGTGTTCTTGATCATCTTGAACAAACTCAAGTCTTGCGGCTCACCGCCAATTGTCCATGCGGCATTGAAGATCTTGTGCCGGCAGTGCTCCGAGTTGATCTGCGCAAACATAAACAACTCAACATCGGTCGGGTTCCGCTGGAGCTTCTCCACAAACGACTCGGTCAAGTAGTCGATTTCGCTCGCATCAAAAGCAAGCCCCAACTTTTCATTGGCAGTCGCCAAGGTCGCTCTGGCGTCGCTCGAGCCAATCAAATCAACGCGGGAAAGCTCCTTTGGAAGCGCGTGCTGAAAAATGTCCTGGTATTTTGGCAAGCCGTGGTACAATTGCTGGGTCATGCGATCAAATACCGCAGATAGAACCGCAGGATCAAGAGTAAACGGACTTTCAGACTCAATGAGCAACGCAAAGCCCCGCTCGATCCGTTCAACCGAGTCAATAAACCCAGACACATGGGCAATGTTGGTTGCCTTGGACGACCAAGGACTTATTGTACCGGACCGGGGCAAAACCACAACGACTTGCTGGTTTTCAGCCAACGAAGCAGACCCAGTGACGTAGTCCGCAAGGCTGCTGCTGCTGTTTGGCTCGCCATACTCAAGAAGTGTCTTCAAAAGCGGCACATTCACCTTGCCCTTGGTAGAAACATAGTGGATGAACGTCGACTCAATGCGTCGGATCAGGGCATCTGGGACCTTCTTGCCAATATCGACGGCAAGGTTTGTGATTCTGAAGTCGGAAAACGCTTTGTTCCCCGCAAGAACAAGGAAGTTCTCACTCATTGTACGAGGTGGTTGTGAGTAAAATTTTTCTCGTTATCTTGAAATGCGGGTGACCGCATGAGATGGCATAATTATGCATGCACGTGGATATGCCCAAGAGCGGTTTTCATGTTGAAACTTTATTACACTGTGTTCCACTCAACCTAGTAATTAGGTCAAATAGATACCACAACTCGTAGAATCTCATTAGTTAACAAGTAAATTGGGGGTGGTAAAATGCCACGGAGGCATATGATCTAGCTCTGAATGTTTACAAGGCTGGTAAACGTTGATCTGAGTAATCCATAGACTGGCAATTGACCCAGTCTGGAAAATGTAAATATATAACATATGATTCAAGTCTGGAAAATGTAGATATATGATTCAAGTCTGGAAAATGTAGATAAATGACATATGATTCAAGTCTGAAAAATATACATCACGTAAAATTAAACATTGGCCAGAACAAAGATAATCAACGTACGATTCACACAATTGTGTCCATGTTGCACGGTAGAATATCCCCTGTCTGAGAACGGTATCTGTCTTGTGAAGACTATTATAAAATGGCCACAACAAAAACCATTCAGTCAAAGATTACACTTTTGGTTACTATCAAGAGAAATTCGCCAAAATCCACACGAGTGTCTCTGTTTCACAAGTATGGTATTCACAAGTCTGGATCATCTTGGTAAAGATGTCGAAATTTGCACAAAATTAAGTGCAAATTCCCCCAAAGGTCAACTTAATCTGCCAGCGCAAACTGACCTTATGAAATGTCCATTTGGAGTATCGTTCAACATTTGTCAGCTATTCTTGACTTTTCTATTGTGCAACAACTAAATTGCAGAAATTTTCCACCCATAGCTAACCATGTTCCATTGCCTGAAAATTGAGAATTGCTACCAACAAGAGCCTTTGGAATTGATATTAGGCATGCTGGCCAAATGTAGTCTCGCAGCTACACCAGCACGCCTATCCAAAAACAATACTCGAAGCATCGTTAAACACCGGCTCTCTTATCCTGTGCTTTCTTCTTCTAAAGGTCCGAGGAACCGGTGCCACCATATTGCCCTTGTACGCAGGGATCATGGTCTCAATACTTCTGCGGATGATTCGCCAATTTTGAAACACATGTGGCGGGATGTTGGGCTGTGAGAGGATACGTGTGATGAGGTTGAGAATGGTGTAGATGCTGGCTCTGCTCGAGTGGGAGTACTCGACGCGCAAGCACCAGATGAAGAAAAACATGATTAGTCCGTAGAAGGAGCCGTAAATAAGCGACTGAATAAACATGACGGGAAAGAGCACAAGGTCGATGTGCGAAGCAGCACTAAGAAGAGGGCCTTCGAGATAGGTGATGAGCGGACTTAAAGCCAGGGAAATGCCGGTGTAGCCCTTGAGCAAGTTGAAGACGCCGTACCTTGACACGTTGAGAAGCAGGTAGAAGTAAAAGGGAAGCAACTTGAAGAACTGGGCCGGGGTTATCATCCAGAGAAGCGCAAGAAGGAGAAGATGGAAGTTCTCAGAGCGCATGGCCTGGGAGAGTGGAATCAAGGAAGGGAGAAACTCTCTTCCCAAGTAGTGCTTCTGATAAATGACAATGCTGTAGGTGACAACGGCACCAAGCACTGCAATGGTATAAAACACCACTGCCAATCCCGGGATTTTAATCGCAGTTAGCATGTACACCACAGTCCCCACAATCGTCATCCAGTGGGACGCAAGCCATGCTCTTTGAAGGAGGAGCCTGATTTCAGGAAGTGTCGCGAGAAATTGGTAAAATGCCGGCGGTGGAAACGGCGCATGACTCAAGGGAGGAGGACGAGGAGGCATTGGATGTGTGTGGATGGATAATGGTATATATGGGATTTAGACGAGCAAAGATCCACGCAATTGGTTTAGACGAGCACGACACAGCGAATATCCAGGCATGTCGATGGAATCACCAATATTGGGTTGCCTGTGGCTCTGTCATGTCAAGTGGATCGGATGCCGAGTGGAATATGTCCAGCAGGAGATGTTCTTGTGCGGGATTGCGTGAGTGGAGCGTTGTATGGTAAGCGTGAGTGGAAATTGTTCCATGCAGGTTCATGTAGCGGACGGGCGAAATTTCATCACCATGTTCATCAAGCTACTCAGTGCTAGATACGTTCCACGGGGTCTCCAAGCGGGCCGGTCTATTGGCATTTGTCGGGCCTTTTCTCTGAAGCCAGATCCGGTGGCGAAGTACCGAGAAAAGTTGCAGCAAAAGGCCAAGGACCTTGGGGTCAGCGACGTGGACGAATTGAAGGAAAAGCTCAAGGACGAAATCGCAGCCAAGAAAAAACAGCTTAATCGTGGCCAGGTGGATGTCTTGGCGGAGTTGGAGAAGCACATGCCCCAGAAACCGGGCGGGACCATCAAGATCAATAGCCCATTGAAGCCGGTCACCGACCGCGAAAAACCGCCATTCAAGACCCTCAATTCGTACATTGACGTGGACAAGGTCAGGGAGCTCAACCAGGAGCAGATTGCCGTCATTTGGAGAGCGCGGTTCAAGGCAGATCAGCTCTGTTCCGTGGTTCCATTGGACGTGTATAACCGGCTCATTGGCAATGCAAAAAAGTACCCGAGCTTTGTGCTTCCATTGAAACGCGAAGGCCAGGGCCATGAGCTCCATTTTGTCCAGTGGAATTTCACTGGCAAGGACACGGTGCATGTGATCTTCACCACCTTGGCTGAGTACAAGCTCCATGGTGAGTTTTCCAACCCCCACATGACATTGACGTTCCACCAGGAGCTCAGTGACAAGGGTATTGTGTTGATGAATGGGACGAATGAGGGTGACTTGAATAGTGCCCAGTTGTTGATTCTTAACCTCCAGAGTTTCTACGGGGGATTGGACACCGAGGCTGTGAAGTTGTTGGAAGCGTTTTCAAAAGGTACAGAGGAGTTTAGTGTAGAGAAGTTGATTGCCGAGTCTGAAAAGTTGCACTGATTAGTAGATGTGCTAGGTTATGTGCCGTGGGTATTACAAGGATGGTAGAATACATATGGATGGTAGAATACATATGGAATAATGTTAATAGTGCCCAGAAATAAATGTATAGTGATTAAAGTAAAGAGACGCTTTAACTTTGTTTGACTTTATTTTTGCTCCTGGCTTTTTTCATACTGGCATTGGCCTCTCGTTTCAAGAATAGTGCGATTTTGAATAGAATATAAACTATTTTACAACAACCATGAACTCTCCTGTCAAGAATAATAATAATATTTATGTATAGCTATACTAGGCTCTCAGAGGAGATTGATACTTCGCCGTCCATGACTAAGAACGGCTATCCAGTCGTCAAAAGAAAACTCTTTGACAGAGATGTAACTTTCGACTAGAGCTAGTGGATATGTAAAGTAATGGGCATTGGAGGGGCAATGAGCTTTTGCCTAGATCTTTAGTTGTGGCTTGAGCTACCCTCCTAACACGTTGTAGCAAAAAGGAAATCACCAGTCCAGCACAGATGGGTAGAATTCTATAAAACTTTTTAGCTTCGCCTTATCTGAGAAATAGACGCGGCTTGATTAGCATTGGTAATTCCTTTGTGTATCCTTTCAAGAATAGTGCGACTTTGAATAGAATACAAGCTATTTTACAACAACCATGAACCTCTCCGTAAGAATAGCTGGATTCTGGATAGAATAATCTACATCAACACGTATTTTAATAATTACATTACAATGATTATGTACATCAAATGTAGAAGATAATGTGGAAACAACTGTATAATGATAACTGTATAATGATAAATGTATAAATACGTAATAACATAGACCAAACGAACATCCAATGCTAATACATATAATCAAACGCAGGGCTTCTGTCGCCAAGAATAATCTTGGATCGCTCGCTATGCTTCTCCCACTTTTCCTTATATGCCTGAGTGCGTTTGATGCGGTTTGCACGCCAGAGAAAACATATATAGAGAATCCCTGTAAAGATTGAGAGACTGAGAAACGAAATCGACACATAGTACCCTTGACGGAAGCCCTTTTGCAAGTTCACAAAGGCCCAGAACGACACTAGTCCACCAAGAGACCCAAAGGCAACTTCCATGGAAATTCCAATGGATTTACGCAAATGGCCGCCCAAATTAAGCGACGACCAGCACACAAGAATCGGCTGAGCCGTAAGTCCGCCAGTGAAAATCAATACTGTGTCGGCATACTTCATGAGATCGTGAAAGTCAGGATGCTTACGCACCATGAGAATAATGCCGCCAACCATGGCCATGGTGCACGAGAAAAAGTAGAATGGAAAGCGGATTTTGGTGATGTCAGAGAGGAACCCTGAGATGACGCACCAGAGGAATGCGACAATCCACGAGATAGACACCTTTGTGCTACCTTCTGCGCCTCTGTAGCCCAACTCGGTATAGGCCAATGGCTGGAGAAGAGAGACTCCGTAGACGAGGAAATTGGTGCCAAAGCTCATCAAAGCAGGAAGGAGAACAAGGGGATCAATCACCGAGTGGAAGATCTCACGCCATGTCGACTGAATATTGTATCCCGACTTTCCTCCATAGATCTCCAACTTCTTGATGAGAAAAAGCGTCTCGTTGTCGTTGAAAAACCGCGCGCCTTCAGGGAAATCCGGCAAGGTGAAGAAGAGAATTATGGCCGTGCACATTGTGATGGCGCCTTCAATGACCAAAAGCCATCTCCATACCGTCATGCCGTTGGTGCCGGTAAGAT
Organism: Saccharomycopsis phalli; assembly: GCA_020342235.1. Classification (NCBI taxonomy): domain Eukaryota; kingdom Fungi; phylum Ascomycota; class Saccharomycetes; order Ascoideales; family Saccharomycopsidaceae; genus Saccharomycopsis; species Saccharomycopsis phalli. The sequence continues at coordinate 399,177 of CP073212.1, forward strand.
GCAACTCTGCGCCATAATTGATGAGCGTGGCAAGAAGCCCACCAAGACTCGACATGGAGAAAATAATCGAGAACCGGCGCTGGGCCTTTTCCCGCTCATAATAGTGTGCCAAGATATAATACACTGCAGTCTCGGTGCCCGACTGGAAAAGTCCGTGGAGAAACTGACATGCGACAAGTGCGCCATAACTCTTAACGTGCCCTGTTCCAATTCCAATGGCACCGTAGCAGAGCACTGTGATGGAGATCCAAAAGTGTGGCCGGACACGTTTCAAAATCAGGTTTGAGAAAAACTGGAAGAACATGTATGGCGCAAAGAAAGCTGCGTATGCACTAGCGAGGTTTGGAAACGGGGTGTTCACATCCCGCTGGATGCTGTCGACCAAACAGAGTCCAAAGCTCAGCTTGTTCATGAACGACACGAGCATGAGAAGGCAAAACGGCGGGATCACAAAGAGGTCGACCTTCTTGGTGAAGTACTTGATGCTGATATCATACTGCTCGGCAATCGCCTGCACCTTGAGCCGCTTCAGCTCCTCGCTAAGGAGCCCGCCCTGAGTATCTGTGTTGGCGAAATCGGGGTCCTCGATCACCACGGCATTGTGCTTTGTTGTGAATGAGTTCGTGGCACTTGGGATCGTAAACATGCTGAAAAAACACGCGCAACACTTCCAATAAATACCCTCTTCAAATGTGGTGCTAGCCTTTGCAATAGTGATACCCACGGGTACTTTCCGGTGCAGCGTGCATGATATTGTCAGAAGCAAAAAAAAAAGTCGACTAGAATCGTATCTCTGGGTAAGGTTCTGCGGCGATCTTCACACAATCAAAGGTGCAAATCCATGCTCTTGTACACCAATCTTTGCCCATGGACCACCATTGATTTTTTTTTGCAAACCTCTGGTATCTTCGTTCCTCAATCATTCGCTCGCTATGTTTCGCTCGCTACTTTTCGCTCTTCCATTTCCGCACAGAAAAAAAAAAAATACGCCGGTGCTCAGCTGTCGCACTTGCGCTATACTAATCTCAATTAGGATTGAATATATCAGCCTTGTATTGTTCTTTAGCCACTAGCTCAGCTTTCTTCACAGCTGCCTGCAGCTAATCAGGCGTGCTGTTGCGAGCCCCAAATGACACCTTTTGGCGGCTTGCTGACACAATACTAGACTCCTTGTGCTGGAAGATAAATCTCCATTGAATAATATCAAATCAAAAGGGTATAGTAGCCGGTGGAAAGCCGTGCTTTTGTTTGCTGATGCAGTTCCCAACATGCACCTCAAATATTCAACCGGGGCTCACAACCAATTAGCCGCAATGCGTCAAAGGTGCTTCATAACCCCTGAAATTGTAACATGCATGTCTAACACTATAAGCCGTTGCTGCTTCCACATACAATGGTTATTATTTAATGAACGACTCGCAGATCCGCTGGACAATTCATATTTCTGGCAAGGACTGATTGTGAGCGTCGCACAAGGGATCGTGGTACTCAGTGTGTAACAGTCATTATCCCAGGTTTATTGTTGTATTTCATAGTTATCATATGGGGTTTATTGTCATTTCGGTTGATTGCTATAACCAGCCGGCTTTCTCGGTTCATTTGCGAGTATCGAATGATATTAACCAGAATGAGGTTACAGTACTGTAGAAGTATTGTAGAAAGTAGTTGGTACTATAGAAGTATTGTCGAATGTAATTAGTGCTGTAGACTGGAGTTAATACTGTGGAATGTAGTTAGTACTGTAGAATGTAGTTAATACTGTAGACTGAGGTGTTGGTACCATAGAATAAGAGTATTTTGGAAATTCCGGCAGTAGGTACATTATTCCCGCTTTACTTTTCTTTTATTCTTGGGAACAGTATGCGGCAAACCCCTCCGATTTTAACTCCGACCTTATATCCTTGCTCTTGCCTATCTTGCTACTATTCTGTTAGCTGTTTCCCCTTACACCGTCTTGCTCATTGTTCTTGTCGTCGCATACTCCTTTCATATTGCTCTGCGGTTCATTCAAACCATTTCCCATTGTCTTGGACCGAGAAAATGGCATGGGCATCTAGTTTTAAAAGCATGACGCCCATGTGAATTTTCATCTTTGCCACACCGAGTCTTGGCCCCAGCTAAGGCACTAAACCTGGCGAGTAGTCACATAATCTTTGCTTAGCTGTACCTTGGTGAATATTGGTACATTTATGTTTCAGAATTCCATGTCTCAGATAGAAATGTCGCCTGGTGCAGTGTAAGAGATCTATCTTCTGGGCATCAGTTTTCTGCCTCTCCGGTCACGTGCGTGCGTGGTTATATGCCCTTACCCAGCCTGTGCTCTGGTCCGTGCCGTACCGGTTATGTGCCCTTGTTATGACCCTCTCTGGCTGGTGCCTTTTTCTGATTGTGCCTCGCGCGGCCATGTGCCCTGGAATGTCACGTGATGCACAGGTTAAACACCCTGGCAAGAAATAGACCAAGCTATTACATTCAACATGGGCAAGTGGATTGTGGCGGTCTTGTTGCTTTTTGCAACAATCAATTGTATGTTGGGCGAGTTTTCGTCGCAGTTGGGTGAGCTTGATGTGCAGTTTTCAAAGCAGGGACCCAGCTTATTACTTCTTCAGGACTATGAGGCGCTTCTTGCCCGGATAATTCTGACCAAGGTGTTGACCAGAGACCAGGAGAAGGAGATTTTGCCACGAATATATTACAAAAAGGGGTTGATTGATATGTTTTTAGGGAAAGAGTCCAAAGCCATTGCCGATTTCAAGAGCTGCTTGGAGCACGATCCACAAATGAACTTGGCCAAGGCACGACTCTTGAGGCTATACTTGGAGCATGGTCAGTTTGACGAGATTGAGCAGTTCCAGGAGAAAGAAGGCAAGTATCTTAAAGATAACCGCGACTTGGACCTGATTCTCAAGGACAGCTCCGAGATCAAGCTGGCAATTAGTACGGCACGTGACATGATCCTGGAGAAACGCTATGACCAGTGTATCGATGCTGTGAGTAGTGTGGTGCAAAAGGCTCCCTCGTGTGTGGAGTTGTACCGGCTTCGAGTGAATTGCAGCATTTCGGCGGCAGTGAGCAACCAGAAGCAAAAGTCGCTGGATGATACCGAGGTGAGTCTTCGGGAGAATTTGGCAGCGAACTTGGTGCCTGATTTCTTGATGTTGATGAAGTTGGATCGGCTCACGGTTTCCAACTACATTCGGGTGGCTGGATTGTATTTTTTCGGCTTGGGCGAGTCCTCAACTGCAGTGAAGCATATTCGGACCGGGCTCCATTACGATATGGACGACGCCACTTTGAAGCAGTACTCGTTGTTTTTCAAGCGCAGCGAGAAAGTATTGGCGGCTCTAGAGAGATTGCGCAAGTATAATCAGTGGATGTTTGAGGGACACGATGTCGAAGGCATGACTGTCGACACAATTGGCAGCAAGGAATATGGAGAATTGTTGCACGAGTTATTTGAAGCCAAACCCAACATTCCTGCGCGGGACGTCCGCCGGTTGTACCACGGGAAGGAGTTTTCGAGCAATTACGAGTACTTGAAGCATCTTTCGCACCAGTTCAACCAGGAACATGGGTTTGTGGACAAACATGACTTGGTCAATGGGTTGGAGCTTGAGCTCGAGCAGCTTGCGTGCCAGAGCTACTTGTTTTTGAAGAAAACCAAGCTTGCCAAACCCCATTGCACTCGAGCATTGGCCTTGGAGAAACAGAACCACCAAAAGGAGGGCTTCTTGATCCTGAGTCACGTGCCGTCGATGGTGTTTGAGATCCAGCTGCTTATCAAGAAGAAGGACTTGGACAAGTTGCAGCAGGTGCAGGAGGCGTACAAGGACAACGAGAAATTGCGCCAGGTGGATGTTTTCCAGAAATTGTACAAGAAAATCGGCACCTTGATGCAGCAGCAGCAGCAAAGACAGCAGCAGCAACAACAGCAGCAGCAAAGACAACGTCAGCAGCAATGGCAGCAGCAACAGCAGCAACAAAGACAGCCTCAGACTCCTGCCAACGACTACTACAAGACCTTAGACGTGCCACGTGATTCCAGCGACCGGGACATCAAGACAGCGTACCGGAACTTGGTGAAGAAGTATCATCCTGACAAGTACAAGGGTGACATGACGCCAGAACAGATTGAGGACAAGATTGCCGAGATCAACAACGCGTATGAGGTGCTTTCCGACCCGGAGTTGAGAAAGCGGTATGATGAAGGTGACGATCCAAACGCGCCACCAGGCCAAGGAGGATTCCAAAATGGCGGATTCCAAAACGGCGGATTCCAAAACGGCGGATTCCAAAATGGCGGATTCCACTTTAATTTTGGCGGTCAGGGTGGTGATCAGTTTGGGGGATTTGACTTTGGTGGGTTTAATTTTGGTGGGTTTAGCTAGCCTGGGAATATCAACCGGTCTATGAGGAGCAGTATTGTGTTTTGGTTTTGAGTGACAAATGGTGTACTTGAAAATCCAGTTGAACACATGGCTGGCCACTCTATTTTAGACATGTACTTGTCCTGGGTTTTTGTGATTCCAATCATTGATTGAATTTACCTTGATATACAATATTCTAAGCATTTATTCTTGATCATGATACTCGTAGATGTTATTGGGTAGTGTGGATGTGGTGACCATGTATAATTTTGAATATCGACATTGTCAAGTATTGGCATAATGTGTATTCATGGGCATTGATTTTCTAGTACAAGGCACCAATTCTAGCACCAATTCCAGCACCAATTCCAGCACCAATTCCAGCACCAATTCCAGCACCAATTCCAGCACCAATTCCAGCACCAGAGTGATATTACTCAATGGATACTTGGTTCATTGTGGAATGTAAACAGAAAACATCAGTCATCGTATAGTCTATAGATATAGTCCAGGTAATGCAGTAGCGATACGAGTTGGTAAAATGGCTAAAATATATTTGCCTAAAATCAAGTCAAAAGTTTTAATCTCCATTTCAAGGGTTTCTCTAGTCTCAAAAATTAATGGCGCCGTCTTGGTTTTTTAAACGTTGAAACATCAATCTCACTCCCGGGAGCCTAGTATAATAATAATAATGTTTATTTAAGGCTATAGCTATACAGGCTTCCAAAGGAAATATATACTTGGCCGTCTATGACTAAGGACGGTACTGCTATGTAGTCGTCGAAAGAAAACTCTGCAACAGAGATATAAACTTTTGACTAGAGCTTGAAAATGTGTAATTTAATGAGCATTGGAGGGGCAAGGAGCTTTTCGCCTGGATCTTTGGAGGTGACTTTAGCCACTCCCCAGGGTACTAGCACGCTTGTCCTCCTAACGAGTTGTAGCCAAAAGGAAAACACCAGTTCAGCACAGATTAGTAGAATCCTATAAGATTGTTAAGTTTTGCCTTGTCTGAGAAATAGAATCCTATAAGATTGTTAAGCTTTGCCTTGTCTGAGAAATAGACGCGAGCTTGAGTGGCTAGATGGATTAATCTGAGTTGGTTAGATGGATTACCAGAGTGGCTACAACTGGTTAAATAGTAAATCTCTATTTTCATTACACTCCAATAAGAGTTGCCGTGCCAGTACCGGGGAGGATGCTCAAGTCACCTCTAAAGATCTAGGCAAAAGCTCATTGCCATAATAGAACGTAAAAACATATCCACCACTATATGCATCCATAAATCTACATTCAAAAGACCAAGTTAGATAATAAAGTACACTTGTCAGCATAACATGAATTCACATAGACCATCTCTATAACTCAGAAGACCATCTCTATAACTCAGAAGCCTTTTCTATAGCTCGACCTTTTCTATAGCTCGACCTTCTCTATAGCTCGACCCTCTATAGCTCGACCCTCTATAGCTCGACCCTATAAACCATACATCTCGCTCGACTAATCAAAACTTGCGCTTCTTGGCTGGCCGACCGTTCTTATCTCTCCGCTTCTGTTTCAAGTCGCGCGACTTGCGAATGTCCTCCACCGACTTAATCTCATTTGACCCCTGGCCCTTGCGCTTAAACCCTCTGACCTCGGTTCCATCGTCCATGGCCTTGCTGACCTTCTTCTTCTGCTTGTGGAAGTTGTCTCTGTACTTGTCTGGGGCCTTTGGCGCCTGTTTCTTGTTGTGCTTGTACCGCTTTCCCGGCCCCTCGCTGGAACTCTCTTGGGTCCCGACCTTGAGCGAGCTGCCAATGTTGTTGTCCGACTTCCACTTGTCAAATCGGCCCAGCCTGTATGTCGCGGGAATCCGCTGTCCGCTCTCGCTGATGATGTACTTCTTGTCGGTCGACTTGGAGTTGACGTAGTTCTTCTTGGACTTGTCCCATTTGTACACCTGGCTGTGCACTTGCACCTTGTCGTCGCCATTGATGTCAAAAGTCGCGTTGCTCGCGTCGGTGGCAAACGACAGCTCGTAGTGCTTGTCCTGTAGGTCTGCTTTGCTGCTGTAGTGGCTGAGAAAGAAGTTCTCGTCCTTGTACGACTTCTTGGGCTTGTCGGTGTCGAAAGTCGCAAGTAATTCCTTCTCGTCGACATTGAACCCCACCTCGTTCTCTGTCTTAAACACCTGGTCCTGTACCGAGTGGCTGAGCCCGGCTAGCCGCTCCTTTTCCATCAACGCTTGCCGCTCACGCTGTCGGGCCTGGATCGGAGCCAACTGGCGCCGACGTCGGGCCATAAAGTCGATCATGTGGTCATTCTTGCTGAACTCAAACACAGTCTCCATCTTGTTGCGGTGTTTCATTCGCTGTAGCAAGTCGTGCTTGGCAATCTCCTCCTGGCTCTTTTGGCTGAACATCAAGTTTGTCGCGTCCCATGAGCTCTTGATAAGCTCCTTGGATCGCTTGAGCGATTCTACTGACGTGACTTTGGCCTTGGTCTTGTAGTACAACTTCTCTGCCTTGGCTGCCACTTTCCGGAGCACCTCAAGGTCGTAATTCTTGGCCAATGTGTTCATGAGCCCACCCAAATCGTCGAGCGAGTCTCCAGGAATCGAACCAAGCACAAGTCGCTCAGAAAATGATACCTTGGGCTCCACATAGTCGACACCTTCTTCAGCAGCTTTGGCCCGGAGAATCTCGCACTTTTTGAGATGCATGTCGCTAATGAGAATCTTCCGCCCAAGAAACAACTCCATCTCCACCAACGAAGGCACCTCGTTGGGTGTCACAATGCTGTAGGCAAAACCCGTGTTCCCGGCACGAGCCGTCCGTCCGACTCGGTGCACAAACAACTTCGACGACGACGGAAGCGTATAATTGACCACATACTTCAAGAGCGGAATATCAATACCCCGCGCAGCCACATCCGTCACAATAAGAAGCGACGTGATCCCCGCCCGGAAATTATACAACTGCCGGCGTCTCGCATGCTGGTCCAACGTCCCGTAGATATAACTGGCTCCGTACCCGGCAAGCCGGAGAAGTGTCCGAAGATACTCCACATGGTGCCGCGTAGGCGCAAAAATAATCGTTCCCTTGGGCGAAACAAGCTCGTTGGCCTTGGCAAACTTCACCTTGGGCCCATCTTTCTTTGACCCATCTTTCTTTGGCCCATCTTTCTTTGGCCCTCGCTTCAGCCTCTTCTTCTTGTCGGCATCTTCCTCCTCCTCATCGTCACTCTGCCGCTCACGGAACTCGTCCAACTTCATGAGCTCCTCATCCGTCAGAAGCGGAAGCTGGATCAAGTCCTGTACAATGTACAAGAGGTTTGCGTCCCGGTCCTGCGACTTGCAAGACAAGAAACACATCTCCAACTCGTCCGAGATCTTCGACTCCGTGTCCAACCGGATCAACACCGGGTTGCTGAGCCCGACTTTGGCAAAGTTGACAAGCGATTTTGGAAGCGTCGCACTGAAGAGAATCGCCTGCTTCGACGCAGGAAGCGACACCACCAACTCGTTCAATGCCTCTTCAAACGAAGCCTCAAACAACTGGTCCGCCTCGTCAAAGATAATCGTCTCGACAAGCTTCAAATCGAGACTCATTTCCGTCCGCAAGTGGAGAAACCGGCCGGGGGTCGCAATTATCACATCCGGGTTGCTGAGCATCGACGAAAACTGTTCCTCCAAGGAATCACCACCTACAAGCAACGTCGCTCGGAGCTGTGTGCCCCGCGAAAAGTCCTTGAACGCCTTGTACGTTTGGAGTGCCAATTCACGGTTCGGAGAAAGAATGATACTCCGCACTCCAACCTTGGCTGAATGGGTCTTGAGCTTCTCAATCAACGGGAGAAGGAAAGCAGCCGTCTTCCCGGACCCCGTCCGCGCCATTCCAACCACGTCTCGTCCCGAAATGATCAACGGAATCGTTCTTCTCTGGATCGGAGTAGGCTGCTTGAATCCTTTTTTCGAAACATTGTAGAGGATTTTCTTGGAAAGCCCAAAACTCGCAAATGTCCCTGCCTTGGACTTTGTGTTGGTGCTTACAATCTCCTTGATATCCTCGTCGTCATCAGAAAGTTCCAAGTTCGGCATCACTTCTTTTTCCTCTTTTTCCTCTTCTTCCTCCTCTTCCTCTTCCTCTTGCTCGTCATCTGAATAAATTATTTCATCCTGGTAATCTTCCCCCTCGGATTCCGACTCTCCAAGCCCAAACTTCGAACTGAGATCCACCTGTTCATCTTCGGACGATGACATGCTGTTGATGAATTTGTTTCTAAAAATTTTTATATTCCTGCGGCATCATGCACACCCAATGATCTGCATGAGGATGCATCTCACCAATTTTTTTTTCCACACTCTTCAACATGTCATTGCTACAACTTCACAGCGACTTGGTGGTCCTCCGGCAGTTTAAACAGGCCAGGAAGCTAGATAGAGAGTCTTCTGTTGATGCTACTGTTTTTGAGCTCTTTTCGCTTCTCCTCAACGGAGATTATCTCGGGGTGATCAACCATGGCACTTTTGTGAATTTCTGGAACAATTTCAATCTCGACAGCTTTACCATCGACTTCCATCATGACAAGCCGGTTTCAGACTCGTTGGGGCTTTTTTTGGCAATTTCGTTGGGCCAATTGTTTGTGCAACTCAATTATACCGGGCCTGCAATTGAGGATCCAATAAACGTGCCTGAGGACCCGAAATGGGTCGACAAGTTGAATATCGATGGCTTGATTGTGTATGAATTGACTGAGAAGGTCAATTTGCTTGTCATCTGTCTTGCTTTGCTTGAAAAATTGTCTCCTGCGTATCCATTGTTGGACCGTACCATCAGCACCAACGAGATTGAGACAATCCAGCTCCAAAATGAGATTGAAGGATATGTCAATTGGTGGAGATCGCGGTTTTTGCACGTTCAGATGTCGCTTTTTACGGACATCAGCGGGGTTTTGTTGACGGTTCTGGCCGCACTTTTGCTGTCGGCAAAAGCGGTTGTCACGCAAGACCAGCAGCTCAACTACTTTTTGGAACGGGCCCGGAACGCGTACCAAGGTGAATTGGAAAACGAGGTCGTCAAGCACTTGGAATCGGCGCAGAAATTGTCGAAATTCGAGATGGTTCTTACCGGAGCCAAGGCCAAAAAGACAAAGTACCAGAACGTGGCTACAGCGTCGTTGGTGGTTTTGGCGAAAAGTGAGAACGAGGAGGAGGAGGAGAGCGAGGAAGGGGTGGAAAACAAGCCGTTGAACTCGGACTTGTTGTTGGAGATTCCAAGGTATGAGAAGTTGGATCCCGAGGTGGAAACCATGCCGCAAGAGAAGAGCATGGCGATCAAAGACCGGTTGATGCCCGTGGCGATGCAGGGGAGCGAGATTCCGCGGTCATTGACCGAGTTGGACATCAATTCGCCGCCTCGATTGACGATTCTTGACTCGGTGCAGTTGTACTTGCGGCTTGTGGCGGTGCGGCAGATTTCTCCAAGTGGAAGTGCCTTGGTGGAAGAAGAGTTGATGGCGATGGTGCAGCGTCTCATTTCCAACGGCTCCAGCAATTGGCTCTTGTTTCTGAAGTGTTTATGGCAGCGGAGTATCATTGAGAGCTCCAAGGCCAAGACGGTGGAACGGGGCGTGTTCCAGATGCAGGCACTTGTCGAGGAGTTGAATGTGGAGATGACGCGGATATTCCCCGAGAAAAAGGATGCCAACGTCGCGGGAAGACTCCGGTATTTCCACGTGCTTCCTCTCCAGCCACGATGGAGCTTGGACGCGGTGTTGGCTGAAAAGTACGTTTCCATTGGGGTGATGAAGTCTGCGCTTGAGATTTACGAGCGGTTGGGCATGGTGGCCGAGATTGCTGCGTGCTACGGCAGTTTTGGCCAGGAGGAAAAGGCCCAGAGTGTGTTGGAGAAGCGGTTGCAGACGCATCCGAATGATGCGCGTTGCTGGTCGATTTTGGGCGACGTGAAGCAGGATCCGGCGCTCTGGGAGAAGGCATGGCAGCTAGGGAAGTACCAGAACGCCAAAGTGTCATTGGGTAAGTACTTTTATGCCAAAGGGCAGTTGGATTTGGCGGTGAAGCACATGAACGAGGTTCTCCGTCAAAATCCGCTCAGCTTTGCAAACTGGTACTTTTACGGGTGTCTTGGCTTGGAAACCGAGCAGTATGAGTTGGCCACCGAGGCGTTTACGCGCTGTGTGAGCATTGATGACACCCATTCGCATGCGTGGAGCAACTTGGGGAGCTCGCTTTTGAACGTGGGGAAGCCGCGCGAGGCTCTTTTGGCGTTTGAGAACGCGACCAAGTTGGCCGACGTGTCCAACTGGAAAGTCTGGGAAAATTTCCAGTTGACTGCGCTTCGTTTGGGCGAGTGGAACAAGGTGTTGCAAGCTAGCAAGGTGTTGGCAGAAGCACACAAGCGCGAGCCGAACGTCGAGGTAGTGAGCCAGCTTGTGACAAAATTGGTGGAAGAGCCGTTCCAGGAAGACAGCCAGACGTTTTTTTCCAAGACCTGTGTGGATTACGTGTGCAATATCGTGGCGACCGTGAATAGCAACCCCAATGTGTGGAAGTTACAGGCCAAGGTCGAGATCTGGCGCCATCAGCCTGGGAGTGCTTTGGAATGCTTTGAGCGTGCGTTCCGAGCCGACTGTAATCTGCCCAAGTTGGTTTCCAGCGAATCCGTGTGGAATCGTGCGGTTGACGGCTGTGCCGATTTGGTGGCAGCGTATGAGTCACTTGGTGAGCAGGAGCAAAATGGGGAGGTTGTATGTAAAGACTGGAAGTTTAAGGCAAAGAGTGCGGTTCGGGTGGTGATGAATCGGGGGAGAATTAGCTGGAAGGACAGTGATGGCTGGGAAAAGTTGGAGGGACTTAAAGAGGAGTTGGTTTGATTGGGATTAGGAGTTTGTCTATGTCCGAGAGTTGATTTGATTGGGGATTAGGAGTTTGCCTAGGTCCAAGAGTTGATTTGATTGGGGATTAGGAGTTTGCCTAGGTCCAAGAGTTGGCGAGGTTGATTGGATGAGGCATGATTTGGCCAAATGTAGATTCAGTGGCTTGGGTATATTCTGTATGGAATACATTGTAAATGGTGTGGTTTGATTCATGAGTGTGATTTAATGTGAGTATAATATGCTTTGATTCAATATATGTATTCGCAAACGCAAGTGTTGTAATAATTCGTCTATACATTTGATATCAATGAATCTTGCATGTTAATGTTGTAGTGTAATGAAAAGATATTACAGTTTTACTTTGGCTGTACGCCTCCCACCTTGTCAATTCCAAGTCTCTCCAAATGACGTGATTGATGAGAATTGCTCATTATTGAGTAATCTCATGTTCCCAAGAATCCTCTACGTTTTCAAATTATAATAGTCGGACACTTGTCTTGATACGCAGTAAATGTATTTTAGTCATTTCGCCAACTCGTATCGTACAAACTACATTACACTATCTATTATACTTTCTATTGAGTTGAAAACCACAAGAAACCGACAATGGAAAAGTAATTCTACGTTGGAATTACTCACTAAACATTACAACTCAGCGGTCATGCAGTTGTAACAACAAGTAAAACACATGACAATAGGATCTTACAAGAGAATATTCTTTCCTCTAAAGAGAGGACATTGCGTAGTTCAAGGGAACACGGAAATCAATTCAATCATCACTACCGTTCCTATTATTCAATTATAAAGGAATAAAACCCATCTATATTTAGATAAAAATCTGAGCAAAGGCTTGTAACAATGTCACACTCTATAGATGAAGAATTGACATTGTCACTTTCAATTACACTTTATATTCGACTTCATCTCTCTATGCTTCTCCTTATACCTATAAGCCAGTCATGTGACTTTACTCATTCAAGTCATGCATCTGTAAACTCTATCACGTGACACGATCTACAACAGATTCATGCTGTCTTTTATCCATAACACTCCAACTAAATACCACTCTAATTCATTAATTTGGCAAACCTCTGTAAATCTTCCGGAATCTTGCCTCCATTATACAACACACCTTTGGATACATCCAAGCTACAGTTGCTACATTATTCACATACATCCATTTAATATCGATACCTCCCAATATCGTACTTCAACAGACTACTCTTGATAACTGTCCCAGTTGTCCAAGACTTGCTTGATCCGGTCACTCTTCGTCAACGCATAGACGTCTTCAAAGTACTCCTTAGTGACCTCAAATGGCTTGGCGGTCAAGTTTGGAATGTACTTGTTCACCAAGTTGTCCACCTTCAATGCCTTTTGTGGGATCTTCTTCAACAAAAACTTCTTAAATGGTTGCACACCACCACGCAAGTACGACGAGTGGAATGGCACACTGATACCCTTGAGCGGAATACATGCAAAACCACGCTCCAAGTCGATTGGCTGTGGCTTCTCGAGCGACTTCTTCTTCACCTCTCTGATAATGTCGTTCAAGTACTCCTCGATCTTCTCCACAGATAACTGCTCCTGGAGCTTCACGATATCCATCTTCTTGATCTTAAACAAGTTCAACACGTTTGTCAAGGTGTCAAGAGCCCGCAAGTCTCCTGCCGCAACATACTGCTGGTTCTCCACATTGTAGTTCACAATCTCCAACAACCACTTTGTTTCCTTGGCAATCGTGTCAACCACAAATCGCAATGCAGCGTCGTCAAACGTCTTTGAAACCCGCGATGGGTTGCAGGCAATCATACCATAGTTGGATCTTCCTTGTTCATCACGTTCCACGGCAACTTGCATCGTCATTCCACGGTAGAAAACCACCTCAACCAAGGATTCAATTGGCATCACATCACCCAAAGAAGCCAACGCAGAGTACTCACCCAAGGAATGCCCGGCAAACACACAGTTTTCTGGCACCAATCCCTTGGACTTCAAGTCCTCAAACGCAGCCTTCTCCATCAACGTCAACGCAGGCTGGGTAAACTGGGTAGCAGACAATAATCCTGTTGGCGACTTGAACGTGTAGTTCTTGGTAGTGCTGGTGATCTCCTTGAAGATCTTCTCCGACTTGAGGTTTCCGTTCGAGTCCAACGTCTCAAAGGTCATGCTGCTGTAGTTCTTGCGGATAAGACGGCCCTTGACCCCACCAAAGTGGATCGTCAACTCGTTAGGATTGTTCTTGACGATATCCAAGATCGAGAACCCGTACTGCTGCATCAAGTGCTGGTCGGCACGATCCCAAACTTCCTTGGCAACAGCCGACGTCTTGTAAAGGTCCATACCCATGTTCTTCTCCTGAGAACCCTGTCCAGTGAACAAGTACGTGGAAAATGGCTGGCTGATTTCCGCTCGCGCGTCCAAAATCAACTCGTCGGTCTCGGCATTCTTGCTCGTAACCTTGATGATCTTCCGTCCATTAACCATTCCAATATGCTCCAACTCAGTAACCAACTCAGTTCCTGGCAACACCATACTCGTGAAGTTGGCCTTGAACGCCTTCACACGCTCAGCAACGTTATCGGCACCATATAACTCAACCAACGCACGCACAGAAGCAGAGGTGTACATACCATGAGTGATGGTACCAGGCAATCCCGCGTACTTTGCAAAAATTGGCGACGTGTGGATCGGGTTGTAGTCACCAGAAATAAGACTATATGGTTCGTTCGACAGTGGAAGATAGATGCTGTTGTCGGAGCTAAGCGAGATTGGCTGGCTGAATGGCTTGGTCTCTTCAATCGAAGTACCGTTACGCGAAAGGTAGTCCAACACTGGGTTACCATACGACTCCAAGGCCTGGTAATTGACGGTACCAATCTGCTTGATCTCCTTAGTAGGCAATTCTAACAAGATCTTGCCCACGGTTTTGACAGAGGAAAAGATCTTCTCGTTCTTGTACTCGACCTCGGTGACACACTCAAAGGTAAGAGTCTCGCCCAAGATCTCGGTTGATTCGTCCAAGACAGCCCATTCCTTGCTCTTGAGAACAGCCACATCCTTCAAAGACTTGAAGGCAATCTGCACTGGCTTCTCCTTGATCTTGTCAAAGGTGTTTTCAAAGTCATTGTACTTGCCCCGGTAAAAGAACTCACTGACAACCTCCAAGACAGGCTCTTCATTCTCGACCCGGAAAATCGTGCCCAAGACCTTGACCTGCTTGCCAGTTGGGTTGTTGATGATGCTAATCACCTCGGACTTGGTGTTGACAACCTCGCCGATCCGCAACCCACTGGACTTCATCGAGAAGCTGTTGGACAAGTGAACCAACTTCAACAAGTCGCCGTCAATCTTCTGGTGGAACACACTCTTCATGATCCGCTCCCAGCCAATGACAATGGCAAAATCCATTGGCGCATGTGTCTGGCTATAGTCGTTCTTGTTGTTGATGATGTGGCTAAACTCCTTAATGTCCTTTCCACTGATGGTGTATGGCTGTTCGTTGTATACCACCAGCTTCAAGTCAAAGTCATCGACAAACTTGTCCTGCTTACCAAACCACAATTTCCAGTAGAACTCCTTGATGCGCTGGTTTCGGTCCTCCATGACCTCCAAGATCGGCGCAAAACCATCAGAAGGATTGTATTGGTACAACAATTGCAATGGCAAGTACTCGCTGTCCTTGTTCTTGGACGTGTAGAGCAAGACCTCGATGATGTTGTTCTTCAAGAGCGAGATCGACAACAACAATTGGGCGCCGTGCAACAAGCGGATCTGAGTGCTGGAGCTGTCCTTTGGCGACACAATCTCGTAAACCGCGCCGGCAAATGGCTCGAGAAGAGACTTGACTGGGTTGTTGACGTAGTCGGTTCCCTGGACAAAGAATTTGCTGGTCAACAACGCATATCTCCAGTTCTTGACGTCACCTGCAAGAACCTGGACCCAGTCTTTCTCAGGGACGTTACTTCCAATGGTGTAGACGGTCTTGTCTCCCTCAGAAGAGACCTTGACGTCCTTTGTTGGAGATGCAGGCTCGACCTTTGAACCAAAGTACTCTTCGCTTGGGATTTGGTCCTTGGAGTAGTACTCTGCCTTCAATTTCTCAATCAAGCCATTGTTGATACTGTCCAACATCTCCTTGATTGGCTCGTTGACCTTCTTGGTGAACTGAGCAGCCACCGGTCCGTGCAAAATACACGTGCGCTGGATGTCGCGGTCAGGAACAAAGTTCAAGTTCTGGCACTGGAACAACGAGTCCTTTTTGAAGTAAGTCTCGAACATGGCGTCAAACACTGGGATGAACGGCACTGGCTTTTGGAGCGGGTTGACACACAACTTGAGGAAGTAGTTGACGTCGTAGGCATTCACCAACTGGTGGGTGCTATCTGGGAAAGCACTGGCGACCTTTTTCAAGACGTCTTCTGGTGCGGCTCTGAGATCGTTGAGCGACAAAATCGACTCGGACTCTCTGGTAATGAACCGCTCCTCGATACGGAGCAACCAGTCAAAGAACAACTTCAACAACGACGGGTCAATCCACTCCTTGGTAGGCTTGTAGTAGAGGAACTCCAACAAACGGTTAGACACCTCAGAATAGGTCATGTCCAGAATGTCGCAAGGTCCCTTGGCGTTTTTTCCAAACCACGGCCGTTGGAAGTCGCGGTTCAACTGCTCAATCAACTTGTCCTTGTTTTCCGCCAACTTCTTGACCATCTCCTTTGGCTTCAAGAGGAAGTACTCCTTGTCAATCGACGCCCACAATTGAACGCCCCGAGTAGCAATCTTGTGGATCGGCTCGCCCATTTCACTGCGCACCGTCAAAATGCCTCCAGTCGGCTTGTTGTATGTGCCCTCCCAGAGCTCATCCGGAACACCTGGAGAGTCGGCAATCAACTGCTTTCCCTCGTCGCTCAATGCGGCTTCCTTGGCAATCATGACCTTGGAGCCAAACAAGAATCCGTCAAATGGCATGGCAGGGTAGTTGAATTTCTTGGACCACTCACCCGTCAAGTATGGATAAGTGTCTTCGGCCGATCCGAATCCGGAACCTGCCACCAAGACAATGTTCTTGCAGCGACGGATCCGCGAGTATGTCGCCAACATTGGCTGGTGGAAGTCCTCAAAAGAGTGATGACCTCCACCTCGGCCCGCGGTCCATTGCAACACAATCGGAAACTGTGGATACGCCTTGGCAATCGTGATACACTGGTTGATTGCATCGATGCTTCCTGGCTTCAAGCCAAGGTGTGTGAGCCCAAGAGTCTCAATGTACTCGGATGCGACCTCCAAGCTTGGAACTCCGGCTCCAATGGTCAACGACTGGATCGGAAAGCCGGCCTCGCGCAACTCCTTGATCAACGGAATACCCCATTGCAACATCCGCGGATTGACGTAGATCAAGTTGATGCCGATACCGGTTCCCGGCTTGCAACTGTCGACGACCTGCTGCATCGCCTTCTTGAATCCGTTTGGCTCAAAGTAGCCTCCTCCGGCAATTTCAATGTTGTAGCCGGCATTCAATGTCGCCGAGACAAATTCCGGATCGACGGTGGAAGGAGTCATACCAGGAACAAGTAATGGTGCACGGCCAATCAACCGCGAGAACTTGGTGTCAATGTACAATTGCCCGGCGTGGTTCTGGACAAGTCTTGGCCGGAACTCGGTCAACCAGTTGGACGCAAACTTGACTGATCCCGGCTTGGTGTCGTAGAGCTCCTGCTTGTACCCAAACTCGTCGTCTGGATTGAGATCAAGGGTCCCTGCAACAATCACACGGACACCTGTTCCCTCCTGGTTGCGATGGGTCAAATTTCCAATTCCCGACGCGCCACCAGGTCCAAAGTCCAACACGTGAGTCGCATCGAGCTTGTTGCAGGCCTCTTCCCAGTGCACCGGCAAGTTTGTGATCAAGTTGACGGCGCGCATGGCAATGGAGCCCGAATACTGCGCCAAGTCCTGCCCGTTGTGGAAGTCAATCACCGGGATCTTCAAGCCGGAAAACTCAATTGCATGCTGCTGGAAGTCGCGCTCGATCATGCTGTTGGCGGAATCGAGCAAGTGGCTGTGGAACGGCGAGAGAATTGGCAAGAACCGGTTCGAGAACTTGAGTTTCCGCTCCAGGAACGGGATCCGTGACTGGACAAGTCCCGACGGCGCCTTGGCTTTGCGCAACGCCAAATTCAACCCGTACAACGATTGTGGCGGTCCAGAAACCACCAAGTTGCGCGCACCATTGACCAAGCTGATGACCACGTGCTTCTCCTTTGGAAGGTGTGTGTTGGTCTTGTCAATGAACTCCTGCACCTGCGACTCGGAAAGGTCTCTCACCGAAAGCATTGGTGTCGGCTTGCCCTCGTTGTTCTCAATCGAGTCCTCAAAGATCAGCGGAGGCAAGGAGTGGTTTGGATACGCCTGCGCGCAGCGCGATCCAATGAAGAACAACGCGGCTACCGCCTTGAGCGCGTTCTCCACAAACTCGTCCCAGGATCCGGACGCAGAAACCACAATCGCGGTGATGATGCCCTGGGAATGGCCCGAAGTGCCGACCAATGAGTCCCGGAGCTTTCCCGGGTGGATGCCCAACAACTTGCAGGTGATGGCAAGGTGAAGGATCTGGATCACACAGATCAAGGGACACGACACCGGGACACTCAAAAGATAGTCCTTGTCTGGAACCTGTTCCGGCGCCAGCAACCAGGCAAGCAAGTCGAATCCCTGCGAGTAGCAGTTGGACACGTCGGGCGACACAAGCAGTTGCAACTTGGCGCTGAGCTCCGCCAAAAGCTCACCAATAAGCGGCCGGTACACGTCGTGCAACTCGACCAACTCGTTGAAATAGTCGTCGGTGTTGCCTTGGCCGCCGAAAATCGCAAACACCCGCACGTCGCCGTTGGAAAAAAGCGCAGGTGAGCTCGAAAATGGAAGCCGTAGCGCCGTCTTGGCGGCGATGTAGTTTTTGATCAACCGCTTGCACTTTGGCAATGTCGATGACGGAAGAAGATCTGCGGCTAGTATGTGAACGTCGTTTGCCCCGCTGAGATAGTTTGTCTCGAACTCGTCAAACGCGACCCGGAGCACGTCGTCAAACTGACCTGGCGACAGCGGGTCGACGAGATCGGCGGCAAACCCGAGAAACTGGGCAAACAACTCGACTGCATTGGAAGGCTCGTTATCGTCGACGAAATCGGGAGTTGCTGGCGGCAAAGATTTCTGGAATTGGTCCTTCAACTGGATGGCAGCAAAGTAGGACGTGGTTGGAATCAAAAACGAAGTCTCGATGGTGCCATGGGCTAACTCAAACGGTCTAATTGATGGGGCAGGCATGATGGGAGGGGTCCTGCTAAAAATCGTATGGTATTAGAACGCTGTCTTTGTGTCAGCTAGGGAAGATGAGAAGTGAGGAATAATTTGGAAGAAATTGTTGAAGCGCGATGACTTGAAAAAATAAAATGTTGGGTGTTGGGAGTGCGTCGCTCCGCGTCCAGCTGCACACCCAATGGGTTGCAATTGTTGGTGCAAATATTACAACCGTGGATTGATTTCTGGGCTTTGGGGTCGTGGTTTTTGTTGGCGTTGGCCCAGCTCATTTGGATTGTAGGAGGTCTGCCTGGGTCCACGTTTTACTAGACATTGGGTTGGGTACAGATGTGAAATCGGAGTGAGTCGATATGAACTAGTAACGACAATATGATGAAATTGCAATGGCCAATAGGAAGAATAGGAATAGGAAGAATAGGAAGAATAGGCAGGAATAGGCAGGAATAAGACGGTGAATGAGGCAATGGAATGATAGGCAATGATAGGCAATGAAATTGTGCGGTGGTTATATAATCGCTTACATAGTATTGTAGCATATCCAGTGGCACTACAATGTACACTGGCAATGTGACAAAACTTACAGAAACCCGTGTCTTGACATTTATCTAGAATGTCATTTCCGTCCTCGGACAATCTTTCGTGTTTTTCTTTTTTTTCCTCTTCTTTCTCGCAGTATCTTCATTGTTACTTTCGCCACCTGTCTGGTGCCACTTGCATATTTTTCACCTTGGGAAAAATTATCATACCAGATTTTCATGTAGGTACATTCAATTGACTGGGCTCTGATTGTACATCTCTATTATATGTAGTCTCTACTTGCTACTATATCTATTTGCTACTATATCTACTTGCTACTATATCTATTTGCTACTATATCTATATTACTACTCCATCTATATTACTACTCTATCTACTTTGCTACTCTAGCTACATTACTACTCGATCTACTTTGCTACACTATCTACATTTCTACTCTATCTGCTTTTCTGCTCCATCTACTTTGCTATTCTATCTACGTTTCTACCTCCTCTCATATCTACCCATACTTCTACATATTTCCTCCATTTCTTCCATATTCCTCTCTTCATATTCCTCTCTTCATATTCCTCTCTTCATATTCCTCCTTTCATCCGGTTATTTCAGCTTCCCCTCAGCAACCTACTTGATTGTCAAATTTCTCGCCGAATTAGACTTTTGCCAACCCCCTTTCAAATCAGTACAATGGTTCTTCACTGCTAACCGTTATTTTGGCTCATTTGTACTTAGTGCAAAACTGTAATTATTCACCCAGGTTAAATGGCAAAGTCTGGTGGATTATGCCATTCCCCTGCGTCTACAACAGTTGCTATTCTGACCAGTGTATTAAAAATTCCGAGTAAATATTGATTTTGGTATGGAAATCATTCCAGTTCCCATCCTTTAGTCAACTACCATTGTCCAGCATGGCGTTGTTGCATAAACACTCCCAATCACAAGTGCATTTTGATCCTTTCTTGACTTGGTTGTACCTTGGTTGTAGATTAAATTCAGATCATGTAGGCCGGCAAAAATTTCCTTCGCTTGAATCTATCGAGTCTCGAATCTCTTGTATCAATAGTCCTTATATCAATAGTCCCTATATCAATAATCTTTATATCAATAATCCTTATACCAATAATCCTTATACCAATAATCCTTATACCAACTAAATCTGTCACTACAATGTTCACAACACCGCCAATTTCAAATTACACACATCTACAACCTCGAAATTCATTATACCCAGAGATAACCACAATCTGGCATGTCTGACGTCATCAACAGATGACTGGACAGCCTACTTTGGCAATATTAACAACCTTACTCAAAAAGTCACATTTCTCCTCACTTCTGAGACATTACCAGGCTAAACTTTCTGCAATAACGGACATGTTTAATTGGCCGCAAAAGCTTAAGATAAAATATCAAGCCGATAATAGTAAAATCAGAGACTTGGCCGACACTTTGTAAATGAGTACAGCCCAATTGGGTAAGGCTGATCAGCCATGTCACCAATCATCAAATGAAATTCTCTCTACAACTGTTTCTTTACAGGGTTTTGCCAAGACTGTGGCCGAGAAGTGGCTTAGAACGAGGAAATTGGGATTTTTCACAACGTATCAGAGCTCGCATCGTGGTGTTGTGAGTACTCCATGTAATTAGTACGCTGTTCCAGACCTACATAATGTAGCCAAGCGACATAGCAATGAGTTCATAATTATTTTGAATATCCAACTCTTTTTTGCTCACCAAGTGTATACATTGTAGTCTGAGCCTCTCTTGGCTAGATGATGGAATAACGCACCAGATAATGCACTAGACTAGAGCAAATGTTCCGTGGGATTCCATGCAGGCGTAAAGACACTCTTGCAAACTTTAATCGGAGCCGTACCTGGTGGAAGTTGTAATATACTTGGAAGGAGTTGTAGTATATTTCTTTGGTGGCTGATTGATTTTGTAGTTTTCTAGAGCAAGTGACTTTTAATCTTCCAGATGGTTTGAAATGTCTCAAATTGTCTTGGTTGTCATTTAAAATGGATGACTTGCACGGATTTAACAATGGGAGGAATGTCGGGTGGCAATTTAATTCTAGAATTGATTCAAAATAAATTCAAAATAAATTCAAAATAATTGAAATAAATTGAAAATAAATTATAAGTAAATTGTAAAATGTAAAATGACAATGGCTAATGTAAATGGTTTAAATAGGTTCTAAAATACCATTCACATAGTTGATGATATACGGCAACTTGCTCGTCAATCAATCAAATCATCCATACCTGCTCACTAATCATCCATTATATTTCACATTAAACTACATTGCCAATTCCCAATTAACTACAACAATTATCTATATGTTGAACATATGCACCATCTCATCTCTTAGCTGTCCTTACCCCTTGACAAAACTCAAATACAACCCTTTAATTTCAATCCAACCAACCCTTGAATATCAATCCAACACTTACATTTCAATACAACCTCGATTTCAATACAACCAACCACCTCTTCTACACTTGTAACTAAACTTCATTCATTCATCCTATCCATGCAAAACTATCTAACAAGATCCCCCTAGTATACAAAAACTATGCCACTAATATTACATCCAGCTTCGTATAGCAACAGTCTAGCTCTTCTCGTAAATAGTCATCCCAGTGCTCGGGTTCACAATCTCAATTTTCTTCCGAGGACTGTTCAACTTCCGAGGAGACGCTTTTGGACTAAACAGACTGCTCTTATACGGATTAAACTTGTGCTGGCCGGTAGCAACCACTGGCTCATAAACAGCGCTGCTATAATTATCCTCAACTAAATCAGGAATAAACTCAAAATCATCATCGGTATCAAACCCTTTGGAACTGAAATACTGCTCCCGGCTACTATACGAGCTCACACTCGAACTCGTCGATATCGGACTATTAATCTGCCCTCCAATAGTAGAGTAGCCTTTATGTGGTGTCCCATACTCATAATATTCATATTGTGTGCTGTTCAGCACTGGTGGACTCTGATAATAATTGCCATACATCTTTGGTATTTGGTATTTCACTTTGCGTCTAAACCAGGATCCTCTACGGTTTTTATCTAACCTTACCGGGTAGTACTTACCCGGGTGCATATGTCCCACCGCATCCCGCAGCACTTTCGTCACTACCATGACCCAGGAGCAGGCGACATTTTTTAGTCTGTGCAAGTCAAGTGCTGCCCACTATTGTTTATTTTTTTAGATAGTGGTCCACTATCAAATGCCGTTCAATACTATTTTTGACGAAATGCAGTCTATGCAAAAAGAAATACCCTCGGGACACCCGTGGCGCCGATCATTGACAAAAAAAATGGCTTCTGTTGGGAGAACTAGCGAGGTTGCAGGTATATGTGAAACCTGCACCCTCGGTTCTGCCCTCGGTTCGTCACAACCTGCTTAGCGGCTTACATAATTGATTAGACATATGATAACTAAAACCTGTCACCAGGCCCTCATCTTGGCTATCACCCGGACATCAATAATTACCCGGGACTTCTCGAACTTGTCAAGATCTACCGTGTAAAATCTCTTGGTGTTTGGCAAATTGCTTTACCAACTTTCACAAAAATTATTCATTGTTTATGCTGTGCAAAATATTGCTAAGTCCCTATTGACCTTGTAATGTTTTAGTTAACTTGCTTCTTGTTATTATTTGCAGAAATGAAAAAAAAAGCAATTTGCGGGATTATGCTTCTTACATAATCAATGACCAATGTAAACTTCTATGCAATTGATGATACGCAATGACCCTCAAACTTTATGCAATGACTAATCAATGACAAATTGACAAAAGTATGCAGTGACTCAGCACTTACAAATTGCAAATATGTGCGCTGACTAATCAATGACAAATTGCAATATATATGCAATGACTCAGCAATGACAAATTGGAAAAGTATGCAATGACTAATACATGAGTAATACACTCATATCCTACAATTACTAATCGCTGACTAACGTATTTATACACATGTCCTACTCATCGGAGGCGTTGAGTCTCTTGAAAACGTCAATAAAAAATGAAATATTGGAAGAGTTAAACACCCCAAACAACCAGCTTGTGGCTCTTGCTTCAATAACTCTTCGATTGACAAAAATATTCCAGCAGCGTATCGAAGGAGACTCAAGACTCGATGACACCTTGTCGGAACTTCGTGCAGTGAAAAGGGATCTTCAGGACGTGTTTAACGTGGAAGCAAGCACTCCGAGCACGAATTTAAATCTCATTGACGAGCTCAATGAGAAGTTTATTGGAAATATCAACAACATCACCTCGAATCTCGAGAATTTGGAACTGCGACTCACCCACAAACACAAGAGCCACAAACACAAGAGCCATAAACAGGATACGGGCTTGGAGCGTGTCCGGAAGAAGTCCAAGGGGTCTGTAATGTATGAGCTACGATCTCTGGAGTCTGTCAGAGATATTGTTACTGAGTATTTTGTAGGTCTTCATGGAGGGCCCGCTGTGATTGATTTGGAGCGAGAGTTTGGTACACAATGGAGAGGGGGATCACAGCACTATGTTCTGAAACGCTTTTGTCGGCGCAAGAAGTTGTATGACAGTTGTGAAGCAGCGATTGGGTCGGGGAAATACGATCTTGAGTCTGTGATTGAGGTCTTGGAAAACCTGTTGAAGTTTATCCGGTCCGATGAGTCTGCAGATGTGAATAAAAGTGTGCATTGGTTGCTAACTCATTTGCCCGAGGAATTGGCCAAGTATGGGTAGATTAAGAGTGATGGGTTGTACTGTGATGGGTTGTACTGTGATGGATTGTACTGTGATGGATTGTATTATGATGGATTGTACTGTAATTGTACTGTAATTGTACTGTAATTGTACTGATGCAGACTGTAAGCATGATACCGGGCTTCGAATCTGATTGCGAGCCCGCACATCAATCCCAATGCCCAAAACACCGTTTATGCACCGGGTAACCGAGGTGTGAAATTGAGCCTTTGATCTTTTTTTTTTCACCTGCATGATAATTGCTTTTTCGGCACATCACCGGGTAAGGTCTTCGCATAAATAAAAAAAAATTTTTTGCCTAAATTTTTTACACTTTACTACAATGTCTTATAACAACGGTAGCAGAAGCGGAAACGGATTTGAGAGACGTGGAGGATTCCAAAGAAGAGGCGGATTCCAAAGAGGAGGAGACGACGGGTACAATGGTGGTTACGGAGGAGGTAGAGGTGGAGGAGGAGGATACGACAGCGGTTATGGAGGAGGATATGGCGGCGGTTACGGAGGAGGATATGGAGGAGACCGTATGGGCAATTTGGGAGATGGATTGCAAAAGGAGGAGTTTGATTTGGACTCTTTGCCAAAGTTTGAGAAGAACTTTTATCAGGAAGCCGAGTCTGTGTCGTCGCGCAGCGATGAGGAGATCAATGATTTCCGCAAGGAGCATCAGATGACGGTGTATGGCAAGGATATTCCAAAGCCGGTGACCACTTTTGACGAGGTTGGGCTTCCAGACTATGCGTTGCGGGAGATTAAGAAGTGTGGTTTTCCATCGCCAACTGCCATTCAGTGCCAAGGATGGCCAATGGCACTTTCTGGTAGAGACATGATTGGGATTGCCGCCACTGGGTCTGGAAAGACCTTGTCTTATATTCTTCCTGGAATTGTCCACATCAACGCCCAGCCGTTGTTGAGCCGTGGTGACGGGCCAATTGTGTTGGTGTTGGCTCCTACCCGTGAGCTTGCTGTGCAGATTAGAGAGGAGTGCTCAAAGTTTGGTAGCAGTTCGCGCATCAGAAACACTTGTGTGTATGGAGGTGCGCCAAAGGGACCACAAATCCGAGACTTGGCGCGCGGCTCTGAGATTGTGATTGCGACTCCGGGCCGGTTGATTGACATGTTGGAGCAACGGAAGACGAATTTGCGTCGTGTGACGTACTTGGTTCTCGACGAGGCCGACCGGATGTTGGATATGGGATTCGAGCCGCAAATCCGGAAGATTGTTGGGCAGATCCGCCCAGACAGACAGACCTTGATGTGGTCGGCCACTTGGCCAAAGTCGGTG
Source organism: Saccharomycopsis phalli (assembly GCA_020342235.1). Taxonomy (NCBI): domain Eukaryota; kingdom Fungi; phylum Ascomycota; class Saccharomycetes; order Ascoideales; family Saccharomycopsidaceae; genus Saccharomycopsis; species Saccharomycopsis phalli. The sequence continues at coordinate 424,319 of CP073212.1, forward strand.
CAAAACATGGCGCACGACTTCTTGAAGGACTATATCCAGGTCACGGTTGGGTCGTTGGAGCTTGCAGCTTCGCACTCGATCACGCAGATTGTGGAGGTTGTCTCTGAATATGAGAAGCGCGACCGGTTGATGGTGCATTTGGGCAAGGCGCATGAGAATGAGAACGACATTCCAAAGGTGTTGGTGTTTGCGTCGACCAAGCGGACCTGTGACGAGGTGACGCGATACCTCCGAGAGGAAGGATGGGGCGCATTGGCTATCCACGGAGACAAGCAGCAGTCTGAGAGAGACTGGGTGTTGGATCAGTTTAGACACGGACACAACAACATTATGATTGCGACCGACGTTGCGGCGCGGGGAATTGGTAAGTTTTTTTGTTTACTAACGATAGGAAAGACGGCTGAGGAAATGGGCAGACTGCAATCGGGTCTGGTTGCGTCGAATAAGAATTTAATATGCACTTTATGTAGCATATATAGGTTCTTAATACACGTTCTTCAGGTAGTTTTGTAATGTGATGCATTACGTTCCTATGCGATTTTTGTGAATAGTACTAACGTTATACAGACGTCAAGGGAATCAACTTGGTAATCAACTTTGACATGCCGGGGAACATCGAGGACTACGTCCATCGGATTGGAAGAACCGGAAGAGGTGGTGAGACTGGAACTGCGGTTTCGTTTTTCACCGATGGAAACAAGAACTTGGCCAAGGATTTGGTCCAGATTATGGAGGAGGCCAAGCAGGAGATTCCTGATGGTTTGAGAAACTACTGCCGAGGAAGAGGTGGCTTTGGTGGCGGAAGAGGAAGAGGAAGAGGAAGAGGTGGATATGGAAGAGGAAGAGGAAGAGGCGGATACGGTGGGAATAGAAATTACGCAAGATATTAAGTATTGACGAGTTGCTTGTATAAGGAATTGTATTGCTAATATTAATATTCAGTTTTGCCCGTAGTGAAATGGGTGTCATGGCACATGAACACCGGTACAGATTTATACGATATGGGATGTTTAACGTTTGTAATGATTGTCGGGGGAGGGGTGGTTTATAGGATATGGGATTTTTAACGCTTGTAATTATTGTCGGGAGAGTTGATAGGTTTATGGGATGTGGTATTTATGAATAGTGCATAATTCATCATTGGAAGAGGCAGATTTATAGGATGATGTGATATTTATGAATAGTCCATAATTATCATCGGAAAAAGTGCCTAATATTTATTTGTTAGTTTTATAGTCTCCAGAAACACCGTATTTCAACTAGTATATTCAGGAAAATTCAGACACACCAATGATGAAAACCCTTGTATCAGAGCACAAGACTTTATAAAGATCATCTCTCCAACCTAAAAAAAAAGGACCGTGGATATTATTAAAAAAAAGAGCAGAATACACGTCAACCACAATGTTTTAACCTCATTTGTATAGAATTTTGGTCAATGTCTACGCATAGTCTGACTATATATAGAAAGTCGTACTCTGGGTTTAATGAAGCACACCTGGCTAAGCAGTACCCTTTGAAGAAAGTCAGATAGCAATAATAAAGTTAAAGCGTCTCTTTATTGCATACCATAAAAAATACTCGCGTTTTACAAGGTTTATGATCATCTGTCAAGACATTTTCGTAGATGTTGGCCGATTTAGCTGCGCAATGGTTTAGTTTGATAATAAACCTTTTAGATGTACAATATTTGGTAATATAAAGCAATAAAGAGCTATCCAAAGGGATTTTAAACTATTCTTGAAAAGAGATGGCATTAAAAGAAAAGTCATTAACGAAAAATCACACCTTAAACATTCCATCCAAGCCTACACCCGAGAAAATGTAATATATCATATTCTAATATACTCATACATACATGCCAATACACTTCGTAAACATATCAACTTCCTTATCACCCACCATTGTCATCTAATGTTCAAATGGTAACTTGATACCAAACCACACTTTATAGTCTTGCTTGGCTCTGTACAAAATCCAAAACCACATGGTGGCACCCAATAATTTCGACGTCAATCTGTAAAACTGTGGAACTTTTGGGTACGGAACGTTCGCATGACGAACATATTGTCCTCCATGGCCTCCTAATCTAAATAACGTTTGTCTCATGGTTGTGTATCTTGGCCAATGATATTAACAAAATATAAAATCATTCATGACAGGGTAACACGGGTGCTCCATTTGGGGGGTGCATATTGTCCAACATGACACTGCCAATGATAAAATGTGTGAAATCATACAATGGTCCATTAAAAATCACTATATTATAAATCTAAGGAGTTGAATAAATTCGAAAATTTTAAATTAATAGGTTTTTGGTTATTCAGGTTTTTAGTATGGCGGAGTTTATTGCCTCCGTTTTTCCTTTCTAGTCTGCCCTTTTTAATACCCTTGAAAAATTTTCTACATTACTCTTTTCATTTGTTCAGCTGTTCCTCTCTGTGACTTTAAAGGGCGTGATAAATTCTATAGATTGGCCATGTAGTAAAATGTTTAATGCGCTTTTATTTTTTAGTATATCTTCTGGGCTTGTCCATTCTTCTCCAATAATTCCCCAATTGAATTTTCACTCACAACATATTTGCCTTTCATCAAGTATAAATAAACAGAATTTCCTTTAAATTGTCCAGTAAATACATCTCAGCCATTCTACAAACAAATATTAGACCTACTAGTTTACACAAAATCAAAATTAAAAGTCTATATATTAAAATTGGCCAATTGCCTTAAAAAACCTAAAAATGAACCTAAAAAGGGGAAAACCAAAGTCTACTAACATTTTATATCTTTTATATATTGCGTATGCTTCCAGAGACATACTTCCAGGCCATTTCCCCATTATACCCTTGTACCATATCATCCTTTGCAATCAATGCATCATGTTTCTTTGTAATTTGCCACCTCTCTTGTGTAAAATATTCTTTCTTTGTGGCTTATTCAACATCGTCCCTGAGGCCTTAGTTTTGCACTTTGAAATGTTCTGTGCAACATGGTACGCATACCGTCTAACCAAGAACTCAATAACCCGTCCCGAGAACCGAAACCTGTTCCACAAAATACGCTTCATGACTCCATACATCCGGGCCTTTGACCGAGCGTCTCTTCTGTTCCACGATGCAAACTTCTTGTCCTGCTTTTGGTGCCGTTGGACCCTTTCACCATAAATGAGAATCTGTAGTTCATTTCCAATATGATCAATAAGATTTTCAATCTCGATTATGGTTTCGGGATCGATGTTTAATACCTTGGCAACAAATGGCCTTGAAGAGTTATCGTAAATTGTGTTTTCAGTGGTCTTGTGCGTCCGTTTTTGGTATTTAAACCTGGTAAATACACTGTTAGCGATATCGGATTTCGATTCACCCTTATCGTCCTTAATAAGATAGTCATCGTAGCAAGAGAAGCGCGGCGTCTCAAATGTCCCAATGTAGTTTTCAATGACTCTCATGGCAAAGAAATCGTTTTCTTCGATACCGTAGCGTGGTTCTGCCGAGTCATATCCAACATAAAACTCCATCAATTGAGAATGGGTCCATCCAGGTCTTCTGCTCATCAACCATTGAAGGTTGACGTCAACGTCCTTAAAGTTTGCCATCTGGGGCACCTTGGAGTCTGTGGTTTTGATTTGAGCCACTTCACTTTGAGGGGACACAAACGGAGATTGCAAAACGGGATTCATGCCAGTCAATACTACCTCATTTGAATTCTGACTGATTTCCCAGGAATTTGACTTGGAAATGGTGCTTTTAGTGCCCACAACTGCACTGCAGCGTTTTGAACTCTCCATGGGCTCTAGAGCCGCATTGTAAATATCCAACGACCCTGGATCAACTGTTTGAAAGTCCTTAAAGTCTGTAAGATTCCAGTATTGATCACTGGTTTCAATAGGCATATCAAGGTCAAGGCTGGTGTCAAAGGATTGGTCAAATTGACCAAGAGAGTCACCAAAGATGTTTTCAAATATGTCAAGGGAATTGTCAGTTTGAAAGGAATTGTCGGTTTGAAAGGAATTATCAGTTTGAAAGGAGTCATTGGCTTGAAGAAAAGGAGAACTGGGCAGATTGAAAGAGGTGTCGAAGATTTTGAAAGAATCGTTGCCATTATTAAATGATTCAATTCCATCAAAGAACTGAGCCATTTGACTAGCAGCACAAGGACTATTGTCGTTCAATGACACACATCTAGCAAGAGTGGTTTCCATGGGGGAAAGCAAAGGGTAAATCAAAAGATGCGAAAATGGCCTACTTATATTAGCACAAAGACCAAGGAATTCGTGCAATGCACAAACTACAAAAGAATTGACAAGATACAATGCATACATTAAAGGATATTAATGCAGCCAGTTGGCCAGTGCCTAGTCAGGTATAACCGACTTTTGGCCTTCTCGCCAGCCCATGCACTATTTCAACATGCATTACATTTCAACATGAGCACTCTCCAAACAAGGGACATGACAATAACACATGCCTATAACTCGTCTCTCTCTCTGGTCTTCTCTTCGTTCTTTTCCTCGTTCTTTTCCTCCTCAGCCTCGTCATTTTCAACCTCAGCCTTTTCATCGCTTGGAGGCTCGTAGCCTTCAATACCAACCAACTCAGTGGTAAACACCAATGTTGCATCTGGTGGAATCATGCCTCCTGCACCCTGCTTGCCGTATGCCAATTCTGAAGGAATTGTAAGTTTTCTCTTTTCACCAACGCACATTCCAACCAATCCCTGGTCCCATCCCTTGATGACATGTCCCTTTCCAAGTGGGAACTCAAACGGAACACCTCGCGACCATGAACTGTCAAACACAGCGCCAGTATCTTTCAACAGTCCAGTGTAATGGACCTGGATTGTGTCTCCGACTTTTGTCTTTCTCTCACAGTTTGAAACCTTGTGAAGCACGCCGACACGAAGCTTGTCCGCCTGTATTTGTTGGACGAGGAATCCAAGAATTAAGAGATAGATTAACTTGAGCATATTCAATCTGACACAGTCTCAAGCTGACACGATCTCCTTTGTATGTCAACGGTAGGGTAACACAGAAGCCAAGGCGCAGTCCAGAGCGAGATTTCCGTTGAGGTTTCCTTCACAAGAGTTTCTTGATAAAATGAACCAAGCTTCTGTATAAGAAGTCAAAAATACAATGGCAAATCGCAAGATATGATCTTGTCCAGATCAACGAAATCACATGGACATTATCAAAATCCATTTCACAACCTTGTACCATCTTGGCTTCCAAAAACGGCTCGACGTATCACACTGCATATTAATGTTGACCAAACTTTCCCAGCGTCTTATCCTTCACTTCTTGCAGCATCTTATCCTTCACTTTTCGCAGCATCTTATCCTTCACTTTCTATTGTCTAACATTGCATTACCATGCGTTACTCACTCGGGACAATGACATGCTAATTACATCTCAACTTGTGCTGATTCTTGGTCGTGTGAAATTAAAAAGATAAACACCAGCAGATCAACTCACAAATCCCGCTAGTATGGCAAGATAGCACTCTTTACGTAACAAGATCACTTTACACTGGGCAAGATCATTCTGCACTTGACAAGATCAATCTGCACCTTGTTTTCTACCCACTGCAAAGCCAACTTGCACAATACATTTATTCCTTCAGTTTTATTTCCATCGTCAAATACAATTTCCTCTGAAATCAATTTCTGAATCAATTTCTGAATCAAATTTCCGAATCCAATTCTTCGGCCATTGATATCGAATCAACTTGCCTTCTCGACTCGTCTGACAGCTGCTCCGGGTAAGCGGCATCTACATGAATAGATTGTCACGTTGAAAATGCATCATGGGGATTATTGCACAATTTATAAAGAGCAACAGCAACTTGAAAATAGTCTTTAACCAGCTAAACTCTCAGCGAGTACTAGTCCTCGACAGTCTGTTCAACCCTCCTACAAAGGGTCATCTTTCCATTATTTCCCTGGCCCTTCGCCATTATGGTCCAAGCCAGGTAATGTTGATGTTATCAGTCAACAATGTAGACAAGACGGCAAAACCCGAGCTGTTTGATGCACGTGTGGATATGATGAGGCTAATGGCCGAGTATTTGAGCTCGAAATCGGTCCCATCGTCCGTTTGTGTCACCAAATACGGGAAGTTTACTGAAAAGTATAGCCAGTTGAAGCACGAAATCCAGGGGGTAGAGGAATTTGTGTTTTTAGTTGGCCAGGACACAATTGTGCGGATATTTGATCAGAAGTACTATTCCTGTCCCGTTTCAGAGGCTCTAAATGAGTTCATGTTGGGAAGCAGTTTGTTTTCCATGGGCCGAAACGGCGAAAACGGAATGGAAAGCGTGCCGTTGCAATGGAGAGATAAAGTTGTTTTTGAAGAGCACGACGACCAGGAAATGTCCAAGGTGTCATCTTCTATGGTCCGAAGTTTGATTGGGAGAGGTGAAGTGGACAAATTGAACAGCTTGTTGATTGATAGTATTAAGAAGGAGATTTTGGACAAGAATTACTACAAAAGTGAGTAGCTGCGATCCTCCAATTTACTGCTTGGACCCATGGGAAGAACTTGAGACATGACTACATGCTTGGATGTGTATATGGATAGCAATCTGAAAACAAGTTATGTTGGTCCGACATGCAAAGTGAATTGTATAGCTCTGAAAACCAAAGGATATTCTGTGAGATACGAAACGGGTATCTTCTCTTTGAAATAGTCGTGTGCATAGTGTTATACTCTTGTTATGTAATCGTTATGTAATATCGTGAAATGACACCATTGCCAAGGACATTTCCAACCTTTCAATGTCATCTGAGACTGTCAAATCTTACTATTATCTGGGAATAATAATGTTTAAGACATTTTAAAAATTTATGTAGTAAAATATCACACTTTTAAATCCCAAACCGCCTCTGAGACATTTTCACTAAATACATGCGCCTTCCAACATGGTAACTCAACAAAAACATCATGACAAGAAGAACACTTAAGAGAAATTTGCCGTATATGGTATTGTAAAATATTTTTGCAGAAATAAATTAACTAAATGGGAAATAATTTTTTTAAGACCATTATGTTACCATAAACTGTAGTAATTGGATCCTGGGAGAGTTTTCGCCATGACAAGTATAAAAAGAGAGCTTTCTGATTAAATAGTCCAACCAATTTAAAATGAACTTTCAAGCAATAATAATTAGTCTTGCCGCTGCATTTACTGTCACTGCTCTTTCTGAACAAGACCAAAGAAGCACACTGACTCTTTTACCACCTTCAACTTCCTCTTTAGATATTTCTGCTTCAGATATTTCTGCTTCAGATATTTCTGCTTCAGATATTTCTGCTTCAGATATTTCTGCTTCAGATATTTCTGCTTCAGATATTTCTGCTTTGGACATTTCTGGTGATCTTGCTTCGCATTTCTCTGCGCCAGCTAATGGTTCTATTGACGAGAGTGTTTTAAGAAAGATTACTGGTTATCGTCCTCGTCCTCGTCCTGCTCCTCGTCCTCGTCCACATAGTCGTCCTGCTCCTCGTCCACATGGTCATAGTACTCGTACACATCATCCTGCTACTAGTTCAGATGTTCCTGCTACTAGTTCAGATGTTCCTGCTACTAGTTCAGATGTTCCTGCTACTAGTTCAGATGTTCCTGCTACTAGTTCAGATGTTCCTGCTACTAGTTCAGATGTTCCTGCTACTAGTTCAGATGTTCCTGCTACTAGTTCAGATGTTCCTGCTACTAGTTCAAATGTTCCTGTACCAAAACAGGGATGGTTTAGTACTGTTGAAGAGATTCTTGAGAGTGGGGAAAGTGCTGTTAATATTGTTAAGCAAATCGTCGACCTCGTTCATAGTATCGAAGGTAAATGCTAAAATTCAAGCAGCTAGAAATTAACCTAATGCAATTACTACTGGTTAGTATTGTATATGAATCAATAAAACAAATAGATATCAAGTCATTATTATATGGTACGAAACTCTGATCATCGATTATTTTTAATCCTTGATTTGTCTTCTTTTAATACAGTCTACATCTCCTCCTGTAAGTCCACTATCGTAGTTTATAGGTGTACCTTGAATAGACATAATAATAATATTTATTTTTGTATTTAGCTATATATTGTCTCCGGCATTACGGTTATTCGACAGATATATTTTCACTCAAGAACATCCTGAGGTAGCATTGCTGTTGAAGAAAACCCTTCGACAACCCTCACTTGGTTGCTTGGGATTAAAATCTTCAATGGGAGCAGTCGTATTGTCGGTACTTAGTGCTTGTATTGATTGTGTGGGAAGCCTGATCACCCTTGTTGTCGAATGTGACCGCTGAATCTCATCATGTGTTGGAGGAATCATATTCCAACACATTCTGGTAGAACTCAATGTGTGATAGAATTCGAGCTTCTAAGAGCTCTGAACATCGGAGGTCATGTATGATGGAGGGGGAGTGAATCCGGCATCTGTTGCACTTTGGGTAATCATTGCCAAATAGTTTAAGCAACGAGCCGTCTGTGAGGCTTTTTCCACTGAGTAGTTGTGATGCCAAACTGAGGATTGCCTTGAGACCTGCAAGCGCTTCCGTGAGGAGGAGCTTGGTTCTGTCTCGGTGCACTTAGATCGGCATGGCGCTGATTTTGCGTGTATTTCTATAGTGACTTGGAAGTGAGTCACTGGTTGAGGTGACCATTTCCTGTCACTCTTTGGTAGCCGTGTCTGAGGCCATTTTCTTGAGCAACTGGATGTGGGACCGCTGTAGATCTTGTATCGGTGGTGGGTCGTCTTCGAGTCGCTGTTCCTCTAGTGTAAAATCAGCTCGTTGTTCAAGTAATTGGGCGACTGCATCAAACGTTCTGATATCTGGGTTGTGGGGGGCTGTTGCCTGTAACATGTCCTGGATAAGAGGGCGCTTGTGAATTGTGATTCTCGTGCTTCCATTGATCGTGGTTGAATAGACATAAAATAAAAGCAAACTGTAAACTACGTAATTGTTTGTTTTTTTCCTTTAGGATTTGGATAACCGAATTGGGTTTTACTAGATAAAGATATCCATCTGAATTGGTCTTGTGATCGTTATGATTGCAGCGAAATGTCGGCCTTCTTGTAGAGAACGCCAATCCTTCTAAGAGGTTGTTGTCCATTAATCAGACAGTGGTTAGTTAACCACAACAGTATATGGACAGCACTCTGAAAACAAGTTATGTTGGTCCGACATGCAAAGTGAATCGTATAACTCTGAAAACTAAAGGATGTTCTGTGAGATGCGAAACGGGTATCTTCTCTTTGAAATAGTCGTGTGCATAGTGTTATACTCTTGTTATGTAATCGTTATGTAATATCGTGAAATGACACCCTTGCTAAGGACATTTCCAACCTTTCAATGTCATCTGAGACTGTCGAATCTTACTATTATCTGGGAATAATAATGTTTAAGACATTTTAGAAATTTATGTAGTAAAATATCACACTTTTAAATCCCAAACCGCCTCTGAGACATGTTCACTAAATACATGCGCCTTCCAACATGGTAACTCAACAAAAACGTCATGACAAGAAGAGCACTTAAGAGAAATTTGCCGTATATGGTATTGTAAAATATTTTTGCAGAAATAAATTAACTAAATGGGAAATAATTTTTTTAAGACCATTATGTTACCATAAACTGTAGTAATTGGATCCTGGGAGAGTTTTCACCATGACAAGTATAAAAAGAGAGCCTTCTGATTAAATAGTCCAACCAATTTAAAATGAACTTTCAAGCAATAATAATTAGTCTTGCCGCTGCATTTACTGTCACTGCTCTTTCTGAACAAGACCAAAGAAGCACACTGACTCTTTTACCACCTTCAACTTCCTCTTCGGATATTTCTGCTTCGGATATTTCTGCTTCGGATATTTCTGGTGATCTTGCTTCATATTTCTCTGCGCCAGCTAATGGTTCTGTTAACAAGAGTGTTTTAAGAAAGACTACTGCTTCACATGGTCATACTATTGACAATGGCAAGAAATTGTTTAAAATTATTAAAGAGATTTATAAGGGTGGGGAAAGTGTTATTAATCTTGCTACGGAAATCGTCGACCTCATTCAAAGTATCGAAGGTCAATGCCAAAATTCAAGCAGCTAGAAATTAACCTAATACAATTACTACTGGTTAGTATTGTATATGAATTAATAAAACAAATAGATATCAAGTCATTATCATATGTAAATTTTAATTATAATATCAGGAGCCCATAAGCAGGCAATGGAAAATCAGATTAATGAATAATCAGCCCTATGCATTGCGATGCTCCACCAACATGTGATTGCAAAAATCCATCATAAGCAGACAATTTATAGGGTACGAAACTCTGATCATCGATTATTTTTAATCCTTGATTTGTCTTCTTTTAATACAGTCTACATCTCCTCCTGTAAATCGACATATTATGTCACTCGTGTACCACAGTTCAAAATTCGGTAGACATTTTCAGAGATGGAAAGGTTTTTGCATAGCAATGGTTGCAATTTGTCTCCCAAAAATTACGCTTCCATATATTATTTATTTCCCAATGAGATTTTTTGTACTTCAAGCACTCACTGAAATACTCCATCAAAATAAGTTACCCGGTCTTATGACATGAGGGAAATTCATGGACATGTCAAGAGTACAACTGAGCTAGTATGGCTGGTAATGTGAATTATTGCAATAGAATTTTCCATAGTTGAAAATATTATAACTGAATGATGTATAGTTAACCAAATATCTAGACAAGACTCCGTATAGACCCAATAGTATTTATTGGTATTATCATTGGACACTCTACGAATAAATATTCTATTCTATTATCATTGGCATCATCAATAACTTGGGTTTTATTATCGCAGTTTAAATTATTAACTCATAATTTTTTGAATTGATTGGTATTATACTATTCATATTATTTCGCACGACCCAACCGTGATATTCTTGAATGGTTAAAAGTCAACCATCAATATCGTGACGCATTGGTCTGAGCACAATTAGCAATCTTTTACAGTATCCATTACTTTATTTTTGCATAAATGTTTGTGAATTTAATTTGATTGTGTTGTGGTCCATGGGCTTTTGAGTTGTTATTTTTGTGAAATCTACGCTTTCCTGCCTTAAACAATGTTTAATTTACTTGAATTCACCCAGTTTTCCGGACTAACTCGGCACTTTGGCTTAAATATTTTGCAGAATTCTTTTAGAAGACTCTTCAATGTTTGGAAAAATGAGTCTTCTATAGCGTTGATTTCTACGTTGCTTGCAGGACTAATATTGATATTTCTCACAAAAGAAATTGGTAAGGTAGCAAAACCTCGGGATGAACCAAAGCATTTACAAGAACGATATTTTGACGAAAAAATATTTTCAAATTTCACTGCCTTATTACACCAATTCAGGGCCAATAATGAGAGGAAAATCAATCAGCTCACTATTGATTTTGTCAACATGGCAAAGCAAATGAAGATTAAGAAGCCAAATAACGTGTCCACAAGAAGGCCTGGCACTCAAGTTGATTTTAGAGCCTCATTGTTAAACTCTCCCACCAGGATACGCAAATCCTCCAACGGAATTAGCGATACAAAAACATGCTTTTGGCCTTCTTCCAGGTCTCTAAAAAATGAGCCAAGTGAATCTGTGGAATCTACTTCGCCAAGAGTGCAAACCAATAATATATCACCATTAATTTCACCAGTCATGCCGAATCATTCACCAGTAAAGTCTCCACAAAGTCCAGCCAGATCAAAGATGCCTAGGATCCCCGGGTCTCCAAATACTAGGCAAAAGTACTATATATGCCCAAAAGTGGAGAGGCTACTAAACGATAAAACTTACACTTGCAAAAATTATTTGGACGAAATCTTACCCACTGAAGTAGACTATCGGGAGGATATTGAAATTACCGTGGTCAGCTCAGATGTAGTGCAGTTGTTTTCGAACTTGAAGCAAAGAGAGACTGAGTTTACTTGGAAATTGCAAATGAAGTCGTTGGAAAAATTGTCATCAATATGCCGAAAAAATCCATGTGGGCAAATTGCCAAAATTATCATTGCCGAATATGGTGCTTGTTTCATTTTCATTTACAATTTAATTACTACCAACAGAACACAGCTTCTAAAGAGGATAATTTTTATGGTTCGTGATTTGGTCATGTCGTTTTCAGAGACGCTTAGTGACCAATTATTAAGTAATAACTTTCTTCTTTTGTTTAATTTATCATATGGCAATATTATGAAGAAGTCCTTTATACGGAATGGCTGCAAAAAGAGTATTTGTGAAATGATTGGGGCTCTTGGGGAGGAAAAGATGAGGAGAGTAGTCCAGTTATTAGTCAAGCCGGCGACTATAAAGAACAGATGCAGTATTTTTGTTTACGAATCTTGGAGATTGATGGCGGTGAAACACTATATGATAGTCATGTACAATTCTGACTTGCAGTGGTACTTGGACGAGTTGAAACTATACTTTGAAAGCTTGAGTTCAATGCTGGCTTGTAATAATGAAGTTCGCAAGGAAATGGAGCAAATATTTTTGGTCTCAAAGCGACTTAACCTTGATTTAAGCGTATTTGACCGAGTGTTTTATCTTAAGATGAGGCAAAAGCTGGATGGAAGATAGGCCAAGTGATATTGTTGGCTTTTCTAGAGTTGTGATACAATGATTAGTAAATTACCGTGCAGGATGCAAAAATGCGAATGTCAGGAAAGTCATGAAGTGATGAAATACAAGTGGAGTAGGTTAGTCGTATGCTGCCGGAAAGCACAGGTGTTTTCAAAAAAATCTGTTTAAAATACAAGTGACTGAGGTGAAATGACGTATTCGATTTTGTCAGTGGCATATGATTGTGTGAAGTATATTCTCACCAATTTGATATTTTCGACATGAGGCAATCTGGATATTGCCATACTATTGGAATTGAAGACGACTGAGGACAGTTTTTAGTGTGTGATTGAAAGATTGGGAGCTCCGTATTGTCAGATTTTCTTTATTATGTGGTATTCACAAATACTGATGACAGAATAGCATAACTGGATTCGCAGGTAGCAAACGAGGATTGAGAAAGCAAACTGGTCTTGAGCAGTCACACTAGCAACGAAGCTAGGAGGAAATAGCAACGGAGATTAGAATACTATACTCTTAGCACTAATTTGTAATGTAGACATTTTATCCAGAACACTAATTCATGATGTACACATTTTATCCATGGACAATGGCTAAAGTAAAGCTTCCAGCAAACTCATACGTGACCAATAGTAACATTGAATTTCTCCTATACCACTTGGACACTGACGGTCTACGCAACTAACAAACGTATATCACTATATATCCTCACTATCTTATGCAATTGTTTTCCAAGTCGACAAACTTGGCGTGGTGGTGTGGAACGACGAAGGAGCAAACTTGCCTGTGTCGTTGTTGGTCTGGTTCCGAGGCTGGAACAAGCCCTTCATGATACCCGAGTCAAAGGACTGGCCAAAGGAGTCTGGCAAGAACTTTGATCCGACAGCCGGAGCGGCAATCAACACGACATACATCACCAAGACCAAGAAGTACAAAGTGGTGTAACGTCTGACCATCCGCTTTCTGAGTTTCGACTGCTTGAGCGAGTAGATTGGTGGGCGAATTTGCTTGGAAGGTTTCAACCAGAACAACAAGGTACTGTGCCAGCGGTCTGCCAATGGAATACACAACACTGGGAACTGGACAAACAACAAGAGGTGGCCCAAGAGGAAGTCTGCGGCAAACTCCGACATTTCAATCACCTTGGCACACAACTCTCTTGCTGGTTGAGAGATGGCCATCCATCCCAAACCGGATCCGACCCACTTACCGGTCCAGAAGGCCAAGTTTGCGTGGTCGTTCTTGAACTCTCTGGTCAACATGGTGACGGTCATGAGCTTGAAGAGGAATCTGTCAATGTAGATCATGGCATTGAGACCAATCAACATCTTACTGAAGTTGAATCCCTCCAACACCCACATGACAATGAAGAAGATAATGTGCACCACAACCGCAATTCCATGAGCAATTCCAGCAGTGACAGCACCGGTCTTCTTGCAACAAAGTCCGCAGATTGGACCCGCGCAACAGGAAATCGCCATCACAAAGAAACATACACCAAGGTTGATCACCACTGGAGCCAAGGCACAAATGGCAACACGCAAAGTAGCATTGACTGGACTGGCGCCCTTGACTCCTGTTTGTGCGTTGATGAACGTGTAAGCCACGAAAACACCAGCGGCGTAAATGGCAGTTGGAATGACGTCAGCAAAGAAGATGTTCGATCTGTGGGCACGAGGAGCGTCACCAGCGGCTTTTTCCGAAGGCTCGCCCAAGACTTTCCGCTTGAAACCAGTGATCCGCGAACGCGACATTCTGACGTAGCCGATCCACGAGTTCTTGTGCCACTTGCCGTTACCACGCGACAACCACCGAATGAAGTCACGGTAATCAATGAAAAAGTCTTGCCAAGCAAACTGGTGAGGGTTGAACACAAATGGAGACAACATCAACGACGAGAGCGATGCCCAGAACCACAAAAGAGCCGGTTGCCAGTGAGCAACCGTACCAAAGAACAACAACAACATGCACCGAGCACCCATGTAGATGGATGACTGGGCAAAACGGGAGTAGAGCACGGAAAATGGAATTCTGGCAGTGGCAAAACCACGACCAGTGGCAATATAACGGGCACCGCCCACAGACAAGTCAGAGGCAATAGAAGACGCGTAAATCTGAGCAACAAACACTTCAAACATTGGCGACAACGACACAAAGTGGCGCACCAACCGACTGACAGCCTTCCACAATCCCTTTTCAATCAACTCCTGAACAAACAATGGGATGAACGAGATGAAAAACACAATGAAGATGGACAAGGTGTAACGACGCACCCAGTCGATTGCCGGCATAAGATTGTAGCAACCAGTTGGGATTTGTCGATCAGTCAATGGCGTGTTCTTGTTGTATGCACAAATAATGGCCTCATGTGCAAGCGAGTTCAAGTTGACAAGCGTAAGAATGAAAATCTGCAACGACAATTGAATAAACAAGTTATTGACGTGGAAACCAGGGTGCGCATAGTAGAACGACAAGAAACGGTCCAAAGGCAATTGAGTTCCAAGGTAGTAGTACTCACGACTCAACATCTGCTCACCCATACCAGCACCAATCTTGGTGGTGAAATTCAAAATCGAACCAAAACCCATATCTCTTCCCTTACCACACTGGTAGTAGTCACAATGCTTGATTCTACCTCCACGCAACATCGCATTCATACCAGCATAAATATCCTCGTTCAAATGCAATCCCTTTTGACCCTTGGAGACACCTCCACGGGTAGTCATGTACACAGCGTTCAAGAAATCAGGATGTCCATAATGCAACTTACCACCAATCTGCGCCAACACACGGTGGAACAACGTACCAAAAGTCTGCTCCTTACCAGCAGCAATGTCACCAAGAATACCAGTGTTTTCAGAGAAAATGTACTCACGGGCACCGACAATAGCAACTGGATGTGGGTTCACCTGGTCCTTCTCCAAGTTGTGGGCATATGGATTAGTAAACTCAGTGTTCAATTCCTCAAACTCGGCCAACACACTTCTGATCTTCAAACATTCCTCAAGATAGTTGTCCTGATTAGCGTCGACCAACTGAATGTACTCTCCACGGTAAAAGATAAGCGCATGGTTTTGATTGTCGGACTTACCGTCACCAATAATTGGATTACCAGACAATTGAACACGGAACTTTGGTCGTCTTCTGCCATTCTCCATCAACTCACAGTGTCCGTCAATAACAGCAGAATAGATACGTGGCTCTTCACCCTCGTTCAATGGTGGTTCTTCATCAAGGTAAGCAATCTGGAGGTCAGGGTAGGCACGGAGCAAAAACTCGGCATTCTCCATTTCTTCCGGTTTGAATTTGGCCAAACGTTGCATAGAAACAAGGAACTTGAACTTTCGGCGAGCCATTCTCTCCAATTCCTTTTCCAATCCTTCAGTGTTTCCACCGTACATTTGCACAATCTCAGGGTTCTCAACACGGTACAACAACTTAATGGCACGAGCATAATTCATCATTCCAGAAACCGTTCTGTACAATGTCTGGGCACGCAACGACGCCCAGATCCGGGTTCTCAAAGTGTATTCTGGCGCAGCAGACTTGAAACCAATACAGTAGAATGGCAAATCGTCAATCTGGGACTTCAAGTGCGAGTCTCCGTCGTCCTTCTCCTGGTCAGATCCGTTCTCATAAGCAGCAGTTTCCTCGGCCAAAATCTTTGTGTCCTTGACAAAACAATCCCACTCAACAGGATGCAACTGCTTCAAGTACTCCAACAACGTAACTCGAGAAAACTGGTCGTCCTCACGGATAATCTCACGCAACGAAAGCAACATCTTCTCAGAGTAGTGAGGAGTGAACACCGTGAAAGTAGGCATGTTCTCCACTGGCAATGGTTCAGGAATAGGTGTGGCAAGAGACTGGGCAAAGAAGGTGATTCTCCGTTCGGCCTCGGAATTCTTTGGGTAAAACTCGGTCTCAAAGTTGTTATCGTCTTGGGATACAAAGAAAGTAGGAGCTCTAAGTGTTCTCTTACCCTCAACCTCACTTGGAACTTGGTGGTACAACAACTTTTGCACGTGGTCGATAGCCAACAAGTGTTCACGGTACATGGAAATGACAATGGCGTTCCAGACTTGGGAAATGAGCACCTTTGGCTTGTACTTGATTTCCATATCAGTAGTAGCCAAGACCTTGGAGTAGATACGTTTTGGAAGACGTGTAAAGATGTTTCTCCATGGGGTAAGAATAGAGATACCAAGGTAGAACGACTTGCCAACCGAGAAGATACAGCAACAGATAATGTACCACATGTACGTGTCCAAGAAGAACAAGATAAAGTCGGTGAAGTACATCATACCAAGCACAATTTGCGACTGGTACATGCACAATTTAGCTCCCCACCAAACCTCACCAACACAACGCATGTGCATAGTGGCCAAGTTTCTGATTGGATCTCTGATAGAAAGAGTCAAGAAGAAGTACGATTCGACAAACTTGGCCGTAAACACCACTACCCAAAGGAGGTACGACATCCACATGTCAATGCCCTCCAACTTGTAAAAGTTGGCAGTAAAGGTTTGCGAGGACATGAAACGACGAGACGATTTGTTCATGTAAGATGTGAAAAGCCCACCCAACGGCATGATTGTAAAGAAGACGATGGTGACAATGGCAACAAAGAAGACGATCACGGAAATGATATGAGCAATCTTCGAATAGACGTCCAACTTGTTGTAGAAAAAGATGAACACCACCGGCCCAAGATTAACAATGAGGATCAAAATAAGGAACATGAAACGACGAGTAAGATGCTGAGCCCCGGCCCATTTACGAGGAACAAACATCCACTCAAAAATCGTGGCGAAAATCTGGACTAAACAGGCGACAGTACCACCCAAAGCGGCACTGGCCCATCTATACTCTGGAGTAGGCTGGTTGTTGACCAACTGGGTGTAGTTTTTGGTGTACAACGCTGGGGAGTTGTAGGCAGTGTACATCCAGTAGATCGATCCGTGAATGACCCAGATACGGTTGAAGTTGGTGATCAAATGCAACCAAGTCCGGATTTCCTTGTAGGTCTTGAAGAAGACGTTGTTCCAGCCGACCTCGTGCAACTTGAAGAACCGTTCCTCGGACGGAACGTCAATGAGTCTCGATCCGTCCTCCAAGATGATCCGGGCGATACCCTCAGGGTACCAGAACAACTGGTTCACGTCGTCATAACCAATGACCTTGTTGTGGTCCTTCTCACGCTTGACAAACTTCCCGTCCAAGACCTCGTACAACTGATTTCGGAGGAACGTGTAAATCGGGGTGATGATCCGGTTGAGATAGTCGCCCTCTGGAACTGGCTCGCTGCGGTTTGCTGCTGCAGGAGACTTGAGGTAGTCCAAAGCACACTTGAAAATAAAACACAATGTCTCCGGAGTAAAACGCACCTGGTTAGCCTCACCCCAACACAACAAGTACAAGGCAATCTGGCGGACCTTTTCAATAGGAGAGAGGTTGTTCATCTCCGACTTCCAGCGGTACTCGGCACCCTCCAACGAATCGTCTTGCTCCAAAGTCTGCTGCGCCTCGGGATTGTTTCCGTCCTTTTCCAAGGCCTTTTTCGCCTTCTTGGCCTTTTTGGACGCCTTCTTGGCCTTTTTGGAAAGGTTGCCAAGTGACATGTTGCGGAATCCGACCTGGTCGTCCAAATCCAAATGAGCAGCAAAGTACCACTTCTTGTAGTTGGCGGAATCACCACCAATGTAATCGGCATGGAGCGACAAAAGCGCCTGACTAGGAGACATCCGAGAGGAACGCGAGTCAAGCAACGTCATGAAATGGTCAAACATGTTACGCATCGAGTCGCGCTGGAACCCAAACTTGTTGGTGAGATCAATAAACACGTCCTCAATGTCCTCCAACTTGACTGGCGCCTGGTTGTCGGCGGTCCACGCTGGATAAGGATCGGTAGGAAGCGACGGCATGTATCCCCCATCGCCCTCATATCCTCCGTTGGCACCATAGATTGGAGTGCTGGTTCCAGACAGACGCGGATCATTGTAACTCATTTGCGACGGAGTATACTGGGTGCCGTAGTCGTACCCAGGAGTGCCCGGCTGCCCGTTTGGACCATACGAGAAGTCGGAAAATGCCTCCTGCTCGTTGCCTGATGGAGTCATGCCACGCTGGTTCGGATCGTACTGGTCGTAATACTGGCCGTCTTGCGACTGGTCGTAGTACTGACCCTGGTTGTCGTAGTACTGTCCTTGGTTCTCATACCCTTGGTCATAGTACCCGTTACTTCCGTCTCCCTGATAGTACTGATCTTGCCCATAGCCCTGCTGCTCGTAACCTTGCTCAGGAGGAGGAGGGTTTTGCCCGTTCTCGTGCCCCTGGTCGTAGTAGCGATTATCGTGGTAGCCAGACATGTTTCTAGAGCGTCCAAAATAACGAATGTGTAGTCTCGACTCTAGAGCAATAAGCTAACGTAAATCAGAAAAGAAGAAGAAAAAAAACTTCTATAGGGGGAACGCCAAAAGCAACGTGGGCGGGTAACTCTCTTGCAGGGGGGCGTATACCTTCATCCCCCGGAAGCACGCGGATCTCGGTTGAAAAACTCTTGTCAGTTTGAAAATTACCCTTGGCAAACTTATAGTGGCACACGTGATGACACCGCCTCTACGCAGGGGTCCCGGGCTAGTCTAGCGCGATCTGGCTCTACCAGATTTATTTCGTTTTTTTTTTTTTATTTTTCACCATATGTTTATATTCTGGATTGTTTGCCTGTTATCTTCCTGTTATTTTTTTCCAGCCGTTGTTGTTTGGTGGCCTTTTTTTTTTCTTCCGTCCTGCTGCTGGCTGATTCAAGAGATCAAGGCTGCTGGAATATGCATGAAAATTTTCCTGCGCCTTCATTGGCCGTCGGAACCTGAGACATGCGTCCTCTCGAGCAACCGTCCAGCCAATTTAACCCAACTTTGCTTGATTAATTTATTCATATAGTGTCATCCACCACTACCACGCTACTTTTCATTGTACTGTCGTGTATTTTCGTAATCCTCTTCCATGGTCTTGGCACGGTGTCACTCTTGCTTGGAAGCTGCTCAATAAGACGTTTCAGGGCAAGGTTTATGCAGTCATTAGAGGCAAGAGAAGTAAAAACGAGACAAAATCATAACAATAGAAGTTAACAGAGAATTCTGGTATCTTGTGTTGACCATTTGCACTCGTTGCAAAAAATACATACACCTACAATTTTTGGACAACGTGGCGTGATACACGGGAATGGGCTTGAGGTAATCTGACCTAGACTAGAATATCTGCGACTAAGAGCTACCCTAACAGCACTCTAAAGCCACCCTAACAGCACCCTAACAGCACTCTAACAGCACTCTAAAGCCACCCTAACAGCTACTCTAAAGCACCCTAACAGCAACTCTACAAGGCCACTCTACAAGGCCACTCTACAAGGCCACTCTAAAATTGCAAATCTAACATGGCCACTCTAAAACTGCAAATCTAAAATCGTTACTCTAACATATCCACTCAAAAAGACTATTCTAAAAGGCTATTCTAAATCTGGAAAGCTAACATGGCCACTCGGAAAAGCCACACTACTGTGTCACCTGCAAAGCACAGTATACACTGACAAACTAAAAATAGTTCCAACCCTCGCTATTGTCTTGAAACCCAAACTTGTAAAAACAGCCACTGGGATTGTTTCAGAGTGGCCAAGTCAGTGTTCTGCCAAGTTGGGTATTATTCTGGCACACCGTGTGATATTAATAGAATCCATTGGATGGCCAAAACCGGCACAGAAATTCCAAACTCCGTATCGTGTTGTAACTTTCCCATATCGGCCCTATACACTACCCGATTCCATCCCACCTCCACCCATCCTGCGAAAAAATGACACCGCGTTCTATAATAATATTTGTTTTACTTTTCCATAAGAGGACTGATTATTACGACACTCGTTCCATGTTATTGTCTTTTACGTGTCACTAATACTGTCACTTTTTTCATTGCTGTAGTATGCAGTGTCTCTATAATGACAACGCAATACTTGGAAATTAACCAAGATCCGCTAAATTGACTGCAATTACATTACAAACTATACGAAAATGACGCCAAAAAAAATACATGAAAACAGTAATACAGCCAAATCAAGCCTTTCTAGGTAATGAAAACAGCAACACAGCCAAATCACGTTTTTCTAGATAACGAAATCTTGACAACGCCCTTGGACGACGTAAAATCCTCATTAAATGTAAACTGCTCTCCGGATTCATCAAGAATACCCGCTTTCTTCAAAGAATGCAAGCTTCGCTTCACCACATCGTGCGGATCAGCATCACCAGTCCCACAACTATCCAGAAACTTCATCCGAGCCCCGTCCAGTCCCACAGTCAAACCATGTTTTCCAGGACACAATTCCAGCAAAACCTCACGGTACGTCCACAGGTCACGGTCATTATATAGCAACAACACACAAGCAATACACGCGTCCGTCTGGATTTCTATTTGCCCTTGAGAGAAATTGAACTGCAAAGTAGCTTTGCTGAGAAACATGTTCCAGCACAACTTCCGGTGTCTGTTCCGTTCATCAAGCATATATGTATGGTTGAAATGGGAAAAACTGTATTTCAACAGCAGCGGAAGTTTTAGCGAAAAGTTCTTGGACTCAAAACTAGGCCAGGTGTGTTCGCTAAGAACAAGCCCATCAAACTCATGATTTAACGCAGAGTCCGAGCTGGAATCAAACGTCTGAGGATACCGCTGAAAAGCCTGGTTAGCACTCTCAAATGCTTGCTCTGAAACCCTCGTCACCTCGCTCTTGATATCGTCAATCATGGAAGTGACAGCCTGCATCTTTTCCGTAAAATCTATATCGGTATCGACCTTTGAAAACACACACTGCTCAAGATCGTATCGCCGTAATGTGTCGCTACTAAACTCTATATAGTCTCCCAAAAACATGTAGAAGCACCGTCTCTCAACGAAAATCCGATTTGCCAACTGGTCCCTGTCATCATAATACGCCAACAATCGTCGCGCAAGAAACATCTTATAATAGCTCAGGTATATAGATACCTTGCCCGGATGTACATGTCGAAGAGCCCACCGCACAATATCAGCCAGCTGCAACTTCTCATCCACCAACGAATCGCAGTATCGAACCAACTCCAAAACTAATTCGTTATTATTGAGCCCAAACATCTTAGTAAATGCAACGTCAACGATATCAACCATTCCTATAGAAAGAGCAATATCTGTACACTGCTGATAAAACTGGTACACTGATTTGATCATATGCTTATCTTTGGCCCGTTTCCGCGCAACAATAAATGCCACAAGCCGCACACGAACCTCTTCTGCGTATGAGCCCTGGAATGCTGACTCTGAGGTTGGGTCAAACAGCTGAATGTATTTATGCACCTGGTGCAAATTATTAAAATTGTCCGCGACCACGCGTCGCAAATTGCGAGTTATTGCCTTTTGTATTATCACAGATGACACCTCCTGCTCAAACGAATCTTTTTTTTCTTCGTGAGCAATATAGATTTGGTAATGCCGGAACTCGGGCACATCTTCCAGGATCAATTTCACAATCTCCAACTGCTTTTCAGCCAGTTCAAGTCCATTGGGAATTTGTTCTAGACACAGAATGTACCACTGTGGAAAATTTCGCTGGGTTCCGTGGAAGTTCAGCAGCACGTGATCCAAATGGCAAAGTACACGAAGAGCATGTACAACCAGCAGAAAATTGGATCCGTCCTTATGGAACAAAGATAGTGCATTCTCTGTTGCATGGACCATACTGGCGTACCCATGCTGGTATAAAAGACAGCTTCCCAATTCCATAATCGTAGGTCTTGATTTTGAGCCATAGAGGTAGTTTCGGTCGATATAAGCAAATAAAATCATAACAGAGTTGATCACACGAAATACAGAATCAACTGTATCCAAACACTGTGGCAATTCAACTTGAAAACAATGCGATTTTCCCAGTATAAACTTCTCCAAACTGCTTCGAAGAAGCTCATACAACTGCTGCAGAAAATTATTGAGACAGAGTATTTTGACTAGCTCGGTCAGTTTTCGCACATTTCTAACGGACTGACCCGTTAGAATTTTCTGCAATTCTGAATCTAGAGCTGATATATATGTGCTGAGGTCTGTAATTTTGCACTAGGGAGGAAGATGGATAATGTATTTCGGTCATGTGATGATGATTTTGATCACGTGGTATATGTATTATCATAGGGAAGGTTAACATTTACAAGAAACACACTACTAAACTACAATTTTTTCTTAGTATTGTCCTGGTAACTATTAGTACTGTGTTTTTGATAATTTTTAATCTTTTCTTAATAACATCTAATTCTTTCTTGGAATATATTAGGCTGTCTTGAAAGCTGTGTTAATACTCGTTCATCTCAGAACTTCTTGTATGATATTTTTTTGATTTCCATAGTCTTTCTGATCCCTATTATTCAAAAGTAAATAAATAAAATTATTATATATATTATAGGTCACCACTAGCGATAAATTACTGTATCACTATTTTTGAAAATTACAGATTTTCAAATTATATCGAATTATATGTACATTCCGCAATGAGTGAAACAGCAATGAAAACCAGATAAAACAAAGAAATCACAAAAGGTAGATAGACCCATAAACAGAGATAAAAAAAACAGGTAAGACAATGAAATCACAAAAGGTAGAGAGACCCATTACAATGGAATTCTTTCTTAAAAAAATATGTAGAACTGTTTCAAACGTAGGAAGTCAAAATTTGAACAGTCTATATAGTAATGACCTCCAAATTTCAAAAAGTACAGCAACACACATATCAGCAACAGGACTACTATAATTAATACAACAAATATTTGATACTATTGTCGTTAAATCTAACAAGTGACTCTTACTGCAAACACGTGATCTATTAGAATAGATCTAAAAAACTCCGCGACGGGGAATTGAACCCCGGTCCTCCACGCGACAAGCGGAAATTCTAGCCACTAAACTATCACGGATGATTTGTTTGTATATAACATTCAATATCCTAAATCGCCAGGATATTCAATATTACCTCTATAAAATAACTATTCCGAGGGGATAGAGGAACTTACAATAATGTTGGTTATAATAAGCTAAGATGGAATTTCTTCCAAAAAGTGCCTTCCGCTTATAGCAGGTTTCCCAGCTATTTATATTATTCTATATGGTGGAGGTGTTCCATTGTCTTGTGTCTGGTGGAGGCGTAAGAATCCTTTTTAGGACGGTCTCGGCCTTCTTTTGTCCTTAATAGGAAAGAGCATGTCTGACTCTTGGTGCACGTGACCTAAAGACGTACCCTCACAAGGATTATACCTTGTTCACCGAGCGTCCCGGTCCTCTTCCTACTGTTCATTGCATGTTGTATGCATTCACGTGTCATTCACGTGTACCTTCTATACTCCAGAGGAGAGGTACCGGGGATTGCCCGTTACATTGTAAATTTTAGATTTGATTACTAATCTTAAACATTGTGAATCACATGACTCAAATGAAAGTTTCTTACATGTTCGGAATGGGCAATTCCATGATTAGTAAAAGAGTTAGGCAAATAACGAAGCAAGAGCTGTTAAATGAAACGGATAAATGTTATAGAATAGTAGTCATGCAATGAATCTACTTTTTAGGCTCCAGTGTGGTACGAGAATCCGCTACCATGGTAGCGAAAGTCAGACGGATGCGAAATTTGAAATCACTAGCCAACGAGTTTGAATCTGTAGATCCAGTGTATAAGAAGCCATTAATAATTCCTAGTAGGGACTGATTAGAGATTTATGGTAAGGACACAGAGAATTTGAATCCAACATACAACAAGCGGCTTATAGCTAGCAGTTTTGTAGCAGAAAACAAGTACATGTCAGCCAGGCAAACAATGATACATTGTGGAAAACAATATAGCCATTTTCTGAGACTATGTAAGGAAAGGTCATCTGCCACAAGTTGCGACAGAAAACCTTTTTATCTTGACATGTCTAAGTTATGTTTGATCTGTTTAAACCCTATTTTCAAAATAAAGTTGGCGGACTGTAAGTATTTCCAGGTGCTTGGTGAAACAAAAGTGATGGATGTATTCGCTTGAGGTCAGATTACAACCGTGATGATGTAACACTCGCATACTATATAAATATTTTTACTGAAATTTATTAGACCGCTTGGCCCACTATATACTATAACTGTGTACGTCTTATTTGAGATTGTCACGATTCGCTTTACACGTACTTGTAGGTCATTCCAATCCCAGACAGTCCAACTTACAACTCACTGCCATTGGTGTCTCATAGGTAGGATTGCTCACTGATGCCCAGAAAATATGGAACCTGTTTTCTAAAATAGTAAATAGTAAATCAATTACAGACTGGACTGAAGAGTGATACTTTCAAAAAGCATGTGGCTCCTGCAGAGATCTTTTTTGATCCAACATGGCTACGGAGTATCGGAGTAAAAAAAAGCCGGTTATGGTATAGTGTGTTGCATTTGGTAGATTGCTCAATTGAGAATAGAAGGACTGCAGGAAAGGAAATTGTGCTTATAGCGCCACTTGGGATGACTTAAGATGCACTGCCGAAATGAAACACGGTTGAAAGAAAAGATTAAAATATCCAAAAATGGACTAAGGCACGGAGTTTAAGATAAAAAGTTCCGAGGAAAGAAAAGTTATGGCAGCGATATAATAACAGTGTTAAGATATTGACAAGTAATCTAGAATGTTCGAGTTTAAAAGAAGAAGTCATCAGGACATTTTGAGAACAATATAGATGCAAGGGTGTTTGAAATAGTGTTGAATTTCCTGGGATGGGACTAATAATAGATATAGCAAGTGTGATTTTTCGCAAAGGAAGCATAAAATAATATTCCAAGTCACATGCGTAGTATATTGTTTACAGACAATGGTGCCTTGAAACTTTACGTATACGTAAAACTCAGTTGAATTTAGCAAGATCCAGCATAAAACTGTTGCGCAAGAAAGTACTGAAATTATCCTAGTCTTGGTGGAATGGCAGGAGGGAATATCATACGAGCTTGGCAATGAAAACGTAACTGCAAGTTGAATAATATCGCGTTGAATAATATCGCGTTGAGTAGTATCGCGTCGGGTAATATAAGTAAACACGCCGACACGAAGAAAATGTTAAAAGTTCAGTAAGCGTATATAAAATCCATTCACTAAAAAGAGACATTGGAATAGCTTGCTAGTCGATGTTAAACATGCCTCGGTGCCCTGGTTACCCTGTTAGAACAATATGGTTTTCTAAAACATGCCTGACTCGTATGATTTGATAAGACTGGTCCTTTTTTAGCATTTTTTTAGCTCTTTTCAGCGCACTCCAGTCTCATTGTCCCTTGCAACAATGATTCTCGAATCAGGTACACCAAAAGTCTAGCCGCGTATATTTCGCGGCTAGTTAACTCGGACTTGTATAGATTTCGTGGTGGTGACCGTTAAAATCACATCATTTGTCACATTCAACCGGTTAAGGTGGCTGGGATCTTAGTGTATTTCAGCTGTTTGAAAATATGCTTTTGGTACATTCCAATTAGGGAATAAGGTGCATCAAGAAAAAAGGCACGGAATGACGCAGCCACGAAATGACGTAGACTCGAATTGGGAATTTCAGGGTACATAATAAGTCACGTGCATATACTCATAATGGCACGAGGTAGGTACAGCTAGGCTGGGCAGCATATGATTAAAAGGGGTTTTGGCCCCATCGAGTTAGGAAGCCAGTGCGTAAAGTAACAATTGTCTTTGAATCGTGTATGTTTCGCCACGCTTTGCTGTATTCGAAAGTAACGTCTTTTTTCTGTCATGTCAGATAGACAACGATCTACATTGGTCGAGAATGTGCAGAGGGTGGGATTATTTCACAATTGTTGGAAATACAGTTGGTTAGCTTGGCTATTGGAAGATTTGGGCGAGTAAAGGGAATAACAAGCGAGTCCTCGAGCACTGCCCTCGAGGGAGTGGAGAAGAAACCATGATAGATAATCCCTGGCGAGGTCAACCATGAAGTTTTATTAAATGCCACAGATGTAGTGATGCTGCTAAATCGAGGAGCATGATACGAATCTTTTTTTTTTTTTGCTCATCATCTTTACCATTATCTCCACATCATTCCCGACGCGGTTTCATTTTTTAAATTCCCTCGCACTCCTTATGCACAGTCCAAATATTGATAGTCTAGGAGATGCATGCACCGGCAGGACTGTGTCTATCCCTAAAAAAAACCATGTATATATATATAATTATCAACCGGCCCAAGGCCAGTTTTTTGAAAAACCAGTCGTTCCTTACTTAACCTAGTCATTCCTTATTAGCTATGCGTGCCTTTACTATTCTTCTGCTTGTTGTTTCACTTGCACAGGCTTCTCATTTCCACCGCCGGAACTTTAACAGCACCGACACCGATGTGACCACCACTTCTTTGCAAACCACCACCAGCACCACCACTTTTACCAGCTTCAGAACGATCGATGGATCTTCGAGCCAAGCTGCTGACGCGTCTGCATATGCTTCCGACGCCCCTGCTTCTTCCGACGCCCCTGCTTCCAATTCTGCTAACAACGTTGCCGACAGCAACAGCATTGTGAACAAGGCCGTCGACGGAGGATCGTGTGTCCCAGTCACCGTCACCGTCACTGTCCCTGCGTCTGACGCCGTCGTCACCGTCACCGACTTTGTCACCGCAAACTTCCCAATGTCCACCACCATGGCTGTTACCGGGTCCGATGGAAGTGTTTCCACCATCACCACTGCTTCCACCGTCCAAAAGGTGCAAGCTGTCACTCGGTCGTTGACCCTTACCAACACCATTAGAACCACAGTGCATCGTTCTTCTACCGATGCTGCTGAATCTGCAGCTGACTCTGCTACTGACTCTGCTGACTCCAGCTCTGCTTCTGCCACCGACTCTGCTGACTCCAGCGACTCGGCTTCCGCAACCAGCAGCGGTGACTTTGTTACTGCCACCGAGACTTTGGTTTCCACCGTCAATGGCTCACCAGTCACTGCTACTCTCACCAAGACCACCCTTTCTTCAGGCCAAGCGTCTTCAAATCCATCTGCTTCTTCTGACTTAGTCAACAAGGCTATTGTTCTGTCTGCCCCAAGCAACGGTACTTTCAGTAAAAGAAACTGGGCTGTCCGTTTGCCAGTTGTTTAATTTCTGACTCTTGTTTGCGAGTCCTATACATGTGTCAAACGCACAATAGATGTATTTATAGTTAGATTTACAAATATATTGTCTGATTATTGTACAACGGTTGGCTGTCGTTTTTACATGACTTTATCTTGTTTCGTGCTGGTTTTGAGGTTCATTGTAATGGTACGGTTGACTTGGGGTAATTTCCAATGGTGCTCTTGTTTACGTTTTTGGTACATTTCAAGTGTATCTACGTTTTCGGCATATTTCAGGTATATTTACGTTTTCGGCATATTTTCAGCTTATTTACATTTTCATTTTCGGTCATCTTCAGCTTATTTACGTTTTCATTTTCGGTCATCTTCAGCTTATTTACATGTTTATTTTTGGTCATCTTCAGCTTACTTACTTGTTCATGTCTACTCATCTTGTGCTCATTTCCACAATCTTGAGCTCGTTCCCACTTCACTCCCGTTTCTCGTTAATTTCGCCTTCCTAATTAGTTTATTCCCATATACTCGTCACTGTTTCCTGATTCTGCCCTCCTATTTCCTAATTTGTTTCACTATTCGCCCGTTGCCTGCATTAGACTTTCATCTTGCAGACGCTAACGCTAGCCATTTAAAACAGCCTTGCTGTTTCAAACTGCAAGCTACTCGTTTACCAGAATTTATCAACCACAAGTACGTGCCTTAGTCCTTAACTAGCCACTAGTCGTGTTCCGGCAATCACACCACCCCTGCTGACATAATACATCGGTATGAAAGCCCCTGTGAACCGGTTACTCGCAGTACACTGCCAATCCAAGGGAATCATGTTTATAATATTGCCATTTACCTTGAAATATCTGTGAAAATGTCCAAAAAAATTAGTTCTTCTTATTGAAAATGACCAGAAAAAATTAGTCTCTCATTGAAAACGTCCAGAAAAATCAGTTTCTTGTGTGTAGACAAGCCAATGTGTCCAGTAATGTGTGATGTATTGCGAGAAAACAACAGAGACTTGTCGTCTTTGAAACTAAATGAAAATGCCGACATAGTGGAAATATCTAGATGGATTTCTCGTTCTTCTCTCCGTCATTATATTTGCGGTATCCTACAATGCTGATACTTTACTTTCCAAATGTAATGGAGAGAAATTTACCCTTGATTTTTGAAACTCGGATCGTCCTTTGAATTCCTTTTAGAGAATCAGGACCTTCTCTCTGGAATTATTATTTCCTGTCTGACTCTAGCTCCTCAAATGAAGTTGCCTAACCGGCTCAACTCTACTTTACTCCTAACATAAGCCCTTGTCAAGTATATATAACCAGATTCCTCTTTGATGGCCAAGCGAGTATATTTTAGCTATTTTACCGACTTGTATCGCACCACACGTATTTTCAGTCTATTCTCTTGCTTATAATATGCTAATTGTCACTTTGTTTTCAGGCTTGCATTCTCATTCTATTCCACATCTGTCTAAATTCTTATTGCACTTCTGTCTTGATTTTTGTTTCAATTACTCCATCCAATTCATTTCAATCCCCTTTCCACCTCTCCTCATTCCAACTGTGCTACATTCTCATCTATTTTATCCAATATCTATTTTCCTATATCTATTTTATGCATCCTCTATAATACCAAATGACTCCCCCGGTACTTAAATCCCTCACCAACACTACTGATCCCAACCGTTTTGTTTCGCTCAGGAAAACCCGCCAAGCTCTTGCCATACACTGCAACAGAATGCGCAATCAACTTCGTGTTCACCACCCACGCATAATAGTCCACATTCCCTAAATCATCACACAACATATGGTAGCACGAATCATACCACTGGCCCGCAACCCCACCAAACAACTCAGTTTCCTCCTTTGTCTTCACTCCCTCAGCACCAGTAGCAATACCTCCGCCAGGAATACCGTTGTCAATAAACCCAACATAGTCAGACCGCCCGTCAAATGGAATCAATGTCCAGTTCAAGCCCTGTGACTCGTACCAGTCAATGTACAACTCCTTAATCTCCTGCGATCCTGCTGGGTTGTGCTCGTTGTCTCCATCATACACCTGGAATGCATAGTTGGGTGACGCCATCATATCATAGTCAAGAAACAACCGAATCTTCTGGTTCTCCTCCTTGCTCAAATGCGTGGCATAGTACGTCGACCCTACAAGTCCTTCTTCCTCAGCGGCCCAGAAAGCTAACCGGATCGCGTTGGTCGGCGCAAACTTAGTGAGATGCTGGGCAACCACAAGCAATGAAGCCGTGCCGGACCCATCATCGTTGATCCCTGGACCTTCCTCGACCGAGTCGGTGTGTGCTCCGATCATCACCACGTTATCCTTGTCCCCAAGTCGCGTCTCAGCGATCACGTTCTGGGTGGTGATGTTTTTCACGTACGAGTCGACAAACACCGACGCAGACACACTGCCCTGCAAAAGCTCCTTGAGAATAGCCTCTCCTTGCTTCCGAGTGATCGACACTGTCGCGACCTCTTCTCCTGTTGGCTCGCCCAAGGTCCCGTGCAATACATCGTCAGAGTACTCGTTATCATAAATGATAGCCGCCAAGGCCCCGTGCTGGCCGGCCAAAATACTCTTGGTGCCAAACGGACAAACACCTCTCTGGATTAAGGCAATGCTGCCATCGGTAACGCTTGAGTAGTCTTCTGGGCGACATCCATCGCCAGAAACTGCCGCCAAGACTCCATGTACTGTACCCTTTGTAGGAGGCGTGAGACTGAGCCCCGAGGTCTTTTCAATTTCCTGGCCACCAACTGTGAGATTGACGGCATTGATCTTGCTCATGACGGTGTTGAATTTCTGGACCGAAATGTTAAAGTACCAATTGTAGCGGTTCAAGGTCTCATAAATGTGGCCAAGCGTAGCCCAGTGGCCAGGGGAGCCAATGACACGAGTCGGATGACCAAACTCGGGAATCGACTCTTCTGACTTGTTGTAGAGTACGTGTGCGTGGTGCCGGAGGTCGTCCTCCGATATTAGTGCTTGCAACTGATTGGTATCAATCGGCACAAGACCTTCAATGTGGGGGTACTCACCAGACACAAGAGTATCTGAATAAAGGAGGGGCACCTGATTGGAGATGACCGCACCACTGGAAACGCCTGAAAGGGCAATGCCGGTTAAAAGGGATATCGGGGAAAGTTTCATTGCGTAAAAAGCTGGGGATGGCGGTATTTATACCGATGTTACGCAGATGCAGCCAGCCACACCCGGACATACACCTGGTCATGAAGTGATAATGGAAAAACAACTGATAAGGGCTGGGGTTATGGACTCGAAGCATTTTGTGACGCAGTTTAAACGGAAAGGAGAATTTGACCGACAACGGAAGGAATTGTATAATGAGTATGTGAAATCCGCCGGTCACGAGGAATTAATCCAGTTGATTGAAGCGCGAGTGACGGCCAAGATCCAAGAGGATCCAAAGTTGTTGAGCCAAAACAAGGGAAAAGTGTCGGGGTTGATTACTGGAGATTTGTACAAGGACGAGCAGGTGAATAAATTGATTAACGATGCGGTGGCGGAAGTTTTGGGTCAGCGCACCGAGTTGAGTGGGAAGGTTAAAGATGAATTGGTGAGGTTGAGTGAGGCTGAGTAGGTGATGTAATGATGCTGTGATATAGTGATTTGGTAATGTGTATTGAAGTGGTGGAATGACAAGGATAATGTGATATTTTGATGTGGCGAATGTGCTAGTGAATGAAGTGATGTAAAAATGGGAGATGAACTAATGAGGTGATATATTGTACATATTATAATCAACGAAGCAATGATTAATGAGATGATAATAGATAATGGATAATAGATAATGGATAATAGATAATAGATAATGGATAATAGATACTATGAATGATACTGGATAATGATGGATAATAATGGATAATTGATAATAAGGATAATTGATAATAATGGATAATAATGGATAATAATGGATAATAATGGATAATTGATGATAATGGATAATAATGATATGATAATGGATAATTGATAATAAGGATAATTGATAATAATGGATAACAATGATATGGTAATGAATAATAATCCGATTCATAACCACTTTCCTCGTTTGTACTGGTACCATTGTATCTGTACATAATGACACCATTAACACAGTCTGTACCACCACAATCTCCAATTTGTGCTTCATATCCCCTTTATACTTCATTACACTTCCATATTATTCCATTATACTTTCAGTACACCCTTGGGATTTGCTAATTACTTGCTATGAACGGTACAGACAGATTTGCCATTGAAAAATGCATTGGCAGAGGAAACTTTGGCGACGTCTACAAAGCGTGGGTACCTCTCTTCTTGTTCTTCCACTCATATTAATTCTAGTTACGATGCCCGGCTAGACATGGCCGTCGCCATCAAGGTCATCAACTTGGAAGACCCCGAGGACGAAATCAACATCATCACCCAAGAAATTGCGTTCCTGTCGCAACTCAGATCGTCCTACATCACCCGGTACTATGGAACATACCTCAAGGGCTACTCCATGTGGATTTCCATGGAGTATTGTGGCGGAGGCTCGTGCGCAGACTTACTCAGGGTCCATAGGAAGCTCGACGAGCACACGGTGTCATACATTTTGAACCAGTGTCTCAAGGGACTCGAGTACCTCCATGGGGAGAGAAAAGTGCACCGGAATATCAAGGCTGCAAACGTGCTCCTTACTCTAGAAGGCAACGTGAAGCTTGCTGACTTTGGGGTATCTGGACAAATCAACCACGGGCACAAGAAGAAGACCTTTGTCGGCACCCCGTTCTGGATGGCGCCCGAGGTCATATTGCGGAGCTCTGGTTACAACGAGAAGGTGGATATTTGGTCCTTGGGCATCACCGCGATTGAATTGATTACAGGGTCGCCTCCTCATTACGAGAACGAGCCCATGCGGGCAATGATGGATATTCCAAAACAACCGTCGCCGGTGTTGGTTGGAAGCCAGTACAGCGAAAACTTGAAGGAGTTTATCAAGTACTGCTTGATCAAGCGGCCTGCGAAGCGGCCGTCTGCAGTGTGGCTTTTGAAGCACTCAAAGTACGTCAAGAACAGTACCAAGAAGTCAAGCAACATCTTGGAAATGCTTCTCCAGGCGCAGGTCTGGCGGAAAAGAAACGAAAAGTACTTAAAAAA
Organism: Saccharomycopsis phalli; assembly: GCA_020342235.1. Classification (NCBI taxonomy): domain Eukaryota; kingdom Fungi; phylum Ascomycota; class Saccharomycetes; order Ascoideales; family Saccharomycopsidaceae; genus Saccharomycopsis; species Saccharomycopsis phalli. Next base: position 457,200 of record CP073212.1, read on the forward strand.
GCCCCGCCATCCTCTCACCCTGCGGCACGAGAACTATGAGAAGTCGTTCCGTTGGGACTTCTCCACTAGATCTGCCTCGGTCGACAGCTTTTCGGAAACAAGTGCCAAGCCATCTCCAGAGACGTTTCCCGAGACTTCCCCAGAGACATTGGTGACGTCTGCCAGCGATTATGGCAAGGACCGTTTGAATTATCACGAGGATATTTTGCTCCATTGTCTAAGGAAGGTGGCTGCGAGAGCAAAGCACGACGAAACAAAGGCAGTGGTAATGAAAATTATCCAGCAGTTTATGGAGGATGAGGCACAGCAGCCAGGATTGAGTGAAGCAATTGTCCAGGAGTTGTGGGTGCGCATACATAATATCAAAGACTTGAGCTTGATTTGATAAATGTATACATCAGATATGTATGAGGAGAGGAAATGTAGAAAAGTTGGAACAACACACTGGAAAAAGACGAAATGAATCGAAGCACGAAATCCGGTGTTGTAGTCGTTCTACCATGTGCACTGAATTGTAGTTTATATCATGCCAATAGTATGGCCGCATGTGGCACATGTCCTCTTCTATACCTATACGCTTGATTGTGCTCCCGTTTTGTGTCTGTGCCATTTAGTTTATAAGCCATGTCCATCCCCCTCTGAGAAATTAATGAGAAAAACCGCCATTTACTGTCTCATTTTGTTTGCGCAGTGTATCTGCTCGCTCGAAGTCAACAAACTACCGACACCCAAAAAGCAGGGGCTCAAGAATGATCTCAAGAACTATGTCAAAGACAAATTCCCAAACCAGTCGCAGACCAACCGCACCTTCATGTCTTATATATTCAGTTCCAATTCCAGTATCCCAGCGGACCAGTTTGAAAAGGAACAGGAAAACCCATACTGCGAAAAGCCAGTCCATAGATTAAATCACATGGGCGATGTCACCAAGTTGCTCAGCGTGTGCTCTCATATTTCGGGAGATGTTGTTGTTTCCAAAGAGTTTCTAGAACCAATGTTGGACTTGGACTCATTGGTGTCCATCAAGGGCAGCTTGGATATCAGCAACGTCCCAAACTTGGTGCAAATCAGCAGCCCAAAGCTTATAAATATCGGCCAGAGTTTTCGACTCAAGGAGCTCACGTCTCTCACTTCTATCCACTTCCCCTACCTAAAGTCGGTGGACACTATACATTGGGAGATCCTTCCGATATTGAGCACCATTGACTTCCATTCGGGCTTGGACCAGATCCAGAATATCTTGATCTCAGACACCTCGCTCATTAAGTTCATGCTCAAGGACAATGTCAAGAAGTTGAATTCGTTGAACTTGAACAACAATCGGTTCCTTGAAGACATTTCGTCCAGCATCCAGGAAGTCAAACAGGGGTTGTCGATATCCAGTAATGCTCGGACTACAATGGTCAGGCTACCACTCCTAGAGTCTGCCAACAACGTCACGATTAGAGATGTGACCCACCTCGATTTGTCGTCAATCAAACAGGTCACGGAGTCGTGTGGCTTTATTGAAAACAAGTTCCAGCAATTGAAGATCCCGCACTTGAAATCAGTCGGAGGAACCTTGAGCATCATTGAGAACTTGAACTTGAAGGACGTGGACTTCCCTTCCATCTCTGAGATTGGCGGCGGGCTCATGATCATGAACAACAGCAACATTGACAAGATCAATTTCTTCCCGAACTTGACGTCAATTGGCGGGGCAATTCAGTTTTGGGGCAATTTCAAGGAGACGGTATTTTCCAAGCTCCAGCTTGTCAAGGGAAGCGCGTTCATTAAAAGTGGGTCTTCGGTGTTGGACTGTAGCAAATGGACGGATGTCAACAACTTGATTATCCGCGGGGGAAAGATTGTCTGCAGCTCTGGAAACAAAAACAATGAGATTCACTATGATGTGAATGACATCAATGGCACGTTGACCACGGAGGAGACGTACACCGACAATGGTAAAATCAATCCTGAGGAAAGCCGTGGGGTGAAAATGAGCACTGGAGCAATGTATGCTGTGATTTCTGGGATCATTGTGTTGGTGTTATAATAGCAATTGAAATAGTGGTGTAGTATCTCGACTTGAGCCTCAATTTGAATAGCAATTGAAATAGTGTAGATCTCAACTTGAATAGCAATTGAATAGTACAGATCACAGCTTGAATAACAATCGAATAGTACAGATCACAGCTTGAATAACAATCGAATAGTACAGATCACAGCTTGAATAACAATCGAATAGTACAGATCACAGCTTGAATCTCTATTGAAAACTGATATACCTACTCCCTCGACTTTGGACGTAGCAGCTCAATTTCTGGAAGCTGGGGCACGTTGAAACCCTTGTTGATTATCTCGTCCATATACGTCTTGGGATGGAAGTTGTCCAACAAGACGTCTGGACCAGCCACGACCCACCCAGGGCGCAATTTCACGGGTATATCAGTGCCTGTGGTTGCTGGGATGATGTGCAAGCGCCTGTTTCCCGAGCTGAAGTTCTCAATGATCTTGTACACTGAGTCCGGCACGCAGTTTGGGTCGTGCAACTCTGCGGGGCTCTGGATCTTCAAGTCTGTGTTGACGTTACAGTTGATCAAGTGGGAGTCTTCTGTGCGGCGGACGGTTCCTGTGATGCACATCCAGCAATGCCACTGCCTTGTGGCCAATACAGCCTCGTCGCTGGGAAGCTGAGACTGGACGGTGTAGACAATGACCTCGCTGCGTCTGAACTTCAGTTTCCCCCACGATGAGCCCGGGAGTTTGCCCTCGATCAAGGATGCAATCTGGGGCACGTTTTCGCCGGTTCCCCAGACGAAGAGGAAGCCCGGGCGGGAGCACAAGGACTCAATGGGGAGCCGTTTGATCAAGTCCAAATCAAACATGCCTTGGGTGGTGGAGCCGATCATGATTGTGTCAAACAGGATTTTGTAGTTGAGGATCCAGTCGGAGAGGACCAGCGGGAGCCTTTCAGGGGGAACTTTGCATCCAAAGGGACGGGGAAAATGGTTGCTGTTGTTTGATTCCTTGAGCTTGATGAGTTTTTGTAGCCGCGGGTATCCTTCAAAGGGGTTGTCTAGATTGGAGACGAATTTGGTGGGGAGCTGCTGGGTGTGGATGTAGTGGTTAGTATAGTCGTTTATGATGGAATCTTGTGTCATGGTATGGGAAGAAGGAGGGAAGGAGAGGGAGAGGGAGGTCTGTATTTATATGCGAGTCTTGTGAGAAATGGTAGGCAAGATTAAGGATGTGCAGATGATGATGCATTGTATTAGAAAAGGATGACGATGTAGATGTGCAGATGATGATGCATTGTATTAGAAATGGCTGTATATATAGTATAAATGGGATGGTGATGATGGAATGGAGATGGGGATGGAGATGAAAGGTAATGGAGTTGAATGGTGGATGGAGAATGGTAAATGGAGCATGGTAAATGGAAAATGGATAATGGAAATGGATAATGGAAATGGATAATGATAGATGGAGTTGAAATGCGGCGTTTAGGAGAGTTGAATGTTAATGGCGAGGTTCAGATTGATTGTAAAATGAGTAGATTTAATATTGTGAATCTGAACATTGGATCTGCATATGGATCTGCATATTGGATATGGACATTGGACATTAATATTTTGACACTTTAACATCCCTCCCAACATTAATCAAATCTCCAACATCAATCAACCTCACTCAATCACTCACCCACTCCCACCACTCACCTTCTTCTTCTCCACAATATCCCGTACCAACAAAGACGCAGCCTCCTCTATATTACACCCCGTCAGACTATCCACCGCAACAAACCCACAGTCCCACGTCTTGGCCAACTGCCTGCCCTGCTCTATAAGCACCGGGCTCGCCCGGGGATCCTTGCTATGTGTGCACACAATCATAATTGACGGGATCTCGTCGTCGTGCAAGTCAATCTCCAACTCGGGAATGCGGGTGGGCTCGGGCAAGGCCTTGGCCAACTTCTGCTGCTGCCTATTGGACCTCCACAAGTTCTTGAGCGACGAGGAGATGGAAAACACGTCGGCCTCGCGCCTGGTCTCGGACTGGAGCATGTACAACTTGTAGCTCTGCCAGCTTTCGCGGAGGGTCGCGCGGATCTTGTAGAGCAAGTCCAACGACGTCGGGCCGTTGGTCTGCGCCTGGTCGTTGTATTTCGGGGGGTTCCACGAGGGAACGGCCGAGTACATTAAGATGTACCCGTCGATGGAGCCGTTGAGATCGCTGGCACCAGAGCCCACAAGAAGCGACTTGGTGAGCGTGGGCACCCGAGGCTCGTTGACCAACCCGTGGAGAAACTCGTCGCCGATCTTCGCCCGGAGCGACAACTCCAAGAACGGCACCACGAGGTCCGGGTTGAACGCGGGGGTGTCAATGAACTCCATGATGATCGGCGTGACTTTGGGCACAAGGGCCCGGCTAAATGACGCCACAGACTCGTGCGAGACGTCCAGCTGTGCGGTCCGGAAGCTGTTGTTGGACGGGACCGCCTCGAGCAGGGTTTTGGCGTCGTTTGGAGGCACCTCTGGAGTCGCACGCAAGTCTGCCTGGTAGAGGTCCGAGTCTGCCTGGGAAAAGTAGTAGGCGTAGTATCCTGTTTGGATGGCCACGCCTCGCGGCTCGGTCTTGCCGACTAGCCGCCTGAGCTTCTCGTTGCTGTAGTTCAGCTCCACGATCTTGCTCTGCACTTGCGCCAAGTCCCACTTGTGGAGGTACTGGCTGCTGACGCGCGAACTCGGCACAATCGACGGATCCTGAGCATAGCTGAGAAGCTGCTGGGTGCCCAACTCGTCGAGGAGAATGCGGGACTTGATTTCTCGCGGCCGGAACCGCATTAAGATGGAGGTGAACTCGCTGGTTGGATAGTACGTCTCTTGAAAAATCCCCGACTGGAGCTTGCCAATAAACGCAGACTTGCCGGTCTCCTTGCCGCCAAGCACAGATATCCGGAGCGGATTCTGCTGGTTGAGGGTGTTGTCCCAAGGGATGTTCTCTGGCATGCAAACTGTGTGAAGTGGCCAGTGTGAAGTGGAACTCAAGTTGGCAGCCCAAGGTCGTGTGAAAAGCCAAAAGGTACGCTAGTGTGCCCAAATGGAAAAGTGTCTGGGGAGGGGGCAACGTAATATACCGTGTGCGCCGCTTACTAAAATACCGTGTGGATATAGCTGCCTGTATTCTGCTCCAAGCGTTGCCCGTTCCACAGTTGTGGTTTTTTGGCTGCATTTTAGTCAGCTACCCGAGCTACATCAAGTGGAAGGATTGAATAAGACGACCACCAAAACAATCAAAGATATTCTGAAATCGTGCCATGAAGTATTTTTTTCTACTCTTCCAAGCTGTCTGCTGCCAGATTGTGTTGCAGAAGCTAGACCAAAAGGCTGGCAACCCACCACAAGATTTATCCTCTCATGAGACTATTTTGGACTCTCCCGAGTTTCAAATATCTGAGTCGTCTCCGTTTGAGTCGTCTCCGTTTGAGTCGTCTCCGTTTGAGTCGTCTCCGTTTGAACCATCTCCATTTGAGCCATCTCCATTTGAGCCATCTCCATTTGAACCATCTCCATTTGAACCATCTCCGTTTGAACCGTCAGCCGCATCCCTGTCCATCGACTTTGAGTCCATCTTCAGAAAAAACTTCCCCGACTTCTACAAAAAATCCTCCCACCATGACCTCAACAGCCTCTTCAACCTCCACAAAACCCTCGTCGACATTTTCTCCGTCTCAAAGTCCGAGCATTCCATCGGTTCTTGGCTAACTGCATACCTCAAGTCATTGCACTTCACAGTAGAAACCCAGCACCTCGACAAGAACCGATTCAACATCTACGCTTACCCAGACTCGGCCCCACCGGGCCACAGAAACAAAAAGGTCTTGCTAACCAGCCACATTGACACAGTTCCCCCATACATTGCCTACAACTTTGACGAGTCGGCAGGATTGATTTACGGACGAGGCACCAACGACGCCAAGGGACTGGTGGCGGCTCAGATATTCGCTGCGGTTGAGCTACTAAACGAAAAGTCCGTCCAAGACCACGAAATTGCCTTGTTGTTTGTCGTGGGCGAAGAAATCGACGGCGACGGCATGAAACACGCAGTGAAGGCGTTCCAGGAACACAACAGAGGCAAGGACACTCTGGAGCAGTACAAATGGGAGGTGGTTGTGTTTGGAGAACCCACCGAAAACAAGTTGGGCATTGGCCACAAGGGAAATTATGTGTTTGACTTGGAGACCCACGGCTTGGCTGCACATTCGGGGTACCCACAGTTGGGGATTTCGTCCAACGAAATTATCGTGGACTTTCTTTACAAGTTGAACAAGCTTTCGTTTCCTTTTTCGAAATTATTGGGCCCTACCACGTTCAACGTGGGTCTTTTGGACGGAGGTATTGCATTGAATGTGCTTCCAGCATACTCCCATGCCAAGGTGTTTTTTAGAGTCGCAGATAACATTGACGAGTTGAACTCCATTGTGTGCGGCTTGGTGGACTCTGTCAACGAGCAGTATCGTGAGTTGTATCCTAGTTTCAACCAGTCATTTGTGCAGCTAAAGCATCTTCACACGAAATTGCCGCAGTTTTTGGATTTTGACGTTGACGGGTTTGATGCCATTGCCTTGGCGTATGCTACAGATATTCCTAGCTTTACATTTACTGTGAAGAAGCGGTTTTTGTACGGTCCCGGGAGCATTTTGTCTGCCCATGGGGACGACGAAAAGGTGAGTATCTTTGATCTTGTTGAGTGTTTGGAGGGGTATAAAGATTTGGTGAACAAGAGTAAGAAGTGGTGGTAGATGCGATTGGAATAAGGTGATGGGATGGGGTGATGTGATGAATAATTATAGTAATCAAATAAGACAATCAAATGATAGTCAAGTGACGTAAGATGACGATTGTCTGTCCATTTTCAACTTGATTATTGTTTCCCATGGCAAGGCCAATGCAAGCTGGATTAAATAGAATAATATGCGGCTGAATGATGAAGTTTGGCTTGGCTAGCCTGGAATTGGTGATGAAATTGGTTATGAAATTGGCTCTAGAATTTGAACTGGAATTTGACTAGCGTGGTTTTAGCTGGGCTTTTGGAAGTTGTATTGGTTCAAAGAATTGTACGGGTATAAGAGCTGTACTGGTATCAAGAATTGTGCTGATATCAAGGAACTGTGCAAGGAAAGATATATTATATAAAAATGTATTCCACTAGCGGACTGTAGAAAATCACTGGACTTGGCAACGTTCGTTTGATGCATGCAACTTGTGACTGAAATTTTGATATTATTTGATATTTGATAATATTTAATATTTGTATACAGTACCGTCTTTTCATCAGTCTCAAATAAGTCCCTTTCTTTTATTCCTATTTTCTCAAGAATATTTTCTCAGAATAAAACTTAGTTGCCATTTCGATATATCGTATATTTTGTCATTGGTACAACTTCAGCCTATATCTGATTGCCAGCTATATGAATGATTCACCATCGTGTAATAGTTTAGAGTATTACAGATGCCTTGGTCATGATTTAAACAGCCATGTGCCGGCTATATACACTAGAGTCTCGTATTGAAGTCCAAGGAGCTTTGCGTGTAGCATAGTGCGAGCTCATAATCAGCGAGATTAAATATATGCCTGACTGTATTTGAAGATGATAAGTTGGTCCATGTACTAGGCTAACTGGTGCAGATGAAATGTTGATTTTTCCGACTGGCATTGACCCATTGTAAAATGCTTAGATATCATAACCAGATATTATAACGTTATAAGGGCTACCGTGGTAGTAGGGGAGTGGCTCAAGTCACGTCCGACCTAGGAGAAAGCCCATTGCCCCTCCAATGCCCATTACTTTATATGTTTATAAGCACCTATTGAAAGTTTTTCATCTCTGCCACAGAGTTTTCTTTTGACGACTACATGGCTGTCCTTGGTCGTAGATGGCAAAGTATAAATTTCCTCCGGGAGTCTAGTATAGCTATACGCTTTTAAAAATATTCTTATTCTTATTATTCTTATAATGTATAACTTGACACTATCTCGCTTGATACAGTTGAAACACAATTATAATTATTAAACTATAAATACTATAACAAAAATCACCGAATCACCCCGACGCGCACCAGACCCGACAGCACTATAATACACTACTTCTTCTTGTTGCGAAACAACATTGGGATTTGGGAATGGAACGCCTTCTTGCTGCTTTGACTAGTAAGAGAGTTGCGGACCCCGCTACTCAAGTCGCTGATGGAATAGCTGGTGAGACTGTTTGTCACGCTGTTTGTCACGCTGGTGGCCACGTTGTGGCTGCTCTTTTTCTTCTTGTCCTTCTTGATGCTGACGCCGTTTGTGACAGGCAGATCGACGTTGTTGGACAAGTCGTCGAACGACAGCACTGGGGTATCCAGGGAGATGCCCAAGGAGCGGTCGATTTTTGCCTGCCAAAACTGCTTTGCCGGCTCAATGAGGTTGAGGTTGTCGCAGACCTTTGTGCCGCAGTTTGCGCCGTTGAGAAGCAACAACTCTGCGATTTCAAACACTGGGCTGGTGGGCGGACCCAGGTAGTGGGTGAGGGCGTATTCCAAGAGGGAGCTTTCGATTTCCTTGGTCTTGCCCTTGATGACGACCATGTTTGGGTTTCCGCCCGATGCCAAGGAGCGCAGGATGAGCAGGATGTTGTTTGAGTGGATGCCGTAGATCAAGTGGCTGTTGACCTTTGGCTCGGGCTCGATGTAGAGCTTCTCCTTGTACTTGTTGACGATGAACTGGTTGCGTTCTGTCGGGGACAGCGATGCGGCCATGGTCTTTTGCGGCAACTTGCGCTCCCAGTACTCGTTTGCGGCGCGGTTGGAGACGTGGTTCAACAAGCGGACGATTTCGCTGGTGAAGATGGACACGTCCAACGTGAGGGAGCGGATTTTGGAGAGGTGTGAGCCGAGGCTCCGGTGGACGCCCGAGCAGTCGATACAGACGACCACAAGAAGCGAGATCGAGATCCAGTCGACGGCCTTGGAGGATCCGCAGTCTGCACAGATGGAGTTGCTGGGGTCTGCCAGGCGGACGATTTCCAAGTAGTTTCCCTGGAGCTCGGCGGAGTGCGACGGGGTGATTTGGGGCGACAGCGCCAAGTTCAAGCTCTGGTTCAACTGGGCGATCCAGGTGTCGCGGTCCTGCTCGCTGGCAGCCTGGAAGAGCCGCTTGATGTTGGAGGTGGTGATGATCTCGAAGCAGAAGCGGCGGTCGTTCTGCAGCGACGCCTGCTTGATGCACGAGAAGCGGAGGTCAATGGGCTGTCCACGGAGCTTCTGGCCGGACTTCCAGTCGGCGTACTCGTGCAAAAGCCCATGCTTGAGCACCACCCACTGCTTGTGCCATCCGTGCCGGTTCCCGCCGCCATATGTCCAGAGAATGCCCTCGTGGCTCGGATCTCCTGCCTCTGGCTCGGTGGCCTCGTCGGTGGCTAGTCCGTCCAACACCCGGAGAAGCTCCTGGTTGTTGGTTGACTGCTCGATGCGCCCGCGCTTGACCTCGCGCACCGCCCGGATCTGGGCCCATGCACGCTCGATCAGGCGGATCTCCTCGTCCGGTGCACCTGTGCGCAGGCGGGTCTTGAGGCCGAGCAGCTCGAGCTCGGCGAGAAGCCGCATCATGGTGAGCTTGAGGGACTCGTGGAACTCGCCGTAGCGGAAATCGTTCAAGTAGTTGTAGTAGTCGTAGCGGAGAAGCTCAAACAGGCGCTTCTTCTTGAGATACTTGATGTCCTTGGTGTCGCCCACCACCTGAACCAGCGACCGTTTCAGCGAGAATGACAAGCGGTGCGACTCCTCTTCGGACGGAGAGCCCATGATCTTGCTCATGAGCCCGCCGTCGTTCGCCAAGTACTTGTTGAGCCACCCATAGTACTCCTTGTTCTTGTCCACATACCGCTTCTTCTGTGCCGCATACCGTTCTTCCTCTTGTTCGCCCATGTGCTTGGAAAGCCGGCCAATGCTCTTGCCCATGAGCTTGCTATATCCGTCGTAGTACTCGAGGTCTGCGTGCATCTTTGCAATCACGTCGCTCAAGCTGTTGTTCAACACCGCGTCCGACTGCTGGCTCACCAAAAACACCTTGAGCTGGCCCAAGGCCTCGGTGTACGCCTCCAACTGCCGCTTGTGCTCCTCCAACAGCGCACCAAACTCCCCAGACTGCCGGAGAAACTGCTGCATCACCGGATAGAGACTCTCCCGGTACTCCTCAAGCACCCGCAAGTTGTCGCGGAACTTCGGCCCGTCGTTCGTGGTCATGAGCCCAAAGTAGTCCGCCAAGTTCTCTGCTGATGCTGCTGGCCGCTCCGCGCCGCTGAACACCGTCACCTGGTCGTACGACGACGCAAGGCTGTCGGCATCGTCAGCCTTCCGCACAAACGTGTTCTTGATCAGCCGGAGAAACTTCTTGCTCATCGACCGCGTCGACGCAAACAGCCGCACCGACTTCGCCAGCCCAAGACTCTTGAGCGAACGCGTCCGCTTAATGTCCGGCGCAACATACCCACCACTCACAAAGATGCTGTACTGCATCACCGTGACAAACTCGCCCAGCTCCTCGTCCTGATGCACCACCAGGTAGATGTAGCTGCCTTGCGAGCTGTGCGGCACACTGTACCGGTAGCTGAACCGGAACTTCGGCACCTTGTGCCCAGGAGGTACGTCGTTGTCCTCAATGTACACGTCGCCAATCATGTCCAAGTCCGGGTCCTCCAACTCATCAATGTCCGTCTCCAACTTGTCGAGCCGTGTGAGCTGCTCCACCTGCTGCAATATGTCCTGGGTCGTCCGGCCCCGCACAAAGCAGAGCTTCTTGAAGATCAAGCTCTCCGTCTGCCCGGGCGTCGTCGTAATACACCCGCCGTCGGTCTCAAACGTAAACTCCACCTCTGCCGTGTTGTCCACCCGGAGAAGAAACGGGAACCCAAAGTCCACGAGGTTCGGGTTGCTCTTGTAGTCCACAAGCCGGCCCGGTTCCAGCGCCTGGACGTTTACAATGCCGTTGGCATTTGTGATCTCAATCGTCTCGTTGCTCTGCGTCACCGTCACCGTGTGGAAGTTGAACTTCTGCGGATCAGCCACAACAATCGGGCTGCTCGCTAGTTGGCCCATTTTTTCTCGCTCAGTTTATCTCGGCTCTCGTCGTATCCTATATTATCCTCGTTGCAGCCGTTTTCTCGTCGTTTCGCCGCACTTGTCCCGGTATTTGCGTCCAAATTCTCGCGTGCTTCGTGTCGTGTCGTTGCAACTTTAACGTGTAAAAATTATTCTCGTCGCAGATCAAACATGTGCCTAGTGCACACCATGAAACTACACAAACTGGCCTAGTCTACACACCAAAATACAAATTTATAGAGCATTTCTTGTGCTCACGACTATTTATTTATTTATTTCCATCCCGTCTCCTGCCATCTGGCAATTCTGCTCTTGCCCAGTATGGTAATCAGGGATTCGTCCCCAATTCTTCCTTGATCGCGCCTCGTCTCGCCTCGTCCCTCCATTCCTCTCCGTTCCTCTCCATCTCTATTCTCCATGCCTCTCCTCAACCCTTTTTTCCACACCTTATCCATGGTTTTAGCCTCTTTTTCCTTCTTCTCCATGGTGCATAGAGTATGCGGCAGCAAGTGCTACCGTGTCACTTAATGTGGAATTATGAATACCCAAGCATAACCAAGAATTGGCCACTGCCAATTACAACCCCAATTTCCCCGGTATCCCGTCTTCTCGCCACGCTCCTCAAATAGACATTGACCCTCTTTGAAATATCAATGCAACTCCTCCTGCCGCCCTTTGGCCCAGCAACGCATTACGACAATTTCATAATCTGAAACATGTTGATGAGTTGTCAAATCAGCTAGTCAAGTCAACTAGCTTGTAGACTAATGTCCGTGTACAGTAATGTATCCAAGTGTCAACTATACCGCTAACGTCCATTGGTGTTCCCCCACATGTGTTTTCACAATCACTTGGCATCTCGCTTAATTTGTTTCAATGTGCAATGGGCAGTCGGAGGTTGGACGTTGGACGTTGGACGTTGGACGGTTGGCTGACGGTTGGCTGCAGTACTATTTTGACCATAGTTGCACCGTCTTGTCTGTAGATGCACCGCCTTGCCTGTATTCGGACCGTTTTGTTGGTAGTCTTGACCGTTTTAATTATGAAATTGTCTTGAATCACTTCGTCTGTGGTCTTGTCTTGGTCCGTTTTGTTGGTAGCCGTGTCTTGGACTGTCTTGAATTGTCTTGCCCCAAATTACCGTTATTCTCTCGTCTAATCCCATCTTTATCTTGCTTAATTTCTAACTAAATTTACAATTCACAGCTCAAAAAACTGGACAACTCTGAACCATAAAGGCCCAGTCTCACACTATGTAATTGTCGATTTCATGACAAAGCCGCTTGCCCAAACGAGCCCATTGTATTCAAACAAACTGATTCAATTAAACTTTACGCTGGTATTCTCTAACCAATCTAGAATTTTCTCCAAGCAAAGACTACACTTACCAGACCTTGGTAAGGTGGCTTGGAACCGGGCTATTCCAATACTTGGCTTGGTCCACAAGAGTTGTGCTCGATAACGTGCCTTTGGCAGTAGTCCTGACCATACAATAGTGCAATTCAACAGTAGTCTACTATTCAATCCAAGGATAAAATACACAGTGAAAATTCTACAGTCGTTGTCAATACTAAATCAACCAGGTTTGACATGTTTCAAGACACGGACAGAGTCATTGACTCCCAGGAAATTTGCCTCTCGCCCAATTACAGAACTACCCCAAGGCCCAGTTCAAATGATTACCAAAAAGTCACAACTATTCGGAGGCAAGCATCGCAGATTAAAGACCTGTTGATGCTGCTAACCGTCTTGTAATGTGAGGACCCTGCACTGCCAACTCACGATTTGACATTTCTTACTCTCTTGGGCTTCTGAGCTCAAGAATAGAGTTACAAGGTTAAACTGACCAATAATCCCGCCTCTTTGAAGAGTTTTCTTCCGACAACCACGTAGCGGGCCATCTTCGTAGATGGACGTATGAACCTCTCTGGGCCTAGCTATAGCCTCTGAATGTTATTATACCAGAACGTGAGTACTGGTTTTCAGTCTGTCTGGGTTTTTAGTCAGTTTGGATTTCAGTCAGTGTGGATTTCAGTCAGTCAGGATATTTAAAGTAAAATGCCTGTTGAATCGCCATGTTTCTGAGGCTATATTGCTAATACAAAATGAATAATATAAAAGGATTCGGTGTTTTCAAGTGATGTTATAAATCAAATGAGATTTCAGCAATTCAAGCGACTATAAATTTGGCATGGTACGAGTGGTTTGGGTGGTATGAATATTGGCATGAGTAATGTGTTTGCACGAGTGGTATGAACATACGAGAATTGATATGTATTCCGATTCCAGTTAAGTGTCATTTGGAATTAATTGAGATAGCCCAGGATGCAGGATAGACACATTGGCATTTCCAACTATAAAAGACCGACTCAATGTGCTACACAAGCGACCAACGTAGCAAGTCAATTGGCAAAACACGTATTGGCAGTATATAAGTATAGAGTATTAAGCACCGATAAAGTCCATACGACTGCTCACACAAGTTTTTAACCCCAACCAAATGAGGGCTGACAAGGGTTTTCAACAGCAATGGTGCCAGATGTTCCTGGGTGAAGATGTCTTTGCCAAAACAACCTTAATACCTGAAACAATATAACTAAATACAAAAATAAATAATATTATTACGGCCAAGTCCATAGTGAGGTCCATTGGTGAGCCACTGGGCATTTGTCACGTGACCGCGCATAGCCAAAAACAACTGGGGCTCTATTACGGTAACATGTCAGATGATTCAGATGGTGCCCTGATAATCACGGGCGGGGTCGGATACAACATTGGGTCTCCGTCGGTGCTTTCGCGCAACTCGTTTGAGTCGTCGTTTGCCGACGAGAGCTTGGTTGCCGATTCCAGGAGCTACTATTCGCCCTTGGGACCAAACTCGATCTACGAGCTCACTGGGTCGGTGGAAAACAAGCGAAAGAACAAGGTGCTGATTTCCGTGAATAAAAAGACGCTCCGAGTGCCGCTTGGCCCTCCCAGTGTCCAGGATATTCCCCAGGTGAAGCTCACAAAACTTCCAGTGGTGGACTCTGGACAAATTTCACAGTACCTCGGCGAGGTTGAGCCGGAGTACGGGGTATTTGCAGCGAACCAGAGTCTCACAAAGACGAGCTTGAACCTGCTTGCTGGCCCAGACACGTCGAAAGCTGTGCCGCTGATTTTTTTCTCCAAGGAGTTTCATTTGGACGAGCCACGGGTGTTTTACGACGTGGTTGGAGGGCAGGAGATTTCCCGGGGCGACGGCACGCAGATCATCAATTCGGTGCAGGAGCAGTTGTCGGCGTACTTGGACGTGGTGGAAATCAACTTGATTGACGAGATCAGCCGGCTGAGCCAGTCGTTTTTCAGCACCTTTGCCGACCTCTCGAGCGTGCTTGCGCTGTGCCGCCGGAGCATTGCTACTACGGGCGGGTTGCGCGCGCGCATGCGCGGCTTACGCGGCGAGCAGGCGGCCTTGGCCGGGCGGGTCGTGCGCGGGGTCCAGAAGCAGGCCAACGTGTTGAAGCTCCAGCAACTGATGGTCCAGATGCATCTTATCTTGAAGATCGCAGACTACGCAGAGGTCTTGTTCTACAAGGGCGACTCCGTTGGGGTCTTGAATCTCGTGTTATTTGCCCAGGGCTTGTCCAAAGGTGAGGTGTACTGTGTGCCGGACGATGCGCGAATCAGCAGCCAGGAGTCGTTGATCCGCACTGTGGCCGACGGGAAACAGTTCTACGACCTTTCTTCGGTGGGGTCGCTTGTGCATTTGGGCGGGCTTTTCGCCTCGTTGCAGCTGAAGGTCGGCGACAGAGTCAACAACTTGTTTATCGACGGCATCATTGAGGACTTGCAGGGGTTCTTTGCCACTGTCGGCATTGCAAACAGCTTCCGCAAGCTCCTTGGGAAGCAGACTGCGATCCAGTACGGCGACTTTTCCGCCGGGTTCAAGACCCTCCAGTGCCAGTACTTGTATGCGCTCATGCGGTGCAATCGGGTGTTTGACACCTTCAAACACTTGCAGGACAAGCTTGTGGTCGAGTTCAAGAACATCATCAAGGGCCATCTTCCGTCAGAGGACTACGGCACTGCCAGCGATCAGGATTCGGTACAGCTCACCAACAACACATTCACGCTCAGCACCACGCCCAGCGAGCCTCGAAGCACTCTGGTTGGATCAGGGTTCGGAAACACCTCCAGCGCCAACCAGCGGCTTGTCACATACCTCCGGGCCATGACGCCAAAGGAGTTTGAGGTCATGTTGATCAACATCTACTGCCACCTCTCTGAATGCTTGACGCGCTTCCTGAGCTTCCAGAAACTCCTCCTCGACTTGAGCTTGGACTACGCCCAGTATCTTCCTGAGCATGTCAGCGACGAAGAGGTGCTTCGGCTCGACTTGTCGGGACTCATCACCAAGCTCACCGAGGTGCTCCAGAAACGGCTCTACAAGATCATCTCGATCCGCACCGACTTGGTCACCCACTTGAGCGCCAAGTTTTTTGCCCGGTTCTATGTGATCAACCGGCTGTTTGTCATTGACAACGAGACCTTGTCCATTGGCCTGGTGAACGACTACTACCTTGCAAAGTACCTTTCCCGGCAAGCCGCAGAGTATTTTGTCTCGTGCGGCAACACTCTCACCAAGTCCGTGGTCGAGAGCATCGAAAAGGACGTCTGGAAAGATCTCAGCAGCGTCGCCAACGGCCGGCTTTTGAACGGCCAGGCCCAGGCGGCGATCGACGAGATCATGCAGGCGCTGGACGGCCTCCCGCCTGCATGGGGCGCGGTCGTCGGGTTCGACGACTACTTTGGGCAGGACCCGCCCGAGACCCCGCCGGGAAGCGACGTGCGCCGGGTGGCGGTCGGCAGCCACAAGATGGTGGTTCCTCCCTCGATGGTGACGGTCATTTCCGCGACAAGGGACCTTGTGTTTCTTCACCATGTGCTCGGGAAGACCGTGGCCCGGTTTCCGTTTACGTTGGTCGACATCTTGCGGCACACCAGCACCAAGATTAAACACCAGATTTTAGGTGCAAATGCCACAAAAACCGCCGGCTTGAAGCACATTACAGCAAAGCACTTGTCCATAGGCAGCCAGTGCTTGGAGTGTCTCATCCAGTTAATTCCCTACGTGAAACTGGCAGTGGTGCACATCAACCGCACCGTGTTGAAGAAGGAACTCCGTCGCGATAATGATACAATCGAGCAGGAGCTTGACGGGCTTGTCTTGCTGCTCCGCGACCACCAGAACGAGATATTCACCAAGCTCATCAGCATCATGGGCGACCGGTTGGCAAACCATGTAAAGGAATTACAGCAGTTGGACATGGCAGTTCTGGGTCCCCACCGGTACATGGAGGTTCTTTGCAAGGAGACTGTGACGATTGCAAATGTGTTGCTCAAGTACCTTCCACAGGAGCAGTCGCTGTTGGTGCTTGGGGAGATTTTCAGCAACTTTAAGACGGTGTTGCAAGGCGAATTTTCCCGGTTTCTGTTGCGGAATGTGGACGAGAAGATGAACTTGATGAAGGATGTGGAGTATTACCGTGCAAAGTTGGGTAATATCCCTGGATACGGCGAGTCTGGTAGTCTTTTATGGGAAGCTGTTAATAGTAATGTGAGTAAGGAGGAGGAGGAGAGAGAGAGGGAGAGGGAGAGGGAGAGAGAGAGGGAGAAGCAGAAGGAGGAGGAGGTGGAAAAGGAAAAGGTGGAAAAGGAAAAGGTGGAAAAGGAAAAGGTGGAAAAGGAAAAGGTAGAAAAGGAAAAGGCAGAAAAGGAAAAAGAAGAAAAGGAAAAGAAAGTACAAGAGAGAAAAGATCTAGAGAAAAATCTAGAGAAAAATGGAAATAGGCATCCTGAAAATGACACTGCAAAGGAAAATGGCACAAAGGACACCGAAGTTGCCAATCATGCCAAAAACCCAGAAAACTCACATGCCCTTCCTGAAATCAAAGTAGAAACCGTTGAGCAAATCTTGGAACAGTCAGTCGAAAAACAGTTGCAACACACCAGCAACGAATCCTTTAGTGTCGATTCATCTAATTTGGCGGCCGAGTTCAAGGATGGGTCCGATTCTGAGGGCGACATTACCTATGTTAGAGATGAGAGTCCCGAAGAAAGTACAGTGATACCAGAAAAGCCCATGTTGAGCGAGCTAGAAAAGACTTTACCAAATGACGAGAGTATAAAGGTGGATTCCAGTGAAGCAACAGGGATTAATTTGGACGGTAATACTGAGACAACAGTATCCAAAGATGAATCGTTGGAGACAAGCACAGAGTCAGAAAAGTGTGTAAACACTGACGGGTCCATAAAAACGGCCAAGCCAGGACCCAATGACCAAGATGAATCCAAAAGAGTACAGCAGATGGGAAATGAAGATTCTGTTGAAGTTGTCGCTAAGCAAGAGGTTGATTTGATGCCAGCTGGCGAAAAGTCTATGGAGGTTAAGGTTGATGACTACAAGTCTCAAAATGAGGAAGTTGGAAATGAGGAAGTTGGAAATGAGGAAGTTAGTCAGGAGAAAGCTAGCCATGAGAAAGCTGGCCATGAGAAAGCTAGCCATGAGAAAGCTAGCCATGAGAAAGCTAGCCATGAGAAAGCTAGCCATGAGAAAGCTAGCCATGAGAAAGCTAGCCATGAGAAAGCTAGCCATGAGAAAGCTAGCCATGAGAAAGCTAGCCATGAGAAAGCTAGCCATGAGAAAGCTAGCCATGAGAAAGCTAGCCATGAGAAAACTAGCCATGAGAAAACTAGTAGCAACAAGGATCCTACTAAAGAACTGAAAGATTTGAAATCAGAAAAGACCGGCGGCGTAGCAAACACCAATGGTACTTCTGAAGATGAACCAAAAGCTGGAGAGAAGTCGGAAATAAATTCAAGCTCTGGGAAGCCCAAAGTCGCTGAATCGGAGGACCGGTTGGACGACGGTTTTGAAAAGTTGCCAAATGAAAATGAGACGGGCCATGAAGAAGCTTCGCAGGAAGCAAAGCCCAATGATTCGGCCAACCCGATCCCAGGGACTGGGTCTACAAAAGAACCTAATGAATCTACCATTGAATCTATTCCTATTGATACAGTTAAAGGCAAGGCCAAGCCTGGCAAAAAGAAGAAGAAAAAGCCCAAGAGAAAGTAACTAAGAGTTGAGGAACTTGATGAGCTTGTCTCTGCCCTTTAGTTTTATTAATCGCTGGATGTATAGTAAGTCTTGTAGATCGTTTTGTGAGATGCCGTTTAACGATATTTCCGGGTGGGATTCCGGGGACAGTTGCGGCAGGATTGCGGAGAGGAGTTTTCCGTTTTTGTAGTGGTTCTGGAAGATGTGGGACGGTTTGAAGGAGTCGATGTTGGGGTCTGAGTCGTCTTTGATGGAGTCTCCGTTTGGGTCTGAGCTGATGAAGTCGATGTGGTCTAGTTTAGAGTCTGAGTAGTCGCTTTGCTCGATGATGTCCATGCGGGAGTCTTCGGAATAGTCGAGGTTTTCGGAGTCGATATTTTTGGCGGAGTCGATGTTTTCAGAGTCGGCGGTTTTGGAGACGATGTTGTTTGAGCGAGGGGCATTGGTGTCTCCGGAGGCTTTGATACTTCCCGAAGTTTCAGGGTCTTCGGAGACGCCAATGTCTTCAAATGCTTCGATGATGTCTCCGTCTGAATCGTCCTTGGTGACGGAGTCGCCGCTTTCGCTGTCGAGGATTTCGAGGTGGATTTTATCGGGCGAGGGGGATTTTGATGGGGATTTTGGGGATTTTGGGAACTTTGGGAGAGACTTTGAGGGATGGGTGAGGAAGGAGTGGATTGGGGATTCTAGTTTGACATTGGCATGTTTGTGTGGGGGATTGGTTTGCAAGTTGGAATCAATTGCCTGGGTTTCCTTTTCCACATGCTCCTCCATATTTTCGTCCTCCACATGCTCCTTCTTTTCCCTCGCCTCCCTCTCCTCGTCCTTCTTCTTCTTCTTCTCCTCGTCCTCCTTCTTCTCCTCCTTCTTCTTCTCCTTCTTCTTCTCCTCCTCCTCCTTCTTCTTCTTCTCCTCCTCCTCCTCCTCCTCCACCTTTGTCTCCCCCTCCTTCTTCTCCCCCAATTTAAACAACCCTTGAGCCACTTGCACAATCTCCATCCCCTCCTTGGCATACTTCCCCGCCAACTTGTCCAACGCCTCCATCTGCGCTCTCCTGCTCGCCACAATATCCGAATTCCGGTCGTTGCGGATCTTACAGGCAAACTCGCGGATGAGCGCCGACTCTGGAAGCCGGTAAATCACCAGGCTGGCGTAGTTGCGGAGCAAATGCTTGGGGATCGACCCTGCGACTCCGCCAGGGATATCATGGCCGACGTACAGAGGCAAGTCGTTGAGAATGTCAATGTCCAACGCCTTAAACCCGCGGGTCACTGCGACGTCGACGACGGGACTCTTCTTTGCGCGGCGGTGTTTTGGTGCCAAGTCCTCGACGTGGTTCGGGCACTTCCACTTTGTGCCGAGCATTTTCACCGACGGAAGCGGCGGATCGAGGCAGTCGAGATGCCATGCCAAGGGACAGTACTCGCACTGGGCCAATTCACGATGGATGCCCGAGAGACCGCACTTGTAGCACAAGTACGGGGCGCCCAGCTTGCCGTAGACCTTGACCGGGTCCAACTGCTGGAGAACGCCCTTTTTCGCCTCGGTGGACTTCATGTCGTCGTCGAGGTACTCGCCATGAGCGCCCAGCGACACCCCCGCAAAGTGTTCGCGGATGAGCCGTGGAAGTTCAAACTTGTGCGGATTGGTGTGCGCGAGCCGGTCGAGGAGCGGGCCGAACGCGCCCGTGGAGTGGCCCGGCCGCGCGGCGCACAGGCGGCAGTACCAGTCGCCCTCGGGCAAGCTGTCGGCGTCGAGCGGCGGGTCGAGGCAGCCGAAATGGAAGCTGCGCGGGCACCCCTCGCAGCACAAAAACAGGCCCGGCTCCCGGCACGCGCTGCAAAAGTCCTCGTTGTGGTCCGTCGGCGGCCCGGCGGGTTCCTTGCGCCGGCGGCGCGCGCGCGGCACCTTCAAGCGGAGCACAGGCAACTTTGGGCGCACGCTGCTGGGCCGGGTGAGCCCGTCAGAGGCGCCGGTGACTAGCAGCAGGTCGAGCTGCGCCTTGGCCGCCGGGTCGGGCGACCGCGCGCGCTTGCGGCACTCTTTTTTCAACTTCTCGGGCGGGCCGGACTCCAACGGGAGCCCGGTGGCGACGGCGGCGGTGCTGCTGCCGCTGGCGGCGTCGATCTGCGCGATCGCGTCGCGTCCGTCGTTCTCGTCGCCAATGAACTCGACCTGGTTGTGGCGGTTCATGCGGAAGTATTTGGAGATGTTCTCCGTCTTGACCTCGCGCGGCTCCTCAAGCCGCTTCGAGCGCCGCTGGCGGCCTCGGCGCTTTGGCTCGGGCCACGACGCGTTCTTCACGCCACTCATGGGTCGCTGGTAAGGGTTTTTGGCACGTGGTCAATGTGCTGGAACTGAAGAGGCCAGGCCAGTGATATCTAGGCGTCTGGTGATATCTAGGCGTGCCGTTGACGTGGATGTATCTCGTCAGCTGTCTAGTCAATGTCTCAACGCGTCTCTAACGTGTCTCTAACGTATCTCTAACGTGTCTGTAATGTATCTTTGTCCAGTCCAACGTGTCCAACGTAGTCGTTTATCTGGCACTGATTCAAGTTGTGCTCGAGGTACGAAAATAAAATTCACTGACCAGTGCTTCGTGACGCGCCGCCCATGCACCCCGGGGTTAAGGCGGATATCCAGCACAATTGTCTAGTCGGTTAGTAGGCATTGGAATTTTCCAATTCCGCGTAGAGCTAGTCTAGAGTTAGTGTAGAGTGGACTAGTGTGTCTGATCAAGGCCAAGCCGTAGACTGAGTGTGAAAATACGAGATCAAATACATACAACTACAAGATATAAATACAAGATACAGGATATGAATACAAGATGCAAATACAAGATGCAATATATAAGATACTAGTAAGATGATTAGCAAAATGACAAGATTGGCCAGTAAGATGATTAGCAAAATGACAAGATTGGCCAGTAAGATGATTAGTAAGATTGACAAGCAAGATTGACTAGTAAGATTGACAAACAAGATTGACAATTGGCTAGGAGAATTGACTAGCAAAATAACTAGCAAGTTTGACCAGCAAGTTTAGAATCTCTTGGATTGGTATTGTATAGATTGTATAATTGGCCATTGGATTGAACCTTGGTGGTTTCATCTTAGATCTATTCCTATTGAATCTACCTACTTGTCAATCCAGTCTACCTACTTACCAGCTTAATATTTATTTGTATTTAGCTACATATTGTCGCTGGCATGGTTATTCAACGAATACTTCACTCAGGAAAATCCCGAGGCAGCATTTCTAAAGAAAACCTCACCAACTCTCCAGGATTAAAATTTCATTGGAGTGGTTGTGTTACGTAGCGTTTCTGGTGACTGTGAAAGAAACTTGGCCGCCATCGTTGCCAAGTTTCACTGCCGAATCTCGCCATGTTCTTGAGGAATCATGTTCCAACACGTTCTGGTAAACTCAATGAGTTCTCGGACCTTTTCGACTTATTCTACTTTATTACTTTTCTATTCCATTTTGCCTATTTACTCTCTATTCCATTTTGCCTATTTACTCTCTATTCCATTTTGCCTATTTACTCTCTATTCCATTTTGCCTATTTACTCTCTATTCCATTTTGCCTATTTACTCTCTATTCCATTTTGCCTATTTACTTTTCTACTCATTCTACCCAATGACTGCTCTGCTCATTCTGCCTGTTTGCTGCTACACATTTTGTCCAACTACTGCTCTACTCATTCCATCCAACTACCTCACCACTCATTCTGCCCATTTACTTAAACACTCCATTCGCCTGCCTTCTTCTCTACTTCATTCTACCTAATTACTTGCTAACTCCATAACAATGTTTATTCAAGGCTATAGCTATACTAGCCTCCCAGAGGAGACTGATACTTTGCCGTCTACGACAAATGACAGCGCCGCTATGTAGGTCAAAAGAAAACTCTGTGGCAGGGAAAAAACTTTCAACATGTTGGTGAATATGCCGTCGACTCCATTTTACCCAATTACTTCACCACTCATGCCACCTAACTTCTCTACTCATGCCACCCAATCACTTCACCATTCATTCTGCCTATTTGCTTCTACACCATTTTGTCCAATTCCTATCTACTCATTCTATCCAATTACTGTAATAATACATTATTCATTTCGATAGCTACCCTAGGCTCCCCCGGAGGGCGATATTGATATTTCACCGTCTAAAAAACAATGGACGGCGCCGCTAATTCTTGAGTCGAGAGAAAACCCTAAATATTTAATAAAAACATTCAACTTGATCTTTAAGAAACTGACGAGAAATGCCTTAGAAGGAGCCGTAGAATCTCGCTCCTAGGACTACCTGTCCAGCCGCCCTTCCTGTGATGCTATAAAAAAAAGAAATCTACCCATACAGCACTAATGTGTAAATTCCTACAAGAAAATAAACTGATTTTGCGTCTGTAAAGAGGTGGCAAATCTGCGCTCTAGTTATGAGGCCTTTTCCTATTGTTTTCTGAGTGAATACCTCTAAACTTGGGCATGATGGGTCTTGAAGCATGGAGGGATTGTCGCACCTAGTGCACTTTGGATCGTAATCAAGGTTAAGCCGTTTATTGATGGTTCCTGATACCAAGCTTTTCCACTTGGAAGTTGGCTGACTAGGCTTAAAATATTCTGCGGACCAGTCAAGGCCTCTGTGAGTAGGAGCTTGCCTTTAACAATTGAAACCATCGGTGAATCCGTTTCCTGTAGAATTATATAGTGGGCTGGGAGATTAATCTCACCAGTTTCCCAATTACATCTCTACTCATTCTCCCGTCACAATGACAATGCCCTAGCCAAGCCCATTTCCTTTTACAGAGTAAACAAGCCTTGTTCAACGTATAGATAGTACGACTTTTTTGAATAGTCAACGAAGTATATTTAGCTATTATATTACATCTCAATCTTATTTATATTGTGTAATTTGTTGTATCTTTAGATTTGTTCTTGCATGTCTTTAGCCATTACGTGCATCTCTACATTATCTCGAAACAAACTGTCAGGCTGGTCCATTTCTTGTTTTTGTTGTCATTTTCATTTTCATTTCACTTCCATCTCACTTCCATTTCTCATTGAACGTGTATAAATTCATACCTATTCTAATTCTTCCTAATACATGACTCAAACTCCTACAATCACCCTTTGTCCATTACTTTATCCACTCATCTAAATACACCTTTCATATCACACTGCCTTTTACACCTTTGTATCACCTGTAATAAAGGATTACAAGACTTTCCTGAGGCTACACTAATACATTCGTTTCTCATATGCTTCTTGGCTACCACAATATCCATCTTTCCGGTAATTGTGCTCGTCTTTGGCATTAGCTCTTCTTCCTTTTATCCGTAGTGCTTTATTTCTCCCTGAATCTACCGTCTTTGAAATTAACCAGTCCCAATAGGCCTTAGTTCTTCTCTGAAAAAAAGGTCATTTCATTTCAACTTCAAGTATAAATAGCCAGGCTTTTCTCTGGATAGTATATCAATGTATTTTAGCTATTTCACCAACTCGTATCATAGCTATCACATCCCCATATTACCGATATTCACCTTTCATATCCACACTATTCCATCTCTACACGTGTATCCAATTCCTTACCAAAATATACTCACAATTCACTACTTGTAAATCTACCCACTCGTCCCAATCTATTCGACTCTACAGTCAATACGCATACCACGTAATCATTCACTTCTTATACAATTCAATCTTCTTGCTCAACTCCTCGCTATTACTCTCCAACCATTTCAACGAATTCAAGTGGTTGTTCATCAACTTGATAATATCAGACAACATATTCTCCCCTCCCTTGCCATCCTTCACATTCTCCTCCTTGTAAATCGTACCATTAAACTTTTGGTTCACTTGGTTGATATCCCCAATCAAAGTCACCAAATCGTTCGTCAAGCCGTCCAAAGTATCGTCCAAAATAACCGCCTTACTGTACACATTCTCCCGCTTCTTGTCATTCGCCAACTTGTTGCTGTTATTCACACCTGCACCACCCTCATTCACATTCAACAAAATACTACTATCCTGCTGATATATCTCGTTGATCTTCCCATCGTAATAGTCCAAAAAGTTCTCGATATCCTCCTGCTGCTTCTCCAAATACAACAAATTCTGGTCAACCGTCGTAGACAATTGCTCTGCTTCCAACACATTCAGGTATAGCTTCGACAACTTCTCGGAATTCTCAGTCAATACCTTATCCCACTTGTTCACCGACTCAGAGTAAACGTTGAAATAGCTCTGGCATGTTGACATCTTGTTCGCCCAGTTCTTGATCAAGTCCTGCACAGTCTGGTTCTCCAACGAAACAGGCTCCACCGTCACATTGGTCTTTTTAACTTCAGCCTGCTCACTCTTACCAGTACCAGAAAATGTCACCGACTTGTCATCCTTCTTTTCCGCCTTGTCGCCTAGACTAAGCCCAGCCGATTTGTCGTCCTTCTTTTCCTCAGGTTTGCTTAAACTGAACCCAGAAGCTGGCTTGTCGTCTTTCTTTTCCCCTGTTTTGCCCAAGCTGAATCCAGAAGCTGGCTTGTCTTCTTTCTTTTCTGTCTTATTTCCAAAGCTAAATCCCGAAGTTGGCTTGTCTTCCTTCTTTTCTGTCTTATTTCCAAAACTAAATCCTGATGTCGGCTTGTCGTCCTTCTTTTCCCCTGGTTTACTTAAACTGAATCCGGAAGCTGGCTTGTCGTCTTTCTTTGCCTCACTGTTACCAAAGCTAAATCCCGAAGTTGGCTTGTCATCTTTCTTTTCTGTCTTATTTCCAAAACTAAATCCCGAAGTTGGCTTGTCGTCTTTCTTTTCTGTTTTATTTCCAAAACTGAATCCCGAAGCTGGAGTGTCCTTCTTTTCAGTTTGATTGCCAAAACTAAATCCACTGGACGCAGGTTTATCATCCTTCTTTGCCTCGCTGTTACCAAAGGTAAGTCCAGTAGGTGCTGACAGGTCAAAGTTTTTATCAAACAAGCCGCCAGAAGAAGATGCACCATCCTTTTTTTCAAGCAAACTGCTGGAAAAAGGAGCATCGCCCTTTTTTTCAAACAATCCTCCTGAAGAAGATGCATTATCCTTCTTTCCAAACAATCCTCCTGAAGATGGGGCATCATCCTTCTTTCCAAACAAGCTGCCCGTGTTCGTGGTACTTGCATTTGTGCTAGGCTTACCAAATAAACTTCCAGATCCGCCGGTATTGCTAGATCCAGTATTGCTAGATCCTCCAAATAAGCTTCCAGTATTTCCAGACCCAGTATTGCTAGATCCTCCAAATAAGCTTCCAGTATTTCCAGACCCAGTATTGCTAGATCCTCCAAACAAGCTTCCAGTATTTCCAGATGCTCCAGTATTTCCAGATGCTCCAGTATTTCCAGATGCTCCAGTATTTCCAGATGCTCCAGTATTTCCAGATGCTCCAGTATTTCCAGATGCTCCAGTATTGCTAGATCCTCCAAATAAGCTTCCGATATTTCCAGATCCTGCAGCATTTCCAGACCCAGTATTTCCAGATCCCCCAAATAAACTTCCAGTATTGCCAGATGCTCCAGCATTTCCAGACCCAGTATTTCCAGATCCTCCAAACAAGCCAGATCCAGAAGTAGTGGAAGAATTATTATTCTGACCAAAGCCTGAAGCGCCTCCAGCAGTATTGCTAGAACTATTTGTGGCATTGCCATTTGCATTTCCAAAGGTAAACCCAGATCCTCCCGAACTTCCAAAAGCACCGGACGCAGGTTTTTCTGAACTTGCCGAATTGCCTCCAAACAAACTTCCAGTATTCAGGGACCCATTGGCGCTTCCAGAACCAAACAATCCCCCAGTGTTTTGGCCACTGGTCGACTTGGACGTCAACCCTTGCGAAGTGCCAAAAGACGAGGCACCCTGGCTGTTTTTGTTATCAGAACTCGAGCCAAAAGTAAAACCCAGGGGCTTTTGCTGTGAGTTGCTGAATGAAAATTCTAAAAGTCAGTTTGCGATATTCCCATATGGCTTCTACTTACGACTCATTGCGTGAACAATCCTTCTGGCAAATGTTTGATTTTATGTGATTCTGGACGGGGCACGCAACCAGTATATAAGGAGGGTGTGTTTGGAGATGTACCATGGATTACGGCGAAGAGTTGCGTGGGATAAAACGAGGAGGACAGTATATAAACGAAGCTTTGAGGAACAAGGGGTTGAGTGGGGAGGATGTGTTGTTTATGAGTGTGAATTACAATCGGTTGATTGACTTTGGCAAGGTGGAGAAGATGGTGAGCCAAGGTGAAGAACCGACGCGGGAGGCGGTTAAAAAGGGAATTGTGTTGAGCGAGACGTTGGTGGAGAATGACAAGAATGTGATAAACGTTGTGTTTTCACTCTTGAAGAATTTGGAGGAGGCAAAAGCCCAGCAGGAGGAGTTGGTGGAGAAGTTGAAGGAGCAGGAAGCCGAGCTCCGGTTGCAGGAAAGACTGGTGGAGAAGTTGCAGAGACGAAACAGCGAGCTTGAAAATGAGCTTGGCGTTGCTAAAATAGAAATGAAGGTCCAGCAGCAGCAGGTCCAGCAGCAAAAGTACCAGGAGAAGCAAGTGAGGCAGGAGAACGATAAGTTGCGAGGAATCATCGATAATATGAAGGCAATGCGCGACGTGGAGATGCGGAAACGGGATAGCGAGTATGAACAAGTTCAGGATAAATTGCTCGGGCACAACTGGGCCAAAAAGAGAGTGGTGGAGTACACACAAGTTGCACAAGAGATTGTGGACGAGGAGACGCGAAAGTTGATGGTAGATCTGTCTGATTTGATTAATAATTTGAGTGGGAACAACAAGGAATATCTTCGGGTCTTGGTCCGGTGTGCTGGATACTTGAACTGGGTGATTGGCAATCGGACGGTTGGACCAGGCGAGTTTTTTGAGGATAATCAAGTGGAGGTTGGCAACATGAACGGGGACGATGCCGAGAGTCTTGTATTGGAGGTTTTGCAGGAGTTGTATGAGTATTTGAAGCAGCGTGACGAAAAAGAGGAGAGTTTGGCTGGTGAGTTGCAAGACACCAAGGAGAATTGGGAGAGGGCGATACGTACGATGGAGAAGTGGAAGGATTATGGGGGGCTGAAGGTGGAAATGGAGGGGCGAGTGGAAGGACAAGGATTGATGAGTGATGGATGAGAAGTACAATCAGAGTAAAGGACAACTTGGCCCAAATGCCAAGGCAATAGTATTCAATTTGGCCTACAGCTTACAATTGCAATTTTGTAAAATAATATGTAACATTAATCAACCAGTTTAGAGATACAAATGTAGTATAATCATGTACTTGACCAATCCCAACCACCTCAATGACATTTAAAAGCTTGAATCTCCAGTCCGTGAATAAATACCACATTAAATTCATTCCACCTCGTTAATTCCACTTACAAATTCACCGGTATTCATCTCATTCGCCCATATTTTTCGAAAATCCTCCAATAACCGGACTCAAGCTCATTGTACAATCTGTAGTATACCAAACTATTACAATCGACTGTGGTGCTGATTCCTGAATATCTTGGGAGTTTGTACACCTCACACGCAACAATTCAGCCCACATCTATATTCATTTAATCAACTCTTTGATATTATCCCACGCAACGTCTCCTCATCAAATACATTACCTCCCTCCCGTAGCAAGGTCGCCAAGATAGGTAACGAAAACTCGTTTAAATCGCTGGCCTTTCTCAAAATATCCAAGTCCCCGTCATAATTTTTCATCACAATGCCCAAATACTCGTCCATCAATGTGTCTTTTTCTCCTTCGACCTTGATGTCGCTCTCTTGCTGAATCTCATCCACTGCTGCCACATCCAGCCTTAGTTTTTTGGATATTTCAAACTCGTCTTCTTCTATTTTCCCGAGCGAAGGTGCAGCCTCTTCTACCAATCTGCTATCTTCAACTGGCAAATTATCTTCGGGGCTTTGATTTACTTCTGCATCGCTATCACTATCGCTACTGCTAGAACTGTCACTAAAGTCTAATGTTAGTATTACTGTTTTTATTTTGTTTATGTTTGATTGCTTTTGGCTCTTTTTTACTCACCTTCAGTTCTTCTCTTCTTTCGTCTTCTGCTCTGTGGTGCCATGTAAATTTTTTTCAATGAAAAATGCCATCTAAATGAGCTGCAGCTAAATTTACCAGTCTGCAATTGTTGAATCCTATTGAGTATCGCATTGAATTATCGTTGATATCATTGATATTATTGATTATTATACTCTATAACTATCGTAGACTTGCGGAGATTGATATTGCCTTAACGAAAACGGCATCACTATATTGTGCAATTCCTTTGACAATCATTTCGTTCAATCTTGTCGAAAAATGATTCTAGAACCATGGGTCTCACCACCAAAATACTCGAAGCCGCTCCGTTGTAATTGTGAGTAATATTAGTCATCAATAACCAGTGAAATCCAATGTGTCGTGTGTATTGGCAAAATGACGGGGTCCAATTTAAATCAAATCGTGCCTCAATGTTGTCGCTTTTTCTGCTGGCTTGTCAAGCTCAAGATTGGAACAAACTAGGGCTTTTGAATTCATTTGTAGTTACTGTATTCTTATTCCAGTCTGACATCCTCGATTAGGCTTTGGAATTGTCTGTAGTGACTGTAATCCCATTCCAGTCTTTCAACAAGAATATCCAGTATGACATCCTCAATTATATCACTTCATCTAGCCACAAGGGTCTAAGTTTTCACTCGACCAGAGGAATGGCCAGGGTTGTCTGTTTGGACTGTGCTTCTTTCAGCTTTATGATTTTAATGCGACTTTATTGAATGACGTTTGGTATTGAATCGATTGCCGTCTCTCGAATATGAGAATACTAATAGAACCCTTGATTTTTCCTAGAAATATATGAAAATAATATGCTTTATTACTTCTATAACTATAAGAGGCTCCCCAGACTATAAAATAATGTTGGGCATGTCCAGTGGTGTATTTTATTCTACAATTGCCATTACTATCTTCGCAACACTGTGATAAACCACACTGTAAATTCTACTATTTATCCTTCATATCTCGTTTATTCCTCTATATCCCATGCATTCAATTCTAGCCACCTCAAAAGTCCAGCTCAAGGTCGGTGGTGCTTGCTACAGATGGAAATCCGTCTAAAACGTCGGAATAATCAACATCGCTGGGGTCAATGCTTCTTCTGGCAAAATCGTCGTCATCAACGTACTCATCAGATGACTTGGTATGCCAATCAACGGCATCTTTGGCGTATTCTCTGGTGCTCAAATCTTCGGTAGACTGTTTGGCAAAACCACGTTTCCCAATGTCCTGAAACCGCACACCCCTTACCACCACCTCAGGGGACCCGCTCCGTTTGTAGACATCATCTGTATCAGGGTCCAATTCTCTTGTGTGCACGACATTTGGTGTCGAAGGTGATCTTACCAAGGCACTGTGAGGTCTTGGAAACAACGGAGCAGCACCGACGGAAACTAAGCACAAGGCAATGCAATATAATACTTGGGGGTTCATATTAAGATGAAAATATCCGAAATTATTGCAGGGTGGTATTTTTATATGATTGACGGCTGTTACAAAGGATGTCTCAGAGTTCTGCAGGTGCATGATATTTCGCAGTACCCTTGGATTAGTAGTGTTGGAAATTACAAATATACCCAGAACATTGTTATTTGTAAGATTAAAAGAGCAATATTTGGTATTTGGTGAATATTTGGATGAGGGGTTGCAATTTATGATTCACTTTGCACAGTTTATGATTTACTTTGCAAGTGTCCCACGATATGTATGGACGTGTAGTGACATGAAGGTTTTTCCTAATATTTTTGTCCTTTCCTTTTATTTTGTTATTTCTACCTGACAAAGGAAATGGACTTGGCTGTGCCATTTCCTTCCCACGACGAGTTTCCCTTTGCGAGTATAAAGAGTCAGACTTTGCGAGTATAAATAGTCAGACTTTTCTTTGAATAGTCAAGCGAATATATTTAGCTATTTACCAACTCGTATCGTAGTTACTATGTTATACGTTGATATTCAAATAGTTGATATTAAAATGACTGATTCAATGGCTGATTCAAATGGCTGGCTCAATGGTTATGGTGATGACAATGTCGACAAGTATTGTAGTACCAAAATAGCTAGTAAAAAGCAAGTGCTATCAGTAAGATGTTCATGACATTTTTGCCTTGTACCAAAATTTACAATGCAGTGCCATTTGCTTACTAGTGCCGGATTATCATGTCGTTTGATCAACGTCAGTGCAATTTCCACATTTGCTAGTACCCTTGTATGGTACATTACGCACAACCAGGATCTTCTGTAGATGTAATTTCATGGTACCAATTTATACTGGGCAATAGGAGAATCTAATCAAGTGAGTAGCAGGCCGATTTCATGTTGTGAATGTGAGTCGCAAGGTGTCGTTTATAGGATAAATCTTGGCGTGCGACTTGACATGAACTGGTATCGATTTCCGATTGGGATTGCTCGAGCACATGGAGGTGTTTCGGGGTTATGAAAAAAGATGCCGATGGAATGTTTTATGGAGTGGCATGATCCGTTTGATTTGAATTTACTGGGTGAATATGACTGAGTCAGGTTGGGAATAGTTGTATGGGGATTGTGGTCTGTTTGATTTTAGTTTGGATGTGGGCATGCTGTTGCGCCAACTTGGCTTTATGGCATGAGGAAGTTAATAGGTTGGAGGGAAATTCAAGAGGATGGACGGTTGTAGTGGATTTTGGGCAATGAATTTGGGCAATGAATTTGTAGATGAATTTGTAGATGAATTTGTAGATGAATTTGTAGATGAGTATTTTAGATGAATTTGTAGATGAGTATTTTAGACAATTATTGTGCAGTGAATTTAAATGAGTATTTCCAGATGATTTTTTAATGAATTTTGCATATAATTATTGTGCAATGAAATGTACATGGGTACTGCGAGGAGAATTTTTCCATGGTTTCTACGTTGGAATTGGCCTGTCCATGAATTGCCGTGTCATGACCAAGATTGCCGTGCCTATAGGGATATTTTTCATTATTGACAATTGTATTTGTACATGATTGATTATTATTTGATTATTTGATTATCTGATTATTATCACCAATATATCGTCAATACATCACCAATTGTCATAATACATTACCAATTGTCATGATACATCACCACGCTCATGAATACAAATGCTGATCATGTGCGGACCAAAGGAAAATACAACTTGGCCGTGTAAGGAGGTGAAACAAGACCAAATGGGCGTGTCGCAAGATCACATCTACACACATGAGCGTACGCCAGCAATCGATCCAAGCTTGTGTTACTATTGTTTGCGACTTATGATGTAATGATATTTTGACGAGACGGAGTGTTC
The DNA here is from genome assembly GCA_020342235.1 of Saccharomycopsis phalli. Lineage (NCBI taxonomy): Eukaryota > Fungi > Ascomycota > Saccharomycetes > Ascoideales > Saccharomycopsidaceae > Saccharomycopsis > Saccharomycopsis phalli. Next base: position 488,780 of record CP073212.1, read on the forward strand.
CATGAGTAGATGGAGAGACGAAAGAGGCAGGATTGCAGGCGAGGGTGTCAAAATGTGTGGACATGCCTAAGAGCATAACTGGAGTAGCGAGACGTGGCGAGAGAATGTAGTGAAAATGTAGTGAAAATGTAGTGAGATGGAGTGAATCAATGAGAGAGTAAATCAATGAGGGAGTAAATCAATGAGGGAGTGAGTGAATGAGGGAGTGAGTGAATGAGTGAATGAGTGAATGAGTTAATTGAGTTAAATGAGTTAAATGAGTGAAAATACGAGTGAAAAATAAGCGACTGAATAACCAACTGAATAACTAAACAACCAACAACCCACAACCCACTGAATAAACCCATTGATAAACATTGAATAAACACTGATAAACATTGATAAACACTGATACACTGATACACTGATACACTAATACACTGATACACTGGATAAGCACAACCACCAGCCATGACGTAATGTCCCAAAGCGGCAATGCGTTGGCGTATGACCCGGTCAGGGCCTTGGAGCCGCTACCTACATAAGCAAGCGCCTGGCAGATTTTTTCGCCAATGCCAAACTTTCGACAACTTCTCGCGGATACGTTTGTTCCCCATGCGCCGCAGGTGGTGAAGCGGAGCCAGATGGAGACGTCGTCGGCCAAGTCGCACTTGGCGCACGAAAAGTCGCTTGAGTTTGACGAGCTGAGCGGCGACGAGGTCACGTTGAACCAGACCCAGCGGCGGCTCTCGAAGCGGATGATCTACTTGATAGCCTTCTCCGGGGTCATTGGCACCGCGGTGTTTGTGTCCATGGGCGCGGCGCTCAACAAGGCCGGTCCGTTGTCGCTCTTGCTTGGGTTTGCGATATGGTGCATCCCGATCTTGTGCATCACCACCAGCATCGGCGAGATGGTCTGCTACTTGCCGATCCCGTCGCCGTTCATATCCATGGCCGGCCGCTGCTGCGACGAGGCCTTGGAGGTCACGGCCGGATGGAACTTTTGGTTCCTCCAGGCCGCACTTATTCCCTATGAGGTCGTTGGCGTCAACACCATCATCCACTTTTGGCGCAACGACTACTCGCCGGCGATCCCGCTTGTGGTGCAGATTGTGCTCTACTTCCTCATCAACGTGATTGCGGTGCAAGTGTATGGTGAGGTCGAGTTCTGGTTGTCAATTGGCAAGGTTGTGCTTGCTGTTGGCATCATGCTCTTTACCTTTGTCACCATGGTTGGCGGAAACCCGCACCATGACCGCTACGGGTTCCGCTACTGGAAGGATCCTGGCGCCATGAACCAGTATCTTTCAAAAGGCGACTGGGGCCGGTTTCTCGGGCTCTTTGCGGCGATTTCCACCGCCTGCTTCACCATCGCCGGCCCTGAGTACGTCTCCATGACCGCAGCAGAAACCATCAACCCGCGCAAAGTCTTGCCCAAGGCATTCCGCCAGATGTTCTACCGCTTGACGTTCCTCTTCCTCGGACTAGCACTCTGCATGGGCATTGTCTGCGCATACAACGACCCAATGTTGGTCAAGGCCTTGAAGGACGGGGCTCCTGGCGCAGGGGCCTCGCCGTTTGTCATTGCCATGACAAACCTCAACATCAGAGTGCTTCCTGACGTCGTCAACGGCGCACTTGTCATTGCCGCGTTCTCCCTGGGCAACTCATACACCTACACGTCCTCGAGAACGCTCTATGGGCTCGCAAAACAGGGCCACGCTCCCAAGATTTTCACCTATTGCACCAAGTCCGGCACGCCCATGTACGCGATCCTCGCGTCCTTGGCCTGGTCGTTCCTCTCGTTCTTGCAAATGTCAGAAAACTCCGCCACCGTGCTCGGCTACATTGTCTCGTTGGTCACAGTCGCTCAGCTCGTCAACTACGTCATCTGCTGCGTGACATATGTCAACTTCTTCCGCGCCCTCAAGGCACAGTGCATCTCCCGCTCCACGCTTCCTTACGTGGGGTACTGCCAGCCGTACTTGGCGTACGTCGGCGGGTTTTGCGCCGCAGCAATGTGTCTTCTCTCGGGTTACTCGGTGTTTGTCAAGGGCAATTGGGACGTCAAGACGTTTATCTTCAACTACGTCATGATCCCAGTCGACATTCTCATCTATGTCGCCGCCAAGTTGTACTTTCGCAAGGGCTGGATCAAGCCCGAGGAGGTCGACTTGCAAACAGGGCTCAAGGAGATTGAGGATTATGAGGAGCAGTTTCGCATCCAGAATCCAGAGTCCAAGAAGCGTCGTTTTAAAATTGTATAGTATGCATGTCGGGGAGTTGATTTAGCGGGTTGAGCGGGTTGCTTGACTTATCGGATATTGGCATGTTGTCCAGCGAGTACTCCAGAAAGTCTATAATTCCAGCAAGTCTATAACTCCAGCAAGTCTATAACTCCAGCAAGTCTATAACTCCAGCAAGTCTATAACTCCAGCAAGTCTATAACTCCAGCAAGTCTATAACTCCAGCAAGTCTATAACTTGTCCAGCAAGTCTATAATTTTGTTATTCAACCGACATTCAGTATACTTGAATTGTGTTGATGTTCCGTCTAGAATCCAAGCCAAGCGTCGTTTAAATGTATAGCATGTTTTGCGTCGATATTCCACAAGTCGAGCAATGTTTAAAATATATACCATGTTTTGTCGATATTTCTTGTAGCACAGTTGGCCTGGATCGTATCATGGCATTGGATTGTAATCTGTCCATATATGTATCTGTCCATATCTTGTCTCTTTCATATCTTGTCTCTTTCATATCTTATCTCTTCCACAACTTATCTCTTCCAAAAATTATCTCTTCCACATCTTCTTCCACATCTTCTTCCTTATTCACTACTGGATTCACCTCTTTTAAATCACTCCATGTGGGGAAAAATTAGTCATGTAAAATTTCATCTTCCTCGTCCCGCACATTGCAATATTTAAAGTTATCTCACCTCCTGGCCATTTAAAGTTCCTCGGCTCGAGCTAAATCATCCTACTTTTTAGCCCATCAAAACATCTTGCGTAATCCCCTGTGTTTACGTCAATAAACTTTCTTGGCCTATTTCACCCGGCTCCTCCGCACAGTATCACGCAATCCCTCCGAAAATCACAGTGGCTCTTTAATCTAAACCCTAATTAAATTTCCCTCGCTCTCGTCCACCAAAATAATCACCGGTTTCGGTCTCTCGCCAAGCGTGAATATCATTCTCGAAAGTTCTATTATCAAGTGTTCTGCAAGCTAAAAAACCTTATCTGAGCTAGTCTCAATCGCAAACGTTGGTACTCATCCCATTAGCAACAGTGCATACCAATGGTCCATAGCAAGGCCTTGGTCCGGTTGAATTTCACACAAATTGGTATGCCATGGCGACGTAATTGGCATTGTTGACTAATGCGCAATGGGCGTGGCATGAATAATGTAGCAAATGAATAAAGTCAAAGCTTATCAGTCGGATTGACACAGTCACTACCATCATTTGTACAATAGCATCATGTTCGTCGTCATCCGTAGTTTACCTCAGCCGCATCACTTGTGCAACCCGTAAATGCCCTTGGCGTCTTGTCAGGGAAATTTGCGTCCTATTCAGCCTGGCTCTTGCCTTGCAATTCCTTTGTCATGACCACCGTCCTCGGAGACACCTTCATGATATTTCCCTAATGACATATTTTGAGCTTAATCTCAAATACTGTGGGCTATCTCGTCTTGGAACAGTGTTGACCAGGTAATAATGTAGTGAATCCAAAATCTCAGAAATCAATCACAGTCTCGCTGGGCTGTTGTATCACTATAATATAATGGTTTACATATAATTTTGACTATATTCTACGTTATTGTTCTTCAAGAGCCTATACAGGATGTACCTTGCAAGGATATAAACAATATGTTACAAATGCCAAAGGGAAAATGGTTGACAGACGGTAAAATGTTCACAGAAGACATCAGTAGAACTACAATATAATTAGAGTAAACACATTAAATTCTTTATTGTCAATTTATATAAAAATAATTATAGTTCAGTGGTACGCTATCCCAGCAGAGTTGCAAATATACACTTTTAAATTCATGAAAGTCATTACAAAGCACACAAACAGCCATTATATCCCACTCGACTTTAGAATCAGTGCCACTAAGATATTAAAAAACATCTTAATTATCAAAAGAAACTCCTGATACGCTTTCATATACCTCAAAATGCTTTCGTTGGCAATAAAAGTGATGTTAATCTTGTAATACACAAAAAAACTTCTAATTTTTAGTCTTGCATTTACAAAAATTTTCACTGTGCATGAAAGGCGGCGTGGTCTAGTGGTATGATTCTCGCTTTGGGTAGCGAACCTGATTAACTCAGGTACAAACACAAACATGTGAGAGGCCCAGGGTTCAATTCCCTGCTCCGCCCTTTTTTGCGTGTTGTCTCAAGCCGCAATAATATTTATTTTTATACTTTAGTGACATGGCCAATATTCATGTTATAAATATAACTTAGCTGGGGCTTGAACTCAAACAATGGCATGGGTGGAAACACGGTCCACATCTGGTTATGAGCGTTATAAAACCGCTCAAGGACTCAATTCTGATTATGGCAAGAGTACGACTGAGACAAGAAATCATTTCGCATCAATTATCTTGGCTTTTAAGGCACGGTGCGGTGAAAGAAGGATTGGATATTGATGAATCGGGATATGTTGTTGTTGCGGATATATTAAATCACAATCGGATCAAATCGAGCAAAGCGACGTTTGCGGAGATACAAGAAATCGTCAAGGCGGACTCGAAGCAGCGGTACAAGCTTGTAGCGGACGTGGAAGATGATGATCCAAAGCACTGGCGGATTTGTGCTGTGCAAGGGCATTCTATAGCCAAAGTTAATCGGGAGTATTGTAAAGTGACGATGGACTTTGATAAGCAGGCGATCCATGGCACTTCTTTGAGGAGCTGGGACTTGATAAAGGAGCAGGGTTTGTCTAAAATGGACCGGAACCATATTCATATGGCGCTAGATATACCTTCGAGCAGGAATTCGGCGGTGATTAGCGGGATGCGGAACACCAGTCAGGTTTTTATATATGTCGACGTAAAAAAGGCGATTGGTGAGCATGGCATTGACTTTTTTATTTCTGACAATAACGTTGTTCTTAGTCTGGGGGACTCTAAAGGGTTTATTCCCGTGGACTGTTTTGAGAAGGTTGTTACTTCCAAGGGGGAGGTGTTGATGTGATGGTCGTAGATAGGAGTGAGGCTGAATAGAAGGAGTATAATGGAATAGAAAAAGTGTAGTTGACAAAGGCAGTGAATTACAAAAGACTCTTAAAGTTTCTGCAATTTCTATAAGAGGGCAATCACCTGGTGATTTTATCCTTGTAGTTGAATGAAACCAGTTGTAATGTCGTAACTAGGATTCGAGTTGGTAAAATAGTTAAAATACATTTGCTTGACTGTTCAAAGTCTGGCTATAGATGAGGAGACTCATTCTCTGTAGAAATGAACTTGGCTAGACCATTGCAGTTTGGATGGCCAGAATAGCCAGTTTGTATGATTTCCAGTTATCAAGGAATTGGACTGGTGGTTTCCATGAATCGAAAACTTGGAGTCACTTTGAGATTATTTGTAAGCTGATGACTAGTATTTTGAAGCACCAAGCCAAAGCCCATCCGCGCCAGTCTACTTCAAACTACCCAGATTAACAAAATCTCGAGAGTGACAAATCCCAATACTCACTTATAGCGGGTATGCTACAAGCAACAGTCCTACAAATCCCAGATATCAGAACCAAAGAGTGGCAGAGCTAGGAATGGGAAAATAGTATACATGATCGCCATTGTTTAGAGTTCTTGGGAGCCTGGATTCTACTGAAATACTAGGCTTGCTCAGTTTAATATACAACACACTTGGCAAGTATATTTCAACTGAAAATCAGTCTACAAAGCTGTAGAGTTTTACTAAATGGAACATGAATCTTCAGGCATGAGATTAAAGGGCCAACTTGTATACGAGGCGACCAGGCTTGTACAAGCACTACGAATTGGCAAATCTGGTTAAATTAAATTTCCCAGAGTTATTCGAGAGGTAGTAATGACTTGGACTTTGATGATTTAGTCTTTGAATAGTCTTTGATTAGTCTTTGAATAGTCTTTGATTAGTCTTTGATTAGTCTTTGATGATTTCTTCAAGAGCAGCCTTGGGATGTTCCTGAGTAATGTACATATCAAATACCATACTTTCGGGTCAATATATAGCGAAATACCATAATAAATATATACTGTAATGCTCAGACTGTACAATTGGCATGGCGTATAAGCCTTTTATATACATTCAATTACGAGCGTATTGTATGGCGTACAAACAGACCTTTTATATCACCAAGTGCACTATATAAACAGACCTGGCTTGGACCAATTACAAAGAAACTACATTGCTTATAAAATACACCTCAACGTATACACTTGGCTCTGGCTTATATAAGGCTTGTTATGCGTGCCAGAGACTGCGCACAGCTTCTGGCACGGTGGACTCACCTGATTGGCCAGCTGCACATCCTTGCCACCATGAAAAAATTTATAAGGGTAACTTTGTTCGCAAGACTAAGGGTAACCAGTTTGCAAATTTAAGGGTAACCAGTTAACACTAAGAGGGTAACTAAATGTCGAAAGAGCAGAAAAAGCAGTTGGCCGATGCCAGTGACGACGCGATAGCAGCGATTGCCGGAGAACGGGGCCACGATATTGGCGACAAGGAGAAGGAGAACCAAATCACAAACGACGCGGTGGAAGCCGCGGTGATGCGGTACGTTGGAGGAGGAGATTACCAGTGGGGAATCTTTGACGAGAGCATTGGGTTGCACAAGCCGGAGAAGAAGAAGGAGACGCGGTCGGAGGACGACGAGAGCGCAAAGAAGCGGCGGAAGCTTGACCGGGCGTCCGAAGAGACTTCCGAGCCGCCAACCGGCGAGGTGCGGGCCAAAAACGCGTTGGTGGACCCCGAATTGGCTCAATTGGACGGGCTGGCGAACGAGCACGACCAGCTTGTGCAGGCGGCAATCAACGACGCGAAACAGCTTGCTTCGTTTTCGGGATTCGACGGGAGTCCATACATTGACAGCGACAAACTGCAGACAACCGGCCCGGTGGCACCGTCGAAAAACGCAGTGGCGTCACGTGGGTATGCCCCGCACAAACAGGACATGGTCAGCCTTCCAAGCACCGACGTTGCCACGTTAGTAGCCCAGGCGGCTACCAACGCCAGGGCTTTTGTCACGGTGCGGCCGGTGGGGAAGATGTTCAGCAAACAGGAGCACGAGGGGATCGACAACTTTATTTCCAGCTACTGCCAGATCAACAATCTCAGCCGCGAAGACATTTGCAAACGAATCTGGCTGAATAATCGCGTCAAGGACAACTTCTGGGAGTCTCTCCAGCAGGTCCTTCCCGACCGCACACGAGCCCTGGTGTATAAGCACGTGCGCCGTGCGTATCACGTGTTTGCGGTCCGGGGTAAGTGGACGCCGGAGGAGGATGCGCAGCTTGGAGAGTTGGCAAAGGATCGGGAAGGCCAATGGAAGCAGATTGGCGAGATCATGGGCCGGATGCCGGAGGATTGCCGGGATCGGTGGCGAAATTACGTCAAGTGCGGGAACATCAGGGCTCAGAACAAGTGGCTGGTGGCAGAGGAGGATAAATTGAAGCAGATTATCAGTGAGATTTTCCTGGCCAACCCCGAGAATCCCGTGATCAACTGGACCGTGGTGTCGGACAAAATGGGCGGAGTCCGGTCCCGGATCCAGTGCCGATACAAGTGGCACAAACTTCTTAAGCGGCAGGCGAGTCAACGTGCAGCAAATATGGACGACGAGGACAAGTACTGGTTGCTATCTCGGTTGAAGGAGATGTACTACAATGGGAGATTGGATAGTGAGAGCGAGATCGACTGGGAGTCGTTGGCGTTTATCCATCCTGCAAAGTACTGGACGGGCTCGGATTTCCGCATGTCCTACGAGAAGATGCGGCTGAACATCAAGGACTTTAAGCACAAGAAGTTGGACGAGATCTGCACCATTTTGATTGAAGAGATTTACGGCGGAGGTGCGCGTTTGGTGGGGGGAAACACAAATGTGTTTGATGTCGGCCAGATTGTGCGAAAGGGCGAGGAGAAGAAGGAGAAGAAGGGCGAGGATGTGGAAATTGCTACTGCAGCAGCAGCAGTGGCCGCTGCTGATTTGTGGAATCCTCGCCAACAGTGAGAAATGAAGGAGGGCGGAGGTATAATGAGCATGAGGAATGTGTTGTATGGTATTTCAATAAGTATTCCAGACAATGTTTAGAGTGTCTGTAAAATAATGGTGATGTTGTTTTGTGTTCCATTTGTATTGTCTGAATGTAGTGGCCAATATAATGATAAAGATGTACGGAGTATAGTAGCTGTAATATACGTAATGTGAAAATGTGGCAAGCCGAGGCTATAACAGAAGATGATCTATTGCAAGTTGTCTATATTACAAATTTATTGGTGTTACAAGTTGTCTATACTACAAGTTTCCGACTATTAAATGCCATCACCATAACCAAAAGGCATTTTCCAACCCAAACAAACCCGCCGAGTCTTTTCAACATGAAACACAAGCAATCCAGATCAAAGTATGTATCCCATGATACAGTACACCACAACCCTGTGATTTCCAATTATACATTTTTCAACAGTGTCATATATCTGAACAAGTACACCATGCCATTGCCATACAACAGACCTTTTAGCGACATTGCACCTATTTATAATAAACACACTCAGCTGGTATAACTTGCACTAGTCATATATTAAAGTCACCAGCTTTAGTCTGTAAGATGTATAGGCTCAATGGAATGCCCAGTTGTATAGACTGAATCGGTCCATGGTCAGTACCTGATTCTCCAGAGCATTGTATACATTTACCATTTATACACGTAATCGCCATAAACCATTTCAAGAACCATTTCGCCAGTGGGCACGTTCAAAAATACAATAGCTTGTTGCCCAAATTTCACTGAAAAATATGATACAACTAAATACAATAGCTGGCTCCATTCTACCATTGTGAAACGAGTCACGTTAGAATGCATTACATGTGTCGCAATTGTGGGGTATTAGAACACTGCCAAGTCAACCAATGAACTAGCAAATTTGATTTAGACAGAATTATTGGTAAATTAAAGCCTAGTGTGTCATACTAAGTAGAAATGTTTTCTTTTGGTCTAGCATTGACTTACTGTCGTCTAATGCGAATGCTATATTTGGACTGATTTGAGTTGATAGCGATTGAAGCAATGGGAGCAATAAGCAATGTGTGCGAATTATTTCTAGCAATTGTTGTCAAAGACCACGTACCCATCTGGAAAATTGTTAAAAATACATTGCAAAGAGCTTAGTATTTTTAGCTTTGGACTGAGTAGCTACAAATCCATAATGGTCTTACCACTCAAGATAATCCTAGACATTGCCATGGCAATATATCACGTGACCACTGAGTGACGATGACAGCTTTCAGTGTACAAAATATAGCCAATTGAATGTAATTTTGCCAGTTGAAATAATCAACCAATGACCAGAATGGGTCGATTCTATTGTTTGCTAAATAAAGTCTCTTTTGATGACCACGGAGCAAGGTTGGAATACATGCAGGTCATGGTATTAAAAGCAAACAGGAATAGAGGAATAAAATGAGAGAAAGACGGAATAAGAAAGAATGAGAGAAAGACGGAACGGAATAGAGCAAGTCAGAACAATACAAAACGATATCAAAACAGAATGAAAGCAATACAGGCGGTCAGAATAAAATGACAATACAGCATCGGTGGAAAACCCACATGTATCGAATAAAACGTCAAATACACATTCCATAGTTGTACTCTATATTCGCTGGGTTCTAGATCATCATTTCGTATTGTTCACCGGCTATCTTCTGCACAAAAGCTAAAGCAAAGCGGAGACGGCCGGCCGGCCCAATTGAGCAGTTGCCGCTGTACTACTGCAGTGCTCGCTAGCAAAAGATGTTAGGGGAAATGGTCAGGGGAACGATACTTCCAACGGTGCCAGAAGGCCCGTGTTCAAGGCGATATTTCACGATATAAACATATATTCAAGCATGATAGGCGTGATGGATGCGTTTTCTGTCATTCTGTCATGCTGGAAGCCCCCGGGGTGCTTATCGTTATCATTTTTTTGACGTCGCTGTGCCTCAACGTTAGGGGACAACCGTGATGGAAGACACAAAAAGAAAATGTATAAATAGAGGCGTTGCTCACGATTGTCTCTAGGAAAAAAATGACAGTCTCCAAATTCAACCACAGCCATTTAATCTCCGAGCGCTTCAAGTACCGCAAGGAGTTTGATTTTGCCCACGAGGTGGACCGCAGCATCACTCCACACCCACACCCAATATTCCTCCACTATGGAATGCCTCATCTGGGATTCTTCCCCTTTGGAAAGATCACCGCCGATGCGAAAACCAAGCCGTTTACACAAGACACATGCACAAGTATTGCCATGACAAACGAGCTTGTCACAGCGAACGGCCAGCCAGTTGAGAACGGTGTGACCCTTGAGGAGGGACTTCAGTACTGCTCAGACTATGGGGTTCCTCAGTTGCAGCAAATGTTCCATGAGATCATCTCAAAGACGCACCCGCCAGCATACCCTGATTGGGACACTGTGGTATCGTTTGGTACCGGTGACGGCGTGTACAAAGTGTTTGATTTATTCCTTGATCCCGGTGACACTGTATTGGCAGAGCAGTACACTTTTGTGCCTACGCTCTCGTCGATAACGTGCTTCGGGGCCGAAACCATTCCAGTGGAGATTGACTTTGACACTGGGATCAGCGTGGAGCTGCTTCGGCACGTGCTTGCAAACTTCCACCAGTTGTACCCTCAGAAGAAATTCCCAAAGTGTCTCTACACCATCCCCACGGGGCACAATCCTACGGGAATCACCCAGAGCTTGGAGACGCGACGCGCAATCTACAGTCTTTGTGAAGAGTACGACATAATCATCGTGGAAGATGACCCGTACGGTACAATTGGGTTGTCCAAATTCAACGATGGGAATCCGTTTTCAGAGGCATTGTCCAACGACGAGTTCCTCGGAAAGTACGTACCTAAATCCTACCTCCAGTTGGACACTGGCCATCGAGTCATTCGAATGGACTCGTTCAGCAAAGTTTTGGCTCCAGGGCTCCGCATGGGTATGATCACCGGCCACAAGTCGCTTATTGACAGAATAAAGTTGTTTATCCACGTGTCGTCGAAGCATCCGTCGGGGTTTTCGCAAATCATGCTCGTGAACTTATACCAGAGTCTTGGTGGGTTTGAGGGATACACGAAATGGCTCATCAAGGTGTCGCTGGAGTATTCGAAGCGGAAACAACTTTTCATGGAAACATTGTACGAGTCGCAGGCGTATTCCCGAGCAATGATCAAGGTCATTGAGCCAGACCATGGGATGTTTGTCAGTGTGGTGTTCAACTTTCCTTCCGGGACAGATGTCGAGAAGGCATTGCGGAAGTTGGAGAACATAGGGTTGGAAAAGGGCATTGTGTTTGTGTTGGGAACCCGGCTCACTTTTGACGACGAGAGCAAGAAGAGTGCCCGGTTTGTTCGATTGGCGTTGAGCACCACTGGCGATTTACAACAGTTGGTGGAGGGAGCCAAGCGGTTTATCGAGACGGTAGAGACGTATTTTGGTGTATGAATATATGCAATGAGCTGGCTGAGCCAGTGGCAGGGTGAGCCGCTGTTTCGACCAGTGATTGAAGTTTAGAATTTGTAGAGATTAAATTTAAAGACTTTTAGAAATTGGAATGCCTCGAGAACTATACAAGAATTCCCAATGGGTAAAGAATGTTTTAATAGATAAACAATGTGTTAATAGGATGTGTGACATTATGGCTGCTCGGGATTCTAGATCAGGATTCTAGAATCATGCATTTGTGAGTATCGTCATCTGACCACCGCAAGATAATCTTACATGATGCGTTTTTGTGAAACATAGGTACGTGTTAAAAAGTCCCATACGCATTGAAAGATACATTGTCCAAATGGTGATGTAATTGGTTAACAAATTTGGAGTTGGATAAATTTAAAGTTCTTGTTTAAAGTTGGTGTAATTTCAAGCGACTAAAATTAAAGTCGCCATTTTCCAATCTTTGAAGAAAAGCCACCAGTAAAAAGCCACCAGTAAAAAGCCACCAGTAAAAAGCCACCAGTAAAAAGCCACCAACATAAAACCATTTTCCAGTTGAATATCAATAACTCAACCAGTAATTAGTTGTACATGCCAATCGCTGTTTCCAAGCTACCTTCCTTCATCTTCCCGTCTGATTAATCTTTGATTTAAAGTACCATTATTAAGTACCATCTCATACCAACTGTTGCAAGAAATTCTCAAGTCAAACTACTAGTTACTCCACTATGCTATATCATGTCCCAAGAATGATTTCATAAAGTCAAAATATAAGAGTCTTGGCAAATCACGACCCAAGAAAAGACACCACCAACCCTAAAAAAATTATTATCCCGATTATACTTGTGAAACTGCTCTTTTTCAAACAGCACTGATTTCATACAGGTTGTAAAATCAGAAATTCTACTAGGCAATGCATCTTTGAAGGATATTTCCAAAACAAGTAGGAGCTCTTTTGCAAGTACAATTTTAAATCCGAAAAAGAACAAAAGGGCGACAAGTTACCTTTACAAGTGCGGCTTGTTTGAAGGCATATTTGTCGCACAATGGTTTTGACAAGTAATGTCATTGCCGAAAGGAGACGTATAAATATCCCGACAGTTTCATGTTGGCACTAGTGAAATTTAGCAGCAATTTGCCAAACGATATGCAATTTGCCAAACGATACGCAATTACCCGATCCACATGATCTCACATTGTAATTGAGTCCGGAAATGGCATTGACTGGACATTGAAGAGATGTTAGTAGACCTTGAAGAGGTATCACTGGGCATTAAAAGGTTTGAGAAAAAAGGTCGGGAACGAGAGCATGCCAAGGCATTCTAGGCCCAAATTGTAATGGTAGAAGGATTTGGAACGAGACATTTCCTTATTTAACAGGACTTAGGTTCACATCTGCAAATATGCAAAACTCCGAGGTGGAACCAGGTGCGGGTATGTATAGTGGACAATAAAATGTAGGTGAGCCAACCAAATAATAAGACGAGAAAGTAAAAAGTAAATAGATAAATAAATAAAGATGGGTAAAAGTAAATATACAAGTAAATAAAGATGAATAAATAAAGACGAGAGTAGCAGACAAGTATTGTGTGACATCATGGCACGATGGAAATTGTAGTTTTTGGCTTGAGGCACTATTACATTTCGTGGTGAATCATTGCAGCAATTTTTTTCTTACTGTCGTCGACCCTCCTTTCATTCCTTATTGGATCTACTTTATCCCGTGCCATTTCATCTCGCTTGCTGTTATGGATTTAACCTTTTCTCATCACCCTCTAATTCCCTGCTTGATTGAATTAACCCCCATCCCTTTTGACTTTTTTATCTTCACCATACACTTTTGTTTACATTTTTCCACCTTCATTTACATTGACTTTGAATCACTCATTAAGCCTCATAGAGCTGTTTTTAAGTCCGTTTAATTTGTCATTTACACTTCTATTTGCACCTATTTGCACCTCTCTCCTTACTTTTGCCTTTCTTTGCTTTTCTTTACGTCTCGTTTCCTCTCCCTTCGTCCCTCTCATAAATCAGGATTCAAGATAAAATCCAAAAAATACTTAATCGCAGCATACACCTCCTCCCCAACTGGCGTAATAAACTTACTAGGCAACAAGAACCCGTGATTACCCGAGTCGCGCAACTTCACCTGGAACGCCCAGTACGCCCGATTGTGGTAAAAATAATCCAAACTCGACCCAGACCCCATCCCAGGAGTGAGATCGACGTTTTTATCTTCGCAGGCTGCTGCCACTTGATAATTCCGACCACTATTCAACCGAATCGCCTTGGAAAGCCCATACGCCAACTCCACGAGATTCTCCTTGTCCCGCGGAACCGCATCGCAGCTGTAAGCATACGGATACAAAATCTCCTGGGCATACGAGTGCAAATCAATGTAGCCGTATATCTTCAAGTTCAGCTTGGTGCCGTTGAAGTACTCGTGCAAGATCCTTGCCTCCTGGGCTTCAAACGGAGCTTCTCCGCTGTAGTCCTCGTCACAAGGCCAGTCCTCTGAATCTTGCCATTGGTAGTCAAATGAATGGTCAATGTCGACGCCCAAACACCCGGGAACCGAGGTCTGCTGCCGGTTCTTGCGCCACAACCGGTCGCCGGTCCACGAGTACTCGTATCCGTCGGGATTCACCACCGGAATTACCAAGATGTTCACCCGGTCAAGATACCCGGTCTCCAGCTGACTCGTGCCGTACCCGGTGAGCAACTTGTACAAAATGTAGTTTGCCGACGACGTTCCAATCCACTCCCGTGCATGGATCCCCGCGGAGATCACAATCGTCTTGTTGTTGGGATTGTCGCGCGACACCTGAATGTACAATGCCTTCACCGGCCGGCCTTCTGCAGTAAGCCCGATTTCCTCAACACTCACAAGGCCCGGAAACGTCTCCACTAGCAAGTCATACCAGGCGTAGATGGTCTCCAACCTCCGGTACTCTCTGAAGAAGATCTCGTTGTCGCGGCCAGAGAAATCCGATTCCGGATACGTCTCATAGACGGTCTGGGCCACATCCGGAACAATGACGGAATACTCGCTGACATTGGCGCCGCCGAAATACCCAGACAACGCCTCCGACGGCATCCGGATGTCAACAGTCCCTCTTCCGTGCCGCCAGACATCGTGGTGTTGCTTCTTGGCCCACTGCAAAACCGACTGCCCGGCGTCCATCCGAACGACAATCTGATGCTCGTATTGCCGCAAATCCACCGGCCACTCACTCAGCAGCACTGCAGAATAGTGGCCGGCACGCCGCAAAACCGTCTGACCAACGCTAAGGGCCCGTACAAATCCAACAAACAAACTGTGAAATATCATGCCCGACCCCCCTCGGAAACCCCCAGCTCAGATGTAGCTGCCTGGTTACGAGCTCTGTTCTACAAGTGGTGAGCAATGTTTATTATTAGTCAAAGGCATATATAGTTTTTGATTTGCGCAACTGCGATCCGTCCACAAATGGAGGAATTATTGTTTCAATCGACGAGTGTCGTACTGGGAGCAGTTCCATTGACTCCGAGCTGTTTAGCGTGATTCGCGAGCTAGTCTGTATTATGGTGTTCATATCGAATGAAGAATAAAGCAAATGTGAATATGAAATGCAAAAAAGAAATGAAGAAGTCAAAAGTGATTTGTGTGCGTTTGTGTCTTGTAGAGGACTCTTGATATATCGCTGGTGCTTTTCTGTATCTTCTAGTACACTCTGGTTTAACTCTGGTACTCTGGTACTCTGATAGTTTGGTTCAATTCTAGTACACTTTGGTACAACTGTCCAATATAAATGTCAAAGGTCTAAAATAAATTCTGGACAATTTTCCAAACGTATCCCCTTAAACAAATTTATGGTATGATCTAAATTTATCCCGTTGATCTAAATTTTCAACTCCTGATCTAGTCCTGTTGGTCAAATTTACAATCTAATTTCTCAGCCTTATTTCTGAATATATCACAAACCGTGTCCTACCCGACTTGCAATCGTGTCTTGTTTTGAATATATTTTCAATAAGTATTTAGTTTTTTACCGTCAATGACTTTTGCAAATGGTATGCTTGCATATTTATATATATTTATTTCCTTGGGCGGAAAGTTAATCCTGTCTCAAATATGCAGAAAAACTTTCCACACCGCCAGTCGGTGTCAAGCTAAAAATACTGCCACATGTATACGGCCCTATACTCTACTCAGCCCCAGATAATATCGATATTCCCACCATTAACAATGATTATTTATTCTCAGGAACCAACGTTCCCGTATTTATTTATACCTCATCGCCGTAAAGTATTTTTAGCACCGCATGCATCCCTCCAGTAAGCACGCGATGAAACAATAGGTCAAGTGACACGTTCAATAACAACAGGTGCTCTGCAAGAAAAATCCACACTCTCGATACATGCAGCCACATGCCTAGCTACCGGGTTGCGGGCCCTGCTCAGATCCAGGCGGAGGGCCCCCTTCGCTGGATCCGTTACCCTGGCTCCGGAGCGAACGCACCACTCGGCTGTACGGGTGCGTCCGTTGTACGTCCACATGTCGTCGTGTCGGCGACCGATATCCGGTACGACGGATAATCACCGGCGCTCCAATATGGGCATGTAGTATCAGTTGATGCACATTTCGCGGACGTCTCGTCTGCTGAGTTAACTCTGGTCTTGATTGGTCATTGCTTTGAGGTGCATTGGAAGAACCAGGATGGGACAAATTGATGGACCCTGCAGTAGTGCCGTCGCCACGTATACCCGGAAATGTAAGTCTCACCATGGTAGGGTTTTCCCTTTGGGTTTCGCCTTGGGTTTCACTCTGATTTCCGGCATTGGTTTGATTTCCGGCATTGGTTTGATTTCCGGCATTGGTTTGATTTTCGACATTGGTTTGATTTCCGGCATTGGTTTGATTTCCAGCATTTGTTTGATGTCCGGGGTTTGATTGATTGTCCGTACTTGTCTGACTCCCATTTTCGCCCAATCGAGGGCTATTGGCACTAGTTTGAGCCACATTTATTCCAAAGCCACTGGCATTTGCTTCATTCACATTTCCTGAGCTTACTCCCGTGTAGAATACAGTGTTTGGCAAACTTGTGCCCTGATACACACTGATCCCAGGCCCAATTGTAATGGCCGAGGAATGTATCTGATTAGGTCCCAGTGTTGCGTGACTACCATCCGCAGGACCCAGAAACACCACATTGCCACCTGAAGACCCACCAAACCGCCAATTGCTTGCTTCATGGTTCTCATTTCCCAACGACACTCCGTGGTCACGTGACTCCGAGCGGTGTCGAATGTCATGTTGGGTAGCGATAAAAGAAGTTCGAGGCTCGTGGATACGCCAGATGTTTGCAATTGGATTTTCGGATTGATTTGTGGCATGGCGGAATAGCGAATGTAAAGGCACGCTAGAAGGGCCATTCTGGGTATTTGTGACTTGAGGCCCATTGGTATTTGAGCGAGGATTCTGGGAAGCACTAATATTAGGATTAGGGCCATTAGTATTGGAGTCGCTGGTTGAAGCATTTCCAGTCGTGGTAGGGTTGCTGGACTGAGTGGAATTGGAGCTAGTATTTGGACTAGTGTTTGAACCAGTTGTACCAGTTGTACCAGTTGTACCAGTTGGAGCATCTGAATTTGCCGTGCCATTTAGCACATTAAACGTCTCTGAAAGCGCATCTATACCGCCAAACTGCCCCGACACACCATTGCGGAGCCCAAAAATATCAAAATTATTCACCCGTCCAAAAACCCCGCGAGAATTTGCCGAATGAAACATTGGCCGCCTAGCAGTCTGTGGCGACACAAACGCCACTTCAGGGTCATTCCATTCATGTGACTCACCGGCCTGCGACAAGTCAGCCCCAATATGGTACACCGACCCCGGTCTTACCCGGGTATGGCTCTCCTCCTCCACCGGCCCCTCCAACTTCGTGCGGCATAGCGGGCACGTGACCTCCTTCTTGAGCCATTCCAAGAGACACAGTTCGCCAAACACATGTCCACAGGGCATTCGGATCGCAGCATGCTTGATCTGCTCGTGCCGCTTTTGGTATTCAGGGTCGTCTCGGATGCTGTATCGTGAAGCTGGTCTTGCGGTCAAGTTCACCGGGAAGAGGATCTCGGGATCGCTGCCATCCATTAATGGCTGTTCATCTTCTCGTGAGTCGAATTTCTCGTCGAGTTTCTCCAAGCAGATTGCACAGTTCCGGTCTCCTTCCGGTAATTCCCCCAATTCAATCCGCTGGAGCGACTCCAATGCCCTTTGACTGGCCCCATGTTTCATTCTTCCGCCACCTCGCGCTAGAACCATAAACAGTGCTAATAATTGCCCGAGATTCGCCTCCCGAAATACCCGTGAAGTGAATCCCGGGTCCTCGTCGCCTTGTGCCGGTCCAAAGACAATGGATATCATACCACCAGGCATAACATTTTGTGTATTACGTTCACTCATGGGATGTGTAGTCACAATCGAGATAATTTATACCAGCACGTGATGATAACGTGATGCTTGATCTGGGAGGGCTCATAACACAGACTATGGTGAAAAGTATACGACATGAGTTGGAGCTACGTGGGGTAAGTTTGGTCTTTGAGAATGGATTGTAGAAGTATTGGGAACTATTTGGAGTAAAATGTTTGGTACTGGAACTATGTGGAGTATATTTGGTCTTTGATAATGGATTGTGGAAGCATTGGGTATGAAATTGCTTGGAAATGTACAAGTACCAATTGACCAGTCATGATTGGTGATTTGTTATACTGTGGATTATTCATTTGTTATACCATTGATATTGATTTGATATACCGTGTATTGTTGATTTGTTATACCATTGATATTGATTTGGCTATGTCATGGACTATTGATTTGTTATACCATGTATTATTCATTTGTTAGACCATTGACTGTAATTTGTTTTACCATTGATTATTCATTTGCTTTACCACTGACTATTCATTTGTCATACCATGGATTATTCATTTGTCATACCGACTATCATTTGTCATACCGACTATCATTTGTCATACCGACTATCATTTGTCATACCGACTATCATTTGTCATACCGACTATCATTTGTCATACCGACTATCATTTGTCATACCGACTATCATTTCCCATACCAACTATCATTTCCCATACCAACTATCATTTCCCATACCAACTATCATTTGTCATACTGACTATCATTTGTTATACCATGGATATTGATAATCTTGCAAAGTAAACTGGTTCTTTTTACTATAAATCACTTGTATCGTTTAGAGTTGCCTCGGATCGTGTACGACTCGGCCCAATCACAATTTCTCCTTGCCTATAAATGATCCATCTCCTTGTGTGAATGCTCAGCCTAATACGTTTCAGCTATTGCCATATACTATTGGACGCATCTGTCAAAGTATACTTTGACATTCTTTTGCAAGTCTTGTCCCTTCTTGGTATAGATGGACAAGTCTAAGATCTTTAGGAGGTCACGAATTTCATTATTGCAATTCATGTCTAGTTGCTGTTTTTGCAGTATGTTCCTATGATCCGTATACAATAAAGTTGCTCCAGCTGCAAGATACCGAATTAACTTGTATGATTTGCTTAACCTCAGTGTCGTGATCTGAGCTAATTCAGATAATAATCTGTTGACTTCTGATGATAATCTAAATTGCTTCAGCATGATAATCTGCATAGCTTCGTACCACAATCTGTACTCTTAGATAATATTCTGTACTCAGATCATAATCTGTATACTCAGACCATAATCCGCCTTCAAATCACAACTCACCTATTGCCAACATATACATGACGAGAAAACGCAACTGACCACAATACAATAATAAGCAATAGTTAAACCCCTCCATCCACTCCCAAATGTGGGCCGTGCAGATCTTCAAAATGAGTACTTTCAGAATAAAATGTCGTCCGCATAATCAGACATCTCTATATGTAATCCGCACTTTTAATGACCATCTTGTCCAAAAGACGATCATCGAGACGTAAACTGTAAAAGAATTATACTTCACAAGTCTTTCCAGTTACTTATAACAATATATTATTCTGGAATGTCTTCTAGTGCCATTCATGTTGAATCACGGATATTCAATGCATCTGCTTATGTATTGGTTGCAATTCAACCTTCTGGGCCGCATTCCGATTCACATCCCCTACACATTTCAATGTTTCATCACATGTTCATATTTAATATTTCGGGTGCATTTACCATACTCCCATTGCCCTTGCTTCTTGCCCTGGTTTCTTGCCTTGTTTTCCCTTGCTTATTGCTCTGCAAAAACACTCCCTGCAATCTGCAAAAACACATCGGCCTCCTCCTTCCCAAAGGACAAGGATGGCCGCAAACGAACGGCAGCAGTGCCAGAACCACCAATGTTAAGTCCCTTGGCCCTGGCGTTGCTAATGAAAACATCTCTCTGCTCAGCAGTAGGCAAGTCCCACGCGATAAACGTGCCTTTGCCTCGGAGATTCTGGATCTTTTCCGGGTACTTCTCCTGCAACTTCTTCAACCCATCAATGATATATTCGCCGGTCTTCGCAGCGTAACTCGCCAAGTCATGGTCATGGACCTGCTTCAAGATCTCGCCCGTGATCACCATCCGGGCAGAATCGCCGCTCCAGGTGTTAAATTGCCGGTACGGCTTGTTTGGAACGAACTGGGGGTCGTGGAAGAAGTAACCAGCAGACTGCATTTTCTTGGAGAACGTCACAAGGTCTGGCGCTGGAGATAAGTTGAAGTGCTCGTGGGCCCACAACTTCCCAGTAGCCGCGACTCCGGTCTGAACTTCGTCAATGATAAACACCACGCCGTGCTTCAAAGTCAAGTCTCGGAGTCCTTGGAAGAACCGCGCCGATCCGTGGTTATCGCCGCCCTCTGATTGGATAGGCTCGATGATCAAGCCAGCAATCGGGACCTTCCAGGTGGTGAAAAGCTTCTCTACAATTGCCAAACACCGCTCGTCCTCCTTGTCGTTATACTCCTGGTTACTTTCCAACGGATACTTGTATGCGGGGTACTCGGCCTTTGGCCAGTGGAACGCAGGCATGCCCAACTTGTGGATTGGCTTTGAAGCAGTGACACTGGCACTGGCAAATAATCGGCCATGGAACGCCTTTTTGAACGAGAGAATGGCCAAATCAGGCGATCCCGGTGCCTGGTTGTCCATGACAGACTCAAGTTCCGCAGGGGAAAATTCCGAGTCGTAGCCGTTCTTTTTGGCCTGGTGGAACATGAACGCAGCTTTAAACGCCAACTCGTTGGCGTCGGCACCAGAAAGCGCAGGCCACAACTTGTCTTGCCCCTTTGGCGCTCCGTACTTGACGATCTTCTCCAAGATCGAGCTCCAGTCCGACCCGGGGAAGTTCGAGAGTGCCGGGCGGTTCACAAGCGCCCTGATTGCTTCTGGCGACTTTGCCGCCTCAATAAGCGCCGGGTTGTTGTACCCAAGAGCAATTGACGCAATCTGGGCATAGCAGTCAAGCAAAACGTTTCCATCGACATCCACAATGTAATTGCCAACTGACTTGTCATAGTCGGTGACAAAATGGGTGTGGCGGTTATCGAATATATTCCCAATCCGCTTGTTCTCCTTGACGGAGACCGGTCCGGGGATTGCGGTCTTGACTTGCGGCTTGTTTGGTTGGTTCGGATAGTATTTGGCAGAAATTGACATGGACTAAACAGGGAGAATTGTGGGTATTTATAGGTGATGACCTCACGTGATTTGATGCCGGGGGGAGAATCGAGAATATTCCATTAGAGATGCGAATATAATATTATCCAAGCCTGCAGTTGACAATGAGCTTTGGGGGTTGAATTTTGTACATGGATATTTTATAAACCTGATTCCTTGGACGGGATGGGCTTGTGGGAATGCTGGTGCGTGATTTTTGTTCCGAGAAGCGGCACTTTCGGGAAACATGTTACAGGAACGTAAAGATTGGCTAAGCTGGAATGTCCGGATGTAATATGATGGTATTGGAGATGATAGATGTAATTGGCGGCAGTGAATTGTATTGAATGTGACTGAATTGCATTGGATGTGACTGAATTGCATTGGATGTAATTGGTGACAGTGAATTGTATTAGCTGTAATTGAGTGGCATTGAATAGGATCGAATTTAATTAGGCCACAACCCAAAGTTTCGAGTCTTTACCACGGATAAAACTCATCAATGGACTTTCCTTTGCCCAATGTCTTATTTAGCAATTCTCTAGCCCAATCTGGCCAAGGTTATACATTCGCAGATCAAAGCTGCATGGAGATAACCCTGAGTCAGAGACGGCAAACAAAACAGAGTCACGTTATGGTTTTGAAACAGTCCACAAACTGCAAATGGATGGGGTTGATCTGCACTAGTAATGTTGTAAATTGATGGTGGATAGGTTTAAGGCAAGAGACGGTGTTTTGGTAATTGGTGTTGGTTAACATTCATGTATTTTGTTGGCAAAATGGCAATGGTAATGACAAATGACAAATCGATAAAATGGTAAATCACAAATCAACAAAAATTGCAAATCAATTAACGATTGTTTAATTAAACGGTAAATTAATAAAAATTCAAAATTCAAAATCAGTAAAATGACAAATTAATGAAAATGGTAAACTGTAAACTAAAGAATTTTCAAGCCAGTCTTCCAAACCAGTCTTTTCAAATAAGAGCTTCCAAATCAGTCTTAAAAGCCAGTCTTTTCAAATCAGTCTTCCAAATCAGTCTTCCAAATCAGTCTTCTAAATCAGTCTTCCAAATCAGTTTTTCAAACCAGTCTTCCAAATCAGTCCTAAATCAATTCTAAATCAATTCTAAATCATTTTCAACCAATGAAACTAGTTTTCGCCTTGCATACATTAACCAGTCACCACACTGCTTAACAGCAAAATAGCCACCCCGCAATATACGATGGAATCACCAATTAGCCGTTGGAGGGGAAGGAACAATTAGTCATTTACCAAGAAAAGAGGCTGGCTAGAATTGGAAATACCCAATGACGATGCAATGTATTAGCGAGTACGCATATCAAGATAATTTTAGAAGCACTCACGGAGCTGGCGGAGCTTAAACGTCTTAATCATGCAACTAAACTCGCCAGAATTTGAATATTGATGCCATAGACTGTTCCACATGAAGACTAATAGGCTAATTTCGATACTCTTTTAGGTTTACTGGCCAGATACACCGGTGCAAAGGCACCAATAAGCTAGCCACTGTGATTTTCCGGCAAGCAGAAATTCACGGGGAAATCGTAGAGATAGTACTGGAAAATAATGAGTTGGTATAGAGGCAAACTACAACTGGTCATGTCAAACTACTAGACATGTCAAACTTCTAGACATGCCATCGGACTCTTGTAAACATTGGCAGATCATCTCGATGGTCTCGATGACGTATGGAAATGTACCCAAGTCTCGCTTGCACTACTTTTTATTATCCTGATCCCATCGAGTCCTGACATCACCTCATCACTTTCCCAATGTCGGCATGTTGGACCCGCCATTTATGCACACTCATGCATGCGTGTTTGACGGCCTTCTCAATATGGACTCACCAGCACTCTTCTCATCATGATGGATATTTGTTTACTCTATATATAAATCAGGGATGTAGTCGAGAAATATCATCATTCAATCAAGAGATTCAATTCGATACCCAAAAGATACCCAAATACCCAGATACCCAAATACCCAATGAATTTCTTTACTGTTTTCTTCTTCCTTTCCATCACCATGGCAATTAACCCAGAGGACCCAAACGTCAGTTGTTTCTACACTAGAATCAACGTCGGCGACTCCTCTCTCACTTGTGTCTCTGTTGAACCAACAATTGCCACAACTCAACCGTTCATTCACCAAAACGTCACCACAGTCCACAATTCCACCGCTCCGGCACCAACCCCAGAGCCATTCCAAAACTCCACGGTCCCAGCATCAACTCCTCTGTTCACCAACTCCTCTGCGTTCCCTACATTGACCGTTTCAACTCCATTTGATAACTCCACTGCTGGAAACTGGACTACCGTCACAACTCTCACCCAGATTGCTCATGTGGGACACCACATCGAAGGCAACCAGACAATCAACTTCACATCGCCATTCATTATCAACACCGGTGGTGCAAACACCTTGGTTTCAGGTGCTTTTGCTGCAGGTTTGTTGTCGTTTTTGTTTCTTTTATAAGTGCACAGCTGTATAGGCTGGCGTGGCATATTTATTTTCATCATTTGCATTTATATACATTCATTTATACTCATTTATTTATATACATTTAATTTATTTTTGTAGCGTTTTTCAATCATTCATGCTCCACATATGCTCCACATGATCGTCTGGAGTTGTGCTTACAGCTTGGTTTACCAAACTGCTCGATTGTAAAACTAGATACCGGTGTATCAGCGTGATCCAGATGTTTGCTAGTGTGATTTGCCAGAGAATTTGGCTGTAGTGCATACACGAATTTATCAGACAAAGTGTGTTTGCATGAGGATCAATGGACAAGAATGTATAGTCATCTGGCTATGTAATAAATAGAAGTGTTTTCACAGGTTAACACTTTCACAATGCTAAAAGCATAGCGACATCTTTACCTTTTTTTATTGACTTTGGAAATAACTGGATAATTATCATCCGTCATAGGCTTTATCTTCCATTGCATCAAGGAATTACTTCATACGACTCAATATTCTCAACAGCTCAATCGCATAATCAAGACCCTGCCTTTTCACTTCTGTCGTTGATTAAGCAATTTCCAGGAGACCTGTTCTCAATAGAACTGCAATCTATGAAGTTTAATCACATATCCGTAAAGCCACGCTATGAACATGCTCAGAAATAAAAAATTCATTCACCTCAATAAGAATAGCAAATAGACTGCTTCTGGGTTTTCTAAATTTTGGGATTTATAGAGATTTTGATTCATCTTCAGCCTCTCTGCCAATAATAAGTCCGTTTCTGCGTATGCGAGAATGAACACATTTGGCCTTTGGATTGGCCTGGTTAATTCTCAACCCTAGAATTTTCTTGGGAAAGCCCAATACCTTCAATTCAACCTTCTGCCTCTCAAAGACAAATCAGGCTTAGATATGGTTTGACTTTCCAAGCTATCTTCTCCCATGATGGTGATGTATGCTTACTCTTAAAGCCACGAGATAAACTGTCGGAGCACAGATATTACCCATTTTACACTCATGTTCTATAATATGATCTCCTCAAAAAGCTGACCAATTCTTGTAGGTACTATTATCTATCACAATGTCAATCCACCTCATTGACATTAGCTTTGTCGATCCACCAGCCCAAGTATATTGATAAGTACCATATGAGGGCCCGATTCTACATACTGAGTAGCATTTAAATGGGTTTTCCAAGTCATGCATCGCCATATTCAATTGGCTTAATTTTCAATTGACTTGGAAATATCATGCTTTGGTAGAAATCAATGACTAAGGCAAATTTGAATTGTCAAGCACCCTTTCGAGTGTTACTTCTGCTGGTTGAGTCACGGAAACTTGCTGGTCCCATTGAGAAACTGAGAAATTGAGCTGAGGATTGCCAGTGAATATGAGAGTCTCCGCTAATGGCTTGTTTCGCCCCAATTCAGTTTGAGGACATGTCGTTTAATTTACTCTATTCTTTAACTCTTGAATAAGTTGGCGTTGTATTCGAAGAGGGTCCTCTTAAAGTTGTTTGTTCCACTGCAAGAACACTGGTTTCTCAAGTTATGACAAAGGTTCCAATAGTTAAAACTATTGGACTGTCGCTTTTGGTATCCTGAATGGACTTCTTTGTAATTGTCATGTGTTTCTAATGATTTGTACTACTGGAATAAACTGACCGACTGGTTTTGGCTAATAATCGCATGGCCTTTGTTGTACGTATTAACTCAGTATCATCAGACTGAGCACTTAAAATAATATCCTGACAGCGCGGCTCATTGCATCACAGTTTATCAAGAGAACTCATTTGAGTTAGTTTAGTCAAGACAAATTGGAATTGGACCACGTACAACAAAAACCGTTCCATTCTATATCCAGTGGTATGCCTTTTCAAATATGTTAGGCATAGAAATTTCCTTCTTTGGAAACATTCGCGACTCACATAATCCCTGTAATTTTAAGCATAGGTTATGACGACAACTAAATACACGGCTGACGCATGAAATAGCAGCCTTGAAACTCATTTCATATCTGTTGTGCGGTCTATTCCCACTAATATTTTATGTTATAAGCAAGTAAGTGATTGGGCCTGGCAAATTCTAACCACTCGAGTCCAAAGGCATAACACAATACACAGTTCTTGACGGTACCTTATTACCTAACCTTGTCCAAGTACACCTTGACTTCTAATCTCCGTAATCAGGACAGTGTAGATGCTGGTGATATGTTATCTCCGCTTCGTGACTGTTTAATTGCATGTATCATGGCACCTACAGACGGGGAATATGTAGTCTGAGACTATTTGAGACACTAAGGATTTGTTTCTATTCGCGTAGGTTCTTTTCATATGAGTAGATTTCGTAACGGGGAGCTCGCCTGAATGATTGCTCTAGCATCAGACTATTGTTTTGCTACTTGTCCAGGTCTTCCACCTGTTTTCCAATTGCCCATTTCTTTGTCTACACTTGCTTATGGCTTGTCTACACTTGCTTGTTGATTGTCTGACACTTTGCTTATCTGCCCAATACCAATTATTGTTTGACCAATTCCCTGCTCGTTGAGTATGCATTGCAACGCCGCTTGCCGTCAAAATTAAAGTTCGTTGGCCGTTCCCCACCCAACTTCAAATCCTTTCCAACATCACGACCTCCGCTAATATCCACAATTAACCAGTGAAAAATGATCCGACAGCAATCATTTATTCAACAAACCCATAAGCGACTCTAATTTGTAGTCAGATGTTTTGTTTCAAAGATGAACCCCTGTCAGTGTTTTTTCGTGTGGGGAAGCCTAAATTGAACAATGCGTGGAAATATTATCATCTCATTCGGAGAAACCCGCGAGGAATATGCCGCAGAGCCACACTATCTATAGAAATTACTCCAATGATAGGACCAATTTGGGTTTGGGGAAATAGAGTTTCTACAAGACTCTATTTACACTTTGAATTTAACGTGGGGAACAAGATGGAAGAACGAGAACGAAGAGAACGAAAGAAGTATGTAGACAGGAGAGGAAAGAAAGAATAGGAAACACAAGAATGAGACGAAACATGCAAATAATGGAAAGAAAAAATCCAGCTGTACTAATCAATGGTAAGTTTTTTGACGGCTCGGCGTCTGGGCAGTCCTTCGGAGAAACCTGCAGGCTTGCTGATGCCAATCAGTCGACATTATACATATAGGAACATGTCATTGCGAACAACTCCCGTAGCATATAAATACCTTCGTTTTATTGTAGTGCTGCCCCTGCTGTTTTCTCCTTAACATGACCAAGTTAGAAAATAGTTCATTTTTCCAAAGAGCCACCAAAAGCTTCCGGCTACCTCCAGACAACTCCCCCAAGGAGATCTACAACTGGACCTTCTACATCTCGGTATTTGTGTTTGGAATCCTTGGCTGTGCCCGTGGGTATGATGAAGGATGTATTGCTGGAACAGTTGTGCAAGTGCAGTTTGTCAAAGAGTTTGGATTGGCCGACAAAACCAAGTCAGCAAGCTACTTGGCCAACCTCAAGTCCAACATCACTGGTATGGTCCAAGTGGGATCAATTGGCGGCAGTTTATTTGCACTATTCTTGGTGGACAAGATTGGCCGGATTCGAACGCTTCAAATTGGATGCGTTGGTTGGATAGTGGCTGCAATTATTCAAATAACGTCAAGATCGATTGGTCAGTTGTACGCTGGCAGATTGTTGGAAGGAATATTTGCCATTGGCCCATCAGTGGTCTGTGGCCCGATTTATCTCTCTGAGGTAGCTCCCAAGCGAATCCGAGGTCTATGCACCAATATTTTCGCTGGTTCTGTTTACATGGGGGTGATGTTGGCGTACTTTGCCAACTATGGAACTGCTCTACATGTTTCCGGTACTTCAAGAGGTCAATGGGTGTACCCTACGCTGGTGAAGATCATTTTGGCTGGCTTGATCCTTATAATGTCATTTTTATGCTCCGAATCACCACGGTGGTTGATTAAAAAGGGAAAACACGAAGCTGCGCTTAAATCATTTACAAAGATCCGAAATTTACCAGCAGACCATCCATATATTCTCTCTGAGATCAGTGATATCAACGAGCAGCTCATGTTGGAAGAAGAGTCCGTCAGAGGAACGTCCTTGTGGAACGCATTGAAGGAAATAGTTCTTGTGGGCTCGATACGCTGGAGAATGTTCATTTCAATCATGATCCAGCTTCTTGGCCAATGGTCTGGCGCAAACGCAATTACAATATATGCCCCTACGCTTTTTGCCTTGGCAGGTAAACCAAAGCTAACCGACAGTTTGATGATGACTGCTGTTTTGGGCGTGGTGAAATTCTCTTCGGCGATCTTGACTG
This sequence comes from Saccharomycopsis phalli, assembly GCA_020342235.1. NCBI lineage: Eukaryota > Fungi > Ascomycota > Saccharomycetes > Ascoideales > Saccharomycopsidaceae > Saccharomycopsis > Saccharomycopsis phalli. The sequence continues at coordinate 516,936 of CP073212.1, forward strand.
CGTTTTTCTTTATTGATATCTTGGGTCGTCGGAGATGCTTGTTTATGGGCATTGGTCTTTAAATCATCACCATGCTTTATTTTGCCATTTTCCTTCAGCTTGTGCCTGAGGCTGAGAAAAAAGGAGTGCCATTGACTGGGGCCAAAAACCATGCTTCAAAGGGGGCATTGGCCTCGATATTTCTCAGTGGTGTTGGCTGGACCATGGGATTCAATGCAATTCAGTACCTCTTCAACTCGGAGGTTTTACCCTTGAAAGTGCGAAATGTCGGGACTTCGATAGTGATGGTGATTCATTTTGCCAATCAGTACGGGAACTCCAAAGCCATGACATCACTTTTGCTTGCACTCCACAACTACGGTGCATTTTACTTCTTTTTCGGTGTTTCGGTGCTTGGGTTGATGTTTGCGTGGTTCTTTGTTCCTGAGGTGGCAGGAAGATCGTTAGAATCGATGGATGAGATATTTGCCTTGCCATGGTACATTATTGGAAGAAAAGGTGCGAAGCTCTGTCCTGACAATTCTGAAGTTGGACGGATTGGCCGGCCTGAATCTGAGCAGGCGTATGACAAGAGTAGGGTGGAGAATGTGGAAAAGGCTGAAGTTAAGCGGAGTTCTTCAAATGAGGATTCGAGTGAAGGTGATGTTTGATATTTAAAATTTTTGCGGTTTATATTTCTAGTGATGCAAGTGTGTATTACACTGACAATTTTATGAGTGTTGATAGTGTAATCGACGAGTAGATGGATGTAATTTTCACGATCAACGACTAGACAGATGGAAATTTCGCGGTATTCAAAGAATGGCTGGTCAGATGGACCATTTTGGTTTACTGTTTAGTTTTATTGGATTTTAATGTAGAGTTAATGTGTTGGTTAAAGAATTGGCATGCTGGTTGATTTCTGTTTCTATGCAGACTATTGCCTTTTCCATTGTCTTGACCGTTGACACTTTCGCTTCATTTCGCTGGTTTATATCGACATTGACCACATTTTCCTTGTGTTCCTGTCATTTCCGAGACTGTAATAAGAAACGATGAAGTTGAGAAGTGAATTTTTGTTTTATGGTACTTTTGTAGTTTGGAATAATTATCTGCTGAATAATTACCTGAATTGATGTATCATTAATATCTGGTGGTTGTACAAGAAGAGTCATTAAACATGTATTGAGTGGAGATGTCATTGGAAGTGATGAACAAAGACAACAAGTGAATAGTGGATAGTGAATAGTGGATAGTGAATAGTGGATAGTGAATAGTGGATAGTGAATAATGGATAGTGAATAATGGATAGTGAATAATGGGTAGGTGAATTAGAATTGAGAATGACATTGAGTGCAGTATTAAACAGTATAATCATCAGAAGTCAATTTGGCTCTGAATCATATACCAACACTCCAAAAAAACTGTTGCCAAAGTTTGAGCTTGTGAATCAGTACCTTGCAATTCACTATTCTTTCCCACTTTCCCACTCTCCCAGTCTACCCATTGTTTGTAGAATTATTCATCCGTGCCGGATCCTTCAACCGATGGATCATCACATCGTCCCGATCCAACCCCTTGATATTCCCAATATCCTGCGGCGTAATGAAAATCGTCTGTGACTTTGGTTCGCGGCGCAAACTGTCCAACATCATCCGCATGCTGATCCGCCGGTTGACGGTATCCATAAACACGTCAAACTCGTCTAGGCCACGGATCCGCGACCGCATTGGTTTCCAAATCGCCAACAACAATGCAATCTGCGAGAAGGACTTTTCGCCGCCGGAAAGCGACCCAACGGCACGCGGCGGCTGTCCGTCCTTGCCGACCAACATCAACAACCGTTTCCGCTCAAAGTCAAACTGCAACTTCCCCTCGAAGCCGCGCTGCGCCAACGACGCGGCAAAGTCGTTGTCTGCCGCCAAACACATCATCTCGCGCTGGATCTTGCCGGCGCGCATGCGGTTCTCCACCAGCCGGCTGAGCCGGTCCCGGAGCTCACGCGCCTGTACAAGCGCGGCCCGCGCCCGGCGGTACCCGTCCGTAGCCGCGCGGTACGCCGCCAAGATCTCGGCCTCCGACCGGCCCATGTGCCGCGCGGCCTCCGCCAATTGCCGGTTCACTGTGGCTAACCGCTGCTTGATGTCGTCAGTGGTATCCACTTGCAAATCAACCGCTGCATCGTCACGTGAACACCACGCCTCGGCGTTGGGAATCTCCCGCTCAATCTGCTGCTGCATGGTCTCAATCTTGCTGCCCAACGCTTCTAACGCCGCCTCCCGCTTCCGCCGCCCGGCAGCCTGGTTCACAAGCCGCTCGGTTACCCGCTCGTGGTCCCGCTGCCGGAGCCGCTCAAGTCGTTCCTGCGCGGCTCGGAGATCAGCCTGTAGGGTAACTGCCTGGCCCGCAGCCTCGTACTCTGCTCGGATCCCCGAGTTGCGGGTCTCCAACTCCTCACACTGCTGCTGAGCATCGGCAATCGCGTGTTCGTTGATGCCGATTTCCCGCTCCAAGCTATCGCACTCCTCTTTGTACGCTGAAAGCCGCGTACCGTCACCGCCGTCAAGCTGCTGCTCATACCCATCCGCCTCCCGGTCAAGTGCCCTAATTTGCTCAGTGACAGTTTGTGCCAGTTTCTGTGTCCGGGTAATGTCAGCCAACATGCGTTGTCGCTCGGCGTCGCTGGTCTGCTCAAACTCTCGGAGCTCCTCCCGCGCCGCTGCTACCCGGAGCTCAAGCCGCCGGAGCTCCTCCTCCGAGCCACCGGGACGGCCTAGCCGCGCCACCGTGTTCTCCAAATAGTAAACCGGGTCCGACTGGAAGCCCCGGGTCTTGGGGTTGGTCTGGAACCGCACTCCGGACCGCGCGTCGAAAAACGAGTAGCTGCACTTTACTCGCCGCGTCCGGGCAACCTCGCGCGCCCGCTCCTGGTCCGGCTCAAGCACCATCTTCTCAATGGCAAGGGTATCAATCAAGGTGTATTTCACGTCTTCATGGGCAAAGTCAAGTGCGTCGAGCATGCGGGTCAAGCCGTCGCCGGACTCGTCACCTGACCCGTACTGGAACCGCTCGAACCGCCGCATAATCACCTGCGCCGTCACCTTGTGCTTCCGGAGCAACGCAAGCATCCGCCGCCGGTCGTCCGCCGACTCGACCACAAACCCGTCCAAGACTGGCCCCAACACCTTCTCGAGTAACCCGGCCCACTGCTCGTGGCCCTGCCGCACCGCCACATACATCCCCATCGGACCCACGGGGCACGTGCCAAAACCGCGCGCCATCTCCTGCACCACCTGCCGCACCCCGCTCGGATACGCAGCGTACTTGTCCTGTCGCGCAAGCCGCTGCTGGAGCGCCACAAGTTCCGCCACCGCCTGCCGCTTCTCCTCCAACTGCAGACGCTGGCCCGCGCCCCACGCCCGGTACTCCTCCTTGAGCCGCGCAAGCTCCTCCGCGAGCCGCCCGGCCTCGCTGGCACGTGACTCGCGCTCCGCCCGCACCCGCTCAAGTTCCGCCGACACTGTGCCGCCGCTGCAGGCGTCCTGCCGCCGCTGCTCGGCCGCAATTTTCTTTTTGTACAGCGCAAGCGCCTGGCGCTTGGCCGCGTTTTCCCGCTCAAGGTCGCCGACCCGCGCCAGCAACTCGCTCATGGAAATTTCGTACTCGGCGACGCGGTTCTGCACCAGCTGCTTCTGCTGACGGAGCACGGCGGCCTTGTCGTCGATTGCGGCAATTTCCGCGGCGATCGCCTGCTTTTGTGTCTCGAGCACCGCCACTTCGTCCTGGGCGCTGCGGGACGCCGCCTCGGCGTCTTGCACCTGCTGCTGCATCTGCAGCTGCTTCTCACGGAGCACCGCCACGTCCTGCTCCTGCGCCACAATCTGGAGCCAGATCAATTTCCCCGAGAGCGCGCGCTTGCTTTCGCGGAGATTGCGCGACTCCTGGAATTCCCGGTACGTCCGGGTCGCGATCTCCGCGTCCTGCCGGAGCGACACCAACGTCGCGTGGCGCGTCTCAATCTCCTCGTGGATCTTCTTGAGCTGGCTGTTGGAATGCACATACGCGGCAATTGCCTGTTCCATTTGCACGCCCTTCATGAAGAAACTGTACTTTTCCTCGTCGCTCAGCGACGCCAAAAACGTCTTGGCGGCGCCCTGCGACAAAAACGCCAACGGGTTGTTGATGGTGATGCCAAAATGCTCGAGCAACGCGTCAATGTCCGCCTTTTTCGTGCTCACCGTCTTGTGCTGCGCGTCCCGCACAAAGTACCCGGACACCCCATCCACGCGAATAACGCGCTCCACCACCACATGGTCGCCATACGTCGCGTGTTCGAACGCGTACTCCCCGCGGTTTGCAAACGTTATGCTGATTTTTGCAGTGTTGCTGCCGCGCCTCACCAACGTCTTGAGGTTTTTGCCGCGATCCGTCTCGCTGGCTTTGCATCCCAACCCAACACTGAGACTCGTGAGAATCGCACTCTTCCCGCTGCCGTTCCGCCCAATGACAAAGTTCAATTGCGGCCCAAACGCGAGTTCAAAGTACTGGTGGCACATGAAGTTCTGGAGCACAAGCTTCTCAATGACGCCAGCGGTCGCAGGACCGCCGTCAGGATCACTGGGGATCTCTGCGCGTGCAAAATCACGGCGGCTGAGCAGCGTGTGCTGGGAAAACGCGTTTTCCACGTCTAGCGCCTGATACGACTCGCTCATGATGCGATGGTTTGGGCCAAGAAATGACGGAGATGAAGACGCGTGAAAAATCACGTGTTGTACATATTGTCACGTGATACTGCAACAGACTCGAGTGATTACAACTAAAACATCTTGCCTTGTCTACAGGGCTCGTGTGCAGATATCGCCTGCATCCTTGGAACTACATACACCAGTTGCTCATCTAATATCAGCGAGTGTAGCAAATATATTTCTGTAATAAAGCAGAAAATCACCCTGATATTTTTTTCACCGCGGCAACCAACCAGATTCCGTTTTACCCATGATTTGATTCTCGTCTACTAAACCAATGAATCGTATTCTACTCGTCCCCGTTGGAATAGCAAATATTCTCTTATAGCACTCCTTCAAGACTCATATGCCAGTAATCTGAGCATGGAGTGGCTCAAACTAATTGCGTACTAGTTCAACAATCGTTGCCTCTTCCATGAGCCACTGTAACATCACAAACAGTCAAAAGGTTTTATCCATAGTCCACCGTCCCAAGCAACTTGTTTTGGTCAATCCTTAGCAATTACGCAAATATTTCATCTGCCTGCATATACCATAAGCATTGAAGATCAATGACATTTACAATTCGCGGCAATATCCATCACGGCACTATTGTAAAATGGGTAGGGCATGAAAGCATCTGTGAAAATCTTCACAAACCAAGGTAAATACAATAAATACTAACACGCTTCACTAAAATTCATGAAGCTCTTATTATACTTCATTACCCTTGGTCATGGCTTCTCGGCATCATTAAGTCTATCAAGCAGTTCATTTGCAAAACGAGATCCACAGGACACAAAAAAAGGTTATGTAATTGACTATTTTGACAACAGGTACAGCATTCCCGAAACAACTATTCACATTGGTGGCCAAGCCGTGAGTGTTGCGTATGATACTGGATCAAGTTTGATGTGGTTTCCTGATCCAGTGTCCTTGAACAACGTCGATGAAGATGTTATTAAAGAAATTTACATTGACAGGAGTCGTCTGAAGGACTATCTTGTCACAAAATTCATGTATGATCTAAGACAGTCCAAGAGTGCAAAAATGATCCCTGATGACGACTTTCATCAGGAGTTTTTGGATGGTACCGTCGCAGAAGGACCGTATTTTCATGATGATATAGTTTTAGGATCAGCTGAGTTGCCATCTGCTCCATTTGGTGTGGCATACGAGCTCAATGGTATGTATGGTAACATCGGCTTGGGCCCAAGAAAACCTAAAGATACGCAGCCAGGATTAGTGGAGATGCTCAAACAAGCAAAATACATCAAACGACAATCGTATGGAATCCATATGAACCAGTACCTTAGTGAGAATAGTGGGCAGATTGTGTTTGGAGGTGTAGACACGAACCGATTCCAAGGGCCGTTAAAAATGATTCCTGCTAGAAGAAACCCATTGGGTTACTTGGAATCACCAATTAGTTCTATAGGTTTTAGGCAAAGTGGCCAAAAAGACAAGCCCTCAGTTAATGCTGTCATTGACATTGGGACCGCCTTAATTATTTTACCCGACGAATACAAAGAACATTTTAAAATGATGATAGACGAGAATGATGATGTTTATAGTGCCTGTCACGGGAAGGACATTGGCGATTTGGAGTTTCTCTTTGGTAAATATTCCATCGTTGTTCTGCCTGATCAATTGCGAAGAGATAAATATAAGAATCCTCATGATCAATGCCGGTTTGCCCTTGAGTTTGGATCAGATTCAATAATAACTCTAGGTATTCCATTCATGAAGGCCGCATACGTCTATTATGATAATGAAACTCCTCAGATTGGGCTAGCACAAGCAGTTAAAATGAGAACCCCTGTGGCACCAAACATTGTCATTCCAGATGGGAAATTGATTGTTGGTACTGGAAAATCGGGCTGAGGCAATAGTGAAAAGCAATCAATGAATTTCCAATCTTTTTCTGGCAAAGAGATTTGGAAACATGAAGTTTAAAATTATCAATTTTTAATAATGTAGATGCCGAATTCCTCGTCGATTGAGTGTGACATCGTTACAAACTTATGCTCAGATATTTAGTTAATTATAGATGAGTTTTGTTCCTTTCATAATTGAATAATCGGAACGGTAGTGATGATTGAATTGATATTCTTCTATATTCTTAATTACAAAAATATCACCCCTTTATAGGATAGATATTCCCTTATAAGAACCTATCATCATGAGTTTCACACTACGTCACAACTGCACATTGTGCCTATTGTGCCGTCCCATGAGTACATTCCAACGCAGAATAGGTTCTCCGTTATAGGTTTCTTACTTGTGGTTTTCAACCTCAACAGATAGATATTCCCTTATAAGAACCTATCATCACGAGTTTCACATTACGTCACAACTGCACATTGTGCCTATCGTATCGTCCCGTGAGTACATTCCAATGTAGAATAGCTTCTCCGTTATAGGTTTCTTACTTGTGGTTTTCAACCTCAGCAAGTAATAATAGTAATATTTATTTTGGTACTTAGATATATATTGTCTTTGGCATTACAATTATTTGACGATAATATTTTCACTCAGGAACATCCTGAGGCAGCACCAATTAAGAAAACCCACATCAGATCTCTAATAGCTGTATTTTTGATACATAGTTCTTGTAGTGATTGTGTAAGTCTGGTCGCTCTTGCTACCAAGTTTGACCGTTGAATCTCGTCAGGTATAATGGGGAATTGGTCTCACATGTCTACATTTCGGGTCTTTATTGCCAAGTAGTTTGAGCAACGAGCTGTTTGTGAGGATTTTTTCACTGAGTAATTATGATGTTAAACTGAGGAATGCCTTGCAGCCTGCAAGTAATTTCGTAATAAGGAGCTTAATTTTATCTTGGTGCACTTTGAGAGGCATGGTGCTGATTTTGCGTACTGGTTATGAAGCAAGTCACTGTTAGAGGTGACCATGTGCTGGGCATGTAAAATCGTGGAACGTGGATTTTGTAGGATATTTGCATCCATTACATGATGGTCTGGCTTCAGTATTGAATTAAGTCTTAGTTTCATGTGAAACTAGGCTTTGACCGCAAAGGAGTTGGCTGATTTTGTAGAGTGCTTGTTTGGGTCCAACAAGAGTCTAGGTAAATATCTCATAGTAATCGTACGGGTTCGAATCTTGAATTAAAAATAATTAAGGTAGGTACGGAATTTATTACACGAGTTTTGATTTTTGTCTATTAAACCGTTTCAATGTGTCTTCTTCTACTCATCATTTCTAGAATAGTAAAATTCTCTTCTATATAGCACTCCAGCAAGGCTACAATGCTAGCAATCAGTGCCGTATTTTGTCATAGACGGCATACAATAAATGTCACTTATATGTCTAGTATAGATTTACCATGAAGTAAACAATTAATTTAGTGAGCCGTATTTAGAATAGCACTAATCATCAATGTCATTTGCAATTCGCGCTAGTATCCACGTCACGGAACTATTGTACAATGGGTAGGGCACAGAAGTATACGTGAAACTTCTCACAAACCAAGATAAATAGCATCAATGCTGCTGTATTTCGCTAAAAAAAACCATGAAGTTTTTATTATATTTCATTACCCTTGGTCATGTCTTCTCGGCGTCATTGAGTCTGTCAGATAGTTTATTTGCAAAACGAGCTCCAGAAGGCAGAAGTGCAGCAGGGCAAGTAATTGGTAAAAAAGAAGGTTTTATAATTGACTATTTTGACAACAGGCGAAGCTTTCCCGAAACAACTATTGAGATTGGTGGCCAAGTCGTAAGTGTTGCTTATGATACTGGATCAAGTTTGATGTGGTTCCCCGATCCACTGACCTTTAAAAAAGTCGATTCAAATTCCGCTAAAAAATATATTGACAATAGTCGTCTGAAGAGCTATCCAGTCACAAAATTCATGTATGATCCAAGACAGTCTAAGAGTGCAAAAAAGATCCCTGATGACGACTTTCATCAAGGTTTTTTAGACGATACCGTCGCAGAAGGACCGTATTTTCGTGATGATATAGTTTTCGGATCAGCTGAGTTGCCATCTGCTCCATTTGGTGTGGCATATGAGCTCAATGATATATATGGTAACATCGGCTTGGGCTCACCTAGTACTGAAGATACGCAGCCAGGATTAGTGGAGATGCTCAAACAAGCAAATTATATCAATCAACAATCGTATGGAATCCATATGAACCAGCACATTGGCGAGAATAGTGGGCAGATTGTGTTTGGAGGTGTAGACACGAACCGATTCCAAGGGCCGTTAAAAATGATTCCTGCTAGAAGGAACCCGTTGGGTTACTTGGAATCACCAATTAGTTCTATAGTTTTTAGTCAAAGTGGCAAAACAGAGAAGCCCTCAGCCAATGTCGTCTTTGACATTGGGACCACCTTAATTATTTTACCCGACGAATACAAAGAACATTTTAAAATGATGATAGACGAGAATGATGATGTTTATAGTGCCTGTCACGGGAAGGACATTGGCGATTTGGAGTTTCTCTTTGGTAAATATTCCATCGTTGTTCTGCCTGATCAATTGCGAAGAGATAAATATAAGAATCCTCATGATCAATGCCGGTTTGCCCTTGAGTTTGGATCAGATTCAATAATAACTCTAGGTATTCCATTCATGAAGGCCGCATACGTCTATTATGATAATGAAACTCCTCAGATTGGGCTAGCACAAGCAGTTAAAATGAGAACCCCTGTGGCACCAAACATTGTCATTCCAGATGGGAAATTGATTGTTGGTACTGGAAAATCGGGCTGAGGCAATAGTGAAAAGCAATCAATGAATTTCCAATCTTTTTCTGGCAAAGAGATTTGGAAAAATGAAGTTTAAAATTATCAATTTTTGCTTTCAATCAGTCAAGTATATAGCAATAATGTACCGATAAAAAGCATACCATGTAGTATAAGAACTGGAATATACAACTATGTATTATATTGTTCCGTTGAATTTGGATCCCCAAGGGCCTTTTAACAAGCCTGGTTAAACGGTTCTATGGTTAATGTGAGCCGTAGTGATGGTTTCCTATCACTCTTTGCCTTGGGTCATTTCCTTGGCATGTGGGACATGTGGAATTGAATATTATACTGACCCACTGTATTTGCCATGTTATACCTCAATTCGGTATGATATATTGGAATCACTCACGTCCCGTGGTTCCTCTGGACATTTTGCCGTAGTGCCTTATTTGTTTATCAGTGCGGTACATCTTAGACAATGTTAGTTTGAGATGGTTCCTGAAGTTTGCTTTGAATCATGGGTGATTGCCAAATACCCATTGTAATTCGACCACGGATGAGTCTCCATTTGCGGGGTGACTTTTGAAGGTGGTGGTTGTGGACAAGGATTAGTAAGGCAGCATTGAATTGAATATAGTTTTCTAATTACAGTAGTAAAACATGTAATTATCTAAGTCAATTTCCTCGTAATTTACTAGACCATTGCGCTTGAATAATAGCCATGTCTTGACGTTTCAAATCTGGAGGTATGTGCTTTGTCAAGAGTATAGAGTATAACAAATGCACAAGAGTAGTATAAACATGTGCTCATCAACAGTATAAATATATGCCCCCCAAAAGTATAAACAAATGCCCACCAACAGTATAAACATATGCTATCAATAGTATAAACATGTTCACCAACCATCTTTTTAGGTTAAACGGATGAAATGGATAACCTATACAACATCTACATTGAATAAATACTCTGTTCAAGTACCAATTGCCAATTTTGCATCTCCAAATATTCAATTAGTTGTACATTGTTGTACATTGTGTATATGAAGCCAATTGTAATTTGTCTAGTTAAACACGACCCACCCGTATTATGAGCCCGTGGACCACCAGTCGCGGCGCACATGGCTACCCGCCATTGCTACTCGCACTCATTATCATTGCCTCTCGCATCACAAAAAATCTTGCCATGGCATTTTACATTCTACCCAACCTCAAGTGGACAAAAGACCAGCTCTTGGGCAAATTCAAGGCGTCGAGACTTGTTCTCCCCACCGTGTCACTTGCCAACGTGCCTCAGCTTGCCATTGACTTGCTCATTGTGAATTTGCACTGCGTGAAAGTTGGGCGCTTGGACTCGAGCTACTTGTATCCGTTTGTGTCGCCACCGGACCCAGCGCTTCGTGGCGACATGAGCCGGGCAATTATTCCTACGCTGGAGTTCCACGGAGTGTCTACGAGCTTGGAGGTGTACTACAGCGAGAAATACAATGTGACGGTGGTGCAGCAACGGTCGCCGATCTTACCAAACTACAAGACGCTTTTCGTGAGCAAAGTGCTTCTGCCGTTTATTAGCGGGTTCCCCGAGGTTCTTATCTTGTACTCGGCGAGTGTCAATGGCGCGATTCCCGAGGACGGCATCTCATACTATTACTCTGTGGGGTACTTGGAGCGGCTCCAGAACTTGGATTTGCACGACACGCCAAAGAAACCGGTGTCCGAGTTCAAGGACAAGTTTTTCGCCACATTGGCCCGGTCGCTGGATATCGACCGACTCTCAGCAATGGTGGTGCATGTGTTTGAGGGTGACAACTTCCAGGACGCGGTGTACTTTTATGGCAAGACACTCGAGTTTTTGGCAGTTCCAGTGCCACCGACCGTGGCAAAGCCATACTCCTGGCTCGGATTCTATGGCGACAAGCCGCTCCCAGTGACGATCCAAGAGGGCCTCTATGGGTAACCACGTGACCGCCTATTGGGGCCGGCGCCCGGTCTATGACACTGATCACTAGTTCTTGGTCTATGACGCTAATTATTAGTTCTATATCTATAACCACAGCTGGTGCACGTATAAAACACCGTAGCTCCTTCATCCGCCGACCGCAATTGCAAAGTATGGTACGTCATCTCCTCGTTGCCGCATTTCGGGCACGTCTCCTGGATCGTGGCTCCTTTTTCGTTCAGCGAATCGTCCTTGGAAAGCAACGTCTTGACGGCAGACTTTTTCAACCGCAAACTCGACGGAAACGCGTCGTCATGACTCTTGGTCAACACTTTTAGCCCCTGGTACTTCAGCGATTCGTACTGACGCAGACACACGTCACATGTGATATGGCTGCTGGTGCTCTTTGAATCAAGCAAATTGCCACAATCCACACAAAAGATTAACGATCCCACCACGGACATTATGGTGTTTATAAAAATAAAAAAAAAATTTATGTGAGAGCGTGAAAAATCGGGCAGCGCGTTACCCGGCCTGTGCACCCGGAGATGTCATCAGGCAACTACTATATAAGCAGGGGGATCCGCTCGATTTTTTGTGCGCATACATCATGACAAAGACATTGGTATTAATCAGACACGGCTCTTCGGAGTGGAACGAAAAGAACTTGTTTACCGGCTGGGTCGACGTCAAATTGAGTGAAACCGGGAAAAAGGAAGCCGCCAAGGCTGGCACGTTGTTGAAGGAGTCGGGCATCAAGCCAGATGTCTTGTACACTTCGCGATTGTCCCGGGCGATCCAAACCGCCAACATTGCGTTGGAGGGCGCCGACCGGTTGTACATTGATGTTGAGCGGTCCTGGAGATTGAACGAGCGCCATTACGGTGACTTGCAAGGCAAGGACAAGGCAGTTGCTCTTGAGAAGTTTGGCCCGGAGTTGTTCAAGACCTACCGCCGGTCGTACGACATCCCACCACCAGTCATCAGCGACAGCTCTGAGTTCTCGCAGACCCACGACCCAAGATACAAGGACCTCGACCCAAGTGCGTTGCCAAAGACCGAGTCCTTGAAGTTGGTCATTGACCGGTTGTTGCCTTTCTGGCAAGACAAGATCGCCAAGAGCTTGCTCGAGGACAAGACCGTCTTGGTGGTGGCCCACGGCAATTCTTTGAGAGGATTGTACAAGCATCTTACCGGCATGTCGGACGCCGCCATCACTGACTTTAACATCCCAACTGGTATCCCATTGGTGTTTGAGTTGGATGACGCCTTGAAACCAACCAAGGAACCTTACTACTTGGACCCAGAAGCTGCTGCTGCCGGTGCTGCTGCCGTCGCCGCTCAAGGACAAAAGAAGTAATATACACTACACCCTGTACCCATTGTACTTGCTCAAATTATCAATTTCCCGCTATTTCGTGTTTCATTGGTCTCAGCTGATGCACAATGTAGTTGCCTGACACCATGTCTACGAATTGGCTTAATTACGTCATATGATGTGATTCGCCATGTCTAGTTGTCTTTTGTATTGAACGGTGTTTGAATATGATTATGGAATGTGTGAGTATCGTGTTTAGGTTATAGTTTGCTGAGTTTCGTAGTGAAAAGTAGGTTATAATGCTCTATGACCATTTCATTATTCAATTTGACATGACCATTTACCAATTCCGACATTTTATCAATTCCGTCTTTCCATCCTTCTACCTTAATCAGTTCTCATTTCTGCATCTAGAAATTCCAAACATAATAACAACGTCTATTTACTTCTATAGCTATAATAGACTCTATAATTAATTAACTACCCTAAGAAGCGTCTCCCAGGACAACCTGCCAGGTTGCTCTTTTGGTCAGTGCCATACAGCCGCAACCACACAACACTCGGTATAGTTTATGCAATTTACACCTGTTAGAATATACAAATCTACTGGCCACATTATATTTCATCGACTTCTTTGAGATTGGGTAACCAGATGAGGCGATTGTGCACCTATTCGACATTTCATTAATTCAGATTGAAGCCTGGTCCCCTTTCTATATAGTTATAAAGGCACAGTCTTTTCTTTTGTAAAACTATACCGCGTATTAAATAATACTACCAAAAATAAAATCTTTAATCAAGCCATTAAATACATTGGCCGTTTCGATTAGGGAAACAAATATCCATCGTAGCGTGTTGTTTAGTACTCTGCCTACATTTAATTCCATCAAAATCTACACGGTCAAATGGAACCGAATTGTGAGCAACTAGTAAACTCGAAATAATTCCCGATTTTTTTAAAGTGTGCATGGTTACAACCTGATTAATCAAGCAGAGTTGTCTACCATTTTTTTGCTCACTATAGGTACCCTTGAGAACTGCGTTTGGAAACTGCTTCAATAAATCAGCGGTTTCAGTGTAGCTATACAATTTTCCAATTTTAAAGACTTGGTGGAACTGTCTACGGTCACGAAGAGTATCTGATTGCACAAAGAAGTTGTAAACTGCCTGCACATAATCCGTCACAATGCTCCGCCGAATCGAATTTCTAGTTCCTAGCTTAACCAAATGGTCGAATTGACTTATCAAATGTTGAGAGATTCCGTTTGTGCCACTTTTATTTATGAGAGATTTCAATTTTTCATAGACCTCATTTTTGTCCCAAGTAAGTAAGTAAGTAAGTATATTTAGTTCTGTATTTAGCTATATATTGTCTCCGGAAACACGGTGATTCGACAGATATATTTTCACTCAGGAACATCCTGAGGCAGCATTCTATTGAAGAAAACCCTTTATAACCCTAAACGGTTATATGGGCTGAAAAACTTCAATGGGAGCAGTGTTGTTAGTGGTTTAACGTGACTGGCTATTGGTTATGCGAGAAGCCTGGCCATCCTTCGGCTAAATGCCGGCGCTATCCGGCCGCTGAATCTCGTGACGATGGGCGCACGACTCGTCGGGGTCGTTCATTGCTCGTTTGCGAGACTTCCTTGTATTGCCCTTCTGAGGCGTAGTGTGCTCTTTCTGGAGACTTTCTTGAGTATTGGGGCGGTTTGGTGGGGCTCGAACCCGGTAACTACCTCATGATGCGCCCTCCATAAGGCATGAGGTGTTTTCCATTCGGCCAAACCTCCTGCCCCTTTGTCCCAAGTATAATCCGGGACTTCGTAGCACTCAGGACTTAGGGATGAAAACTCTTTGATGTAATTTCTAGTTGAATCTTCTGCCATTTTGAGGTCATTATTACCCCAATACTCTGAGATCCAGGTATTGCTTGTGAAGTAGTTTGTTGGGAGCAATGAATGGATTTCCTCGTTTGATTTAAAACCCTCATTAGTCAATGGTGAAAGTCGATTATTTTTCTTGTACAGGTTTCTTCTCAAGGAATCAATATAAATTTCTTCATATTTATGAGTATAATTGTATACAAGCATCACGTTCCGAACTGCTTCCTTCGTACATTCTGGGGGACTGTACAATCCATCTCTGTTTGCAAGCGGAGTATTCGGACCTGTGACGCTCAATTCTTTGAGTGTAGACTCGAATATTTTATCGGTATCTGATTGTACTCCATTATAAGAACCAACCGAGGCCGCTAGGCTAATCTTCAAAAGAAGTAGAGCTAAAAGGGCATCAAAGATTACAAACATGTTCATGAATGAATTGTTGAAATTGTGTGTTTATATAAGGATAGCCATGGTCAATAGAGTTAATTATATAGTCTTACAAATAAGTATAATTCTGTATGATTAGTTCACTAAGAGTTTTTTCAAAAGGCATTTCTACATGCTAATTTTATCAGCTGTCAAACGGATATTTCGTGTGGCTATTATGCATGGCTATTCTGTATGGCCATGTCAAATTGGTTATATCCTGTCGTGGTTAAAAACCACTGCCAAACAGTTTGCTCAAGCAATGTCAACCTCAGTTAAATATCATGAACCTACGGCATTGATTAGACTGAGGTGTTTCTCCAATGTTGTTGGAGAATGTCATGATGTCTGAGGCCGTGGGATATGACACAAATGGCAGCTCGCCGTAAAGCATCCCCAGTGGATTATGGCAAAACCACTTTGGTCTTGTGAATGTGATAACTATAAATAGGGATTATTTTACCATATAGAAAGAACAACTTAACTGAACAATCTAGCTAGACGTTGTATCTAGCAGAGCCCAGTCCGGTTATCCAGCTTCTAAAGGAACAAAACAAATAATTAAAGTAGTTTATAGTTCATTATAATACTATATATAATCAAGACCGAAATATAAACTATGATACGCATTTTATACTAATGGTAAATAATTTGCTTGTCAAACATACCTGATTCATTATTGACTTTCTCAAGGTGAATACCCGACCTAAAACATGCACACATGTTCATAAGCCCTAACAGTGCCGCAAGACTTGCATTTTCGTGAAAGTTAATTATAGCCATAATAATAATGTCTATTCGCCTCTATAGTAATTCTAGACTCTCCTAATATTTCATCACAAAAACCAAGGTCAATGTCGCTAAATGGGAGTCGATAGAAATCCTGAGGCAGCATTGCTGTTGAAGAAAACCCTTTGTCAACCCTCATTTGGCTGCTTGGGATTAAAAACTTCCATGGGGGCAGTCATATTGTTGGTGCTTAGTGCTTGTATTGATTTTGTAAGAAGCCTGGTCACTCTTGTTGTCGAATGTGACCGCTGAATCTCATCATGTGTTGGAGGAGTTATGTTCCACACGTTCCGGTAAAACTATAAAGGATGATGTGGTGGCTCGATGGTAGAGCTTTCGACTCCAGTAACCCAGTGGTAAAACTATACGGGTTTATGAACTGATTGGCAAACACTTTCTGCGTGTTGCGTATTCCATGAGTGAAATCTAGTATGTCATCAATGCGCGATAGAATTCGAGCTTCTAAGAGCTCTGGACATTGGAGGTCATGTATGATGGAGGGGGAGTGAATCCCGCATCTTTTGCACTTTGGGTCATCATTGCCAAATAGTTTGAGCAACGAGACATCTGTGAAACTCTTTCCACTGAATAGTTGTGATTTCAAACTAAGGATTGCCTTAGGGCCTGCAAGCACCTGGATGCGGGATTGTTGTAAATCCTGTATCGGTGGTGGGTCGTCTTCGAGTCGCTGTTCCTCTAGTGCATAATCCGCTCGTTGTTCAAGTAAATGGGTGACTGCATCAAACGTTCTGATATCTGGGTTGTGGAGGGCTGTTTCCTGTAACATATCATGGATAAGAGGACGCTTGGGAATTGTGACTCCTAACGTAGAGTAGCTCTCCGTTATCGGTGACTTACTTGTGGTGTTCAACCTCAGCAAAATATATTTGTCAAATAACCGTAATGCCGAAGGTAGCATATAGCTAAGTACAAAAATAAATAAATAAATAATAATAATAATAATAATATAATAATAATAATAATAATAATAATAATAATAATAATAATAATAATAATAATAATAATAATAATAATAATATTATTATTATTATTATTATTTGTATAGTGGTTAATGGTTTCGTCTGGATTAGACATAGTATTATGATGAACTATAAACTACTTAATTATTTGTTTTGCTCCTTTAAGATTTGGATAACCGGATTAGGCTCTGCTAGATATAGTGTCTAGCTGAAGTATTCAATTGAATTGTTCCTCTATACTGTAATCTGATCCCTATTTATAGTTATCAGATTCACCATCTAGAGTGGCGCTCAAATTCTATCGCGCATTGATGAAATACTAAATTCCACTCATGGCATACGCAATACGCTTGGAAAAGTGTTTGCCGACCAAAAATCAGTCCACAAACTCCTTGAGTTCTACCAGAACGTGTTGGAATATGATTCCTCCAACACATTATGTGATTCAGCGGTCACATTCGACAACAAGAGTGACTAGGCTTCTTACACAATCAATACAAGCACTAAGCACCAACAATATGACTGCTCCCAATTGAAGTTATTAATCCCAAGCAGCCAAATGAGGGTTGACAGGGTTTTCTTCAACAGCAATGCTGCCTCAGGATGTTCCTCAGTGAAAATATATCTGTCGAATAACCGTATTGCCGGAGAAAAGATATAGATAAATACAAAAATTATTATTATTATTATTATTATTATAAAACATGTATTTCTTTGCAACATTGACGAGAGTTGCATAATTCTCAAAGGGCGGCTTCATCTATAAGCACGATCTTTTCCTTTATAAAATTATACCACGTATTAAATAATAGTACCAAAAATAAAGTCTCTAATCAAGCCATTAAATACATTGGCCGTTTCGATCAGGGAAACAAATATCCATCGTAGCTTGTTGTTTAGTACTCTGCGCACAGTCAATTCCATCGAAATCCACACGGTCAAATGAAAACGAATTGCGAGCAACATTTGGGTCCATAATAGTTCCAGGACGACGCAGCGCGCGCATGGTTATAACCTTATTAATCGAACAGAGTTTTCTACCATTTTCTTGCTTACTATAGGTGCCCTTGAGAACTGCATTTGGCAACTGCTTCAATAATTCAGCGGCTTCAGCATAGCTATACAATCTTCCAGATTTAAAGACTTCGTGCAACCGTTTACGGTCACGAAGCGTATCTGATTGCACAAAGAAGTTGTAAACTGCCTGAACATAATCCATCACAATACTCTGCTGAATCGAATTTTGAGTTCCTAGACTAACCAAATGGTCGAATTGACTTATCAAATGTGGAGAGATTCCGTTTGTGCCACTTTTATTTATGAGAGATTTCAATTTTTTATAGACCTTATTTTTGTCCCAAGTATAATTTGGGACTTCGTAGCACTCAGAACTTAGGGATGAAAAATCTCTGCTGCATTTCCTAGTTATATCTTCTACCATTGTGGGCCCGTTCTTCGTCCAATACTTTGAGATCCAGGCATTGCTCGAGAAATAGCTTGTCGGAAGCAATGATTGGGTTTGCTCGTTTGATTCAAAAGTCTCAGAAGCCAATGTTGAACGCGTGTATGGTTCCTTGTACGTGTTTGCTCTCAAGGAATTAATATAAAATTTCTCATTTTTATGATTATAATTGTATACAAGCATCACGTTCCAAGCCTCCTCATTTTTACATTTTGATGGACCATACAAGACATCTCTGTTTGCAGGCGGAGTATTTGGACCTGTGACGCTCAATTCTTTGAGAGTAGACTCGAATATTTTATCGGTATCTGATTGTGCTGCATTGGAAGAACGAAGGGAGGCCGCTAGACTAATCTTCAAAAGAAGTAGAGCTAAAAGGGCGTCAAAGATCACTGTCATGTTCATGAATGAATTGTTGAAATTGAGTGTTTATATAAGGATAGCCATGGTCAATAGAGTTGATTATATAGTCTCACGAATAAGCATGATTCTATATGATAGTTCACTGAGAATTTTTTTTCAAAAGGCATTTCTACATGCTAATTTTTTTAGTTATCAAATGGATATTTCGTGTGGCTATTATGTATAGCTTTTCTGCATGGCCATGTCAGATTGGTTATATCCAGATGTTTCATATATTTAGTATTTTATACTAATGGTAAATAATTTGTTTATAAAACATACCTGATTCATGATTGACTTTCTCAAGGTGAATACCCGACCTAAAATATGCACATGTCCATAATTCTCAACGGTGCCGCAGGATTTGCGTTTTCATTAAAGCTAATTATAGCCATAATAATAATGTCTATTCGCCTCTATAGTGATTCTAGGCTCTCATAATATTTCATCGCAAAAACAAAGGTCAATGTCGCTAAATGGGAGTCGGTAGAAATCCTAGAGATAGAAACTTTCTCTTTGATTTTAACGTTGTATGATTAGACCCATGATCCTGGGTACCGGCAGTCCTTGCTTTGCGGCAAAAAAAGGATATTCTCATACAGCACTAACGTGTAGAATCCAGCAAGGTCATGTACTGCTTCATATGTAAAGAGGCAAACTTGGGCTCGTCTGTGATGCATTTGCCTATTGCATCCTGATGGAAATACCTTTAAACGTGAGAATGATAGATCATGAATAACTGCTGACGGAGAATCGCAAGTTGGAATTGTGTCCCGAGGGTATTTGACAACAAGGGCGATCAGGTTTACACAACCACTACAAGAACTATGTACCAATAATGAAACTTTTTAAATTGAAGTTTAATCCTGGACGGCTATTAAAGAGCCGATGCGGGTTTTCTTCGGCAGTGCTGCCTCAGGATGTTTCTGAGCGAAGGTACATTGGTTGAGTCACAGTGTTTCGGAGACAGAATAAGGCTAAATAGCGAGATTCAATTATTAGCCAGTTGAAATGAGGAGAATTTTAACTTTCCACTCTAGTTTGTATCTCTGTTATGACTTTGTTATACTCTAAGTTATGACTTTTTGACTCCACTTCTCTTCTCAAGGGGTCTAGTCGGGTGAATCTTCTTTACAGAGAACAAGTTTCCATGTATAGCCGGACTGGATATTCAAGCAGGTTATTTCGCCATTTTTCCAACTTGTGTCTTGGATAGTATGTTCCTCGGGTGTGCTGGTATATTAGGGTGGATTACTGAATTAAGATTTATACTAGCAAGGGACTTTTTCTCTCTATAGAAGGAAATAGACAGGCGAGGCATTTCCGTTGGCATGTTGGGCCAGGAAGAAGTTAGAAAGGCAAGAATAAGGAAGTTTTAAAAGATGCAGGAGAAGTAGAAAAGACACGAATGTTGAAAGGATGCAGAAGAAGAAGAAGAAGAAGAAGAAGAAGAAGAAGGAAACGGCATGGCTAGACCATTGCCTTTGGTACAAGATTGGATCATAGAGTCGAAAAGTAATTCTGAGATTATTGCGTCGACAAATGTCAATATATGCCTTGTGTTATCTCCGTTTGATAATATCCACGACTAATACCTGTATATTTGAAAACCACGGCTGCAATTGACTTGGCCATTTCGTCAGCAAAGCCGCTGGTTAGTTTGCATATACCTTGAATGGGGTAGAAGGGTTCACGAGCCAAACACCAAGGGCCTTGAGCCGCATTCAAAGGTTATCCAGGCCAATTGCGCGGTTTTACACGATAATATATTAATCTCCTTTGAAGCCTGGTGCATAAACATTTATTCCAGTGTGTGCATTACATGTGAGCTGTAGTAACTAGGGTACGAGTTGGTAGGCTAAAATATATTTGCCAGACTATTCAAAGAAAGCAAAATCCAGTCCAAAATCCAGTCCAAAGACCAATCCAAAGACCAATCCAAAGACCAATCCAAAGACCAATCCAAAGACCAATCCAAAGAAATTGAAGGAGAACCGGGTGAAAAATGGGCAAATCATTACATGGGCCAATGGTCCACGCGATAACCATGCATGCACGTCGTAGCGGTTTTTTTCGTATCGCAAAATTTATCTCACATGTCCTCCTCCAGTTACGACCAGCTTGTGAAGTCGCTTACCCCGCAAGACATTTTGCAACAGTTTCCAGAGGTGATTCCTCTTGACCGAGTCACTGGCTCGGCGTCGAGCGACGACTTGTCGCTCCAACAGAGCGTGGAGCTCCAGGGCCATGACCTGGAGCAGATTCGGCTCATGGCGGAAAACTGTCTTGTGCTTGACTACAATGACCGGGTTGTCGGTGCGGGCACCAAGAAATTGTGCCACTTGCTGGAGAACATCGACCGCGGGTTACTCCACCGGGCGTTCTCGTTGTTTTTGTTCAATCTGGAGAACGAGTTGTTGCTCCAGCAACGGGCGTCGGAGAAAATCACCTTTCCCGACATGTGGACAAACACCTGCTGCTCGCACCCGCTCAGCACCCCTGACGAGATGGGCGACATCCACACGTTGGATCCGGCTCGGTACTTGAGTGCTGCTGCCGACAGTGTGAAAACCGCAGCGGTACGAAAGGTGGAGCACGAGCTTGGGATCCAGGGGCTCGATGCGGGGAAGATAGACTTTCTCACACGGATCCACTACAAGTCTGCAAACCCCGTTGACGAGAAATGGGGCGAGCACGAGATTGATTACATTTTGATTTCGAAACAGCCAGTGACCATCGCCGCGAACCCAAACGAGGTGCGCGATCACGTGTTCGTATCTGAGGCACGGCTCCGGGCGATGCTTGCGGACGAGCTGCTTGTGTTCACGCCATGGTTCAAGTTGATTTGCGACAATTATTTATTTGACTGGTGGGCGCGGCTCCGCGAAGGTAAGCCGCTCCCTCTGAATGCACAGCTCCACCACTTGGTCTATATACAGTAGGGTAACACCAGCCAGTAAATTTTCGTAGCGCGGACGCCGGACGCAGTTTCACATGAGCAACCCCGCTGGAATCCCGCCAATGACGCCGCTGCTTCCGGCGACGGCGACGACCCAGGAGAACGCGGTTGTACGCCCTGGCGACGTCTCCAAGCAGGATACCAAGATGACGAGCATCAACCAGTCGTTGCTGAACTTGGACGTCAACAAGAGCGCCTCGATGATGAGTCTCGACGAGTCCGCCTTGCCGCCGCGCCGCAAATCCACACTCATTTTGACCGAGGAGGCGGAAAACGCGCTCAGCGAGGCCCGCAAGTTGCACAAGGAGAAGTCCGAGGCCGCCGACAGCGTGAAAAAACCCGCAGTATTCCCGGTGGACATCGCCTGGATCCAGGGCGGCAAGAAGGTGTATGTCACGGGCTCCTTCACCGGCTGGACCAAGATGATCAAGCTCAAGCCGCTGGAAAAAGACCTGGAGTTTGCCATCAAGTTGAACTTGCCAGTCGGCACCCACCGCTTTCGCTTCGTGGTCGACAACGAGTTGCGCTTCAGCGACTATCTTCCCACGGCCACAGACTCGCGTGGGAACTTTGTCAACTACATCGAGGTATCTGACACCCCAGAACCGCCAATCGAGAAGAAAAAGAGCTTCAACAAGTTGCGCTCGCAAAAGGACTCCAAGCTCGGCCTCACCCAGGACGACGACGACATGGGGAATGGATACTCCCGCTTCCACGACAAGTCAATGATTGCAAACTCCACCGCCCAGCGTCGCGACCTAACCTACGGCCTGACCATCCCCGCAATATTCACCGACCCACAGGCAATGGAACGTTACTACTTGACGTTGGACCAGCAAAGCCGATCCAGTGGCTCAGGAAGCCAGTGGCTCATTCCGCCCCAGCTCCCGCCCCACTTGGAAAACGTGCTTCTCAACAACCAGCAGCAGCCTTCGGGCGAAAGCGGCTTCAACAAGGAAATCAACGCCGGCGGATCGTTGCCCATCCCAAACCATGCCATATTGAACCATTTGGCCACCACAAGCATCAAGCACAACACCTTGGCCGTCGCAACTACCGTGCGGTACAAGAAGAAGTACTTGACCCAGATCTTGTATGCTCCTTTGCAGTAGTCTGACGTATATCATATTATATGAATTATGATGGTTGTAGGATTGCCATGTGTGGTGAGATGTAGAAAGGTGGTTGGTGAGATGTAGAAAGGTGATTGGTAGTATTGTGATGTAGAAAGGTGATTGGTGAGATGTAGAAAGGTGATTGGTAATATTGTGATGTAGAAAGGGTGATTTGACACTATTAAGATGTAGTATAAAGATTAGTAAAACGGATAATTCAATAATACTACAATACATAATTCATGATACTGGCCTTTCAAGCCCAAAAACAGACACCAAAACAATTACCAATGCCAATCAAGCCCACATCTATTTTTCAGACAAGGCAAAGCTGAAAAATCTTATAGGATTCTACTCATTTGTGCGGACTGATAGTCTTCCTTTTTGCTACAGCACATTAGGAGAGCTGTCGTGCTACCCTGGGAAGTGGCTAAATCACCTACGACCTAGATGAAAGCACATTGTCCCTCCAATGCCCATTTCCTTACTTATTTACAAGCTCTAGTCAAAAGTTTACATCTCTGTCGCAGAGTTTTCAACGACTACATAGCAGCACCGTTCTTAGTCGTAAATGGCCAAGTATAAATCTCCTCTGGGAGCCTAATATAGCTATAGCCTTGAATAATAATTATTATTCATGATACTCTTGGTCTCCAATTCCATCAGCCTGCCGCCTATACGAGTCATGTGACTGAATAATTCGCAATCTGTCATGTCATGCGACTGAAAAATTCCGCAATTGACATGTCACGCGATACAATAATGTACCAGCTCATGCAGGCAAAGAAAAAGGTAAACAATATTACATCAAACATCAACTCATATCAACTTCACCATTGGCCTTCATTTGGTACCGTCATCACATCCATTCCACAGTCAATATCAATCCCACTCTATTACAATACCATCCGTTTTGACCTTTTCAATTCCAGCTTACACTTCAACATCTCGCAATCACCTGTTCTAGCTCATGAATCTGAAATTATACACTTGCTTAGTAGATGAACACATCATGCCAATCAGGACTATAACCCATGCATTTTATTGTTCCGTTGGTAGAATGATTAATATCAAATCTCAGACTCCGTAATCAATGTCTTGACGATAAATGTTCAACATAGTTTGCACAGTCGTTCATATTCTTTACATAGTTCAACAGTACTTGGTATTATATCCCAAGAGAAAAGCGTGCACAGGATATTACTATTATTGCTACGGAAGATCTTCTTAGAAAAGGAGAAACATGTGTGTTTATCGACCTACAAGAATTACCACTATCTGGCTATCAAACGAGATATTTTTATGCTAATAACCCTAAATTCTACTTTCCAATTTTGTTTACAGAAGTTACGGACCATGCACTAATTATACATCAAATATTTGGACATGTGAATCTAGAATATTTGCAACGCTATCGCCGCAAGCGTAGATTCACTCAGGAAGAAATGAGCTTGATTAATGGTTTAGTAAAAGGATTTAATGGGACTATTAAACTCGCTTACATAAACATATAATTTTTAAACTAGAATGATTGAATGTAGTGCGTTATTATATTCTAGTTAGTATATTATTATTTTCCTTTAATACTAAATATCTACAAGGCCTCGTCAGAAAACTGCGTCAGCCTTGTGGTACTCAGTATATGTACTTGTATAAGACACTAGCCACGGCTACAAACTCCTTTTGCGTCGTTCATATACTATTTAGGAAAAATTAAATCCTCAAATAATCTTAGAATTCCCAGACAGAGCTCTCCTATACCTTTTCCCAAAATCAATACAAAAATTGCCATGCCAATTCTTGCCAAAACTGCTTCCTTCGTGGAATCAATTTACAGAATCCCCCAACACATCAATCGGATAATTTGCATCATCTGGAATAAATCGCTGCATTTTATTGGCAAGATCAACGGCTCCCTAAAAAAAATAAATATGTCGCAGATGCTTGTGCTCCATCAGACGAATATTTCCTGGAATGAAGCAGATTTATCGACAAGGGTTTCAGAGTTCAAAGAAAAAATTCATATACACCATGAAAATTTCAAAATCATGATTTTAATCTTTGGATTGACCACTGGGCTAATGCTGTTGATTTCTGTCAAGCCTCTTTTCCCATTTTATTTCTCAAGCAAGCCGACTAGCCTTAGATCGGACAGCATTGATTCACAGGACACAGAAAAGGTATGGGAATGTACTAATATATTGAATGCCATTAATATCGGCAAGGACACTAGTAAAGCTTTCACCAAAACAGCTGATGTTCCAAAAGAGTTTGACAAAAAAAAGACATTAAAAAAGAACCACAAAAGAAACAAAAGAAGAAAAAGATACATGGAAATGGCAAAGTCAAATACGCCCAGTGTTCCAATGGAAAAATATTCCAACACAAAATCAAGTATCAATGACGTTCTTGTCAGGACAAATCACACAGCAAATCTTGATGGCACAAATGTCCAAACGAAACAAAATACCAAAACGGTTAGCACTGAGAATTCAATTTCTAGGGTGTTTGCTAACGATGCGGTAATTTTGCACTTCTCAGACAAGTCTTGCCAAAGTTTCAACATTACTTCTGCAATTCCCCAATCAAATGCATATGCCAAGAGTGATTCTCCAATTAATATAGCAAAGCAAAGAGTACCTTCTGGCTTGAAATCATGCAAAAGTTATCCAATCCAACTGACTCAATCACCAGTCAAATCTCCACGGAATTCAGTGAGAGACAGAGTCCCTAGTGCAACTATATTGCCAGTATATGGTGATGTTGAATCATTTATACGTGAGCAAGTCTCCCACAACAATGATTATTATTGGTACAAGGCCGCTCTAAGGAACGATGTCACTTTTTAAGATATTTCTGTCTGGGTAAACAGGTGAATATAACTTATTCCAAGTAATTTGTATCAATGCTAGACGATACTCTTGAAATGATCTCAAGATACAGATAATTTTAAAGATAATAACGTCATTCAAAGCCGACTATTATTACATGCTGGCCAGTAGCGTATCCAAGGATGCTGTTTTACAGCTCTCATTCAATCAACCATGGTCACTTGAACATAAATTCTGAATCTCGCACTGTCACTATATCTTCATTTTAATTAATAGATTCGCATTTCTACCACTCCACCTAAGCATAAATATCAAGCTACCCAAAAATAGTTGCTGTATGTATTGATTATTCCATCCGACTGTTATTTCCCAACTTCACACGGCTATTTGATAGTATATCCTTCATTAATATTCTATATTGTATCAATAATGCACCCGTATTACTCAAAGTATACAACAGCACGAAAGTGGAGTGTACAATTTCTTTAGTAAATAATTACACCAGATTGCCTTGTAAAGTGCATATAATCAACCCCACTGATCAAACCACTGGAGGTTTCCCAACAACTCTAGCTGCTCACCATTGTCATCTTCTGACCCTCGTGTCGCATACAATCTATTGTCCGGAGAAATGATTGGTTGATCAATTGGCTGTGAAGTAGTACTCTGGTTTTGGATAAACTCATGGAGAATATCAGTAAATGGCATGTCCTTATCAATGTACTCTGGTTCATAGTACGACGCGGTGAATGATTGAAACAGCTCAGGGTCTTCCTCTGGCTTCTCCAACTTATCTGACTTTGACTTTGGATTGACACCCATTTGTGTAAAATGTTCAATGTTCTCTTCGCCTTTTCCATGGTCAATGTACTCACCAAGAGCAACTGCCAACTGTGAGTTTCGAAGCATAATCATATGGTTCAACAGCTTGAGCACCCATATGATTTCCTTGCACATTTTAATCTTATCCTGGTACGATACCTCGTATGGTTCATTGTTTACAAGTACGTGCTTCTCACTTGCGGCTGTGCCCTGGTGCTTTTTATAAATTGGAGACCGAAGAATCGTCAAGAAGTTGAGTACCTCGATGAAGTTCTTCTGACAGCTCGCCAAATGAAAACCACAGTTGATTAAAGTGAGGCACGAGATCCCTACAATGAGAAGAACACTGAGTGACAAATACCACGGCGTGAGAAGAAGGTTGCGCTGGTGGATTTCGCGGAACACCAACAACGTCAGCTGGAAATTTTCCACGAGCTTTGTGTAGTCATGAAAGTTAACATCCCTGTTGCTGCCACTGTTGGCGTATATATTGACCTTATTGACTAGTGGATAAAGCGATTTCATTTGGAGGGTCATGTAGATGTAGTAGTAGTGTAACTTCAAGTGGGAGAGCATGAGCGAGCTTGTCGGGCTGTCTTTAAGAGTGTGGTAGTGATCATTTTTGAAGTAGTTTTCACTGGAGTCCCATAGACCGTTGTCTTTGCACCAGTCCTGCCAGTGGAGTAGCTCGTTTTCAATCATGCGATAGTCGAAATTAACGAGATCTTGGTTGTCATGGACCTTGAAGAACTGGTTCTGGCGAGATATCTCGGCCAATTTAATCATGGCCAAGGCTGGAACAGTTAGCCAGCCGTCCTTTTCATCCTCAAACTTCCACGAAGGGTACTTGAGTCCAAGAAGTTTGTCATCTATAAGACTGTTGTTACCACTGTGGATGCCAAACAATTTATCCATAGTGTAGACGCACCAGAAAATCCGCTTTGCCTTTACAGCTTCATAGTTTGACACGAGCTTCTTTGTCGGCGTGGTTATATAGTAGTCAATGGCCATGCCCCGAAGCATTTTCACGGCATTATTAAGCGCAAAGCTGGTGGACAGACGCTTGTAAGTGACGCGTAGGTAGAAGAAAATGAGGATCCAGCCCTGAATAAGCTCAAAGGACTCCCAGTGGAAGGAAAGCTTCGATACAATTTCAAAGGACGTCTCAAAGAGCTGCTCTTCAAGGCCGAACTTGTACTGCTGAGAATGTGCCATTTCAGTAAACCTGAGTGAAATCGCATAGATCAAGTACAAGATGGCAATAAAGAGGTTGTTGTGGTTATGGGCAGTGTCCTCTGTTGGTGGGTCTGCTGCTTGATTGATGTGCCTGTCGTACTGCTGGAGGAATATTTGCCGATCTAGAATGACAAAGAGCGGGTTGATTTCCACAAGAAAATAGTTTACCAAGTAATGCGAGAGAACAGGGTCGTTTCCAAGTACGGTTTTCCATGACTTGTCTTTGAAATGGCTGGTGTCATTGTTAAAGAAGTTGCTTGACTTGATGTAGTGTGACCCCAGGAGATTCCATCCGTAAAACTGGATACGCGGTTTCACAATTAGTAGTCTGTTCTGGGCAGTCAATGATTCATAAAGAAGACTGGACAAGCCCTCGACAAGAATGTTTTGGTCCGACCGAATCACTCTCCACTTGAGCTTGGAGAAGAGGTAGATTTCCTCGTTGTTGGACGACATTCCCCCGTTCAGACTCTGTGAGAGCAACGCCTCCAAACTGCGCACCTTGTTCTCCAAGTAATACAAGTAGTTGGACTCCTCCTGGGTCTCCTTTTTCGGCTCGACCCCACCATACTCACACTGATGGTCGTGCTTCATACACAGGGCACAGGGACTCAATCCGTCGCATTTAATCTTCTGCCGCTTGCACCGATCACATGCCCGGCTCACTCTTAGCCGGTTCTTTGGGTCTACTAGCACTCTCTTTCTTGCCATTGTGTGTGGGGTTCCATCCAACTGACGCAAATTATCAATGAAAAACTGTAATGCATGGTCTCCAAATTCCATGCAATACCCATGTCATTGTAAAATGACACGGTAATTTGTCTGTGGTAGTGTGGGCTTTGGAGGGTTGAGGTTGACTGTGGGTTAGTTGAGGAGTATTTGCTAGAATTAGTTTGTTGATGTTTACCAATACATGGTCCAACGATATTCAGCAATTGCATTGCAATAGATAATATAGATTAGATAGACCAGATAGATCAGATAGACCAGATAAAACAGATAAACTAGATAGACCAGATGAACCAGATGAACCAGTTATATCATATATACACCATAAATACCTAGAGTCAACAGCACAACTCCATATTAGTTCATGCCATGAACTGACCAGAGCTCCACAACATCCGTCTGAGGATTCCCAGAAAATCTAACCCAATCACCATACTCTCAAAGATTCACCACAATCCATCCAAATTCGTCGCAATTCAGTCCAACGTCGTCCTTTGGCTGTACAATTTCGCCGTCTTTCCTCCTGCAATCCGATTATGTATGATGATGTATGTCGCCTTATCATTTATACCAACCGAAATCCAGTGGAAAACCATCACAATGCCTTCTACCATTCTTGTTGTGAACCCAAACCGGTCAGCTTCCGTGACCGACAGTATCAAACTCTTGCTCAAACCACTAGATCCGGAAAATACAATCACCTACTTTACCGGGCCTCCGTCTGCGCCGGCGGAAATCTCAGACACCACTACATCGAACCAATCTTTTGAGGCCTGTATCACTGAAATTGAGCCGATTATCAAAAAGTTTCTGGCAGTATTAATCTGCTGCTACTCACAGCATCCTCTTGTCGAGGATTTAGCCAAGAAGTATCCACAAAAGTACATTTCGGGCATCTTTGAGTCTTCGTTGGTATATGCCACCAGCAAGTTCCCACAGCCATTTGCCATCCTCACTTCCAGTGACTCGTGGGTCAAGAAGTTGGACGAGTCTGTTTATAGATTTTTTGGCAACAGCATTCCACACTTTAAAGGTACATATGCCAGCAACATCAATGTCTTGGGGCTTCAAGACCCGGTGAATTTTGCAAAGATTTTGGATCGTATTGCCGACATTTTACGTGGAAACCCCGAGGTAAGGGTGATTTTACTTGGCTGTGCGGGGTTTAGTGGGTTGGAGGAGAGGTTTATGGAACATTTTCCAGAGGTTGATTTTGTGGATACTGTCAAGACGGGGTTTAAACTTGGCAAGGCATTGTGTGAGAAATGAATTTGATGATGAAATCTAGAGGGCCAATAACTTAGAGTAGAGAACCAAAGAGATTTGGGTTGAGAATCAGAGAGCTTATGTAATTGAATAGTAATGCACATGATTTATACTATGTATAATTTGATAGTCTTCATAGATCATTAAAGAAGACCGTCACATGATTTATACTATATATAATTTAATAGTCTTCATAGATCATTAAGGAAGATCGTCTCATTGCTGACGATAATATTCCAATCCCATCTGCCAGCACACGTCTCAGAAAATATCATTTGCCGTTTGAACCACTAGAACATGATCATGTTGAAATTGCCTCGAATGTCAGATGAATTGGTACTAACGTTGTCGTCACTTGGCTCTTTGATACTTCAAAAGCTGTCAAGTCAATTGGATTCGTAGATATAGGCACAGAGGTCCCATAGGTCAATACCTTGTTGAAATACCCATCTGGATATCGCTCAGTGTAGAAAAACGCACCAGTGGAATCGTGCAAATCCACCAAACTCAACCTAGCAGACAGATTGCCCATGCCATGTACCGCAAAGTTCAAAGTCGCGGGGTCAGAATAGTAGTTGTTGACATTTTTACTGAGAAGCACTTTAACAACAATGTCATCAACTTTGTACACCACTTTACCACTATCCCAGTCAAAAGAAGAATACTTGTGGAATCCCTCAGTCAAATCGGCTGCCACTGACACTTTTTCGGACACAAGAGCAGTGCCGTTCAAGTATGGAACCACCTCATGGGGATGTAGAGCATCAACACCAAGTCCAAACCCACAGTAAACTGAAGATGATGAAAATACCGTAGAGGCATTGCCACTTGCGACTTGTCCTTGAAAACTAGCACTGCCATATTTGAAGTAAAATTGAGATGCAATGTAGTGAGAGTCAGCGTCATTGGCGTTTAGTTGCAATCCCAAAGGAGTGATTATTGGCTGTTGTCCATAATGATTAAAATACTGACCAGCAGAGGTGGTATTTAAACCATGATGAGGACGATTGAAGTCGGAAGATTGATTATCAAGAGGAGAGGTAAAGGGTAATTTTAGCTGGTTCTTTGTGCCCGTGCCAAAGAGTATACCAATGACGTTGCAATGGATCAGGGAAATGAGTAAGAAGATTAGAAGCATGGTAAGAATCTAGTAATCTAATAATCTAATAATCCAATCCAATAATCCAAGAATCTAAAAATCCAAATATCGATATCAAATATCAAATATCAATATCAATATCAATATCAATATCAATATCAATATCAATATCAATATCAATATCAATATCAATATCAATATCAATATCAATATCAATATCAATATCAATATCAATATCAATATCAATATCAATATCAATATCAATATCAATATCAATATCAATATCAATATCAATATCAATATCAATATCAAATATCAAATATCCAAATAAAAACCATCACATTCCCTAGACCCGTGCCATTTGCCCTGGATGCCACACACCTTGCCAGGGCACGCAACCTATTTAAAGTATGGCAGGGCCCTGGACAGAGTATTCTTTTCCTTCCTCAATGAGGCAATAAGAAACCTAAATTTGGGAAAATAGTTCTTGTAGTCCAGTGGGGAGGTGCCGTTGATCAGGTTAAACTCAGTCTTTGTCAATGGCAATTTCAGGGCGATTTCACGGAGCACTTGGTCGGAGAAGATCGACGACGAGTTGCGTAGTTTGAGTTCGTTCATGAGCTTCAAACGCTGGTTTTTGAGCCGCTCGAAGCACGTCACTGCGAATCCACCGGGGTCGTTGTATATGTTCTCTAGACGAATTGGGCTGGAGGAAATGACCTTTTTTGGGGCCATGGACATTGCTCGAATGGGTTTTGCCCTTGACTTTTTAGCCGGTGCTTCTGTGAGCGACTCCTTCAAGTAAGCTCTTGCGGTAGTGATCTTTGGAGCTGGGCGCGGGTCCTTTTTCGATGACTTTGGAGCGGAATCTTCTTCAGTGACGGAGATGGTGACTTTCTGGTTATTATTGAGTAACTGCCTGCAGTTTGCCGCGTCGATCCGCACGTAGTTGTTGGCGAACCCCGACTTGTTCATCACTGGGTACTCGACAATGTACTGGAGGGTGATCAAGTGGAAGAAGATCCGCTGGAGGCGATTTCTGTCGATCGACTTGCCCATTCCGTGATATGGGCTCTTGTCGTGACCTGCCTGGATGATTTTCGTGCTTCTGGAGCCGCGGAAAATGTCCTGGCAGTGGAGTAACGTGACGGTATCTGACTGGACGCTGCGCACCAACTCGACGATTTTGCGAGCATGTTCGGTGACATCAACGACAACAGAGTTGCTCTTGTTGTTTGCGAGGCAGTTGTCGCACTTTTTGTGGCAGTCTCGCTTGTCAAAGGACTCGTTAAAGTACTGGAGCACCTGCTGCCGTCTGCAGTCGGTGGAGTTCTCACAGTACTGGATCACCTGCTTCAATTTGTTCAAGTGCTTTTCCTTGGCGGCGCTGTCGAGTTCCGAGTCCTTGTTGATCAAATTGATCATCATCCGTGCGTCCAGATACCAGTAGTACAAGATGCAGTCTGATGGGTTCCCATCACGCCCTGCACGGCCAGTCTCTTGATAATAGCCTTCAAGGGTCCGTGGGAGCGTGGCATGGATGACAAACCGCACGTCGGGCTTGTCTATGCCCATGCCAAAGGCAATTGTTGCGCAAATAACGCTCACTTTGCCCAGCTGCCACAGGGTCTGGACCGCTAGTCTTTGCTCTGGTTTCAAGCCTGCGTGATAGTAATCTGCGCGGACACCTCTGTCAATGAGCTGGGCTGCAATCTGCTCACAGGAGTTCTTTGAATGGCAGTATATGATGCCGGTTTGGTGCCTGTACTGGCCACATAGCAACTCGGCGATATCCTCGACAAACAACCGGGTCTTTCTCACAAGCCGATAGAACAAGTTGGTCCGGTTGAAGCTCTGCTTGAAGAACCGCGGCGCCTTCATGCCTAGATTGTGGATAATGTCCATTTGCACATGCTCGTTGGCAGTGGCTGTAAGTGCCATGATTGGAATGTTGGGGTACGTCTGCTTGAAAAAACGCAAGCTCTGGTAGTCAGGCCGGAAATCGTGGCCCCAGGAGCTTACACAGTGAGCCTCGTCAACCACAATTCGCGCAAGAAGCTGGTTGTCAAAGAGCCGCTTGATTGCGTTCTTGGCCTGGCTGCTGGCACTGATCATCTCGGGCGACAAGTACACCAAATCAAACAGCCCGTTGGCAAACTGGCTGAGGGTCTGTCGGCGCTCCTCGGCAGTGCCTTTGGAGTTTATATAGGTGGCTGCCACCTGGCGTTGCTGAAGATGGGCCACTTGGTCCTGCATGAGCGAGATCAACGGCGAAATCACAATCGTGGTTCCTCGAGTGCGTCCCGACTTGATCACCGCAGGAAGCTGGTAGCACAACGACTTTCCCCCACCTGTGGGCATGAGCACAAACACGTCGTCGCCCAGCAAGGTCGTATCAATGGCCTCGAGTTGGTTTTCCCGGAAGCTCGTGAGCTGGAACACCAGACGAAGCTTCTGGGTCACTTCCAGCGACCAAGGAAAAGCCTGTCCGGTGGACTGAGGCGCAGTGACTATCTCGGGCGGATCGACAATGTCCAAGTCGGAAAAGTCTTCATCTTCAGAGAGCACGTTGATGATCTCGCGCTCGTCATTGAAGTTGATTTCGGGCACCAAGCTATCTTCGAATTCGTCCAAGTCGATGCTCTCGACGGTTCCCCGGGTTTCTTGTGCGGGAAATAGTTCTTCGGACTCGGTTTCGCTGAGATCCTGTCTGGTGAAGTTGCCGTCGCTCAACAATTCCTGGTCATTGTCGTCCAAAAACTCTCTGTCCTGGGTATTGGCTTGGTCTCTTTGTTCCTCGGGTGTCAGCAAGAGTCCCAGATCGTTGGTGTTGTCAAAGTCGTCGGAATGGTTTGCTGGGTTTTGAAAGTTGGCTGGATCTTCAAAGTTGGCTGGATCTTCAAAGTTGGCTGGATCTTCAAAGTTGGCTGGATCTTCAAAGTTGGCTGGGTCTTCAAAGTTGGCTAGGTCGTTTTCAAAGTCGGTAACGAGGTCATTTGGGGGGTTTGAGTCGGGATTGGAGTTGCCATTGGAAAAGTGGTTATTATCAAAGTTACCATTACCCAAGTGACCACGCACTTCATTCACTTCATTAGTCATTTCATGTTTCTTGTAATTTGGCATATAATTCTCCTTGTCCAGAAGAATCTCGTCATGTAAGCTGCTGGCAATCTCCAACACAGGATCATCCTCAATCTCCTCGCTGATTTCCTGCACCAACGACTCGTGCGACTCCTCAATGGCATCAAAACTTTCCACCACCTGGGTCCTCAGAAACTTGGCGGCCTTCACCCGGTCTTTTAGTCGTGTCAAATCCCGGTCGATGCCCGCGAGTTCCTGGTCCAACTGCTTGTTGCGGCGGATTTTGTCGTTTTCGCTGAGGTTGCGCGACATGAGGTTTGCGGTTTTCATGTTGGACTTGGCGACTTTGGTTTCGAGGAGCAGGATGATTTGGTCCTGGATATTTATGGTGTCGAGTAGTTCTGCTGGGCTGGATGTGGTGGGTATTGGGTTTTTTTTATCGAGGTTTTTTCTTGGTCTTGGGGATCTGGTATTTGTATTGGATGTTTCGCGAGGTTTGGCCGGGTTTTCTTTTTTGACAATCTTTTCATTACTAGTGAACTTTTCATTACTAGTGAACTTTTCACTCCTAACAATCTTTTCACTCCTCTGGCTCTGTATATTTGGTCTAAGGATGTTTGTAGGGCCACTTGAATTTTCCAAGACTGTTGTATTTCCCGATCCATTTCCCGATCCATTTCCCGATTTACCTTCAGAACCTACAATTCCTCCACTCTTGAAACCTTCCCCCCTGGAACTTTCTCCCTTGGAACTTTTCTCAACTTCCACCAACTCACTGTCATCGTTGGTCACCACTTGACTCACATATCCCCTCTTTTCGCGCTTCGTCCTGCTCTCTGGCTGAATCATCCGTCTCTTTATACCTCTCCGCTCCACTCCCCTATCCAGTCCTCTCTCCAGTCCTCTCTCCACCCCTCTCTCCACCCCTCTCTCCACCCCCCTCTCCACCCCTCTCTCCACCACATGCACCAGCAGCACCAACAAATCGTCCAACTGCGCATCCATACTGTCGTTAAACACATCCTCCTCATCAGGCGCGTTCCCATGGGTCAAATCAATAATCTCCTCTAGCACAGGCACACGCCCAATGAACCTGCTCAACACGCTCTCGCGGCTCGGCAAATTGGCGCGTTTTTCCTCCATCCATTGCACTTGCTCGGTCAAGTTGTCAATCATACCGCGTTCCCAATGAGCGCAGTCCTGTACTTCCTGCACACGAGCCCCGGCGCGCAGGTATTTTTTGTCGCGAAATTTGAGTCCTTGGGACCATGACCCCGGCATCTATTCCTCCCTCGAACTCGCTCTGGTCGCCTCTTGACACGGTGAAGGACGCGGCAGAGTCCGTGGGCATCCTGAACTTGCCCAACGAGGTGGCCAATGTGTTAGCCATGGACGTTGAGTACCGAGTATACCAGATAATCGAGCAGGCGCTCAAGTTTATGCGGCACTCGAAGCGCAAGACATTGAGCTCAAGAGACATCAACAAGGCCCTCAGGGTGTTGAACGTCGAGCCGTTGTATGGGTACGACGTTTCGAGGCCATTGAACTTCAAACAGGCATTGGTCGGACAGGCGTTGTACTACGTGGACGAGAACCAAGTAGACTTTGAGAAGTTGATCAGCAGCCCCTTGCCAAAGATCCCGCGCTTGGTGACGTTCACGGCGCACTGGCTCGCGATCGAGGGCGTACAGCCGAACATTCCACAAAACCCGTCGTTGGCGGACATCAAGGCGGTGCCGGTGTCGGAGCGCGGGTCGTTGCAGAACATGATCTTGGATAGCAATTCGGCATTTGAAGAGGCTGGCAAGGACGAGGACGAAGCGTTGGGCGGAAACGACAAGTCGTTTGAAAACAACCTTGTCATCAAACCGTTGATCAAGCACGTGCTCTCGAAGGAGTTGCAGCTCTACTTCAACAAGATCATCCAGGTGTTGGCAGCGGCGCCCGACGGGAATCCGGAGTACGAGAACTTGAAGAACAGCGCATTGGTGTCGCTTCGCTCCGACCCCGGGTTGCACCAATTGGTGCCATACTTCATCCAGTTCATCTCCGAGACAATCACCAACAACTTGAGTAACGTGCCCTTGCTCTTCATCATGCTCGAGTCCATCTACTCGCTCCTCTCCAACGAAAACATCTTCCTCGACCCGTACATCCACTCGTTGTTGCCCTGCATCTTGACCTTGTTGCTTGCAAAACGCATCGGAAAACTCCCAGACGACTCCCATCAGGACCTCGATCTGTACCTCTCCCGCAACATGGACATCCGCGGCTACTCAGTCAACCTCTTGGGCCACATCTTGTCCAAGTACGGATCAAACTACAACACCCTCCGGTCACGTGTCGCCCGCACCTTGCTCAAGGCGTTCTTACAGTCTAGTATCACCGAACCAACTGCCAATAAAGAGTCCCTGGAGGCCACACAGGAATCCGATGACTCAGAGCGCGGCCTGAAGAACTTGGTCAAGAACTTTGGGTCCTACTATGGTGCAATCATCGGCATCAAGTATTTGGGGCATGAGGTGATCCGCTTGATCTTGGTTGGCAACTTGAAGGTCTGGTCCGAGTTGGTTCTCTCAGAGAGCGACGGCGACGACAGGGACATTGTCGTCCGCGAACGGGAAATCCTCATCAGTTCCATTCTCACCACGCTTCGTGAACTAAAGGGCCAGGCTGCCGACGAGTCACAGGCGCAGGTTGAGGAGCGGCTTGCCGAAAAAATCGGGGCGAGAATGGCTCTGGAGGTGTTGAAGCAGGACGACGGGCAGGCGATTGCCAATGGGATTTTCTTTGGGCTGCTTGACCAGGACGAGATGCAGGTTGACGGTGGAAAGTGAGTAGGTAATGAATAAATGGCGGTGCAATGACTAGGGATGTAGACTGGCTGAGGCGGACAATGTAAGTGATCAATGGACAATTTAAGTGATCAATGGACAATTTAAGTGATCAATGGACAATGGAAGTGATCAATGGACAATTTAAGTGATCAATGGACAATTACCAATATTACGTGAATCCATTACCAATGTTAAGTAATCCAATCACCAATGTAAGTGATCAATGGCCAATGCTACCTAATTCAATAACCAATGTTATGTGATTCAAGTCAATAATCAATATACGTGATTTAATTACCAATGTTTGTGATCCATGGTCAATACTATGTAATTCAATGGCCAATGCTACGTAATTCAATTGCCAAGTGGTTGACAGTCTTGATGGAAAGTTTGAGACAGGCAAACATGCTCATGGCTGGTGGACGTATTGGAAGATAGCACCATGTCCAAGGCACGAGTAGAAACAAAAATAGAAAAAGTGGATACATAATGTATAAAGGTAAATGATTTGGCTGACGTATTACAATGTGATATATGAACATGTCAAGCCAATTGCATGATATACTAGTCTAATCTACTGGCCATGAATAATGAGTTGTATTGGATAAGATTAACCACTACAAAAATTATGCCAATATCCTCCAATTCATCTCCAATATCCAATACACCTCCAATATCCAATACACCTCCAATATCCAATACACCTCCAATATCCAATACATCTCCTATATCCAATACACCTCCACCAGGCTGGTGCTCATAATGCAGGCATGAAAATGAGTCAAAGTTTTTCGCAACTTTTTCATCACAAAATGACCCAAAAAGTTTTATTGTTAGGATCCGGGTTCGTGGCTAAGCCAACCGTTGACATTTTATCGCACACCAAAGGTATTGACGTCACCGTTGCCTGCCGTACCCTTGCCAATGCCCAGAAATTGGCCGGAGATTCGGCTAGTGCCATCTCATTGGACGTCACCAACGAGGAGCAATTGGCCGCCGAGGTCGCAAAAAACGATGTCGTCATTTCTTTGATCCCATACACTTTCCACGCTGCCGTTGTCAAGGCTGCCATCAAGGGCAAAACCAACGTCGTGACCACGTCGTACATTTCACCGGCGCTCAAGGAGCTCGAGCCAGAAATCAAAAAGGCCGGCATCACCGTCATGAACGAGATCGGATTGGACCCTGGTATCGACCACTTGTACGCCGTCAAGACCATCGACGAGGTCCATCAAGTTGGAGGCAAGATCAAGTCGTTTGTGTCGTACTGTGGCGGTCTCCCAGCCCCAGAGGACTCGGACAACCCATTGGGATACAAGTTCTCGTGGTCATCGCGTGGGGTCTTGCTTGCGCTCAGAAACAGTGCTCAGTACTACAAGGACGGAAAGATCGAGAAGGTCACCTCCGAGGGGTTGATGAGCTCGGCCAAGCCATACTTTATCTACCCAGGGTTCTCGTTTGTGTGCTACCCAAACCGGGACTCCACGATTTTCCGCGAGTTGTACAACATCCCAGAAGCCGAGACCGTTATTAGAGGAACGTTGCGTTATCAGGGTTTCCCAGAGTTTGTCAAGGCGTTGGTCGATGTTGGATTCTTGAAGGACGAGCCAGTCAAGGAGTTTAGCGAGTCCATTCCTTGGAACCAAGCGTTGGCCACTCTTTTGGGAATCAAGTCCACCAAGAAGGCCGACTTGATTGCTGCCATTGAGTCCAAGACCAAGTTCCCATCCGAGTCCGAGAAGGAGCGGATCTTGAACGGATTCTCGTGGTTGGGCTTGTTCTCCGACAAGCACATCACTCCAAAGGGTAACCCATTGGACACCTTGTGCGCCACGTTGGAGGAGTTGATGCAGTTTGGTCCAAAAGAACGCGACTTGGTGGTCTTGCAGCACAAATTCGGCATCGAGTGGGCTGACGGTACCACGGAAACCAGAACCTCGACTTTGGTCGACTTTGGTGTTGTTGGCGGCTACAGCTCGATGGCAAAGACCGTCGGTGTTCCTTGTGCCGTGGCTACTCTCCAGGTTCTTGACGGGACTATCAGTGACGTTGGTTTGGTTGCTCCACACAGTCCTAAGATTGTCTATCCTTTGATCAAGACGTTGAAGGAGAAGTACGACATTTACCTTACTGAGAAGACTCTCTAAGAGGTGGACTGTTGCGCGAGATGTTGGGTATTTTGTGGATGTAGCTGTGCTTGATGGGTTTATACAAGGCGGACAAAGCATGTTTCAATATATTTCAATATCCGATTGTAGTGAGTCAAATTGAGTGGAGATTTCTGGAGTGTCAGAACTCCAGTGCAGCTCAAGGTGAATGATAATGTTAATTCAACAAACGAGCAGAAACAAACAATACATTGAACTACGCTATTTAATCTGCCAATTTTATATTAAAGCCCAGAAATCCAACCTGATTGCAGTCAGTAATTTGCCAAGTCATGTAGCTATCCAAATTTTGACCCTTGGAATTCCTACAATTTGCGAATATTACTTGCGTCTATTTGCAAATATTACTTGCGTCTATTTGCAAATATTACTTTCATCTACAATTTTCCGTAATTATAATTCATTTCTATTGCCCTGCATTGTATACCTGGACTAGAAACCTGTCACCACAAGTTAAAGCAGTGCAAGTCGCATTGCACACTAGACATTAATCCGGCTAAAATCCTCAGTGAAGCAGAATGTATTCAATCCAACTTGAGCAAAGTTCCATGGAAGTAAGTCCAATGTTGATTTCCAGCGAAAACCTGCCTACAAGACCAGATGAAAGACCAATTGGTAGTGGCAGACTAGAATACAAGAGAGCACAGTTTGGCCAATGACAATGATATGTGCTTGTTGATTGGCAAATTACTCATTTTGAGATTAACTGTAAAGTGAGCAATTTAATTATCCATGATT
Organism: Saccharomycopsis phalli; assembly: GCA_020342235.1. Taxonomy (NCBI): domain Eukaryota; kingdom Fungi; phylum Ascomycota; class Saccharomycetes; order Ascoideales; family Saccharomycopsidaceae; genus Saccharomycopsis; species Saccharomycopsis phalli. The sequence goes on from CP073212.1 coordinate 556,437, forward strand.
GAGATTAACCGTAAAATGAGCAATCATCCACGTTGAGATTGACTGTAAAATGAGCAATCACCCATCTAGAGATTAACTGTAAAATGAGCAATTTAATCACGCCTACAAGCCGTCTTGCACCAGAGACTATAAATCTATTCTTTTCTCGCTACACGACCCAAATTTTACAACGAGCCTTGATTTTTCAGTCCACCTTGATTTGTCCATGTCAATCCATCAGCCTGGAGGTAAATATCAATTTCCCAGAGGCCATATCCATGAGCATACTATATTCTTGACCCGTGACAGTACCGTAGAATTCCCTATTGACCCGCGTCGGATGCCCCACTGGGCTGCAGGAGGATTTAAGGAGCCTGTACTCTTGAATACATTTACACATGGGCAACTGTTTCAGCGACCCGTCGGAAAAGCCGGTAAGGAGAAAAGAAGAGGGCCGGTATTCAGAGAAGCTGGGTGCTGGGAACAAGGCAAAGGCCCGAGGGGATCACAAAGGGCGATCCTTATCGACCAGCAACAACCATGAGGACCCTAAGCGAGCAGCAGCAGAGGCAGCACAGAAACGGCTTGATGAGCAGCAGAGCAAGGAGCTGGGAGTTCTTTCGCAGAGGTTGCGAAAAGAGCGGGTGAAGTCGATGGGGCAGCAGCGAAAGGATGCTGCCAGTGAGAATTTACAAGGGAGGGGGAATACGGGGACGTTGGTGTATGATTAGGGAATATGGGATGTTGGTGTATGATTGGGAGTGTTAAAGTGTTGGAGTGTTGGAGTTTTGGAGTGTTAAAGTGTTGTGAGGTATTGGGATGTATTGGGAGGTACTATTAGTGGGTGAGTGGTGAGTGAGTGGCTGAATATAATAACTGGCTGAATATAATAACTGGCTGAATATAACAACTGGCTGAATATAACAACTGGCCATTTGTCACCGTTGGTATTTACTGATTATTAGCAACTGGCTATTACTGGCTGAGTGATTGAATATATATTAGTTCTACGCGTATTTGAGCATTTGAGGTATTGCAGCATGAATCCGTCCAGGCTCCAACTAACATCCATAAACAACAACTAAACAACAACTAAACAACAACTAAACAACAACTAAACAACAACTAAACAACAACCAAACAACAACCAAACAACAACCAAACAACAACCAAACAACAACTAATATCATCAACCTCCCAACTCATCCACACATTTTCACCACCCGATACATGGTACGGATATTATGGTACACCTATACCACACATGTACGTCAAATATACACTACACACAATATAATATACAATATATTACACCCAATATCACAACGTCACCACACCCACACCCCTACCCACACCCTCACAACATACCAACCAATTCCATCATCCCATTGTAAATCGCCAGCATGGACGAGGCTGGGTCATCTGACTTATGCCCAATTCTGTTTCATCTTTCCTCCAGCACACCATGAAGATATACGCCAAAACCAACAAGCGCACGGTGGTATTGGTGTCGAAAACCCACCTGTTGCTCTTCAGGCACGCCAACTCGTCCACTGGCCCGCGGGTCTTGGTCGAAATGACGTCGTCCGACAACATCAACCCGTCGTCGTTGAAAAGCTTGTCACAGTTGGACATCCACGGGTTCATGGGCTTGATCGAGGTCCAGGACTTGATATTTCTCGTCACCATCACCTCAAAGTACCAGGTTGCCGCACCATTGGACAAGCAGTCTGTCGATAAGATCTTGAACGTCGAGTTCTTCTGCCTCAATTCCAGCAAGTACGACGACTGGACGTTGAGCAACAATGCGGAATCGGTGTCGAGCGACGAGTATGCTGCCGACCCACAGCTCGTGTACCACCCATGTAACGATCTCAAGAAGCTCTTGAGCGACGGCTCGTTCTACTACAGCACCAACTCCGACCTCACCAACAACCTCCAGACCCGGGGTATCCACTCCAACTCGCTCAGCCTCGACACATACCAGGAGGACTACATGTGGAACTTCTTTATGATGCGCGAGATGATCCAGTTCCGCAACAAGGCGTCGGAATCGGCAAAACAGGTCCTCGACGATAACGGGTTCTTGACCACCGTCATCCGCGGGTTTGCCAAGACCATGAGGGCGTCCGTCGGGAGCCACGACGCGTCGTTGTCGCTCATTTCGCGTCAGTCCTGCAAACGGGCCGGCACCAGGTACAATGCCCGAGGAATCGACGACGAGGGCAATGTTGCCAACTTTGTCGAGACCGAAATCATCCTCCACATCTTCGGTAAGATCGTGTGCTCGTTTGTCGAGATCCGAGGCTCCATCCCCGTATTCTGGGAGCAGGACTCGCAGCTCTCACTCTCTACGCCCAAGGTGCAAATCACCCGCTCCAGGGACGCGACTCAGCCGGTGTTTCTCAAACATTTTCTGGCATTGTTGGACAAGTACCATGTTGTGCACGTGGTGAACCTCTTGTCGCGCAAACCCAACGAAATCGAGCTCTCGCAGCGGTTCAAAGACCACATTGTCGCGTCGCAAAACGACGGCGCAGTGTGCACCCCGGAAAACACGCTCTTGACCGAGTTCGACTTCCACCAGCACACAAAGGGCGCAAACTACTCCCTGGCAAACCGCATCTTGAACTACATCCACGACTCGGTCGAAAAGTTTGACTACTTCTCCTACAGTTTCGACGAAAACAAGGTCTTGACCACCCAAGAGGGCGTCTTCCGCACAAACTGCCTCGACTGCCTCGACAGAACTAACTTGACCCAGCAGGTCATTGCCTCCGACATCTTGAAGCTCATGCTCGTTGACTACAACCTCCATGGCGATCCGCAGCAGACAAACGACCTTCTTCAGACCCACAACACCCTCTGGGCCGATAACGGCGACCAGATCTCGCAAATGTACACCGGCACAAACGCCTTGAAGTCCTCGTTCCTGCGCTCGGGAAAAATGACCCTCGGCCTTCTTCTCTCCGACGCAACAAAGTCCGTCACCAGAATGTACCAAAACAACTTTGTCGACAAAAACAAGCAGGTCACCATCGACATGTTGCTCGGACGCACTCCTGGCCAGCAGCCAGTCATCTTGTACGACCCAGTCAACGAAAACGTCGAGTCCCAGCTCAAGGGCCTCGAATCAAAGTACACCAGCGAGTCAGTAAAGTCCATCTTCTGCGGCACATTCAACCTAAACGGCAAGACCTTGAACGACTCGCCCAGCTCGAGAATCGACCACGAGTCCTTGCTCCAGTGGCTCATGCCTGATACCAGTAGCTTCTATGGCGATACCCCTGACGTGTACATCCTTGGCTTCCAGGAAGTCGTCGAATTGAACGCCTCCAGCATCTTGAACGTCGACTACTCCAAAAGCGCATTTTGGCAAAAGGCCGTGGGCAGCTTGTTGGACACAATCTCTCCAGACAGCCAGTACACCTTGATTAGAGCAGAGCAAATGGCCTCGTTGCTTCTCCTCTTCTTTGCCAAGTCCTCCATTAGCGATAAAATCACCCAGGTCGAGGGCTTCACCAAGAAAACCGGTCTTGGTGGCATAACCGGTAACAAGGGAGCAATTGCCATCCGGTTCAATATCGGGGCAACAAGCTACTGTGCCATTAACAGCCATCTCGCATCGGGCCAGCAAGCAGTGGCAGAACGTAACAACGACTATTCCGGCATATCCAGCAGCATCTACTTTTCGCGCGGTGGTAAAGTGTTCAACCACAACAACATCATCTGGCTTGGGGACTTGAACTACCGCGTAAATCTCCCAAATGATGACGTCCGCGCAGCAGTATCATCCGAGAATTACAACTTGCTTCTTGCAAACGACCAGTTGCTCTCAGAAATCCAGAACAAGAACGCATTCCACAACTTTGAGGAGAAGGAAATCGCGTTTGCGCCAACTTACAAGTTCGACAACGGTACCGACAACTATGACACGTCAGAGAAACAAAGATCGCCTTCTTGGACCGACAGAATCCTCTACAAGGGAAGCCTCAACCCGCTTGCCTATGACTCTGCCGCCTCGGTGAAATTCTCAGACCACAAACCGGTTTACTGTTTGTTTGAGTCCAACGTCAAGTTTGTCAATGAGAAGCTCAAGACGCAAATGTATGATGATTTGTACAAGAACTTCAAGGACAGTCTTAGCATCAGCCAGTCAAATTACTCGTTGCTCGACATCATCAACGACAGAAGTATGTCCAGCAGTCCCCGGCCATTACCTAAACGGTCTCATACCATATCTGAATCAAATACCACCGGAAACCTCTTGGACTTTGATGCTTCCTCCTCGACAACAAATACCGCACCAAACAGCAATGTGAAAAAGTCAGAAGCTCCCCCACCACCAACTCCTAGACGGTCAGTAACAACTGTGTCACCAGTTGCTCCTCCGCCGGTTCCTTCCCTGAGAAAAGCCAATCTCTCGTCAACCATTGCCGACAAACCTGCCTCCTCAACTCCTCCTCCCGGCTTCTCGCAGATGATTCTTCAGCCAAAGGTCAATGCCACTCCTTCTCCATCACCAACACCTCAACCGAAGACTCTAGCATCTATGGCCCAGGCCCTTGAGCTTCAAAAATTGTCGGCATCATCTTCAGCAAACAGTTCTACGGTTTCAGTAAACAAGATTGTTTCGCCAACACCTACACCTGCAAATGGTGGACTCCCTCCTGGATTCCTGTCGATTCTTGTTGCTTCAAAGAAGAACTCCTCGTCTTCTCTGTTACCTAGTCAGGAGGTAGACACCCCTAAAAAGAAGGGTCCACCACCGCTTGTACCAAAGAAACCGCAAAATATCCATGCTGCTAAATCACCTACTTCAGAGACTATGCCAAAGGATGCTGAGTAATATGGACAGAGCCGGCCTTATAGGAGTTGCTTTGGTAAATGAATCGATTACAGTTTACAACATTCACTGCTTAACAAGGTACATGGACTCTTTTAGATGTATTATTATTTGGTAGAAATACACGTTAAAAATTTCTCGTAACTCTGCTGGCCTGTTATGCTTACTTAATATTGCTATAGATTCTGGATTTGACAAGATAGGAAGATAAGTGCTTTGTATAAATTCCAAGTGAGACATGTATTAAACTAGGCTGCAAAGATCTCTTATTTAATCTGTTTAGAATTTCACAATGATTACTTTGTGTAATTAGGCCATCTATAGTAATATTTTTCAATTTTATCAAAGAACGTCCCAGATTCAACTCTGAAATTAACACCAGATGCTATTTCAATTTAATGGTTACACCAATAAAAAAACCATCTAACTTTGCCTGATTACATTATCAAAAATAATCATTTTATAACAATCTATTTCACCAGTAAAAAATTCAAGTCTATCAAATCAACTTCCCCATTTCCCAGAATAAGCAAGTATTATATAAATAATAAAAAGCATTACTCGATAATAATATTCTAGCTGCCCATGACGAAATATACCCATTACCACTTGGAAACCTCTCCATCCAGACCATCAACATCCAGATCAGTGCCCAGATCTTCAATAAGCTCTTGTATGTCAGACTCAGACTCAGATTCAGATTCAGATTCTCCACGGTACTCAAGGTTTCTATTAAGCGGAGCGCTAGTAATCATCTCAGAAAACCTACGAGAAATTTGCCTCATATCTGCCGTGGACTTTAGAGGCTCAAATGTTATGTCAATGTCCCTTTTTTTAATACATGACACTTTTAATTCCTTGTCCACTCTCATTGGGTTAAAATTCTGCAACTTCATATCTGGAATTTTATAACAGTAGCTAATATAGTTTCTGAAACGAAGCAATTCGCTAAATCCATACGAAAGTAACCCAATCTTCTGCCAATCCTGGTTACTTTGTTCAATCAAAAACTGTAAATCGTCACCACAAGAGTCCAACACATTGTCTATGCCTTTGCACAATATATAACAATCTTCCAAAGTCGCTAGTTCCACAGATTTGAATCTGCTCACAAAAAAATGTATATACTGGCTATAAGACAATGCCGAGTTCACTGTGACTCGGCTAGGATTGATGAAAAATGACTTGCAAAGACTATTGAGAAACTTTCTTCTATCGCTTCTGATACTACTCGAAACCAGAAAAAAGTCTGCCATTGAGGTCAGACTCGGGAACTTTAATGTGTATAGCGTGGCTTTGCGTAGTCCCTGAATCATCTTTCCAATAATAAGCGACTCGTGCTTATTATAAAGCTCCATGTGAAGATCCAAGGCCATATTGGCAATGTACAGATCAGGACTAAACTCTAGGGCAATAATTGTGGCAACACAAAGCTGCGGATTAACAAATCCATGCTTTATAGCAGCATCCAAGAACTGGAGCATGATAATGGAATTTTCCAGTTCGAGCGATTGCTTAAGAACATACCCAATGTACTTTTGGACCAACGATGCCCTGATACTATCGTACTCCTTTGAGTTTATCCTATTGATATTAATATTGTCCGAAATTTGGTCCACTGCTTGAAGAAATTCAGTAATCCCTTGGATTATAATTTCTTTAATTTGAAGCTCTGAAGACTCAAACAGTTTGTCCAAAAGTTGTGCAACGGTGTTTGAAAAAAATAACGTTGGATGAGTAATGCAAATGCTAATTAAATTTTTCATTGCTATAGCATGTAATTTACCCACTGATTTATTACAGTGTAGTAAAATATGCTTGGTTAGTAATGATGTCACGGTTTCATTTTCCTTTAATCCTAAGTTTGCAAAGAGATTTCTGTGCGATTCAAAATTGCAGTACTTGCCAAAATATCCAACAAGGTACAATAATCTAGGAAATTTCAAAGACTTGTCGTCCACAGACTGTAAATAATTTAATGTGGATCTGCAAGCGTTAGCTAATTTGGTGGTGTCATTTAGTTTTTGCGAGATAATCCAAAGGCATGATACTGCTTGGTTCAATTCAGGAACATTAAACTTTGACAATTGCACAAGGATTGATTTTTCAATGGAGCTCAAAAAATCGGGTCGTAAAGTGATCATTTGAGGGAACGAGTAGCGGATGATTTTCAATACATAATAGCATGACTTCTCATCTACTATATAAGTAGACAATGCTATTAACTGATCCTGGGTAATAAAAGACCCATTGGACTTGATAAGAATAGATAATACCTCAAAATATTTGTCTATGTTGACCTGGTGTTCAACGACCAAATCAATCAACTGCTCAACATACTCACGACATATCAATTCCAACAGCTGTGAATCTATTCCCAATGCAGCAAGCCGTTTCTTATGAGCTCTTGGTTGGTACTTCTTTCGGTTAATGTATTTATCAATGAATTCCTCAAACAAAACGACATTATTATGATGCTTTTTCATTAGAATTACAATAATGTCAACCCGTTCAATAACCACCTGCTTATTATATCTGGCCAATTGCTTCCCAAACCATATTTCCACCAAATTTTTTGCTGCCAAATCCGTAACGAGGTTTTCTTCGTGATGCAATGTCTGTAATAAATTCTCAAGTAACAAGACCTTTAAGGATACATTGCTAGTCTTTAAATATACCTTTCCAATAAATTTCAACACTCTTCGCTGAACTATTGAGGATGGGTCTTTGATTCTTGTTATTAATCGAAAATAAAAGTCTTCAACAGTGTCAATATACTGACTAAGGATTTCCACCACTGCGTCTCGGACCAAAGAGGAGTTATCAAGCAACCTATCCAACAATACACGTTTGATTTTCACGTTTTTCAAGATGCTTGGCTGGCTTTCTATGATAAGCGAGAGATTTTTGATAGATTTTGTTCTAGTTTTGATGCGCGTATGATTCAAAGATTTGATTATTAATTCAAGAAAATGGTCATAACTGTTCATCAATGATTGGCTGTTTAGCACTTGCAAGTAATTTTTTTCGCTGATTTCATGCTTGACTTCAAACTTCAGTTCGCCAATGTTGTTCAAATACTTTTTATACAAATCAATCAAAGCCCTAAAGTTTTCTTTAGTACTTGAGTTTTCAATCATTCTAGCCTTGATAAATGGAACAATCTCTTCGTCAAACGACTGCTCAGGTAGATCTGCAGTCTCCTGACTAAGAAACTCTGCTCGCTGAATTCGAAGGAAAATAAGCCATTTGAACAAAAGAAACTTCCAGCTTGAATTAAACTGGCTGTTCTTGACTGCCAACTCTTGGAGATATCGGATAGTCAGTTCATAATTGTGTGTTAATACGTGCAAATCTTCAACGGTCATATAGATGTTAGGTACCACTGATTTGCTGCGCAACAGAATGATTTTTCTGCCAATCAATCCACAAATCTCCAAGGACGTATTTTCCACCAGTGAAGAATACTTACCAGAATTGAAGACGTATAAAAGGGTATTGAACAAGGATACGAGTAAGGTTTCGGCGGCTGGCCATTCTGGAAACTCCAAGAGAACTAGCAAGTCCTCAACAAAGTCCTGCAACAACATCTTGTTTCCAATTTTATCAATTAGATATGTGATAATCGTCCCGCAAGTATCTTCTAAAGAATGTTGTTTTTCGTCGACCGACAGTTCAAATGCCTGAATGGCTTTGTATAGGAGAGGCTCCTGGCTTGCATTCAATTTGACCTTTCCTGACTTTGGATCATTAATGAAGTTGCTAGTATGAAAAGTTGAAGGATATGACTTCTTGAACCGGTATGATTTCCAGATGGGAATGGCAAACGAAATGTCCAATACGTTATAGCTTTGTATTAGTCGAAGTAATAATATGGTGAATAGTTGTACGTTGATTCCCCTGTGATTGGTATAAAGGCTGATGTTTCGAATCTCGTACTTGTTGAGGATTTCATTGAGAATGAAAATCTTCTGGCTGTTGTATTTTTCGAAAATTGCAATTAACATGTTGATTGCTGCGTTCTTTACCAACAGATTTGCGCTGGAGAATATTAGGCCCAAGGCCAAATATTCAAGCTTTATAATTTGGTACTCGCTAAAGCTGATGGACTTTTGGATGCAGTTGGTTAGTTTTGTGAAAATTACAAGAAGCAAGGAGCAATCTGTCGAATCCATGCTAGATACAAGCTCGATGATTGGGGTAATGTAGCGATCAGAGTAAATGATGTGTTCATTTCTGCCGGCCATGATTATCAGCAAGATCACACTGCAGCATGTTAGTGCCAAATTGAGTAATTGTGGGCATGTTCTTGTAGATTTCAACCAATGGTTGATGGTTGGTATGAGCATTTCTTCAATGGTGGAAAGGTACTCTGCAGGAAATGTTTCGCCCAATGAGGCTTCAGCTGTACCAAAGATACGTTCTAGACATTCTTCGATTCTTAGCAAAACAGGGGCCTTTATTACTTTGATCTGGGTTGGTTTGATTGGGTCACCATAGTCAACAGTGATGGACTCTTGATGGTTATCGCGAACAAGATCGACTAGGCTGGTTAATTTTTTGTACGACTGTTGTTGTAATTGCTTAACGTCTGCATAAACTTCATTGACGATTTCGCCGCTTTCCTCTTCTATTTCATGATGCCTTCGTTTCCGAGTAGCTTCCTCCAGGGTGAAAGTGGACATGATATCGACGGAAGTAAACTTGCCAATTCCGGAGGTGATGGTGTCGAATATTTCTTGTGAAATGTAGTTAAGATGGGAGTTGAGCGGTTCCTGATTTTCCTGTTGCTTCAGACTTTCCTGTTGCTTCAGACTTTCCTGTTGCTTCAGACTTTCCTGTTGCTTCAGACTTTCCTGTTGCTTCAGACTTTCCTGTTGCTTCAGACTTTCCTGTTGCTCCAACTTCCCTTGATTATCTTTCTTCAACTTCTCTTGATTCTCATGTTCCCGTTCAGTAATAAACCCCTGCTTGAAATGAAGGTCCAGAAACCTTATACTATCATCATCCATCACCAATTCCTTCATATACTGCACCAATGGCACCAAAGAAGGGTCCTTTTCCTCCAAACTCTGCCTGATCTCACCTACCCTAGTATCCAAAGACTCATTTTGCAGAAGAGAAAGCTTATACAGACCAGCCAAATTGCTAATATCCTGAACCGGTATTAGATACTTCAAGGGAGTAGCGCCAAGTACCTGCTCAATATTCGCCCCCACATGTGTTTTTTTATCCATGTATTTTCCTAGTGTCTGCCAAACACCGTACAACGCCTTATCGGGCTTGCTGACCGGGTAACGCAGATCAAGTGCCAAATCCGCATCTCGATTTCAGCTGGTAATCCATGGCCAATGAGGGGACAAAACTTAGCAATGGGACCGTGAACTACGGGTCTGTTCAGCGGACGGTCACCGAGAAGATCTTCCAGCAGGATCTGAAGGTCCAGGAGAAGCGCAGTGCTGAGAATGGGTCGAAACTAGGCACCTATGAAGGAGTGTTCCTTCCTACTGCGCTAAACGTGCTCTCGATCTTGATGTTCTTGCGGTTCGGCTTGATTCTTGGCCAGTTGGGTATAATCGGTGCGCTAGTCACCTTGGTTTTGTGCTACAGCATCAACTTATTGACCACGTTGTCGGTTTCCGCGATTGCTACTAATGGTGTGGTGAGAACCGGTGGGGCATACTACATGATCTCGCGGTCGCTTGGTCCCGAGTTTGGTGGGTCGATTGGCCTAATTTTTTATTTTGGCCAGGTATTGAACTCGGCTCTCAATGTTGTCGGTCTTATTGAGCCCTTGGTTAACAATTTTGGCCAGTCGAGTGGGACAATTGCCTGCTGGTTTCCTGAGGGATACTTCTGGAGCATCTTGTATTCTACAGTGATACTTTGTTTATGTGTGACCGTCAGTCTCATTGGTGCCGATATGGTGTCCAAGGCAGCCATGTTGCTTTTTTGCATTCTCATGACTTCGATCGCGTCGATTCCCGTATCAGCTCTAGTGGTCAAGCCGTTTGGCATTCCAGCGATGGATTCCTTCTACTCAGGAATCTCGTGGAACACATTTGTGGGAAACTTGCTCCCCCATTTTACAAAACACGCTGCCGGGTCGCAAATCCATTCCAAGGAAACTTTTGCCGACATGTTTGGCATCTTCTTCCCAGCAACAGCAGGAATTCTAGCGGGTGCCAGCATGTCCGGGTCGCTTAAAAACCCATCTGCTAGCATCCCCAGAGGAACACTCTGGGGCTTGTTGGTAACGTTTTGCAGCTATGCAATCGTGATCATCTCCATGGGGGCTTCAGTGCCGCGTGATTTGCTCTATAAAGATGTGCTGGTGGTTCAGTCTGTCAGCATGTTTGAAGTCATAATCATCTTGGGAGAAGTGTCCACTGCATTGTTTTCCGTGATTATGGGCGTGGTTGGTGCCGCAGAAATCCTTGCGGCAATATCAAAAGACTCGATTATTCCTGGCCTTGCGTGGTGCAACGACTCGAAACGCGCCATATTGTTCTCGTGGCTTCTTATCCAGGGGTTTTTGTTCTCCAACATCAACCAAATTGCTACTTTGATCACCATGGCGTTCCTCATGACATTCATTGTCATCAATGTCGCATGCCTCTTGTTGGAAATTTCCGCTGCGCCAAACTTCAGACCGTCGTTTGCCTATTTCACTCGAACCACGGCTCTTTCCGGCGTCGTTTGCTGCTTCATTGCCATGTTCATCGTCGACGGCTTATCAGCATCGATGCTGATCTTCTGTCTCCTCTTTTTAATCATATTCATCCACTATGTGTGTCCTCCAAAACCCTGGGGCGATGTCTCGCAAACACTCATTTACCACCAGGTGCGAAAGTATCTTTTCAAATTGCGCCAGGACAACATAAAGTACTGGCGACCACAAATATTGCTACTTGTCGACAATCCTCGGACCTGCTGGAACCTCATGCAGTTTTGCAACCACTTGAAAAAAGGAGGCCTATACATCTTGGGCCATGTGATTGTCAACACCAGCAACTTTGAAGACAATTTCGACGGATATGTCAAGGAAAAGACCGCATGGGTGAAACTTCGTGATATGCTATCGCTAAAGGCATTTGTCCAGTTCTCTGTCTCTACTTCTCTTCCGTCGGGAGTCCGCAACATTTTCCTTGGCTCGGGATTGGGAAGCATGAAACCAAACATTATTGTCATGGGATTCTTGGACTTGAGTAACCAGGCGATGTTTGAAACTAGTCGGAAAAGCGTCGAAAGGTTTAAAACGGCTTATTCCTCTCAAGTGATTTCTGGAAATCTTCCCACCGATGCATGCAAGCAAGAGAAGCGAATCAAAATCACCGAGTGGGTTCAAAGTATCGAGGAGTTGCTTCTTATGAATGCCAATGTTGCTGTTGCAAAAGGATTTCCTCGGCTCGACATTCCTCTCAAGACGGTGCTGGAATTGGACTATCATGATAAGCAAGTCATTGATTTGTACCCGATCCAGATGTCTGCTGAAATAGCAGACAAGTCTGGAAAGACTATTTTGAGCACGAATTTTGATACTTATACATTGATTCTTCAACTCGGCGCGATCTTGACCACGGTTCCGCAATGGAAAAAGACCCATAGGCTTCGCATTATTGTGTTTGTGGAAGAGGAAAGAGATGTTGATGAGGAACGAGGAAGGGTCGATAGTTTGATTGGGGTTCTTCGTATCAATGCCGAAGTCATTGTAAAGGCGTTTAATTCTGGTGAGTTTGGGTTCTACAATTACATTGTCAAAAACCAGTGCTTGGACAAGAAAGTCGCAAAGAAGGTCAATAAAGTGTTGCACAACAGTGACTGGTGGCGTGAAATCACTAGTCTTCGGTCAACACGGGAAGGCGGTAGTATTATGGTCGATAGTCCGGTAGCTTTGGACAACAGTCTTGACGGGAAAAACATTACCTTGTCGCGGTTGCAACGGCTTGGAGTGAAGTTGAACATGCGGACTAATCGGTTATTGCACAGTCATATTAACAACAACAGCCCGCTTGATAGTTCTGACTCAGAAGCTGATGATGAAATTGACTCAGATGGGTATGATAGTGACCCTGGAGCGAAGCTCAGGACTGGTGGTATTACTACGGATAAAAGACACCGCCGAAGTACGTTTTCCAATATGAATAGAGTGAGCCGAACCGAGTTCACGCGCGATACACATGGAACCTTGAGGTCACCAGTTTTTGAAAAGATGCCGAAAATAAATGTGGATGACATGTCGGATGCCAATCAATTGAAACGCCCGGCAATTTCTCGTCAGAGCAGCATTCATTCGTACACCAGTTTGCGGAACCAAGCCAAGCCGAATTTTTCATCACAGGCCATGCCCAAGTCGAAGGTAAATGAAGATGCATGTGGTAATGAGCCGTCTATTATGTTCACTGAAGACGATAATGTATCTGTGAAGAGCAAAGCTTCCAGTAAGGGAAAGAGGTCGAAAAGTTTCTTGGCCAAGAAGTCGGGCGACAGTGATAATCCTTCAACTGGTGACACTAGTATTGGGAACATATTGAATGATAGTGGTATTAGTTCCGATAGTGATATTACAGACGGCGGGGAAACCGCACAAGAAGAGCTGTTTGATGTGAATGATCTCACGTTCAATGTGGTTCCAGCACGAGCACAGCATATGATCTTGAACCAATTGATGATGAAGCTTTCAAAGAATTCGTCAATTATCTTTTCGACGCTTCCCACTCCTCCTTCAAAGTGTCATCAGAGCGTCAGAAACTCCGTTGAGTACGTCGAGACGTTGGATTTGTGGTGCAAGGGTCTTCCTCCAATGTTTTTGATAAATTCACGCACCATGACCGTGACCACTGCACTATAGTCCACATGAGTACGAAGCTACATTTGAATTTATAGATACACTATAATTATTTGGCATACGGAAGAACCGCCCTGGATTATTCATTTATTTTTTATTATGGCGCGTTGCCAAGTATACATTGACATTTATTTTTGAGTCCTGTACTTTTCTTTCCAATTTTGCCAACGAATTATTTGACAATTTCCACCAAAGTATTTGGCAATTTTCCATCAATTATTTGGAAATTTTCCACCAAAATATTTGGCACCTTCACCTTTCTGTATCCAATTATTTGGCACTTTCATCTTTCTGTATTATAGGAATAGCTCATCAAATCTTGCTTCTGATACATATGCAATGTTGGAGGGAAATTGTAGTAATAATTTTCACAATGTCAAGGATACAAGTACACAACTACGAGATTTGTTTGGAAATCGACCAACTGAAAAAAAATTTTGTTGGCCAAGTCGAAGTTCAGATTGCCACAGAATCATTGACCAAACATGAAGGAATCGCCGAGGTCTATTTAAATAGTATTGACTTGGTGGTGACCAGTGCTACTGTGGGAAGTACCAAGCTACCAGTCAAATATTTAAAGCCTGAGCAGCAAATCAGAGTCGACATTGATGAGAAAAGCCTTTCTGAAGAATTCGTCACCCTAAAATTGAAATATATTGGCAAATTATTCCGAATCAACACTTACCAAGACACCACCAAGGGGTTATTCATGACCAATTATCTTGACCCAGACACAGGGAAAGCTGACCGATATATAATCAGCACCAACTGCCAGCCGTGCAATGCCCGTTACATTTTCCCTTGTGTTGATGATGTCTGTAGCAAAAGCACGATTTCGTTGCAAATTACCACCGACAAACGGTTCCATGCGGCCAGCAACACGCCAGTGAAACTGGAGAAAATCGAAGCCGACAAGGTCACCATTGCCTTTGATCAGACTCCAATGATGCCTGTGTCGATGTTTGCCTTGGTTTGTGGTGATTTGCGGTATATTGAAGATACTGCATTGGTTGGAAATCAGCATGTGGCTGTTCGAGGGTATCATTTATTAGGGTACGATATTGCGTACTGCGTGGAATTCATCAAGACATACCTTCCAATCATCAGCAAAAAGTTCAATTCCCCATATCCGTTGAAGAAGCTCGATTTGGTGGGTGTCCCATTTCTCACGGATGGTGCAGTGGAAAACTGGGGTTTGATTATCGTACAGCAGGACATTTTATATAACCGAGGAAAAAATGCTCGGAGGCAATTGAACCAGGTACTTGTGCACGAGTTGGTGCACCAGTGGCTTGGCAATTTGGTAACTCTTGACTGGAAGCATTATTGGTTAAACGAAGCATTTGCTACGTACTTTACTCTTGATGTGTTAAATGATCATGCCGGTAACCCAGATTTTGGACAGTGTTGGATTAATCAAGCTAATGAATTGAATGATGTATTATCCCAAGATGAGAATGGCGTTGCCATTTCGCGGGTTGTCGACAACATTCCGGCGAATATTGCGACTATTGGCGATACTTTTGATGCTCATTGTTATAGAAAAGGCATTTATTTATTGCGGATGTACTTTTCATATATTGGAAAGTCAGCTAGTGTCATTGGAGACTTGGTGAGCCAGTACCAGTACCAAACGGTGAGCCCAATTGAATACTGGAAGGTTTTCAGTCCAGAGTCGTTAAATTTCATTGTCTCGTGGACAAAATTGCCAGGGTATCCTCTTGTACAAGTTTGTGAAAAGGACGGAAAACTGGTGATTACTCAGCACCGGTACTTTCAACAGGATGAGCAATATGAGGATTACGTCTATCAAGTTCCATTGTTTATTACTCTCATGGATGGCCAACTGAAGAACATTCTTCTTACTGAGCGTGAGACTGTTGTCGAAAATGTGTTGAATATCAATACTAATAGGGCAGGATACTATCGGACATTGTACGACACCAAACATTACCAATACATTGCAGACAATATCAACCATGTGACTGAGTTGTCCTTAATAGGAATATTGTTGGACATTGAAGCTTTGTTTAGTCAGGATATTGTGCCTGGTTTTATGGCTATAGCCAAGGCATGTACCAAGCAGACATTTCCGGTATTGGCAGTTATTCTTAGAATATTACAGAGAATTGAACAAGATCATGTTCAAGAGATTGTTGCAAAGGTTCAAGAGATTGTTGCCGAGATATTTTCCCTGCTCAAATGGCCTGAAAACTGGGCTGACCAAAGTTTTACTGAGGCAGAAATAGAGACGCGCAACTTATTGCTACTTCTTGGTGTGGAGAACCGGGAAATCCAAAATTATGCGAGAATAATATTTCGACGGCTTACACAGGGGCCTCGATTCTCTGTTCCACGGTCGCTTTTGGTGGGAAGTCTTGTGAACTACCTGTACAATTGTGACTTGAAATCGTTCAAGAAGCTATTCCAATTGACGACCCAATCCTGTGGGCCATTGGTGGTGAACGTCAACAACATAACGAATCCGGAAGACCCGGTTTCTATTGATGATATTCGGAATGCAGCCGTTGGATCCTTGGGATACAGTAAGGATCTCCAGGTGTTTACCAAGGTGCTTAATTATATTGGCACCAATATCGACGTCAAGGGGATTGAGATTGCATTGGTGGGATTTAATTGCTCCAACGATTTGAAGCACAGAGAGAAGGTATGGCAGTGGTTTGTTTTGCATTTTGACTTATGGGCCGCACGGTCGCTTAGACAGGGGTCTGAGTACTCTGCGCAATTATATACTACGCTTCATAATTTGGTGCGAATAATTGCCAAGAATTTGACCACGGAGGAGGAGAAGAAGAAGGTGGATGATTTTGTTGAATTGAAGGAGGGGAAGTATGCTGGCCATGACTTGAAGAAGTTGGTTAGCGAGGTGAGACTGGAGTGATGTAGTGTGGTAATGGGACGACTTGGGAGGTAATGAGAGAATAAGTGATGTGGAAAAGTGATGTGGAGAATAAAATTGGCGATTTAATATTATACCATTTAATTGTATCTTGCTAAAGGATCGGAAAGAATGGTGATATGCCGGTAATAGCCAATGGAAATTTCATCTTAACTTGCGTAGCAGAATGAAGGATATGCCGGTGATTCTATAGGTGGACAAATTCTGTGTTTCGGGTTCGCTTACATGGCACGTTAAGGCGAGCTGACGAAAATATTTTAAACAGTGTAGATGATTAAATGAATAGATTTAGATGATTAGATTTAGATGATTAGATTTAGATGATTAGATTTAGATGATTAGACTGTTTATTTAGCTTCAGATGTATTTGACATGGCAATACCTAGACTGGTGATTCTGGCTTATGCTGGTACATGGTACCCCACAATATGTAATGTAGTAAAAAAGCCAATGGTAGAAGAGCTAATTGTCAGACAACAATGGCGCAGGGTGAATCCACTGAGTTTTGGAACAACATATACCTCGACTTTAATTGAGTCCTGTCATTTTAGTCTTGTCTTTTTAGCCTTGCCCCGTTGTTGTCGGACGACCGTGGACAGACTGCAGAAAAAATTAATTTTCACGCTAATGAAGCAACAATGGCGGCCAATCCAGAAGATCCGGAACTAGAGCGACGAATAAGAGTGCTCTATGAGCAAGCGGACGTCCAGAACCAGGGCTGTTTAGATAAAAAGTCGCTAGCCCAGGCGTTTGAGCATGCAAACCACCCCATGACCAAGTCTCATGACCACATTGACCAGCTCTTCCATACCATAGACAACAAGAACGATGATCTCATTGACTACAATGAGTTCAAGGCGTACTTCCAGCGCGCCGAGCGGGAGATTCGGCACGGATTCGACAACTTAGACAAGAATAATACCGGGTACTTGACCAGGCGGGACCTAAAGGCGTACTTGGAGAACACGCTCCAGCTCCGGCCGAGCAACGAGGACTTTGAGCTGTTCTTCCAGAGCTTGGACAAGGACTCCGACGGGCTTGTGGACTACAAGGACTGGCACGATATGCTTCTACTAGCTCCACGGAACCAAGGATCGCGGTTGAAGACTGTCTACAAGTACCTCAACGAGGACTTCAACCTCACGTCGGACGGCGATCTGGCGGTGATTTCGGACTTTTTCACGGGAATTGGGTACTTTGCCTGCGGTGGAGTCTCTGGAGTGGTCTCGAGAACGTGTACTGCTCCGTTTGATCGGATCAAGGTGTTTCTCATTGCCCGGGCAGACTTGTCGTCCACGCTTCTCAACAAGAAGTCGGAGATTTCCAACAAGCGCATCAACCACCCGCCTCTCGACAAGATCAAATCGCCGCTCATCAAGGCTGCCACCACGTTGTACCGTCAGGGAGGACTCCAGTCGTTCTATGTCGGCAATGGCCTCAACTGTGTCAAGGTGTTCCCGGAGGCAGCCATGAAGTTCGGCTCGTTTGAAATCATGAAGAAAATCTTCTCGCTGATCGAGGGCGTCACCGACAGCAACGAGCTATCGAAATTGTCCACCTACATCGCCGGAGGGATTGCCGGAATGGTCGCCCAGTTCACAGTGTATCCGGTGGACACTTTGAAGTACAGGGTGCAGTGTGCGCCGCTCCAGGAGGAAAGAAGCGGCCTATTATTGAAGACCGCAAAGCAGATGTACAAAGAAGGCGGCGTGAGGCTTTTCTACCGCGGAATTGTCGCTGGGTTGGCAGGCATCTTCCCGTACGCTGCAATTGACTTGGGAACGTTTACCACAATCAAAAAGGTGCTCATTAGCCGCAAAGCTAAACTTGAGAATGTCAACGAGGAGGACGTGAGGCTCAGCAACTTCACAGTGTTACCCTTGGGTGCCTTTTCGGGCACAGTCGGCGCATGTGTCGTGTACCCAATCAACTTGTTAAGAACCAGACTCCAGGCACAGGGAACTTATGCGCATCCGTTTACATACTCGGGAATAGGCGACGTCTTTACTCGAACGATACAGCGTGAGGGGTTTCCTGGGTTGTACAAGGGGCTTGTGCCGAACTTGGCCAAGGTCATTCCTGCTGTGAGTATCACGTACTTGGTGTTTGAGAATATGAAGCTGTTGATGAATTTGGACTGATTAGAGTATTTCATTGTATAGCTTGCTTTTTTGCTTATTATAGTCTCATTCTATAGCCTCATTCTATCGCTTCATTGCATCGCTTCATTCATGGTGATGAAAAGTCTAGATATATTGCACGATTCAAGCCATGTAGATTACTAAACCAGTCAAGTTTAAATTGGATAATACAAATTGTAAAAGACAAGAACCATGCTATACTCTAGAGGTTGATGCTTTGCCATTTCACTAGCAATGCATTACGCTCAGTAATGCCAGAAGCATTTTATAAATATAATCTAGATAAACTGCAATAAATTTCTACTTTGTGAATCCATTGTCATTCTCGTATTTTCTTTCTTGTCCAGTGTCTATTACAAAGGTAATTGTGGGACAGATATCCTCCCGAGACACCCACTCATGCCTTGTCATCTGAGAGTCTTTTACAACTTTTGAAACATGTAAACCAATAATGTCGTATCAAATGTAATCATTATACAAATGTGTTAATCCAAGACGGTCGGAACAAATGAAACATCCAGTACTGGTTCTCTCCAACAATTTTCCATAATCTATCATGCTCATACTTGGGTGCGTTGTGCTGGATGTGTAGATCCGTTTCTGGACCCTAGTATAATCTCAAACAGCCACTTATTCATATTTAACGTACAGATCTAGTTTCATATTATGCCATATTTACATTGGTTAGACTTTCCATGACTTACTGACATCTTAGCAACATGCTGTACACGACTTGAAATTCCAGCCCAACTACTTTAACTGCACAGTCACTGCGTGCTATTAGGCTGACACAATGTGCAAAGATTCCAAATGGACGTGGTATAAAAGGAGACTCGAATCCACTGATTATCATCATTACAACTACTACATCTCGAACATAAATGCAAATCCAAACTCTTTTTACGATGTTCACGAAAAGAAATCTGGTAAAAACACCATCACAATTGCACCTTTCGCTGGTCTTTCTAGTGATGATATTCCTGGGGCAATGCCGTTGATCAAATTGTGCAATTTTCAAAAGACAACAAACATGAAATAAAGATGTGTTACTGCTAGTTTGTATTGCATGCAAACATAAATTAATAGAATTCAAATCCCGCCTTTTCATTGCCATTTCCTTCCATTCTTCCACATAAGGCAACAAAAAGCCACTAGTTAGCAAGTCACAATCATGAGCCGTTGATATAGTTGCTGACTGAATATTCAAATACTCTACGTCTAGTAAGCCTATGAATTCAATATGATTGGTCTAGGGATGTGACCAATACACTATATCCATCTTATTATTAGTTATACAAAAATGTAAAATCCTTTCCTAGTATCGCAAATCCGCAATGCAACGTTTCCAACTGGTCTCAGTCTTTCGTTAGTTGGCGGATTTTTCTGGATATCCTCCTGCAGGTACCTTTGGCCCTCAAGACAACAAAGTCTTTTCCTCATTTTCCAAAACTCTTTTTCATAATCACAAGAACTCGGACTCCTGACCAAATATCCAGAGAAAGTTCTCTAGTGGGATCTTTATTCCCTCCCCATTTCCTCCCGTGAACTGCAACAGGTTAGAGTTCGGAGCAGGGCGCATAACCCAGGACGCATACACAACGTCCAGCATGCCTAATCACTCAGTCTACCACCAAGCCTTGGTTATAGTCAAACAAAAACGAAATGAGAACCTTTGGAGTAGAAATCAAACCCCAGAGTAACCATGTCTGTTTTCCAGTGTTGGTTGAATTGAAAACTCAGCATAAAATCTGGACCACCAAATGGAAATCGCAAAACGCACACCAAGACTCATTGAGGACTGAAAAGTCATTGTTCTAAAACATGCCACACGGTCTCCGAGCACATGAAACCTAATACAAGGATCATTGTTCGCCGCCAAGTACACTTTGGCAATCATCATGGCCCAAGAGTCCTCCTTTCCGTATTGGTAATGGGATCAAACCAATTTCCGGGGGATGTGCATTTATTTGACCAAGAAACATCAATAACTGCCTCCAAATAGCCAGGAACAAACAGGATGGCTTTCAGAATTGGTCCCTATATACTCTAGAGCTGACATCTACGTCAGAAACCTTATAATACACATACCAAAGTTTCAAGTTTACCAAATTGTTGCCAGCAGGGTCATGGTGGGCTTTAGAATATTGCGTTAGAACTCTACTTGAACTATTAACGTGTACAACGTACTATTAACGTGTACAACGTACTATTCATTGTACAACGGATATTATTTATTGTACAGTATTATTCATTTACAATGACCAATCCTTGCACAATACAGAAGGGGTCATCCAAGTCCAGTCAGACTAAATAGCCAAGCAACTATTTAGCTATTTTACCAACTAGTATTACAGTTGCTCTTCATTTGTCATGAAAAATGCTGGATGCATAATTTTCAGTCTGGGGAGATGCCCGTGATGATATTTTCTTGTGCATAAAATTTTTTTTCATGAGCTCGAAATTACAAGCGCAAGCCAACAGTTCGGTAAATGATTTGATAAATAATTTATTACCAAATGTTGGTGCCGGCGAGAAGGATACTAAAAAGAGCCAGTCGAATATTGAGGCCTTGACCAGCAGTTACCGGGACTTGGACCAGAACCGGAGTAGTGCTGTTGAGGTGCGACGGGCCAAGAAGAGGCAACGGAGCAAGGAGAAGAAGGTGATGAAGAAGCGGGCGGCGAATGACGAGAAGATTAATGAAAAGGCGCGGCTCAAGATCATCCAGCGGCAGATTGCTCGGGTGAATGCCCAGGGGTCGAGGGAGTACCAATTGACTGAAGAAGAGCGAGGGGTGATTAACGGGGTGATTAACGGCAATGTGAAGAGTCTCACGCTGAATGATCTGCCAAAGGGTGAGCTACGTGGGTTGGAGCTGGATATCTTGGCGATGCGAAGTGGGAAGCGGTATGAGGACCGAAAGAGGTATGGGGAGATGAGTATGGAAAAGAAGGTGAATGGCAAGAGGCAGAGGGTGTATGCAGGATTGACGCCGGGATTGGCGCCAGTGGATATGGATGATAGTGATGACAGTGAGTAGGGGAGGGTTTATTTGGTGTGGAGGCTATTTGGTGTGGAGGCCATTTGGTGTGGAGGCTATTTGGTGTGGAGGCCATTTGGTGTGGAAGCTATTTGGTGTGATTATGTCTCTGGAGTTTGAGGTCTTGAGATGTTTGGATCTGGGCTTTTGGGCATATCTCAACATTTCTGGACATGGGTGGAATGGCCATGTCTGGGGGAGTAAACTCCTGAATACAATACGTGGCTTGGTATGCAGATGAGGTATACTTTGGTGAAGTCTTGGTGAAAGCCATTAGTGAAAGCCATTAGTGAAAGCATACGTAAAGCATACTTGAAGCATACTGTAAAGCCACATTGTATAGCCTCTGTATAGCCACATTACCACAGCCTTGACTGATTTCCTGTTTTTCATTTGAGATTTCATTTGAGATTTCATTTGAGATTTCATTTGAGATTTCATTTGAGATTTCATTGGAGATTTCATTGGAGATTTCATTGGAGATTTCATTGGAGATTTTTCATTGGTACATGAATTGTGATGGGTGACAGTTGTAGTGACAGTTTGGTGGAATGCAGGTGAGCCTTGGCAGGAATCTTGTAGTACCAAGTTGTACAGTTTATATAGTCTATACAGTCTGTTAAGTTATAAAGATACATTAGTGTATCAGTATCAGTATCAGTATCAGTATCAGTATCAGTATCAGTATCAGTATCAGTATCAGTATCAGTATCAGGATCAGTGTATCAGGACCAGTATCAGTCGATCAAGTATATCCACATCCATGCATTGCACAACCGTAGTCACCCATATATACAAATCAACCCATTAGCCCACCTACAAAGGAATTTCCAGCGAATTTCGGCAATTTCCCAACTTTGGCATTTCCACTTTGGCAATTCCACTTTGGCAATTCCACTTTTGCATTTCCACTTTTGCATTTCCACTTTTGCATTTCCACTTTTGCATTTCCAACTCACGCTGCACATCTTACCCTACCCTCCACTCTAGAGGTTTTTCGCCAGCAGATTCTACCCATTGGTATAATACCACTAGCAGCCCACTGAGCAGACGAGACTTCCGGCATGGCCGCAAACAGCCCCCTTGGCCACATTTTCGCAGGTGCGCGAGCCACCGAGACCCGACTTCTTGCGCTTTTGACGGTGCTCGGACTCCTGGCGCTCATGTTGATATCGCTGGTGTTCCAGAGCCAGATGCCCGGCGCCGACTCGCCCGAGTGCCGGATGTCGTATATGGCGCCGGCATACGCGCGGGTCGCGGGGTTTGACGGGTCGCACACCCGGTTTTCGCAGAAGTACACGCTCTACTTGTACCGGGAGCAGGGCCGCGACGCGAACCCCGAGGACGACGCGGAGTTTCTCACCGGGGCACCGGTGCTCTTTATCCCCGGCAACGCTGGCAGCTACAAGCAGGTACGGGCGTTGGCGGCGGAATGCGCCAACATGTTTGCCGAGGAGTATGCGCAGCAGCACGGCCGGCAGAAGTTGGACTTTTTCACCGCAGACTTCAACGAGGATTTCACTGCGTTCCACGGGCGGACGTTGCTCGACCAGTCAGAGTACCTCAACGACGCAGTGCGGTTTATTCTCCTGATGTACCAGCGGCAAGGATCACCTGTGTCGGCGGTGATTGTCGTCGGCCACTCCATGGGCGGCATTGTGGCCCGCACCATGGTCACGCTCCCAAACTTTGTCAATGGCTCGGTGAACACGTTTCTCACGCTTGCAGCGCCTCATGCTGCTGCTCCGGTGACGTTTGACGGCGATCTCATGAAGGTGTATGCCATGGTCGACCGGTTCTGGCGCACGGGCTCGGGGCTCGACAACGTGTCGTTGGTGTCTGTCACTGGGGGAATGTCTGATTCGGTGCTTCCTGCAGACTATACCTCGATCAGCGGGCTTGTTCCGCCGTCGCACGGCTTCACAGTGTACACTACTGGCATTCCGGGTGTGTGGACTCCAATCGACCACTTGGCGATTGTCTGGTGCGACCAGCTCCGCAAGGTGCTTGCCCGGACGCTCTTGCAGATCACCGACGCTTCCTCATCGTCTCGGACCGTCCCGTTGCCGCGTCGCATGGCGATTTTCCGCCAGAATCTTCTTCCCGACCCGCAACAGCCGCTCTCTGACACTCCGGTGCGGCTCCGCGTCAACAACGACCAGATCAGCAAGGCCACTCCCGGCCCACGATCACTTGTGCTAGCGGCCGGAACTCGCCGCAACCGGGTACCCACGCTCCATGTGTTTGACGTGCCGCAACATCGCGACGCCTACGAATTTACCGCGCTCAGCTCGCTCCCATTTGTGCCGGCGGCGCAGCAGGGCGACTTGGCCAGTCCTGCGGTGCTCTTGTGCCGTCGTTCGGCCGGTTCGGTTGCAGCCACCATTGACTTTTCGCGCGACTCCTCCAGCAAGACCGTCGAGCTCGACTGTATCGACGTGTCGTCACGCGCGTTCTCGGCGCCCCGCTCTGCAAAGAGCACTGTCTCTGCGTCAGAATCGTCGCTTGGCGGGAAGTACAACCCGTTCACTGCGCTTTCCCTTGCTCCAGAGGCTCTCAAGGGATACGAGTCGGTGGTGGTGGTCGAGGCCGCCGAGTTTAATGGCCGTGCTCTCGACTCGGGTCACTTTCTTGTCGCCGATCTTGGCTGGCAGAACCTCACGTCGGTCGAAGTGCCAGCGAGTCTTGCGCGGCTCCTCTTGTTTGGTGCCGATGTCCGGCTCCCGCGACAACGCGCCTTGGCCGTCGACATCCACTTCCCCGCAGCATGGAGCAGCTTGATCGCTTACAAATTGACGGTGCTGCGGCGGTTTGCCCCAGATACAGATCGCGACGCCGAGGTGTTTGCGCCGTTCATCCGCCAGCACGTGGCGGGAGTCCACGAGACAAAGTGGCTTGTCGGCTGCAACAACGAGCCCGTCAAGTCCGTCACCATGCACGGAGTCTCCCCTTACGTCGCGTTCGACCCCGCCGCAAACTCCCTCCACCTCCAGCTCTGGTCAGACTCGCTTGTCGTCGACAACAGCGTGGTGCTCCGCCTCCAAATCGACCCGTGGACAAGCTTGCGGCTCCTTGTAATGCGCTTCCGTCTTGTCGTCGGAGTACTTCCTGTGGCAGTTGTCGCGCTTGTGCTTGCAATCCAGCTTCGCAAGTACGACCGTTACGGCACGTTTATCTCGTTTGGCGACGGTCTCCTTGCGCTTTGCTCCCCATCACATCTCGCAGCCATCTGGGGCTCCCTCACGCTTCTCCTGCTTCTGCTCTCCACTCGCCTCTTCCAGACAATCTTCCACTTTCTCGACCCAATTGGCCTCCGTGTGCCGCTGCCTGATAACCTCCGCACCAACCCGTTCTTTCTCGGGTTGCACGAGCGCACTTTGCTTCTCCTCCCGCCGCTCTTTTTCACCATCGCTCTCGCTCTCGTCACTTTAGTCTACTTCCTCTGTCTCGGCGCCGCCAGAGCTTTGGCATACGTCTACGTCGACATTGTCTACAGACGCTGGTTCGTGGCCCACCCCAGTCTCTCCACCGATAGCATCCTCAAGTCGCGCCGCAGACTCATTGGCACACTCCTTGTCTTTGGCAGCATCCCGCTCTACTTCCCATACCAGTTTGCCTACGTGATAATTGTCGCCGTTCAGGCCGTGGTCTGTGTCCGCTGCTTCATGCGCTCCCGTGCCTTTGAAGTGCCTTCCAACATCGCCACAGACAAGCTCAACTACAGGCACGACATGCTCAACTTCCAGCATTACAACGTCTCGCTCTTCATGTTGATGCTCTGGATTCTCCCCATCAATGTGCCGGTCTTGGTCGTCTTTATCCACAACTTTGCCTTGAAGTGGCAGACGCCCTTTTCCTCCCATCACAACTTCCTCGCCATTGTGCCCATCTTCGTCATCATCGACCGCAATCTCAGCGGGAAAATGATCCCGCGCACTCCTTACTTGGGCCTGTTTACCACTCTGGTCATCCTCGGCTACTTTATCTTGTATGCCGTCGTCTATGGCGTCCGTCACGCATGGTGGCTCCACTACTTGCTCAATTTTTTTTGCACCTGGCTCATCTTCCTTGGTCTCGATGTCTTTGGGCCTGATCAAAGGGATCTGGCCAGGCGCAAGCGCGAGTCTCCGTATATTATAACATCCAAGGAACATTAAGGTGTCGGTGGGCGATTGCCAAGGTCTTGGCAATCGTGTTTTCGTCTCATTGTCAGTTGTTCAGGACACTCATGGTTGTATTACAGTTGGTATACATATGGTTGGTATTCAAATACTATTATATCCATATAGTTGGTATCCAATACTATTGATATTCATATAGTTGGTATCCAATACTGTTGATATTCATATAGTTGGTATCCAATACTATTGATATTCATATAGTTGGTATCCGAATACTGATGAGATCCATATAGTTGATATCCACACTGTTGATATTCACACTGTTGATATCCACATGGCTGATATCCACATAATTGATATCCAAATACTGTTGCTCATAGTGGTCCACTACTACTGCATACAGTCGTTACCATTGACAATTCTCTGGTTGCATCTCCTGGGAACCCATTGGCCCTCGACAATTGACCTCCTGCACAATTGACTTCCTGGACAATTTGTTTATTCGTTTCGTTTCATTTTCATTTAATCCTCCACTGTTCGCAGTCTTAATAGAATACATGTTGGGATCCTCCTAAATGTTATATTTGTATCAACACATGTCTTGCTATACATGTATGCACGATTACATGTTGGCATCTCAATGTTGTAGTTCTATTTAAATTAAATCCTAATATACATTGCACTATTGATAAATGTTAGGACTTGAATGTTGTATTTCTATTTAAAATAAATATTGTAAAATCCATACCTACCATTTAATTTTCACATGCTTCTTGGCTGCGCACCATTTCCACTTCCTTACGGCAATTATGCTAGTATTTTATCAGCCATGCTAGTCTTTTATCAGTCATGCTAGTCTTTTATCAACCATACTTCTTCCTCTTATCCGTTGTGCTTTATCTTTTCCAAAATAACCAGTTTGCAATTAAGAACCAATTCTAATAGGTCTTAGTTCTTATCTGACAAAATGTTATTCCATTCTCTTGTCAAGTTTAAATATTTGGACTTTTCTATTAATAGTCAAGCGAATATATGTTAGCTATTTTACCAACTCGTATCCTAATATACAATGTTTGCACTATCAGTACGTTGGATCTCAATGTTATATTTCTATTTAAACTAAATACCCTGACATACAATATATTGCACTCTTAATACATATTTGGACCTGAATATTATACAATGTACCAAGTCCTACATGTTGGAATCTAAATGGATATTTCTATTTAAATATACATGTCTTGTGTGTCCCTATACAGTGTATTGCAGTCTTGATAATATCCTTACTTACTTCTATAGCTACACTAGGCTCCCCCAGAGGGTGAGATTGATATTTTACCGTCTAAAAAACAAAGGATACCACTAATTTTGGAGTCGAGAGAAACCCTTGAATGGAGATAAAAACTTTCAATTTGGTCTTTAAGAAACTGTCAAAGAGAAATGACTCAGGGCTGTGGGGTCTCGCTCTGATTACCTTCGCCTATTGTTTCTTGATGGTACTTGAGACCAAGCTTTTTCCACTTGGAAGTTGGCTATTTGACGAATATATCTTCACTCAGGACCATGCACCGAGACAGAATCAAGTTCCTCCGATGTCCAGAGCTCTTAGAAGCTCGAATTCTATCACGTCTTGATGAAATACTAAATTCCACTCATGGCATACGCAATAAGCTTGGAAAAGTGTTTGCCGACCAAAAATCAGTCCATAAACTCATTGAGTTTTACCAGAACGTGTTGGAACATGATTCCTCCAACACATGATGAGATTCAGCAGTCACATTCGACAACAAGGGTGACCAGGCTTCTTACACAATCAATATAAGCACTAAGTACCGACAATATGATTGCTCCCAATTGAAGTTTTTAATCCCAAGCAACCAGATGAGTGTTGAAAAAGGGTTTTCTTCAATAGCAATGCTGCCTCAGGATGTTCCTGAGTGAAAATATATTCGTCGAATAACCGTAATGCCGGAGACAATATATAGCTGAATACAAAAATAAATATTATTATTATTACTCAGGAGCATCAGGTACCATTGCCAAAGAAAACCCTGTCAACCCTCATTCGGTTATCTGGGGTTAAAAACTTCCATGTGAGCAGCCGTGATTAAAAACTTCCAGTGCTTATGAATATGTAAAGTAATGGGCGTTGGTGGGCTTTCGCCTAGGATACACTTTTTGTCATTTTTTGATACGTATTGAGCTAGTAAGCCCATTGCCCTTTCAATGCCTATAACAAGAGGTGTTTTGCCACACTAATTTGTATTTTACATTTGCCTTGGCTTGTAATTTCCATCATTGTCAAAATTACTACATTCAGAAGCCCTAGTTGGACCTAAGCGAATACTCAGCAAGATCAGCTATTCAGCGGACAAAGCTTTGTTTCATTCAAGACAAAAACTCTATTAAAACTGAAGCCAGTCGCCATGAAATAGATGCGGATTTTACACCATTGACGTTACAATTTCACCTGCCCAGCACCATCACCACTCTTTATGGAAAATACGCTAGTATTGGCAACTTTACTTCCATTATCCGTTGTATGTTTTATTCTGAAATCACCATTTTGAGGATAAGTACTAAGACCATTGGGATTAGTTACTATATTACAGCCCTAATATGCAATGTATGCACTATTAATACGTGTTGGATCTGAATGTATATTTGTATTCAAACATGACTCGTGTCTCTATACAGTGTATTATTAATTAATAAAATACATGTTGGCATCTGATGTTATATTTGCATCCAACATACATGTCTGATATACAATGCAGCTACTATTGTGATCCTCCTGAGTGTATATTCAACATGTCCTCGCCTGACTCTATACAGTCTATCATGCTATCTTCGGGAACTTCTCATTAAAATTCCGTTCAAAATCATTCACGTCAAACAGCTCCTCCTCATCAGCACCGTCATCCTCAAAAAACGCATTCTCCGCCTTGGCCTTTGGAAACTTGCTCTTGGCCTTTGGCGATGTCAAGTGAGCCGGCTTCTTCGGCCGTGGTGGGGGGATTTTCGTTGGTTTCACCGGTGGCTTTGGCTTTTCTTTCCGCGGAGCAGACTCGCTGTTATCGGTATATTTCCCGTAGCCAGATGCGACCTTCACCACTTCGTCCTTGACGTTGAGAAGCATTTCCATTCTCTTCTGGACCGTGCTTGGTTTGGACTTTAAATAGTCAAGGTCCTTGAACTCGCTCATGGAAATCTCAGAGATGAGCTCGTCCTCGGAATTGTCAATGTCGAACGACGGTTTGGTCGATCGAAACTTGCCGGTGAAGGTGTTGGTGATCTTGCTGAACCCCTTGGAGGAGCTGAATGATCGAAAGTGGCCCCGTTTGGAGTCGTCTGACGTCTGCTGCCTCTTGATGTATGCGGGCTTTTTCCTTGGCTCTGGCTTTGCCTTTGCCTTTGGATCATTCTTTGCCATTGTCTTTGGATCATTCTTTGCCTTTGAACCTTCCTTTGGGCCTTCCTTTGGACTTTCCTTGGGACCCTTCTTTGGACCTTCCTTTGCACCCACCTTTGGACCATTCTCCTGGCTTGGCTCAAAAGTACTCGTGAGACCTCTCATGTCCACACTAATCTCCTCAAAGTCAAGCGTCCCGCTCCTAAGCGGCTTAAATGGCGTCACCTTTGGTGCACTGGCGTCCTGTTCGGACTTGTTCTTTGCCGTTGCAACTATGTTTGCAAACGGATCAGACTTTTTCAGCGACAACCCGGGCAAGGATTTGTTCTTGAGCAAGCCAAGACTCTTTGAAGCAGGCGGCTGAGCAGTGACTGATGCCGTCAATGGCTTGGTGTTGATGCTGAAGGAGGATGTGACTGAGACGGCTGACAGATTGGATTTTGCCGATCCAAAGGAGGTGGCGGACTTTGCGGTTTGGTCGTTGTGTAGCCGTTCTGGCGAGTCGCCTGCAAGGTTGACGAGAACATTTTGCAGAGGGAAAGTCACCTGGGCATTGGCTGGAGGATTGGCTGAAGGATTGACCAAAGGATTGACCAAAGGATTGGGCGTTTGAACCGTTTGAACGGATTGCACTGCATTACCATTGGCTGCCTGCGCGTTCCTCTGCTTGAGTGCCAAGTACTGCTGCTGGATATCCACCGGCACTGGAACATTCTTCAAGCGGCACACCTCCTCAATGACCTGGTAAATATGCGGTCTGAGCCGGGCGTCGTTGGTGAGAAGCACCGAGATCAAGTGTTTGAGCCGCGGAGAGTAGACAGGGAACGCGGGAAAGTCAAACTTGGACTGGAGGATTGCCGGTTCACCACTGTGCTCAAATGGCGTGGTGTAGTAGCATATTTTGTAGCAAAAGACGCCCAATGCCCAGATGTCGGACTTGTCGTCAATCGGCAATCCGCGCGACAAGTCGATCATCTCTGGGGCACGATACTGGGCGGTGGTATAACGCAAGATGTCGTCCTGCAAGATCTGGTACTCCAGCTGGTTTCTGGGAGGACGAAGCGGCGGACAGGAGGAGCCAAAGTCGCACAAACGGTACTGGCCCTTGTCGTTGATGAGAATATTCTCGATCTTGATGTCGCGGTGGATCAACGGCGGGGACAAAAAGTGCACCTGCGACACGCCAATGGACACTTCGTACATGATCTGGAGCACCTCGTCCTCGGACAAGCGGTTCTGGAGCCGGGTGTTGAGGAAATCAATGAGCCCATTCTTGGAGCAGTACTCCATGAGAAGAAACACCTCGTAGGTACCATCGTTGGCAGGCGACCGTGCGGCATGGGAATCGATGTACGACACAATGCACGGCTTCCCCTGGAGACGCTTCATGGCATCGACCTCGGCACGGAGAATGTTGAGCGTCTGTTTGTTGGGGACAAGCACCCGTTTCAAACACGCAACCTCTTGGTGGTTCACCAGCGGCAGGATCTTGACAATGTACACATGGGCAAATCCTCCCTCGGAAATGTACTTGACAATCATCGCCTGGTGCGACCCGACAGTCAAAACTGTCCCTGGAGGATAGGCATTTGGAGGAGGGTTCCCCATTTTGGAGAGTACACTAGGCAGTGCTCGTTGATATGCTGGCGGTAGGGTAAGCCAGAGGTGCATGCTCGCTATCGGAGAGTTGTATCAGAGAGTTGTAGTGTACATGTAGTGGGTTGTTGGTGCGCTGGGTAATTTATTGATGGTGATTTATTGGTTGGCTATAGAATCAATATATCTGGTCTTTGCAACTGCCTGGCTATAGATTAATGTAGTTGATTGTGCAACTGTCTGGCTATAGATTAATGTACATGATCTTTGCAATATTCAGACTAAGAATCAATATACATGATCTTTGCAATATTCGGACTATAGATTAGTCTGCTTGATCTTTGCAACTGTCTGACTATAGAATCAATATACATGATCTTTACGACTGACCATACTTAGAATCAATGTACTTGATCTTGGAAATATTCAGACTATAGATTAATGTACTTGATCTTTGCAATATTTAGACTATAGATTAATGTACTTGATCTTTGCAACTGTCTGACTAGTAGATTAATATACCTGACCACTGCAACCTATCAGCCCAAAGTCATGGACTAGATCATGTGTTTGACACCTCAACTCATGAGACGTAACAAAATACCTCAAAGGCACCAGGTCACTCACAACACAGCTACCAGTGAATGATAAAGGTTTCTCCACCACTGATATTAATAAGATACGTTACTGTCATATGGCTATTCTACCGTTGGACTCGATTATGGGATGCTATTTGTCATTTCGCTGACCCAATCATGTAATACTCTATTACCATTTAATCATAATTCATAATCTACACCAACTGCCCATTCAACTGCCCAGGTAACTTTCAATTTAATCGTCTCCCTCGTTGGCCTGAAATACAGTCATACTTTCAAAAGCTCAAAATCTCCATGGATATCCCCATGGCAATACAAATACTTAATGTAAACCATTATACATGGCAAGACAATTCAAGTCTTGGTTCTATGTATTTCAACAGGCTGTAAATGAACCTTGCATAATGCATCAGACTTGTTTGAAACTGTCAATAGCACCACCCAAACAGTATTCTAAAAAGTAAAATCTAAAATATCACACTTGCAATTATATTCAACTAAAAAAGCACTAGCTGAAAACTAACTCAATTGTCTACCGTTGCTTTTGCCAATCACCTGCACAACCGTAGACTACCAATTCGCAAGATACTATTCAAATGACATCATTTGTATCCAGGAATTTACACTATCCAATTTTACAACATTTGCGTTTATTGAAACTACTCCTGGCTACGAATCACCCGGTGACTAGTAATGGCAAGATAATTGCTCGACTCTGCCTTTTCAAGATCACAGTCTCCATTTATATCGTCCAAAGTGGCCCTGTCCTTCCACGAAAAGTCAGAGGACTTACTTTCCAAGCTTCTGGTATCCGAGAAACGCAGCCCTGCGTCGGAGTATGGACGAGAAGCAGTATTGGCAGCACAGGCCCACATTGACGACAACGGCAAGGAAATGACAGTGAGAAAGATGGCAATATCAGGCATAGAGGCAGCAGCCATGTCCAGTGAATTGTACGAGGCGATATTCACTGCTGCAGGGATTACCAATGTCTGGAACATCATGATGAAGATCGAGTGGTATGCTGTAAACTGCTTGATCCCAAGATACCGTCTTGCCTTTATCGCAGCCAAAAACTTGCACATGAGAACAAAACTGGCAAAGCTCACTGAGGATAAGAACAAAATGAGCGGCACATTTGTCTGCCATGCGCTGTTCATGGCCGAGTTGCTCTCGAACGTAAACTGGACAGAATACGCAGCCAGCACGATATAAAACCCGACAGTTGATACCGAAAGACAGCTGGTGGCTGCGATTATTAACCAAGTTAGCCATTTTCGCTGCGAGTGCTTGAATGACGCGTACATCTGGATCCATATGTTGGCCTCTATAAGCGCAATGATTACAATGTGGAACACGTTATTGGCAGTGGTGATTTGATAGTCTTTCTGGGTGAGAATGTTCCATCCTGAAAAGTGAAATGTGACACTTCCACTGGGTCCCAACATGTAGTAGATGTAGAGACAGCTCTCGAGGATGACAAAGAATAGCGTAGTCTGGTTCACAATAAACAACGGGTTCCAGCGGTGTTTGAATATGAGAATCATATTTAACATTGTCAAAACACTTCCTCCGATTTTGATGCCCTCAATGATGCCATACTGGCCTATGGTGTATCTCCAGTCATCGAGATCTTGAAAGGTCACTGAGCTCGCACCTTGTGGAGACGTGAAATTGAGTTGAATGTTTCTTGGATCAAACAGCATTACTGTGGTTTGACATACTATGATTTATTAGTTGTATTTATAGACGATGCCGTCATTGAGGGCTACTAATTGAGTAACTGTTGATCAGAAGGAAATTGCCTATTTGGGAACGCTCAATGGACAAGGTTCACCAATGGAATATGGCGATTAATGGTGATGATGTTTATTTGTGGTATATAGTTATGCTAGTTTTAGTAAAGGAAATTGATATTTTGTCGTCTGATACGCACGACGCTAAATGAGCGTCAAAAACCCTTGGCATGGTATAAAGCTTTTTGTTTAGAGAGATTTGTAGATTGAACCGTAGACTTGTCTTGATGACTATGTTCTGGCTTTTAGTGCGGATAATAGTAATTGAAAATTAAATGTCAAGGGAAATAAAAATTGATTGAAATGAAGGTGTAGTGGATTTGCCGGAATCGGCTGTGAGTATATAAGCACCAGTGTTGAATAGTTTTACGTATATAGTTGTGCTTTTGGAATGAAATGGGTGATATTAACTGAGGTTATGAAAATATTGGCAATAAATCTGATTCAAAACAGTCATTTTACTTTCATGTTTCATCAGTCGACTGTTCTTTTACATTTCATCTGTTGATTATGCTTACATTTCACCAGTCGATTGTCTACTTTAGCTACAGCCATATGTGTATCCGTAGTTTTACTCCCAAAGCCACAATTTGAACGTAGCTATACAGAAGTCAATCAAAAATTTCCCGCCATTATCCAAATATATTATCAGGCCTGAGCCCATAATGACCTGGACGTTGTGTCACGTGACAGTATGGCTACAAGTGGCTGAAAATAGGAGACCAGTAACCATGCCTAAACTAGAGGACTGGGAGATCAAGAAATTCTGGGAGATTTTCAGCGGGTTGTCGCCGAAAGACAACAAGTTGGATGGTGATAAAGTCACCAGTGTGTTTAAAAACTCGCACTTGTCGGACGACAAGCTTGCCAAGGTGTGGACGTTATCAGACATTGACCAAGATGGACAGCTTGATTTCGAGGAGTTTTGTATTGCCATGAAGCTTATATTTGACACGGTCAATGGCTCGATGGCAGATATTCCTTCTGAGTTGCCACAGTGGCTCATTCCCGGGTCCAAGGCTCATTTGGTTGCTGCCAACAGCGCAGTTCAAGGAACGGCAAAAGACGACGATGAGGACGACGGATATGGGATCCGGGACGCGAACTTTGATTGGTACATTTCACCAAGCGACAAGACGACGTATGAGAACATCTATGGGTCCGGAACCGACCGGTTTGGCCGGGTGAAGTTTGATAGCCTCGAACGGTTGTACAAGGATTTGGAGGATATCCCGCGAACCGATATTTCGTCGGCATGGAACTTGGTGAACCCAAAGCAATTTGAGACAATTGATAAGGACCAGTGTCTTGTGTTTCTCCACATCTTGAACCAGCGATCCAAAGGCAAGAAGGTTCCTAGCTCGGTTCCAGCGTCGCTCCGAGCGACCTTCTCGAAGGAAGTGCCTGACTACAGCTTGGAGTCGAAGCAGGCGTCGGTCAAGGTCACGAAAAAGGGCTTTGGCCAGAATTACTTGGGCAAGTTTGGTGCCGACTCAACCCACACCGAGGTCGACTACTCCGATAAGGAATCCGTTGAGTGGGAAGAGGCCCGCTTACGTAAACAATTGCTTGATCTCGACGACAAGATCAAGCGCACCGAGAAGGAGGCCAGAGGTAGACTGGAGAACAGTGACGGATCCATTGTCAAGTATGAGTTGCAGCAGATGCTCAAGTACAAAGAGGCCCAGCTTGGCGAGTTGCGGGCCCAGAAGAGCCATCCTGGCCAGTCTTTGAGTAGTTGTAGTGCGGAAATTGATGAGATTGAGCAGCAGGTGGGTGTCTTGCAGCAGTATTTGCAGGACAAGGAGAAGGAGTATGCCGAGCTCCAGCAGTCGGCGTGAAATATATGGTATTGTACAGTGTTGTAGGTGGATAGGATGTTCTTGCAAGAGTTGTAGGTGGATAGGATGTTCTTGCAAGAGTTGGTTGATGCCTTGTCTTGCTTTGCTTATCCTATTGTATCTTGCCTGGTATTGTCTTGTCTTGTTGCCAAATTTTGTAACTATATTATTTAGTTGACACCTCTTGTCAACTGGTGTGATGTCAACGGTGATATGATACAATGGCAATGTTTTCATCCGCTCTCTACATAATTATAGTCAATGACCGACGTGGGGAATTTATCAAAATAAACAAGTAGTGTGAATCCTCGTGATATCTTCCATATCATACTATGAATCCTCGTGATATCTTTCATGTCATTCTGTGAATCTTCATAATATCTTCCATATCATTCTGTGTATCTAGATGAACATGAGAATTTGAGAAATTGGCTACAAGGCAGTGCGTACAACATACAATGGACACATTTCTTTGAATAGACATTTGAATATACAAAAAATTTGCAATTCAACAGCTACTCAATAGTTTGGCAACCAAAAATTAACACACGTCATTCACTTGGGATAATTAAATATTATAAAGTCAAATTGACAGGATACCATAGTCATTGACAGGGTCTGCATCTGCTCTTGGAGATAATGATCCGCATGCCAAAGGATTGTACTTAATCCAATATCATAATAATTTCGAAATATCATGTAGTGTCCTTAAAGCCGCTGGTATTGACAATATTTTCAAAGAATACCTACAAGCTATGATAAACAAATCTGAGTATGTATGCAGTCCAGTCCTAGACCTAGCTGTAAGTAGAAGACACGGAATAATAATGTGATATCAAGGAAGATGTAAAATGTGGTTATTAAATGTTAATAGGCGAATTTGAATAAAGAGATGGATATTAACATGTGTCAAGGAAGTTTAAACAGATGGGCATGGAATGTTATAGAGAATAGAGGTAAAGACTGAAGGTTGAAAATTGAAAATTAAAGATCGATAAAGATTAAAGATCAATACAGGTAATCAAGTTTAACGAATTTCATTGATATATGCTAAGATAATACATCGGCTACACGAGTCCGCCAACCGCAACTACATAGTTCATATCATACATTGACATCACTTCTTCTCCTCAGTTTCTGGCTCTGGCTCTGGGACTGGCAACTTGAACGAGTCTGGGGTATCGTCCTTACCCTGGCCCACCTGCTCCCAGACACTAGAACCCACATTAAACTGTCTAAAAGCCTGGGTCAATTCCAATGGCTCGTAGACAATACGCTTCTTCTCCTCATCATAACGAACCTCAGTATATCCCGTAGTTGGGAAGTCCTTACGCAATGGATGTCCTTCGAATCCATAGTCGGTCATGATCCGACGGAGATCTGGATGGCCCTCGAAGAAAATTCCAAACATATCGTATGCCTCTCTCTCGAACCAGTCGGCACCTTTAAACTCCGGCACAATCGAAGGCACAGGTGACACCTCGGAGGCATACGTCTTGACACGGATCCGCGAACCATATCTGACGGAAAGAAAGTTGTAGACGACCTCAAACCGGTTTGTGCGCGATGGAAAGTCAACGGCAGTGACGTCGACCGGGTTCTTGAACTGCGCAGTGGTGTGGTCTCTGAGAAAAGTCACCACTGGGATAAGGGCAGTTGGCCCAACGTATAGCACCAATTCGTCCTTCCAGACAGAAAACTTTTGCACAAACTTTGGCAATGCGGTGATCAAGTACTTGCCGAACTTGTGCAACTCCTGACCTTGGAGTTCGTAATCGTCAGCTGGGTTCTTGACTTCGTGGTGCACTTCTTTGGGGACCTTTCTAGGGAGCAGACTAGGGTGGACCAAATCCTCGTAGGTTGGAGTTCTGAGCAGAGCCGCGGCGCTGAATCGGGCGGCAAAGAGACCCACCTGCTTGTGACGTCTGATGGAATGTCTGATTGGCGTCTTGAGTAAGTTCATGGTGAGGTTTAAAAAAAACACACTCCAATTGGTGAACAAAATGGTTATGTGCCATGCGGGGTTGTGAGCAAGCGGATGGTTGGTGGTTATGAGCTATGGAGAAGATTATTGAGGTCATGTGAGTAGGTGTATTGACTGGCTAGTTGAGTAGTTGTAATAAAGCACTTCAATTTGTAAGTAGTCCAATATTTTGTAAGTACTCCAATATTTTGCAAGTACTCCAATTGTTTGTAAGTACTCCAATTGTTTGTAAGTACTCTCAATTGTAAGTACTCCCGATTATTTGCAATAAAGCACTCCCAGTAATTTTGTAAGTACTCTCTCAATTATTTGTAAGCACTCCCAATTATTTGTAAGTACCCAATTATTTGTAAGTACCCAATTATTTGTAAGTACCCAATTATTTGTAAGTACCCAATTATTTGTAAGTACCCAATTATTTGTAAGTACCCAATATCTTATAAGTACCCAATATCTTATAAGTACCCAATATCTTATATTCTTAAACAGCCACTTTAAACTCCACGCCATTTCTTCCATCTATTCTCAACCTTTCCACATCTTTCCCATCTTTCCCATCTTTCCCATCTTTCCCATCTTTCCCATCTTTCCCATCTTTCCCATCTTTCCCATCTTTCCCATCTTTCCCATCTTTCCCATCTTTCCCATCTTTCCCATCTTTCCCATCTCTCATCCCTCTCCCTACGTCGGCTTGTAGATTGTCTCAATATCAAGCTTCAAGATCAAAATGTTGCGCAATAGCACAATCATGGTAATGAAGCTGGCGACGCCAATGGGCATCACAGCATAAATGACAATATTATAATAATTAAAGTACCGCGAAAGCTTCCTACTGCCAAGTCGCCCGTTGAGAATATTCGAAAAAAGACTGCGGTTCCGCGTGGCTATAATCTCCGACTGTTCCTGGGTAAGGCTGGCATGGTCATTGCGGACAATGATCTTGTAGTCCAAGTCGTTGACAAAGAAGTTCTGCACAATAAACCCCACTGTAAGCCCACAGGCCAAGAAGATCCATGTGTGGAGGAGATAATTGTCGTTTGGGCTGCAGATGAAGACGGTTAGCCGGATGAGGGAGACAAGAAGCACCGACATGGATAGCATGCGGACCATTGCTGCGGAAACCGAGTAGATGACGATCCAGCGGACAACAAGCCCGTCGAGAATCGAGTAGAGCATGAATGCCGACACGAGGCACCACATGCCGGTGATGAGGTACTCTGAAGAACGGGTGGTGAGCAAGTTTGCCAAGACAATCTCGCTGTAAAAGTCGCTCGACTGCGGCTTGGAGTCCGGGCTATATTGGATACGATATGCCTCGTAGAAAAAGTGGCCGGTGTAGTAGAGACACACCCAAAGGGGAAGGTCTCTGCACATGGCCAAGGCAAGGTGCTGGCGTGGGTTGAGGAACGAGAAGACCAACTGCTTCATATACTTCATGGAGTTGCTGTCAGTTGACGGCGGAGGCTCGTCTGGTGCGGATATCGAGCTGGACGACGCGATCCGAGGGAATCTTCTGCGGGTCTCAGGGTCGTCCGACTCGGAGTTCTGGCTGCTGTGGACCCGCCGTCGCCGTCCGGAGCTATTACTACCTCTGTGTTGTCGTTCCTGGGTCTGGGCGAGGTCCTGGAGGTCGAGAAACGTGCTGTTGCGCAGCTCGTCGAGGGCCTCTAGATAGTATGAGTATGATGGAGAGTTTGGCGACGGGATCGGAGGCGGTCTGTTTGCATAGTCGTCGGGAGTCTCTGTTTTTTCTGGTTCGTCCAAGGTGTCTAGCTGGGCTGGTGCGGACTGCGGTTTGCTTTTGGGCGTCAGATGCTGGCCGATTTCTGCTGGGTGAATATTTGCGGGAAATTCGCTGGCCATGGGGCTATTTTCAGGTTCGGTTTGTGTGTGATCTGAGGGCATTCTCGCTGTGACAGGGCATAATTGGTGAGATTCTAATCGGCGATCGCACTTATACAGGGTTACACGCATCAAGGCGAGGCTGAAGTGAGTGATGGGTGATGTGATATCGTAGAGATGTGATATAGTAGGGATGTGATATAGTAGGAATGTGATATAATGATATATAATAGAGATATCAATATATAGTGTGATGTAGTGGATGCAGTCCCAACTAAACTTCTATAATCACTGACATCTACACAAGATATCCAAGTCCATGTAAAAGTCCAACCTTTGTCAGCCTTGGCCTCTGTTTGCACCCATTTTATCTTTACAAATAGCCTGCCTCTTACATTTGCCAGGTAATGTCTTTACAACTCGTATCCTAGTTATACAGTCAAAGATACGACATTACATTGACCAATGTACATGGCAGCCTCGATATAGAATATCCTGGATTTGAATTCATGAGATATTCAGAGTATTTACTAGACATTTATACAACCTTGTTGAAATTGAGTGACTATCGTTTACTGAAAATTTCATCTTCATCAATATACGATCGCACCTTGGTTGGCCAATCTTTGATGCATATTTGGACATATCGGATATCATTGGGTTGGATTGTGCTCTGGATTGAAAGAAATGTAGTCAGATAATCAATGCAGTCTTTCTCAATAGTCCATCCCTGATCAACCTCGCTGTGTTGCTCAATATTCCATTCTTGGAATATCAATACAACTCCTGCATTGGAACTTGTATCCATTTACCAGAATCATTTCCATGAATCAATCTCACATTGATTCTCATGTCTCCGTATACACTAACACAACATCCATTTGATACATCTTGCCGATTCTCATACTATTCGATAATACCAATTCTCATATTATTCGATAATACCAATTCTCATACTATTCAATAATACCAATTCTCATACTATTCAATAATACCAATTCTCATACTATTCAATACATATTACCGACTCTCATACCATTCAACACACTACCGATTTCATATTACCGACTCTCATACCATTCAACACACTACCGATTTCATATTAACATCTATTCGATACATATTGCTGCTGGTATTCTCATATTATTTTATATAACATCTTATGGACCGTGCCGCCGTGCGTCACAAATATAGCCAGAGGCATAGACAAAGACTTAGCCACACCTCGCTGCCATATCCTACCGGCCCCCACTAGATTGCCTCCAACTGCGCAGTAATTTCCTCCAACTCGGACTTGGCCGCTTGGTACTTCTCGTTCAACGCCTCGTACTTCTTCTCCAACTCATCCTTCTCGGCCTCCAACGACGCAACCTTCTTCTCCAATTGCTCGGCCTTGATGTCCACCTCACGCAACTTCTCGGTGGTCTCCTTCAAGTTCTTGTCCGAGATCTCCAACTCCTCCTCCAACAATTGGTTCTTCTTGGTGAAGTTGTCGTTGTTGGTCTTCAACGACGTAGACTCCTCCGCATGCGACTTGAGTTCCGACAACTGCTCCTCAAGCTTCTCGACTTCCGCCTCCAAAGTGCTGTTCTTGACGTTCAACGATTGGATGGAGTGATCCTTCTCAAGGTTTTCTTGCTCCAACTCCTTGACTCTCTCAGCGTGGCCGTCGTACTTTTCTTGCCACTTTTCAGACTCGAGCTTCAAGTTGTTGATCTTTTCCTTAAGTTTCTCCATGGTGTGTAGGTCTGTGTAAAAGTTACACCTTGCAAAAACATATAGTACAGTTACCCTGGCAACACGAGACAACAGCACAACAGACTGGCAACCAACGACAGGTTTAAAAGTGTAGCCTATGCTGCTTACTTGTACTTTTTGGTAGGGATCGCTTGGTTCATTTAATATATTATGCTATACTATTTTATATTGTGCTATAGTGTAGTATTCAATCTACTCTGGTATATTGGGTCTACTCTTGTATACTCATTACTATTCCCACATCTGTTAGGTGCTAGTACTTGCATAAACCAACAGTGTCAAGATAATATTGGATCATTTTTGGTTACACAGCGAGATATTCCAGTGGGCCAATTCCAAAGGCATATCTTGATCTGCCATGTGTTGATCTGCCGGGTGTTGATATTCTACAAACGATTTATTTTTGAATTGACTGATTTTCCTGATTATTCTACAAATGTTTCGTCATTGATCCATCAGATCACTATTGTGTATTTTTTTTCTCTTCTATTCTTCTCTATTCTCTTCTTCTCTCCTCCTCTCTTCCTATTCGTACCACCCCTGCAAAACCATAATTTGACCACTGAAACATCAGATCTCAATCAAATAAGCCTCAAACTTTTAGGTTTAGCCTCAAACTTTCAATACATCTACAGTTTACTCATTATTATCATTAAATCTATGAAGACTGACTCGAAAAAGGACTTTCCTCACTCGACTCCCCCATTGACCGGTAGCTTCGCTTATGCCTCGTATCAAGATGGGTTTCCTGAGTCACGTCTGGAGAATAAATAATTGGCAATGGATTGCCGGCATTGAAAGAAAAAGAATCCTCTGGAGTGTGTGTCGCCGACTTGGACGATTGTGTCGTCGACGTCTTGGACTCCGAAGATGAATACGTCTGTGAGAGGTTTCTCTTGCGCGAATGGCTCGCCTTTTGGGCCCGGGCTTGCTCAGAATAGCTCTCAAAGCTAGGAATCGTGCCACTCTGTACCGGCACGTTCCGTCCCACTTCTATACTAAAGTCTTGATCCTGCTTCACCTGTGGACTTTCCTCTTTAAGCACGTCCAAGTTAGGGATCGTGATCTTCAGCTTCCGCTTGGAACTCGAGCTGGTGCTGGAATTCACACTGCTCCGGTTACTGTCATACCCACTCAACTCATCAATGATGTTTCCTCGTGAATCAAGCCGCTGGAAATTGGCCCCCGTATCCCAATTCTCGTACTTTGAGCTGGTGATTGACTGCCGAAGATAGTCTCCCGAGGCCTTTTCGTTTACCAACCGCACAGAAAACAATTCGTCGGTAGAAACCGTGGCTAACGAATTGATTGACTCCTGTCGTCTGCCAGTGAGTTTCTGTCGCGTCGAATCAACCACACGTCGCCACGATTTCCGAGGAAATGAAGTCGGTACGCTAGGCCGGTCGTTGTGTTTTGCCACATTGACGCTCGACAAGTTGTTTGGCGAATCTAGCAAGTTCTCCTGCGAAAGTTTAATGTCTGGGTACTCGTACGTGTCTGTATGCTTACCCAGTAACGACTCTTCATACGTTGGCGGATTGTGTGCCTCGGCGTCGTCAAAATGCTCTCCAAACTCGACGTCGGTGCCCGAATGCATCAGGTCGGCGGTTTCTAGCTTCATATCCAAGTCCTCGGCTAAAGGCTCCCAGTTTTCGCTTGTTGTGGTGTACTTTGTTTCGTAGCTGGTATCCACCTCTTGCGACTTTTCCGCATATTCGACCTCTGGCTCCCTCAGCCGGCCCTTGTTTAGCGAATTCTCGAGTATTGGGTTGGAAATAGACCGGCCTGTGTGCTCTGATTTGACCGATTCGCTGTCATGCTTCTTGGTGCGTCCTCGTAAGAGTAGTACTACTAATAGTGCCAAAAGACAAAGTGTAACCACCGGAATGACGGTCCCAAGAATTATTGCGAGGTTTTTCTTTGAGATTCGAGAGTGGGAGGATGATGTGGGGATGGATGGAGGAGAGGAAGAGGATGGTGACGACAAATGAGAGACTCCCTT
The DNA here is from genome assembly GCA_020342235.1 of Saccharomycopsis phalli. NCBI lineage: Eukaryota > Fungi > Ascomycota > Saccharomycetes > Ascoideales > Saccharomycopsidaceae > Saccharomycopsis > Saccharomycopsis phalli. Next base: position 599,162 of record CP073212.1, read on the forward strand.
TATAGTAAACAGGAGCTCGTTATTGTCTCGTTTGCTCAAGGTTGCAGTCAACGTCACCAAAATATCATCAAACGAGTTCGGCACCATACCATTGAAGGTAAAGTTTTCTCCATGATACTTTAACCAATTGCTGTCAAAACTCGCGGTAACGTTTGTTTCCCTCATCAGGAAGACTGACTGTGAAAGCTCGTACTGGAAAAAGTCGCCAAATGTCGCATTCACGTTGGCTATGCTTCCAGCAGCAAAGAGATCCGACGACTCAGAAGAGTTTGCTGCCTGGATTTCAAACGGCACCGACACAAAGTCACCATACTGGTCGTTGACGTTGACATTGAAGCTCGTGGAACTGTTCAAGGAGCCAATGAGCGTAGAATTGTCGATCTGGACCCCGTCAAGTGGCTGGTCAAGCACAATTGACGAGATGTTTTCACGGCGAATCGGCTGCCCATCAAGGAAGATTTGGTCCAAGGGGATCTGCTGGGTGAATTTCCCGTCAGTTGGACTGATAATCACCGGAGTGTTGATGGCAGTACTCAACTGGTGTGCACCAATGACAAGCTTAAAACTGACGGAAGTGCCCGAATATTCGGCAATATACGAGGCAATCAAGTCGAATCCATACTCAACTGAGGGCGCAATGTTCGAATTCACTGCTGGAGCGGTGCCAGAAAACGTCAAGTTGTTGCGATTTGCTGAAAACTCGATCCATGGCGGAAGAGACGTGCGGTTCGCAGAGAGACCATAGAAAGCCTCGATTGGAGAAGTGCTGCTAAAGGTTTTCTTTGCGTCAAACGTGATGGTGAACCTGTCGCCCGGAGTCAAGACAAGTCCGTCGACTCCGTTTGTTTGGCCCTGTTTTGAGAGCTGGGTGATGACAGAATCAGGCGAAACAACAGCCGGAGGCTCCTGCAACATCACTGGGAGGAAACATTCCATCAGAAGCGACTGGTTTTCGTCGTCGGTACCGGTGATATTGAAGGACACACTATCGTCCAGATCAGTGGGAGTACCCGATAACGTGTTGGAGCTCGGGTCAAATGACAACCACAGTGGGTTTGCCGAGATGGAATAGTGCACTTGCCCCGAGGAGCTCACCAAGGTGTCGTTGGCGATTTGGAAGCTATATGGTTTCCCCGAGACTAGTACCTCGGGATACTGTCTATTGAACGGGAAACCAGGAGTCACCAGGCCATGTGCAAGTGATATACTTAGACAAAGTACACTGGTAAGTACGCCAAAGGGCATTTTCCTTGGTCTTTTTTTTTTTTTTACAAGGTAGATGTGATGCACAGGACTAAGACATGTATTTAACGGCCAAAGCTAAGATTTGAAGGGACAATAGAGCAGGCATGCAGAGCACTTTGCTGTAAAAAAGACGCGTCTTGTCGTGCCTGTGGACACGTGACCGACCAAATCTGTTGCGGATCTGGGGGGATTTGGTAGCAAATCATGGCAGGTATTGAGTGTTGTTGCGCATGCAGGGATCGGTAGAAAGATGGCTGCCAATTGGGACGAAATTAGATTGGAATAAGGTTGATACCATGTCTAAATAATACATTGGTCTTGGGTTGGCATATTCAATGCGGTTGTTGTTTAATTGTGTGTTGTTTAATTGCGTGTTATTCTATGTTCTGGATGCCCTAAATGGGTTGTAATGGGTTGTTATAGTTGATATGGTTGATGTGGCTGATTTCTGGCAATGAGTTTTTCATGCACCAGGTTGAACCTTTCCATGAAAAAATATAAATGGCTGGCTGTATACTTATAAGCGAGCAATCGCATTTCCTATTGCGGAAGAATGGTATTTGGAAAACAAGTTGCCCTTTGTGGAAATAGCAAACACAGTACGGAGTTTGTTCTTGAAGGGACGGCTGAAGGGGCTGCCCGGGTAATTAGAGTTTGCAAAGGTACATGTCCATGAGGAAGTGGATTGACCCAAAGGGAAATTTTACGTGATGAAAAGGGATATTAAAAGGGTTTGCCGAGAATTGGCATATTGGTGGTGTTGGCGCATTGGCCTTGGTATAGTATTGGCATATTGACACATTGGCAAATCTGTTGGATAGTTGCGGTTAGCTAACCTTGGATCGAATTGTACCGGGCTTATTTTGTACATTCAAGCCTTGTTTTGTATCTCATTCAAGCCTTGTTTTGTATCTCATTCAAGCCTTATTTTATATCTCATTCAAGCATCATTGTTCCAATTTGAGTCATAATGTCGAGTTTATTTGTCTTAATTGAGACAGTTGTCAATACAGCGTCAACCCGTAGCATCAATCCAAGACATTTACCTAATGGGAAAGATGAAAATTGACAATGGAGCTGGAGATGGTACGGAATATAAACGAGGAGTTGTGCAAAGAGAAAAGGAGTAAAATAAAATTGCCAAATATATTCCTTAGTGATGATAGTGAGACTTGATATGGCACTAAGAAATTAGTAGCAATCTGTTGCGTTAGCACTCAGTCCTTGTCTAAGAGTATGCAATGGTTATTGTTGACTTGGGCATGTTTCAGGGATGACCAAGATCTTGGGTATTTATATCTAAGCAGATGAATTGTGGTTAATAATCCAGTGGAATCAAGCAAATTTTGCACATTAATATGAATATCAATATGAGTATCAATGTGAATATGAATATGAATATCGGCATGAATGTCAATATTTGGATATACATCTCGAAAAAATAGTTAAACATTCCCACTGATTAAATATTCCCACTGATTAAATATTCCCACTGATTAAATATTCCCACTATTTAATATCCCTCCCACTATTTAATATCCTTCCCACTATTTAATATCCCTCCCACTATTTAATATCCCTCCCACACATCTCCACCTTCATAGTATACGGCGATTTTTACACACCATCAAATACACCGCAACCTTGGGACAGTATCCAAACTGATAAGCGGGGTTTGTCAACTGCCGATAAATCAACTCTTTATTCCAGCCACACAGCAACCCAACAAATATCAATGCCAGAGCATCACCACACCTAGTAATTGCCATTCCATTCACCTAGTAAAACTCTCCTGCCAAGTCCATCCATCAGAATACCACAGCATTTGCGTGCAATCTCTTATCAAAAATAGACCGGCTGCACATTTTTCATTTTTCATCAGGTGGTGGGCGCACTAGGCTGCAAACTCCCAACATTTAAAGCCCTCCGCTTCCGAGGACTTTTCTTCAGGTTGCTTGTTTTTTCCCATTTCTTGCCATGCGGTTTCTATTGCAAACTCTCCAACGTCCCAGGGTGTTTTTTTCGACCCTAGGACCGCTCCGCAACAAACCCATCAGCGCATACCTCAACAAGGCGTCACAGGCACCAGATGCAGCAGCGACAATCCACGCCGATAGCGTCACCAATGCCACCCGGATCAGCTCCAACAAGCAGGCCACGTGGCTCGAGGCCTTGCGCGAACGGGAAAAACAATTGGCAAAGGGTAAGGTCTTGGATTCGTACAGCTACACCACTCCAGGCACCACCAAGGTTGAGGAGCGGAAACGCAGCGACTCGTTTTCGTTTCTTCTTCTCCCGTTCAAGGACGACAAGTGGTTGCTAGACTCGTATGTCAATGCCTTTGGACGGTTGCGTGTCGGCCAATTGTTCCAAGACTTGGATGCGCTTGCCGGACGTATTGCTTATAACCATTGTGCACCGGCCGAACCGATGATTGTGACGGCATCGGTCGACCGGATCTGCATGATCCAGCATATCGACGAGATTAGCAAGTACAACTTGATGATCTCTGGGCTGGTGGTTTGGGTCGGTCGGTCGTCCATGGAGATTCACATCAAGGCGTCCTACACCGAGAAATCGTTCCCTCCAGAGTCGGAGATTGACGAGTCATATGTAAAGGACGAGTATGTGTTTCTCAGTGCCAACTTCACCTTTGTAGCCCGCAATCCAGAGACACACCGCTCGTTCCCCATCAACAAGCTCTTGCCCTTGAATGAGCAGGAGTGGGTCGATTTCACTCGTGCCGAGTCTCACAATGCGGCAAAGAAGCTCAGAGCGTCCCGCGAACAGCTCAGCGTCAACCCACCAACCGAGTCCGAGAGCCTGTTGATGCACAATCTCTGGCGGGCCTCTAGCAAACTCAACGAATACGTCCTCAAGACCGGGTCCTCGCCTAAAAACATGCTTGCCACCGACACCACCGTGTTGAAATCAGTGATATTCATGCAGCCACAGTACCGGAACCGTCACTCCTACATGATATTCGGAGGCTACTTGATGAAACAGGCATTTGAGTTGGCCTACTGTAGCTCTGCCGCCTTCTCCCACGCTCCACCGCGGTTTATTTCCCTCGACTCCACCACATTCACTGCCCCTGTTCCAGTTGGAAGCGTACTTTACTTGAGCTCCAAGGTGGTGTACACCGAGCATATTCAGGAAGATGGTGCTCCAAGCGGGGCTGAGTTGCCGGCTGAATTGGCAGATTTCTTCCAGTACTATCGCAGCGAGTCGTACAAGACAACTCACAAGAACCCCAATGACGTCTTGGCCAAGCCGGGGACTCTTATCCAGGTAAAGGTTGACACGAGTGTGCGGAGCTTGACCCATGACAATCACGTCAAGACTGGCTCGTTTGTGTTTTCGTTCTTTGTGCCAAAGTATTCGTACGAAAATGAGACCCTTGGCGTTGGCCAAAATGCAAAACAGAAGCAGGTGAACCATGGGTACTATGCGGTTATCCCACGGACGTATGCTGACATGATTAACTTTATTGAAGGGAAGCGTCGGGCACGCGAAACGGCTGAGTCGTATAGTAAATGGATGAAGTAACTGGATCTTTTTGGGTCGTGTTGACCTGTGTTGACTTGTGTTGACCTGTGTTGACCTGTGTTGACTTCCTGTGGCAGATTATTGAATTAGTGGTGTTGACTTAATGTTGAATTAATATTAATTGTGTAATTGTGTAGAATAACTCAATTCAAGCATTGTGTCAATGGCAGAATAGAGAACATTGTGTCGGAGAATTTATATTCACCAAACGTGTTCATGTTCATCCAAATAAACTCCAACAGAGTATGCGTTTGGTACCTAAACTTAAAGTTATGTAACTTGGCTCGGCAATTGTTTCCACAATACCAACGCTGATTGAAAAATGGTATTGAAAACATAAATTTCATTTGGAATGGAAAATAGACACGGCTAATATTCGTTTGCAAGCATAGGGCTGATGCGTGGCCAGTGTATAGTTGATGTTCATTGGACGAATATTACCATTGCTTGCCTTGGTAATACTATTCGTGTATTTAATTAAAAGTCTGTAAAAGTGAATAAACATTAAAAGAGTACATTTCTCATGCCAATTAGTTGCACTCAATTTGCCTGGCCTTTGCATGAACCGAGGCTTTGGCCAAAGTTGAATCTCCACTGCTTGAAAACTGTCGATCATTACTAGTAGTTTTGAGTCTCTTGAATGTAAACAGTTTTGCTTGACTTTTTTGGGTGTCTTTAAAGAAATTGGATTTGACGCCAAGAACTAATGTTTTGATATTCCTTGTAATTTGCAAGTAGTGTAGCAAATATAGAGGCGATTTGGGTAAACACTACAAATGGAGAGAAGCAAACTGTTGAATCGATATGCAATGGCTGAAAAGTGCAACTGCCTGCCTGAATATGGGGAATTTTTTAAACAGACGAGACTGATTTTAGGATTGCTTTGAAGTTGGCATGTTTAGAAACTTTAATTCTGCCAAACCTTATTGCTCGTTCTGCTGGATCAGATTGTATTCACATTGAAAGTGTAAAGGCAAAGGCTTCACATTGAACCAAAGCTTCATATTGAACTGAAAGCTTGACAACTTGGCAGTTTTCAAATCCACCATTTCTTTGCGGCATTTGAAATGTGCAAGGTAATTGTTTTTACAATCCAAACCATTGAGTGACCCTGCTTAATTTGACAATCCCACTGGAATCAATTGTGTATATCCAGGTTGGGATTCTGGTACATTGATATATTGGTACCATGCCCTGCATTGACTTTTGTATGTCCAGTTGACGTTGAAGTCTGTTGTAGAACTTGACATTGACATCCAACATAGTGACATGTTGTCGTCTGACGTGAGGACATTGGTTGGATAGAAATGTGATGGATGGTATTTACGGTATTGGTGATTTTTCATTTTGCAGAAATCTAGTTGATTGTGGTGGTTTAGTATTACAGGAGTGGTTTAAATTGGTCCAAAGTATTACAGTAGAATTTTGTCATGGTATTATTTACGTCCACTCCATGTCCAATTACCACCCACTATTTACTCAATCTCCATCCACGTCCATCCACACCATTTCCATTTATCTTCATCTCCATTATCTTCATATCCATTAACTTCATCTCCATTAACTTCATCTCCATTATCTTCATCTCCATTATCTTCATCTCCATTTATCTTCCATCCACACCATCTTCCACCTCATCCACTCCTTCATCCACTTGCTGTACCCGTGATCAGCCAAGAGCACGATACATGCACCTGCATCGTGCGACATAACTTGTTTTTCCAACTTGTCCTTGGACCATGCCGTTTGATACCAGGGCCAACAACTTCAGTATCTTGAACGAGACGTCGGAGCTGGTGACTGTGCAGACTACGCAAACGCTCGGATACAACTACCAGATGTCGCCAGGCGGGAAAGAGAAACGCAGGCACGAGCCGTCGTCCGAGACCCGAGCAGACAAGTCAGGGAGTCCACTGCCGAAAAAAAAGCCGAGGAAGAAGAAGGAAAAAAGCGACTGGAATACGGTGTACAAGCGGTGGACGGTGAAGATGACGAACGAGTTCTGCCGGTTGCTCATCAAGCACAAGCGGCAGCGGATCGACAACACCAACAGCTTCACCAACATTGGGTTCCGGGAGATCCAGTTGGAGCTCAAGGGCCTCTTCCCCGGGCAGTTTGACATGAAGAAGTTCGAGACCAAGAAGCTCCGGGAGAAGCTCAAGCAGATCAACAACGAGATCTTGGGGTTCAAGAAGCTCATGCTCAGCGAGCTGCTTCTCATGTGGTCGGTGGCCGAGGGAAAATTGTACTTGGACAGCGTGCCCAAGGTCAATGAGTTGAAGAAGAAGAGCTCGGTGGGCTGCTATCCTGGGCTCTCGTGGAACGGATTGCGCCGCTACATTGCCGGAGGATGCCATTACATCTACCTCCACTCGATGGAGTTTTACATTGACAAGTCGCTGGACGGCATCAAGGCCCAGGAATTGTTCAACGTGTCGCTCGGCAAGGTTTTCCACCCAGCGAGCATCGACCAGGTGATTCACATCATTGACAGTTCCAAGGACGAGGATGGTCATTTAGAGGGCGACGACATCAATCTCGACAATGTGGCAATCTACTCCATCGACAAGCCCAAGAAGCTCAGCAACAGCTCTGCCAGCTCGGCAAACAGCGGCAAGTTGTTTGACAACTTTGACACTTTCCTCCCAATCAACTATCCAAATGCCCGCTCCCCACTCATAGCCACCCAGCCCAAGCCGCCGCTAGCCGTCGCCCAGCGGCTGCCGCCCACCACCCCGCCCCGCCCCGCGTCCCGATCGCCGCTCCCGCCCCGGCCGCTCACCGCCGCGCCGCCCCCTCCCGAGCCGCCCAAGCCGCCGGCGCTGCCGCCCAAGACCCGCCCACACACCACCGAGGCGGTGTCCCAGGATCCGCACTACGACTTTCGCAACTCGTTCACGCGGTTCCGCAACTCGATCCAGCGCAGCAGTCAGAGCAGCGCGCGCCGCTCGTTGGGACTCAGCGACATGATGAACTTTAATCCGGGCAGTTTCTTCATGTCCAATGGCGACTACCTCGGGCTGTTTACCGGCAGCTTTCTGGGCGGCCACCCCCTTGCGTTTCCCAGCATGCCGCCCCATGCACCGGCCGGGGAGGCCCCTGAGATGATGGAAAATAGGATAGAGAGGATAGAGAGGATGGAGAGGATGGAGAATCGAATGGAGAATCGGATGGAGAATCGAATGGAGAATCGGATGGAGAATCGAATGGAGAATCGAATGGAGAATCGGATGGAGAATCGAATGGAGAATCGAATGGAGAATAGAATGGAGAATCGAATGGAAAATCGCATGGAAAACCGTATGGAAAATAGGATGGAAAATAGGATGGAAAACCGTATGGAAAATAGGATGGAAAATAGGATGGAAAACCGTATGGAAAACCGTATGGAAAACCGTATGGAAAACCGCATGGAAACCCAAATGGAAAATCGCATGGAAAATCGCATGGATAACCAGTTGGACAATAAAATCATGGAAAATGGAAAAATAGCCCAGCTAGAAAACGGAATAATCGAAAACGGCAAAATACCGCAGATGGACAAAATCACCTCTACGGAAAAGGTAAATGAAAATGACTACGACTACGGTGCTCAAAACAACCTTGCGTTGGTGTTGATGATGCGCCGCAAGCAGATTGAGGACTCCAACAACTTTTTGAGAAAGCTACGGGGACTTGGGATCATCAACCCAAAACAGTTTATGGATATCGGAGGGATCACCGCCACCAACGATAGTCTTTTGTTTTACTTGTTGAGTGAGGACGTCACTTTTGAGGAAAAGGTCAATTTCATCAAGGATTACATCAACGAGGCATAGCCTTGTGCTCGGTATTATACAAATGCCAAGAGCCAGTCTGATTCGGTTTTCAAATGACGCATTGTGCTGAGGTACTACGGAGTCTAAGGTTGATCTAGTGTAAAGTCATTGGATCAGGTAGACGCAATGTACCATGGTGATATCTGGGAAAGTATCGTACCAGTGTATCATGGGAAAATATCGTACCAGTGTATCATGGGAAATATCGTACCAGTATACCATGAAACAGTACCATAGTGTCAGTATACCATGTTAGTTTACCCGGAATTCATGGTACTAGTATACTATCTTAGTTTATCCGGCATTTCCATGTTATGTCAATTTGCAAAATGGAATCGTTTAGACGGCCTGAGAGAGAAATGAGTGACGAGCCGTGGCAACTATTCTGTAGCTGGACCAAACTATGTTAGTGACAAGTGTTTAATGTATATATCGATGAATGTTATGAGTATATTATGTATGAGTGTATTGGATGTATCAGTATTGGATGTATCAGTATTGGATGTATCAGTATTGGGTGTATCAGTGTTATGATGTATCAGTATAATAATGTATCAGTATTATAATGTATCAATATTATAATATATCAGTATGATAATATATCAGTATTATAATGTATAAATATGTCATGGTGTATCAGTATGTTCTGATGTACAACTTATATACGAGTTATGATGTACGAGTTATGATGTTAGGAGTATGATGTTAGGAGTACATTGTTCACATTATGAGTATGCATAATTTACATATGGACGCATCATACTCGAGTAACATCAATAACGATCCATGGCAAATTTAATACAATCATTAAATCGCCATTCAAATCGCTACTACCAAAACCCTGCCATGATCCAGAATATCCCCGTAGCTTCTCGCCAACATTGTCAAGAATCAATGGTATGATTTCAGTGATATGCATCTAGGGTCAAATCTATGGTCAATGTCAAGTTCCAAATACCCAAATGTCGTTTGTAATTTTCAAGGCAGAGTCCAATTGGCAGCGCAATGATTCTAGAACTCTCAAATGAATAGAGGATGAAAAGAAACTGAGCTCGAGACCAAAGTCAAGGCCATGGACTCTTGCATTGATCCAGTTGTCGCTTTATCCATTGATATTTTAATAATAATAATATGCTTACTTTCTTCTATACCTACACTTGCTTACTTTTATAGCTATACCCATTTTAATAATTTCATCTCGTTATTCTTGATGTCATCTTTCCTGTGCTTTCTCCGCGTATGATACCCACTTTAGCATCTTGTACATTGGCAATTGCATTGTGGGCCATATTTAGCCAATTCGATGATTATATTCAACAATGATTATACTCAACAATGACTATTCTTAGCAATGGCTATTCTTAACAATGGCTATTTTTCCATCATTCTCAACTTGCCCAATCAAATCCTCCTTGTTTGGTATACATGTTTGGTCATGTCGGACGTCTCGTGTTGCTATGCAAATCCCATGTACCCCCAGACTTACCCCCCCACAGCTGCAAGACTATAAAACGCTTGACATCCACCAAATTAGTTATCCATTGCCCCTCATTATGCCAAAGAACAACAACCCATCAGTCGTACTCAGAAAGAAACAAGACATTGTCTTTGAGCAAAGACCGGTCCCAGAGATCAAGGACCCGCACTTTGTCAAGGTCGAAATAAAAAAGACCGGGATCTGCGGCTCTGACGTCCACTATGCCCAAAACGGCGAGTTGGGTCCTTTTGTCGTCAAGTCGCCAATGGTCTTGGGCCACGAGTCCTCGGGAGTCATTGCCGAGATTGGAAGTGCAGTCACCACCGTCAAGGTCGGCGACCGGGTGGCAGTGGAGCCAGGATATCCTTCACGATACTCCAAGGAGACCATGGGCGGTAAATACAACTTGTGTCCACACATGGCGTTTGCCGCCACGCCACCATACGACGGGACGTTGTGCCGCTATTACTTGGTGCCAGAGGACTTTGTCACGGTGTTGCCAGAGAGCGTGTCCTTTGAAGAGGGTGCTATTGCCGAGCCATTGGCTGTTGCTGTGCACGCCAACAAGCTTGCTGGCACCACTTTTGGGTCGCAGGTGTATGTCTTTGGCGCCGGTCCAGTGGGCTTGTTGATTGTTGCCACTGCCAAGGCCTACGGGGCCACTGACATTTTGGTGGTTGACTTGTTTGACGACAAGTTGGAGCTTGCCAAGAAGCTCGGGGCCACGCAGGTTCACAATTCGCGTGACGACCGAGGCAAGCCGTTGGACGAGTTGGTGAAGGAGATGCACAGCAAGTTTTTCATTCCAGATGTTGTGTTGGAGGCCACTGGGGTTGAGGCGTGCATGCGGGTTGGAGTCGCAGCCACTGGCAATGCGGGAACATATGTGCAGGTTGGCATGGGCAAGAATGAGGTGAACAACTTCCCAATTGGGGCCATTGGAACGACTGAGGCGGTGATCAAGGGCTCGTTCCGGTACAATTTCGGGGACTACCGGGATGCCGTGAAGTTGTTGGGCACGGGGAAGGTTGACGGGAAGTTGCTTATTACGCACCGTTTCCCATTTAGCAAGGCCGTGGAGGCGTATGACTTTGCGGCCTCGGGCAAGGCTATCAAGATTATGATTGACGGGCCTACTGAGGAGGATTAGTTGTGAATGTATTTTTTGATGAGAGTAATTGTGATGTAGTAATGTTGATGAGTAGCAATAGTGATGTAGAAATGTGTGATGAGTAGCATTGACTGGTGATTAGTATTGACTGGTGAGAGTAGAATTATATGGATCAGTGGAATGTATGGATGAGTGAATTATATGGATGAGTAGAACTGGATGAGTGAATTATATGGATGAGTAGAACTGGATGAGTGAATTATATGGATGAGTGAATTATATGAATGAGTGGAATATATGAATGAGTAGAATTATATGCATGAGTAGAATAATATGGATGAGTAGGTTAGAGTCAGTAATGGAGTCTGGCTGAAAAATGACATACACATGTCCGAGGATAAATCGCTGGGATTTTGACATTAATAGTCGATTCATTATCTTGAGATTAATTTGATTCACTAGTCACCTTACACTGAATTTCACATTTCCACTCATATACCATTAATCTGACATAGTTGGCAAATGACTCTACTGGTTGTAACCGTTTGTTGAGTTTGCATCTGCATGACGATCTCGAAGGTTGAAAAATGTGAAAAATCCAAAGCTGGAGTACGCGAAACGTGGGGAAGCAGGCCAACAGTTGGACATGGACATAAATGAATATCTACGTAAACATATAAATGGATATCTACGTAAATATATATATAAATACTTGAACATATACGTAAACACACACTCAGGCACACAAGCAGCCACCCAAATACATTCCAAGTCCCATTCAGACATTCACCACTCACCAACAGCACCATGTACCACAGGCTAAACCAACATACCAAGTAATCCGTCTGTAGTCTACCGTAGATTTACTCCTACTCCCGAGCCCAGCGCACAGACACCCGGCGACATATCCTTCACACCCGTTGGTCGGCTATATACGCGAACGTCGGCTCGCCTAGCCACATATAAAGCAAGGTTGGGCCCCGGAAAATTGTACTTGCGCAAACACAATGTCATTATTAAAAGGAGACAAGACACTCAACCCGGCCTTCTACCTCAAAGGTAAGAGAGACACGGTCTATGCCCAGAAGCCTGTCGAGGCCTTGACCAACACACATGGCGTGCGGGTCGAGATCAAAAAGACCGGGCTCTGCGGCTCGGACTTGCACTACTTCCAGGATGGCCGCAACGGGCCAAAGATCGTGACCAAGCCAATGGTGTTGGGCCACGAGTCCTCGGGAATTGTCGTCGAGGTCGGCAGTGAAGTCACTTCGGTAAAGGTCGGCGACCATGTTGCAGTCGAGCCATGTGTTCCTTCGCGGTTCTCCAAGGAGACCATGAGCGGGAACTACCACTTGTGCCCACACATGCAGTTTGCCGCCTCTCCTCCAGTGGACGGGACCTTGGCCCGGTACTTCACTGTGGAGGAGGACTTTGTGGTGAAGTTGCCTGCGCACGTCTCGTTGGAGGAGGGCGCAGTGGCCGAGCCGTTGGCAGTCGCATGCCACGCGAACAAGTTGGCCGGTACCCGGTTCAATTCCTCGGTGGTGGTGTTTGGCGCCGGCCCAGTCGGGCTCTTGTTGGCGTCCACCGCCCGGGCCTTTGGCGCCACCAAGGTGCTCGTGATCGACTTGTTTGACGAGAAGCTCGCCACCGCCGTCAAGATGGGCGCGACCCACACCCACAACTCGCGCAGCGACAAGGGCAAGTCCGAGGAGGAAATCGCTCAGTACTTGACCGAGCACTTCTTCACGCCCGACATTGTGTTCGAGGCCACCGCCGCCAAGCCGTGCTACCGCATGGGCATGACCATCGTCAAGCCAGCCGGTACCTACGTGCAAGTGGGCATGGGCATGTCCGACGCCGAGGTGCCTTTGGGGCTCATTGGCAGAAAGGAGGCCACGGTCAAGGGGTCTTTTAGATATAGTTTTGGCGACTACCGCGATGCGGTCGAGTTGCTCTCCAGCGGCAAGGTCGATGCCAAGCTCATTATCACGAACCGGTTCGCGTTCAAGGATGCCAAGAAGGCATACGAGTTGGCTGAAGCTGGTACTGCAGTTAAGATTATTATTGACGGGCCTACTGAGGAGGACTTGGCTCTTGCAAAGTAGATGGTATATGTAGTGAGTGATACGGAATGAAGAATGATAAATGATGTATGTAGTGAGTGATGAGGTAAGAATGATAATGGTATGTGTAGTGAGTGATGAGGTAAGAATGATAATGGTATGTGTGGTGAGTGATATGGTAAGGTTAATGGTATATGTAGTGAGTGATGAGGTAAGGATAATGGTATATGTAGTGAGTCATAAGGCAAGAATGATAAAAGTATGTAGAATGATAATGGTATAGTGTAGTAAATTACATTGGTGGACAATACAAACTGGTCGGTAGGACAGTATCTGGAACTGTTGATTACATTGACTAGTGTAATGGCTCTGCACATTAAACATGGCACGCTTGGAAATTTATGTAGTCAGTTGGACTTGCTCTTCCTAAACCTTACTCGTTATATTAGTTGGATTCTTGCCAAACCAAAACATACACAATTCCATCTTGAAATAATCCAATTGGCACCCATCAGACCTCTCCACATTTTACCAATACACATACACCTACCCACCAAACGACTAAACCATCCAGGTTTCACAGTTACCTCTGGGTTTCCTGACCTAGGTACAACATCTACAACTAAATTCCAACAACGTATATATAGTCTAGCTAATTTATTCATTCACACTTGCCATGCCTGTCTGGAAAACAGTACTCCATGTCGTCAGCTGGCTTGACATTAGGCGAGCATTCAAGATCCTTTGATATAAACGGTTTCGATGGTCTATAAGAAGTACCATAGATTTTGTCAGACAGAATTGGTGACGATTCATATATCTTGTAGAACATCTCTACTTCATTTATATTGCAGCGACGTTTGCCGTCTTTTCCCTTTGAAATCGTTCCCTTAAAAAGCGCATTGGTCATTAAACCCATGGGTCTTTGAATCTCGTCAAAGGAGTACAATTTTCCTACCAGGAATCGGCTATGTAACATGTCCAAGTCTTGAAGTCCACCGTTTTCAATAACAAAACTATTGACTGCTTCTAAATAGCCCAGGGCAACACCTCGCCGAATGCTGTCAACGGTACACATTGCTAGTACATTCTCCATCATATCAATTTGTTTTACACTTAGATCCCCACTATTTTTGAGTGTTTGAAAGTATTGATAGTCACTGCGCTGGCTCCAAACGTCTTTTGGGACATAATAGCACTTTTGACTGAGTGACGAAAATTCCCTGGCATGCTCCATGACTGCCTTTTCTGGACCAGCTGGGTCAGCTTCTTTCCAGAATTCGTTCATGGTTATTGGACTCCAAGAGAGGGAGTCTTCGGAAAACAACGATCTGACTTCGTCTACTGATTTAAAAGAAGCATGAAGCAAATTTGATTTCTGGTTGTTTTCCTCGGGCACATTTTTGTTTTGGGCCAAACTTTTAATGAAAAAGTCCTCATGTTTGTTCAGGTAGGTATATGAAATAATCACATTTTTAACTTCCTCATTAAGGCATCCTGGTGGACCATAAGTTACTCTGGACAGAGGAGGGGCATTTACTCCTTTGCACCAAGACCCAGTGAGCAATTTTTTAATATTTTTTTCATCTCTGGTGACGAGTTGTTGAGTGTTTTTGGAAAAGTTGACTGGATTTGCCGTGCCAAGTTCCAAGAAGAGCAAGGCTAGGAGGATATTGAAGATGGATGATGCATGCATTAATTGGAATGGTTGTTGTTAATATTTGTTATTTATAATAAATTCTGTAGATCTAGTGTATAAATAAGGATATCTATAGTATGTCAAGTCGATGCCGTGAACTGCTGGTGCCTTGCCAGTGGCATACCACGCATAATGCCCATTTCTTTTGTTACCAATTTGTTTATTCTAGTTTATAATATTGACTTTTGATTTAAAATTTGGTGCCGCTGACTCATTTTGTAGACTTATTTTGCATTGAGACTGTTTTCTCACAGGGACACTCCAAACCATGATAGGCAAGCATGAAAGGTCAACATAAAGCCGTATAAAGTGCAATGATATAATAGGAGTCTTTTCGTGAGGCCCCAGCAGATCAAGGCAATAAGATGACCGTTTGCTGAATAGTTGGAATCCATGTTTATGATTGCCTTGTAAATTACAAGTTTCTGTGGAGTATGAGGGTTGTACTGGTGGAATTGGGGAAAAATGACATTGGGGATTCTATAGTTTGTATAGCGATTTCAGACTTTGACGCGTGGTAGTTGATAGGAGAGTGATATTTACTTGTGTATATGTCGGTGTCAAAGTCCTCTTCTTATGAGTGTGACATCGTTACAAACTTATGCTCAGATATTTAGTTAATTATAGATGAGTTTTGTTCCTTTCATAATTGAATAATCGGAATGGCAGTGATGATTGAATTGATATTCTTCTATATTTTTAATTACGGAAATATCACCCCTTTATAGGATAGATATTCCCTTATAAGAACCTATCATCATGAGTTTCACATTACGTCACAACTGCACATTGTGACTATTGTGCCGTCCCGTGAGTACATTTCAACGTAGAATAGCTTCTCCGTTATAGGTGTCTTACTTGTGGTTTTCAACTTCAACACTGTAGTAGTTGTGGATACTGGTGTCAAGTATGATGGATGGTCTGATATCGACAATTGGTTGGAATTGTGTGGAAGTGGGTGAATGGGTAGGAGTGATATGTAAGTATATTTAATTCTGTATTTAGCTATATATTGTCTCCGGAAACACGGTGATTCGACAGATATATTTTCATTCAGGAACATCCTGAGGCAGCATTCTGTTAAAGAAAACCCTTCATAACCCTAAACGATTATATGGGCTGAAAAACTTCAATGGCAGCAGTGTTGTTAGTGGTTTAACGTGACAGGCTATTGGTTATGCGAGAAGCCTGGCCATCCTTCGGCTAAATTCCGGCACTATCCGGCCGCTGAATCTCGTGGCGATGGGCGGCCGACTCGCCGGAGTCGTTCATTGCTCGTTTGCGAGACTTCCTTGTATTGCCCTTCTGAGGCTTATTGTGCTCTTTCTGGAGACTTTCTTGGGTATTGAGGCGGTTGGTGGGGCTCGAACCCGGTAATAGGAGTGATATAAAGGGTATGAGAATGGGTGGATGGGTATGTGTGATATAAAGGGTATGAAAATGTGTCGTAGTTAATAGTATCGTCTGAATTAGACATAGTATTATGATGAACTATAAATTACTTAATTATTTGTTTTGTTCCTTTAGAATTTGGATAACCGGATTGGGCTCTGCTAGACATAATGTCTAGCTGAATTGTTCAGGTGTAATCGTGTGTTTTCTATAAGGAGGAAGTCCTCCTTATATAGACTATTTGGATCTCTTAGCAGATCTTTATCCTCCAATAATATTGTTTCCAATATCATTGGTTGGATTACTTAGTCTTATCAACACCGACGTTGCATATTGTGAACTCTTCTGCAGTGGTTGTTTAACCACGACAGTCAAGAACCGTGACACTCAAAATATATATTACAAGAGGCATTTGCACTAAATAAAGTCCTAAGTTTAATAAGATATAAATTAAGTATAAATGACTATTTCTTCTATTCGTTTAAAAGTTTTAGTTTTTCTCTGACCAAAGGTTTCGTTTTATTTTTAAGCCTTAATAGTTAGACTTTTCTCTGAATAGTCATGCAAATATCTTCTAGCTACTTTACCAACTTGTATCTTAGTCACTATATAACACCATGGGTATATTCCTGTACTTTACAGACGGTTCGTTGCTCAAACTATTTGGCAATGAAGACCCAAAGTGCAAAAGATGTGGAATTCACTCCCCTCCCATCATACATGAACTTGTAGAGTTTGCCAAAATATGAGCACCATGCATCAGCTAGAATGCTTAAATCGAAGATTAATACTAGACAGCTATTTGAGTGCCGATGTTATATTTCCTTAGCAATGCCGCCTCAGGGTGTTCTTTTGTATTACACGAAATTAAATTCCAACAATAAATGTGTATTTAGTCCGGCTAATTTATTTATTTACACTTGCCATACTTGTCTGGAAAACAGTACTCCATGTCGTCAGCTGGCTTGACATTAGGCGAGCATTCAAGATCTTGTGGTATAAACGGTTTCGATGGTCTATAAGAAGAACCATATATTTTGCGAGACAGAATTGGTGACCAATCCTGGATCTTGTGGAACATATCTATTTCATTTATATTGCAGCGACGTTTGCCGTCTTTTTCCTTTGAAATCGTTCCCTTAAAAAGCGCATTGGTCATTAAACCCATGGGTCTTTGAATATCATCATAGGAGTACAATTTTCCTACCAGGAACCGCCTATAAAACTTGTCCAAATCTTGAAGTCCACCGTTTTTAATAACAAAACTATTGACTGCTTCTAAATAGCCCAGGGCAACACCTCGCCGAATGCTGTCAACGGTACACATTGCTAGTACATTCTCCATCATATCAATTTGTTTTACACTTAGATCCCCACTATTTTTGAGTGTTTGAAAGTATTGATAGTCACTGCGCTGGCTCCAAACGTCTTTTGGGACATAATAGCACTTTTGACTGAGTGACGAAAATTCCTTGGCATGCTCCATGACTGCCTTTTCTGGACCAGTTGGGTCGTATGCTTTCCAGAAATCATCCATGGTTTCTGGATCCCAAGAGAGAGAGTCTTCGGAAAACAACGATCTGACTTCGTCTACTGATTTAAAAGAAGCATGAAGCAAATTTGATTTCTGGTTGTTTTCCTCGGGCACATTTTTGTTTTGGGCCAAACTTTTAATGAAAAAGTCTCCACTTTTGCTCAGGTATGTATATGAAATAATCACATCTTTAACTTCCTCATTAAGGCATCCTGGTGGACCATAAGTTACTCTGGACAGAGGAGGGGCATTTACTCCTTTGCACCAAGACCCAGTGAGCAATTTTTTAATATTTTTTTCATCTCTGGTGACGAGTTGTTGAGTGTTTTTGGAAAAGTTGACTGGATTTGCCGTGCCAAGCTCCAAGAAGAGCAAGGCTAGGAGGATATTGAAGATGGATGATGCATGCATTAATTGGAATGGTTGTTGTTAATATTTGTTATTTATAATAAATTCTGTAGATCTAGTGTATAAATAAGGATATCTATAGTCTGCCAAGTCGATGCCGTGAACTGCTGATGCCTTGCCAGTGGCTTACCACGCATAATGCCCATTTCTTTTGTTACCAATTTGTTTATTCTAGTTTATAATATTGACTTTTGATTTACAATTTGGTGCCGCCGACTCATTTTGTAGACTCGGACAAGCTTGAACAAGGGCGACTAGACTTAGAAGCACTACAACTATGTAACAGTACGACTGCTCACATTGAAGTTTAATGCCAGGCAACTATTTAAGAGTTGTGGGTTTTCAGCAATGGGGCCTGTTGCTGAGTGAAAATATGTCGAATAACCGTAATACTGGAGATTATGTATAGCTAAATACAACAATGAATATTATTATGGCAATTGTGAGGATGGTGATGTTTGTGAATTTGGCTGTATAGTGTCTTTAAACGCGGTGATTTGACGGATATACCTTGGAAAGTCCCAGGGAGAGTGCAATTGTAAAGCCAGAGGTGAATATCATTTGCAGAGTAGTGATTTATTCTTGAGGGGAGTTGCTGTAGTAGTTGTGGACACTGGTGTCAAGTATGATGGAGGGTCTGATATCGAGAATTGGTTGGAATTGTGTGGAAGTGGGTGGATGGGTATGAGTGATATAAAGGGTATGAAAATGAATGTCAATGGATGTCAATGAATATGTATATGCCAATGAATATGTAATCAATGAATATGTAATCAATGAAATCCAATAAATATATATCCAATAAATAATAATAATAATGTTTATTTACTTCTATAGCTATACTAGGCTCCCCAGAAGGGTGAGATTGATATTTCACCGTCTAAAAAACTAAGGACGGCGCCGCTAATTTTGGAGTCGAGAGAAAACCCTTTGAATGGGGATAAAAACTTTCGACTTGATCTTTAAGGAACTGTTGGAGAGAGATGGCTCAGAAAGAGCTATGGAGTCTCGCCCCCCGAGGGGGACTACCTGCCCGGCCGCCCTTCTTGTGTGCTGCAAAAGGAAAAGGAATCTACCCGTCCAGCACTAACGTGTAGAAACTATCCAATAAATATATATCCAATAAATATATATCTAATAAATATATATCTAATAAATATATATCCAATAAATATATATCCAATAAATATATATCCAATAAATATATATCCAATAAATATATATCCAATAAATATATATCCAATGCTATACCTTCCATCGTGCGGTTACGAGCCCCCCATATAAGAAAATCGAAGGCACCTGGCTTAGCATGTCGGGCAACAACAGGGCGCCTGCTTCGCAGATGTTCAAGCGAACTGAAATTATAGGAAGGGGCAAGTTTGGAGTGGTGTACAAGGCGTAAGTGGAGCGATATTCTGGCGGGATATTCTGGCAGACAATCTAACATTAGGTATCGAAACAATGAGGTGTTGGCCGTAAAGGTGCTAGATGTGGACAAGAACGAAGAAGAAATCAAAGATATCCAGTTGGAGGTGAATTTCCTCCTGAATTTGAAAAACTGTCCCAATGTGACACACTACTATGGCTCGATTCTCGAGGGAACAAAGCTCTGGATCATCATGGAGTACTGTGCCGGAGGATCGCTCCGGAGTCTTCTCAAGGCCGGCCGGTTGGAGGAACGATACATTGGGGTGATTACGCGGGAGTTGCTCATTGCGCTTCTGTTTATCCACAAGGCAGGGGTGATCCACCGGGACATTAAAGCAGCAAACGTGTTGATTACTCGAGACGGCAATGTGCAGCTCTGCGACTTTGGGGTTGCGGCGCAATTGACGGCCAACAACTCGAAGCGGATCACCATGGCCGGCACGCCTTTCTGGATGGCTCCCGAGGTGATCTTGGAGGGCACGACGTACTCATACAAGGTGGATATTTGGTCTTTGGGCATCACGGTGTACGAATTGCTCACTGGCAATCCGCCATATTGCGACAAGGATCCACAACGGGCGATGCAGCTTATTGCGAAGCAGAAGCCGCCGCGGCTTCAGGGCAGCCACTATTCGCCGTTGATCAAGGACTTTGTTGCGCTTTGTTTGGACGAAAACCCGCAGGAGCGGCCCATGGCCGAGGAGTTGTTGAAGCTGAAGTTTGTGCGGCACCACAAGAACTTGAGCACCCTGATTCTCCGGGAGATTGTGGCACGGTACTTGGCATGGCGCGAGAAGAAGGCGTCGCGCGACAGCATTGCGCTCTTGAACCAGAACCCAGAGCTTCTCACCAATGGCAGCCGGCGCAGCTCGATTGCCAGTGGAGACGTGCCGCAGTGGGACTTTGGCTCGATCAAAAGTGGTGCCAGTGGTGCCAGCGACGCGGCCGAGTCGCTAGACTTTGACGACGAGCTTGCGAGCACGTATAACATGTACACGTTTGGCGGCACCGACGACCCGATGGCGAGTCTCAATGCGACGACGTTGAAGCACGGCGACAGTGAGCAGGAGCCGTACTCGATGTTGAATTTCTCCATCAAGAAGGAGGTTCCCAAGCTGTTTGTCGACTTGTTTGGCGAGGACTTGCCCAAGCCGGTTTCCCAGGCAGGGCATTCTCAGCCAATGGCTGCCCAGGGAATGGTTTCCCAGCCAATGCTCACCCAGCTGGCCTCGATTCTGGCTTCTCTGGCCTCGATTCTGGCTTCTCTGGCCTTGATTCTGGCTCCTCTGACCTCTCTGGCTCCTCTGACCTCTCTGATCCTGACCTCTCTGATCCTGACCATGGCCCAAGGAAACCCCCTCTTGGACAAATCCTTGCCCGAAACACCCCTCGAGGAACTCGACTTGGACAACCCAGACCCCTTCCGGTCCCCTCCAGTGCTCCAGCACCTGTTCACCGCACCAGACACCCTCCCCAAGAAACCAGGCCCGGTGTCGAGCCCAGGCGGCTCCAGCACCCCCTCCCCCCGCAAAGCGTACCCCACCGGCCTGCCCGGGGCCGCGGGTCACGTGCGCAAGGCGGGCGGGTTCATGAAGCTCGACCAGTTGACTACTTTGGAGGAAGGACAGGTTCTGCAGCCCGTGTCGGCGCCAGCGTCGCGCCTGCAGTCTCCAGGGGTGTCCCGTACCAAGAACTTGAACAACTTGCGCATCGAAATGCCCAAACCCGTGCTTGAGGGACTCGAAGGACTCGGCATGCCGACAGTGCCGTCGCCCAATGGTAAGTCGCCGTTGGTCAACTCGTACACCAAGGCCGACGTCAACTCGTACACCAAGGCCGACGTCAACCAGTTTGGCTTTTCCGGCAACGCGCCCAAGACAATGACGCCGCTCACGGAAAAGTCGCTTGAGTCTGCCATGGCGCCGCTCATGGAAAAGTCATTCGAGTCCGTCATGGCGCCGCTCGACGACGAGGAAAAGCCACCGGCGGTGCCAAAGCCACCAGCCGCGCCGCGCGACGTGCCGCATGAAGACGCCGACAAGCCGCTGGCGGTGCCCGTGGTGCCGACGCTCAACCCAATGGTGTTTTTGGACAGCACGCCCAAGGGGGTGTTGATTGACGAGTTGGAGAAGATGTTGGTTGGGTTTGCGCAGACGTTGGACATAATCCAGGGGGAGATGGATGTTTTGAATGGGGATTAGGGTAGGAGAGATGGAGGAGATGGGATGATGTATATAAATGACATTGTCGACATTTTGGATATGCTTATGATGTGATATGTTGGATATCATGATGTTATGGATATCATGATATTATGGATTTTACAGTGATATTATGGACGTGTTTGATATCATGATATGATGGATATAAATGACATGGATATGTTGGATATCATGATATTATGGATGTTACAGTGATATTATGGACGTGTTTGATATCATGATATGATGGATATAAATGACATGGATATGTTGGATATAAATGACATTATGGATACGTTGGAGATACAATGATATTATGGATATGATGGACATCAATGACATTTGCTAGATATGCTGGACATTAATATTACCATATTAGATATGTTGGATATTTTGTCATTATACTAGATATGCTAGATATGTTGGATATCTCGTTAATGATATATTGGATATCTCATCAATGATATATTGGACATCTCATCAATGATATATTGGAAATCTCGTTAATGATATATTGGACATCTCATTAATGTTGTATTGACTATCTCATCAATGTTACATTGGATATATGCCTATAATGTTAGTGACGTCATAATTGGTACACGTTGGCCATTGATTTATTATTGATATTACTCATTAATATACGCCATCACATTACACGTTGTATATAACGTTGAATCACATTGTATCACGTTGGATATTATTCATTGGATCATTGATTTATACATTGGATCATTGACATCATGCGTCATTGATATCATACATGATTCATTGATTTATACATTGGATCATTCATCTCATACATATCTCGTTACATCACCTGGATATCATACATGTCGTCCCTCTGATTATCATCTTACCCACCATATTTACAGTACAGTAACCAATATACAGTAGAATAATACCAATGTAGCCAGAAGCCCATTACCCATAAACATATCCATTACCATTATCCATTACCATTATCCATAAACATATCCATTACCATCATCCATTAATATCATCCATTATCCATCACCACTCTCACCACCCTCACCACCCTCAACTATGCATGCACATTAACAATTTTCTCATGGTCCATACACACCTCAAACAACTCCTCAAACCTCAGCCCAAAACACACACATGGTACTCCAGCCACTTCCCCCCGTCATGGACTCTCGACAAATGCTACTCCGACAACGAAACCCGCTTCTTGCTCCCCCCAGCAAAACCAAAAACCAAGCTGCGCAAGGTCGAGCTCCACTCAGAACAAGACCACGAATTGCTCAGCAACCAAGGCGCAACAACGTACTTGGCCAAGCGGTACTTTGACATGTTGTACTCCATCAACTTGCCCATATATTACTTTGCCAAAACCACGCTTGCCCGCCTAGAGTCCTTGCACAAGACCGACAGGCCCAGATTGGCCCGGATCTTGCTACACCAGGTCCTGGATTTGCACCTGTTCGACTCTCGCCACGAGACAAGTGCCACCAGCCCCTTGGGGTTGTTGTCCTTCCCATGTGGCGACTCGGAAACCGAGTTCCGCCGCCAGTACTCCGACAAGCATCTGGACATTATTAGCGGGGTATCGCGCGCAATACACAGCGAATCGGGCCTCCAAGGAGCCAGCAAGGACGCATGGGGCAAGTACTGTCTCATGTTCAAGATAAGAGAGGCCCAATTGCAGGTGTTGTTGCTTCTACAGTACCTCTACTTGGACATTACTGACATACAGAGCTCGAGCGAATTGGTGCAACACACCATTCTCAGGCAGCCCAGCGGCCGGTTGGGGCTTGTGAGGAAGCGGCTGAAGATCCAAAGGGCAAAATTGGAGTCGCCAGAGCCCCTGGTCGAGAAAACCAGCGTCTACTACCGCAACTTGCTCAACACATACTTGGACAGATTGGCCATCTGGGACATTATTCTCCAGTCGCAGGACGTGTCGCTGATCGAGGGCTTGAACCACGAGTTGGTGACATGCTCCGAGTTCATCCACAAGGCTGTGATACCGTACTTCTTCAACAAGAGCCCGCACATTATCAAGTACATCCGGCGGAAAGTGGTGGGCGAGCTCAGAACGGCTCCCAAGAGAACAAAGAGCGTGCAAGTAACCTCGTTACGGTCCAAGAACATTGCCCAGCAGTTTACAGTGAGCAAGTCGCTCAAAAAGTCGCAGTCCACCAACTCAACCGACTTTCTTAGCAAGCGGGTCGTGGACTTGACAGTGGTGAAACCGCGCACCAGGAAAATTACAAAGTCAAAGAGTCTTATTGGCGAAAATGTGTTTAAGCGGACCAAGCCCCAGGTGGCTGAGAAGTCAGTTTCCCAGATTGAAGCTACACCAGTGAAGAGCGCCAGTCAGAAATTTGGGATTTTACCGGGGATCCAGGGGAAGAATCTCAGCCAGCAGTTGTTGCTGGTGCAGGAGGATTTCATAGAGGGGGATGAAAAAGGGTTTGTGCATGGCGATTTGACAAAGTTGGAGGGGATGCTTGATAAGGATTATGTGATTGAGAGTGATGAAGAGATGGGTATGTGACTGCTGCGGATTGCAGAAAGAGGAGAGGCAAGAGAATACAAAAGACGAGAGAGAAGATATGACGAGAGAGAAGATATGACGAGAGAGAAGATATGACAAGAGAGAAGATATGACGAGAGAGAAGATATGACAAGAGAGAAGATATGACAAGAGAGAAGATATGACAAGAGAGAAGACATGTCAAGAGACAAGAGAAGACATGAGACAAGGAAAAGTTTTGAAAGTGTGGTTTAAGCATGATAACCATGCTGTCTAGACAGAGGGACAATGAATATCTACACAGTCTGAACGTGAGAAGTTGGATAAAAGAGCATAGCCGAGGTTATTGGATGGCGTATGATTGTCTGGTAAATGTCCGAGGTGCTATAAACGGCAATGCTGACTCGCAGTATTAATTGTGTTGGGATTGCGTGGGTTGGCAATATGGAGGAGTTGGTGATATGGAGGAGTTGGATACTTGGACATGCTAATTGACATGGAAACCATTTGGCTGATGAGAATTGGCATCTTTAATGGTCTTGCAATAACATGACCTTTATGATTCTCATGATTGTCTACCGTTTACCATGCAATGAGATGATACGGAATGACATGCTGTTTAATAAACAGTGTTTAATGAATATTGTTTAATTATATACTGCTTAATGAATACTGTTTAATAGCATAGTAGGCAATGACTGCTTAATTATACACTGCTTAATTATACACTACTTAATTATAGACTACTTAATGAATACTGTATAATGAATACTGTTTGATTATACAGTGTTTAATGGATACTGTTCAATAGCATACTGGTCAATGACCGTTTAATTATACACTGTTTAATGTCTGTTCAATGTCTGTTTAATGTCTGTTCAATGTCTGTTCAATGTCTGTTCAATGTCTGTTCAATGTCTGTTCAATGTCTGTTCAATGTCTGTTCAATGTCTGTTCAATGACATTTTTAATCAATTACACAGTTTGACATTATCAATACACCTGTATTATAACTAGCATACGAGTTGGTAAATGGCCAGAATATTCTCTTGGCATTTCTACTAAACAAAATTCATCCAGTTATATTCTTGGCCCGACCATACATTATCACAGGTGGGAGAAAAGTCGAGTAGACAGGATGACCAGCCCATACATTATCACAGGTGGGAGAAAGCCAAGTAAATTGACTGCCATTGCTCAAGAGAGTAGATCGAGTCAAGTAGAACCCATTGTCACCACATTGGCAGCCTGCGGCTATGTCATGCCCCCATCGCTCACAACCACTTAGCCCCTATATCGATTGCACAGCAATTTCAATCCCATACAATGTCCAGGAGCGTGATCCGGTCGATAAAAAACGTCGCCAACGGCTATACTCATGCGCAGGTTCTTGTGCGGAAAGCCACTGCGAACGATTCCGACGGCCCCACCATCAGCCAGATGGAGGAGATTGCGCGGCACACCTTCAGCGTGATTGAGTTCAAGGACGTGATGGACATGATTGACAAGCGGTTGAACGACAAGGGCAAGTACTGGAAGCACGTGGCCAAGTCGCTCACGCTTCTCGACTATCTTGTTCGCTACGGGTCCGAGGACGTGGTCATTTGGTCCAAGACCAACTTGTACATCATCAAGACGCTACGTGAGTTCCGCTACGTCGACGAGTCGGGTTACGACCAGGGAGGCGTCATCCGTGCCAAGGCCAAGGAGTTGACCAGCTTGTTGCGTGACGACGAGCGGTTGCAGCAGGAACGGCGCACCAACAACGGCGACTCGCGCCGGCGGAACCGGCGAGACAACAACGGCTATGACGACGACTTGCAGCGCGCCTTGGAGGAGAGCCGCCAGTCGGCGTTGGACGACGAGCGCAGAAGAGAGGACGTTGAGGACGACGAGGCGTTGCGCCAGGCGATTCAGTTGTCCAAAGAGGAGGAGGAGTTGAAGCGGCGCCGTGAGTTGGAGCAGCAGAATCTCTTGGACCTTGACGACGAGCCGGAGGTCCAGCACGGCACGAGTTATCTGATTGGGTACGTTCCCCAGACCCAGTATGTGCAGTTGGACTTGTATGGCAACCCGGTACAGTACAACCAGGTGAATACCATGAACACGGGACTTCTCCAGAATGCATATGCCGACCAGAATGCGTATTTCCAGCAACAGCAATTGCAGCAGCAACAATTGCAGCAACAGCAACTAGCTCAGCAACAACTAGCTCAGCAACAACTAGCTCAGCAACAACTAGCTCAGCAGCAGTTTTCCCAGCCTCTGGAGATTCTTCCTCTTCAGACGGGCTCCAACAATCCGTTTGCCCGGCAAGACAACTTGAAGCAGGAACAAGATCTCCAACGCCAACAGGAACTTCAACGCCAACAGGAACTTCAACGCCAACAGGAACTTCAACGTCAAGAGCTCCAACGTCAAGAACTCCAACGTCAAGAGCTCCAACGCCAGCAAGAGCTCCAACGCCAACAAGACCTTGCTCAGCAACCTGCGCCAATTGCCCAGACCCTCACCGGACAACAGAAACTCAACCAAAAACACTCGGAACTCAACTTGTTACTTGCCGAGGGCACCGGAGTCGACACCTTTGGCAACACCGGCGAACAACGAATCCCGCACCATTTCACCTCGTCACAGTTTATCAATTCCCATGGGACTGGCGTGAAGCAACAGGGAAGCACCAACCCATTCTTTAACCAGCAGTACACTGGTGTGGCTAGTACAAACATTGCCTCGACGCCAACCGGCTATGGGTTTGGAAACAGCAACGGCACCTCCAACGGAACTTCTCATGGTGCGCCCCACGGAGCGTCCCACGGAGCGTCTTTGATTGATCTTTGAAGATCGGGGACGCTGGGTATTGCATCTGGTTGTAAATTGCCTTTTGGAGTTGGCCTAGCTGTCTTTGAGATGATATCTGGCTTGCGGATGAATTGACTGAATCAAGACTGACGAATCCAAAGCCTGTCCAAGTCGATACAGTTTCTTAATACACTTGTTTGAATATCACCGTAGTGACTGCCTTTATCCTGTTGTACTCATTAAGCCGCCAATCAAAACACAGTACAAAAAGTCGGTACCAGCTGATTGTTTATGATAAACGTACCATTTTACATTGTGCCGGTTTTCTATGAATAATATGTATGTTGGTATTTAGCTGTCTCTAGGACCACGGCTATTTGACGATATTTCACTCAGCAGTGCCGAAGCTGCTATTGAAACCCTTTGTCGGCCCTCTAATACCCATTACTTTTATATATTCACTAGTTCTAGTTGAAAGTTTATCTCTGGAGCCGTATAGCTATAGGCTTGCATGAATATTATCATGTGAGCAGTTGTATTGGCTGTGTGAGCTATACAGGTTTAACCCAGGATGTACCAATGTTTCATCTCTTGAGTTTTCCTAAAATGGTGAGACTTTTGAATTAGCAAATATTCTGGGAATTTCTACACATCTAGTTGATTACAGTTTACGTAATAAAACGAGATTTGTCGACTTGTCTTTATTTCCTCCAGATCCATGGGTTTGGCACGAGGAATGGACTTGGCTGGACCATTTTCTTTTGCTGAACATTCCATTCTATAAATTGCTCTTTTAGACCATTTTCTTTCTGCAGCGACATTCTTTCCTGTCAATGTCAATTTCATCGTCTAGAGTGACGTTACAAACTTGTGCTTATATTTACCTAATTATAGATGTGTTTTGTTCCTTTGTAATTGAATAATCAAAACGACAGTGATGGTTGAATTTTCTTTTCTTTTCAACTATGGAAATATCTCTCTTTATAGGAGACATGTCCTCATAAGTTCCCATGGCCATGAGTTTCACATACGTTACCACTGCATGTTGTGCCGTTGTGTGAGTACATTCAAACGTGGAATAGCTTCTCCGTTATAGGTGACTTGTTGTGGTTTTCAACCTCGGTACTTTTTCTTTAGACCTCTTATTTTCAGAACCTCTTGGAAAAGAGTATTCTTTCAAGTATAGTCAGAATTTACTTGAATAGTCTAGCGAATATATTAAACTATTTTATCCATAGGTAGCTTGACTATTACAGTTGTATGTTGGCGGTATTTCCATCTCTTGATGAGCCATGAAACGATGTTAGGAATGTAGACGGTTGAAGTGGAAGAATCAATAGACTTTTACTAATGGTTGTTGACAATAGTTTTCAACAATAATGGTTGTCTGACAATACTAGTTGTCTAATAATAACAGTTTTCTGACAAGCAATAATTGCCTGTTTAGTCAATACGACTCATTCTACATCAACTCAATCTGCGTCAACTCTCCATGCATCAAATTTCCAACTATCCTCAACTTCCTCATCACATTACAACAATCGCCGAATCAACTGCGCCAATTCGCCGCCTCGGTCAAAGTAAACATCATTGATATTCCCATCGAGCCCCTCGACAGCCTGCTTGATCCGCTCGATATCACGTCGGTTTTCCTCCTGGCTCGCCAAGTCAGCAAACACACGCGACAATTGCAGCTTCAACTCCTTCATGCGAGCATCGGAGCCAACCTCCAGCGACTCGCCCGCCAACCAGTTCCAGATGCCCCTTTCTGTGTCCTCCTGTAGTCCCAGAAGCTTGCTTTCGTTCCCAAGGACGCTGAATACCGAGTTCCTGCTCAGCATTCGAGCAATCAACTGGAGCTGCTCTGCCTGGATCCGGTTGGACTCTTGCAACGCGCCAAAGATGCGGAGCTGGAGAAGCAACACCATGGCGACTGCAGAGAAGAGCAACACCGACAGCCAGTGGTGGCAAAGTACGTCCCACAAGGTCTTTTCAATCTCCTCAATCTCCTCGTTGACGGTGGCAAGGTCAAATGTAGCAAGCGAGCTGGCCCGGTTGCGGGCTGCGCTCTTTTGCGGCACAAACACCGCCGGTGAGCCCAAACCAGTGACGGTTTTCTTGGCGGCGGGTTTCTCTTGCTGAAGTAATCGAAGCAACTCCTTTGCGGCGTCCTCCTGACCTCCCTTGCTGCTCTTTTCGATCATGCCCTTGATCCAGCTGCTGCCGGTCCAGTGTGTCCAGAAACTATATCGAAGCTTGGCTCTTCCGCCGGCGGCCCAGGCGGCAAGAAACCGTGTCTGGACCGTGAACGCCTTGCCGCTGGGCACGTTGGGCGTGGTGGAAACCAGGAGAAGATTAAAGCCCTGGTCCGGGTCGTCATCTTCAAGGGTCTCTATGGTGTAAACCACAGTGGACAGCGGTCCAACCGCATAGTTCAACGCCTTGGTGTAGCTGTAGAACCGCTGTTTCTTGCCCTGCTGGAAATGTGGCACGTACACTGCGTCCAACTCGGCCAGGTCCCACTGTTTGAACGGGGCAATTGGGGTTTCGTTGGACCCGCCGACGGAGCCCAAGAACTTTTTTTTGAACGGCACGCTGCTCACAAGAAGCTCTTTCAAGCTGCCGAGCGGCATGTCGAGCACTTCTTCCATGATGATTGTCTCTGAGCCGTCTTCCGGTGTAAAAGTGTACTCTGTCTCTGGGTGGGTCTCTGGGTCGCCCAATGGCTGTGGGGTGTCTGGCAGGCTTGTCACCAGCTCGTTGTCGTCTTCTGGGTCGTCCTCGTCGATGGACAATACCTGGTCCTCAAACAGCTGGGTGTCTAGGATATCGTTTGTGGGCTCAGTCTGGGGCTTGAGTCCTTTGAAGTAGTCTGGCTTGGGGGGCATTTTGTAGTTGAGCAAGGCCTCTTTGGGCACTTTAGGCTCGCTTCGCTCGTTTTTGGGCACTTTAGGCTCGCTTCGCTCGTTTTTGGGCACTTTAGGCTCGCTTCGCTCGTTTTTGGGCTCGCTTTGCTCGTTTTTGGGCTCGCCTGGCTGCAGATTATAATTATACTGTAGCCATATTGCATTGAGAAACTCATATGTGCTGTCGCGGCTGATAAACGTGGCGAAATTGTGCTTGGCGGTCTCGGTGGAAATCATAATCCCATTGGGAAACAAGCCCGCAGTGGAAGTCTTTTCAAACGAAGTAATCTCGCCAAGCGACAACACCAAGTTGGTCACCCAGCCAAGGATGTTGGAGTTGAAGCACACGTACCCCTGCGACACGTAGAGACGGCCCTGGAGCAAGATCTCCCTCGAGAGCGCACACGAAAAGTCGTCAATGAGCCGGTCGGCCGGCACCACCGACTTGAACAAAAAGTGAAAGTCCTCGTTGCGCGACTCCGAGGCATAGTGGTACTTTGTGTCGCGCACCACGTCCTCCAGGTACAACTTCTTGTTGTACGACGGCGAGCGGCTCGATTCTGCCTTGGGGCTGTCGGTATCGACGTTGGACGTCTCGGATATTTTCCGCGACCGTCGGCGATACGAGATGATCTTCGGCTGCTCATCAGCACCAGACTCCGCCCCAGACTCGTCGGCGGCATCCAGCTCGCCGTTTTTTTGCACAAGAAGCGTGTTGGCCGAGTTCCACACCGAGGTGAAGAACGACGAGTTGCGGCCCGGCGAGCCGTCCAAATCGGCCTCGATGTCGGCGAGACTCCGCCGGTTCCGGAGCTGCCGCTCCTTGGCCTGCTCCTTCTTCTCAAGCTCCTTGAGGTTGTCGTTCAACGACGGCGAAGGCGCATGCTTCTTGAAGCTGTTGCGCCGCAGTGCGGCCATCGGGATTCCGGGGTCGCCGAGCGTGGTCTCGGGGTTTGCCGGCGCCGATTTCAACACTAGCGGGATGCTGCTGGACTTGCCATATGACCCGCTGTCTTCGTCATTGCTCTGGGGAATGTCAATTGGGTCGAGGAGGCTGTTGGCCAGATGGGGTTCCGTGGGTATTTGGGATTGCTCTGTGCGGTTGAAGTGATTATCTTGGGAATTGCCTGGTAAATTGCCTGGTAAATTGTCTGGTAAATTGCCTTTTGGCTTGCCCTCTTGCTTGCCTTTTGGGTTGCCTTCCAACTTACCATGATTCTCGTCGGATGACCACTCGGGCTCGGAATTATTGGCAGAGCTCCCGCCTGAGCTGTTCTCGTGTGCCTTTTTATCTGTCTCTGGTTTGCTCTCGGGATCAGACATGTGTGCGTGGGATTGGTATGTTAGGCGTAAATTTATGGTATACGACAGAGAATTTACTGCACTAGTATGCAGAATGGATCACTGGAGATTTCTGGATAGGTTCTGGTGGGATATATAGATGTTTGGATATATATGTTTGGATATATATGTTTGGATATATATGTTTGGATATATATGTTTGGATATATAGATATTCGGGTGAGATATACAGATGTGATGGAGTGGTGATGGAGTGATGTAGTTAGAGTAGTCAGAGCCTTGATGTAGTCAGAGTCTTGATATAGTCTTGATATAGTCTTGATATAGTCTTGATATAGTCTCTGTCTTGATTTAATTTTGAAATAATCAGTGTCTTGATTTATCTTGATATAGTTTGAGTTTCAATTTAATCTCGATACAATCCAAGTCTAATTTAATTTTGAAATAATCAGTGTCTTGATTTATCTTGATATAGTTTGAGTTTCAATTTAATCTCGATACAATCCAAGTCTAATTTAATTTTGAAATAATCAGTGTCTTGATTCATCTTGATATAGTTTGAGTTTCAATTTAATCTCGATACAATCCAAGTCTAATTTAATTTTGAAATAATCAGTGTCTTGATTTATCTTGATATAGTTTGAGTTTCAATTTAATCTCGATACAATCCAAGTCTAATTTAATTTTGAAATAATCAGTGTCTTGATTCATCTTGATATAGTTTGAGTTTCAATTTAATCTCGATACAATCCAAGTCTAATTTAATCTTGAAGTAGTTAGTGTCTTGCTTCATCTTGATATAGCTAGAGTCTTGATTCATCTTGATATAGTCAGTGTCTTGATTTAATAATATAATATTTATTCAAAACTATAGATATAGTAGGCTCCCGGAGGAGATTTATACATTGCCGTCCAAGACAAAGGACGGTGCTGGTATGTAGTCGTCGAAAGAAAACTCTTTGACAGATACACTTTCAACTAGAGCTAGTGAATATATAAGTAATCGGCATCGCAAGAGCAGCGAGCTTTTGCTAGGTCATTGGTGACTTGAGCCACCCTCCTAACGTGTTGTAGCAAAAAGGAAACCAGTCCAACACAGGCAAGTAGAATCCTACAAGTTTAAGCTTCGCCTTATCTGAAAGGAAGCGGGCTTGGCTAGCAGTAGTAATTCATTTGTATCTGTCTTTGGGCTCGAAAGGCCAAGAGTACTGCCAGGTAAAGTCGTGGAGGTATATGGCCCGGCATCCTCATTTGCTGCATGATGAGCTAGCCTCGGCGTGAATAAAGTCTTTTTATGTGAAACTAAGCATTGTCCGTTACATAGTTGGCTGATCTTGCTGAGTATTCGCTTAGGTCCAACTAGGCTTCTGAAAGTAATTTTGACTTATCAGTAGTCACTTGAATTGAGCCTTGGCGTAGCGTCGTGTAATGAGTCGGGAGCCGGATCTCATGGAGTCAATGAGCTCTTGTCATTTCTTGGTACCTTTTTCTGTGTAGCTTTTAAAACAGAAAATTTTCTTTGTTTCAGCTGGGCCGTTTGTAGTGTGGCAGTATCCAGTTTAGTCTGATTTTGAATTAGTTGTTCCGCCCTCTGATTCGAGGAAACGTCTTCAAATGATCTTTGGTAGGGAATGCTGATGTTGAGGGCCGCTGGGGTCTTTTTGATGAGGATATGCGTGGAGTTTGTTTGCGACACCTGATTTAATCGGCGTGTTTATGGTCTTTTGGATGGGTTGGGATTTGTATTAGTGAACCATTGGTGCACTTGTCAATAGCAATCCGAGTCTTGATTTATCTTGATAGACAGTGTCTTGATTTATCTTGATAGACAGTGTCTTGATTTATCATGATGCTCGAATCAAGTAATTCCAGGTAGCCAAATAAAAGCTGTCAAATGTTGTCGACAAATTGTTGCCTCAGGATGTTCCTGAGTAAGATATTCATCAAATAGCCGTGTTTTCGGAGACGCTATGGATGGTACAAATAAATATGACTAGTCTTGATATTCTTGATAGTCTGATAATCTTGATAGTCAATTATCTTGATAGAGCTTGATATAGTCTACAATTCTCATTAATTTGGTATACACCAACAAGACCCATATAATTAAACAATGCACCAGCCCGAGTGAGTGTCACTATCCAAGTAAAGTTTACGACATCAATGGAATTCCAATTAGACTTTGAACCATTTAAACAAACTTATCAAATGTCAAACTTCTTTGATTACCATTCCAAACTTCTTTGATTACCATTCCAAACTTCTTTGATTACCATTCCAAACTTCTTCGATTACCACTCCAAACTTCTTCGATTACCATTCCAAACAAGTTCATGTAGGATTCGTCTGGCCTAATATTCATCACCGAGTGCTTTACCACGCCGTCTCACTAACCACTCTACAGTACAATCCGAGCCGGTGATTAGCAATCTCCATTGACAGTCTCAACTCACCCCTGGCCTACTACAAACTGTAATACACCATACCATTGATATTTCTGTCTAAATCTAGGCCAGTCCATCGATCCAACTACCACAGGCATACATAGACCATGATCATAGACCTACGACACATAGACCATGATCATAGACCTTTATCCACTGGGCATCAGAAAGGACCTCTGCCTTAGTTCACTCGCCACAATTACGCACATCACTTATTCAACCGACCTGGCACTAGGCAATCAAGTTGTCAAACAACACCGAGATACTCTCTCCATAATGGTCTCGGCGAATACACTCGGCAAACACCGGACTCACGTCCAACACCACGAGCTTGTCGTTATTCTCTATCGCCTCGCGCGGAATCGGATACGTGTTGGTCACCACCACCCGGTTGATGCACGGCGACTCCTGCAACTTCTCAAGACAGTTGTTGCTAAACACCCCGTGTGTAGCAATGACATACACCTCGGTGGCGCCGCAGTTCAAGCGGCAGTGTTCGGCCGCGGCGATAAACGAGTTTGGCTTGTCGACCATGTCGTCCAAGATGATTGCAGCCTTGCCCTTGACGTCGCCGACAAGGGTGATCAACTTCTCCAGCCGCGTGACCCCGGACTTTTGCACCTCCAGGTCAAACGAGTACTCATAGTCGTCGTCATCGTCGTCGGAGTTCAAGCTCAGCGAGTCGGCCTCACGGTTCGGGCTCGACGCCTCCGACACCTCCGACACCACCTCGATCTGCTCGATGTAGTCGTCGTCCACAATGTGGCCCTTGATGACTCTGGCGGTCTGCAACTCTGTGCTCAAGATCACATTCCCCGGGTCCTCGTCTTCGGCGATTGCGTCGTCGGAGCCGCCGACGGACGTCTTCCGAAGCATACTGACGTCGGCGGATTTCACGGTCAGGGACTGGCGGCGCTTGAGCAACTTGAGGCGCTTTTCCTGCTGCTGCTTCAACGCCATGGCGTCGTGCGACCGGCGCCGGTCGGTGTGGATCATGGCGAAGTTGATCTTCAACTTGTCGGCCAACGCAGTGACCCGCTTCGTTCCCCCCGGGTTCTTGGACACCACCACCGCCTCCTGGTAGTTTGGCACGTGGTTCACGATCCAGTTCGCCAAGAGCGGCGCGCCGTACAAGTTGTCCACCGGCTTGGAGAAGAACCCTTGCATCTGCGACGCGTGCAAGTCCATCGACACCACGTGGTCCGCGCCGGCCATGATCAACAAGTTCGCAAGCATGCGGGCGGTGATGGCGCTCCGGTACTTTTTCATCTTGGACTGTTTTGCGTAGGGAAACTGCGGGATCACCGCGGTGATTTTCGACGCCGAGCCGCTCTTGCACGCAGAGATGAGTATGAGAAGCTCCATAATGTGGTCGTTGATCGCCGGCGAGCCCGACTGGATCACATAGACGTCCTCGTCCCGCACCGACACACCAATCGACACCGACGACTCACCGTTGGCAAATTTCTTAAGAGTCGCCGGCGCAGGCTGCACGCCAAGCCGCTCGCAGACCAAGTTGCCCAACTCCGGGTGCGACGTTCCCACAAATATCTTGCACTTTCTCATTGCTGCCGCCACATGAAATCCAGAGATTTTTATAGGCGCCCGAGCCCTGGCCAAGATCGGGCGGGGCTTCTGTGCAATCCGGGGTTGCCAAATGGCCCCCTCAAGAAAATGGTTTGCCAAGGGCGATGGACAAGAGCCCTGGTAAACGAGTACCCTGTCAGGGCTCCTATCACAACATCTTGATATTCCCACCATTAATCTTCACTCCATGGCTGTTACCACAATATACATTGCACGAGTAAGTACCCCATCCTTTTTGCATCAGCCATCTAACACCAGCACGGATACCGCGCAAACTGGCTACCTGGAACACCCCCTGATCCAGTAACTGGCATCGACAGTGACCATTGTTTAGCACCTCATGGTGAACAACAGGCCGAGGAATTGGCGCGTCATATTGCAAAACTCCCAGTGAAACCTGACGCAATCTTCTCCTCGCCATTTTACCGCTGTCTCCAGACCAGTACCCCGATTTCCCGCGAGTTGGGGCTTGCAATCAACGTGGAAAACGGCATTGGCGAATGGTACAAGCCTACCCGGCCAGTGATCCCGCAACCGGCCAGCATTGAGAAATTAAAGGGGTTCTTTGACAATTTGGACCCTTCGTGGACTTCCTTGGTCACTGCGAGCAGAAAGGGAGAGTCAGAGACCGAGATTTTGGCCCGGTGCCATGAGTTTTGGCAAGTGTTTTTGCCAAAACTTGGGGCCAACGTCAAGTCAGTATTGCTCGTGACACATGCGGCCACCAAAATCGCATTGGGCATGTCCTTGTTGGGATTTTCCAGCGTCCGTGACCCGATTAATGTCGACGGAGAGTCGTTTATTCGCTCGGGATCGTGTTCCTTGGACACATATGAGTACAACGGGGGGTGGAAGTTGACCAAGAATGGGGACACGAGTTTCTTGGCCAAGGGCGAAGAGATGAGCTGGAACTTTACCAATGGATTTGAAGCGGGTTCCACTGAGGATATCAAGGCGAGGGAAGCCAGAGAGAAGGAAGCCAGAGAGAAGGAGAAAGACGAGTTGGAAGAAGAGGTAAGTGTGACCAAGGTTAAATGATCTAGATGTTGTGAATATGAGCATGAATGTTGAGTGTTGGATATTTGAATATTAATGTTGAGAATGTTGTCGAGTATGTTAATGTCGAGTATAGTATTAATGTCGAGTATAATGTTTATTTCGAGGATTTATGTTAATATCGAGTATAGTATTAATGTCGAGGATTAATGATTATGTCGAGTATAATGATTATGTCGAGGATTAGTATTAATTTCGAGTATAATATTAATTTCGAGTATAATATTAATTTCGAGTATAATATTAATGCCGAATATAAAGTTTATTTCAAACATATCAAGATTCCTCAAGAACCGGAATATGAACATCAGTCGATATCGAATCCTCATCCACTAATCTTGCAAATTTCTGGCATGGTATTCAACATTCGACACTCTATGATATCCTAACATACCTGATACTCGGTATTCTCACCCATCACATATTCTCACATTGATCACAATTCATCTTTGCATACCTAACATGTAGGAAGTGTACATCACATTAGAGGTGCCCCAGTTGAATATGCCGTCAAAAATCGGGAAACCACCAAACAGCAACGTGTCGCACCCTCAACTTGTGCATCAGACGTTCCCTTTGAATACCACTTCTGCCAGTAGACTGTCGTACTTCAAGAACATCTATAACCAATCCGCCGACGATCCATCAAATAACATTTTGGATGCCTCCAAGACGATGATATCGTCTTTTGAACCCTCTACAAAGTTTCAGATAACTGGCTTGGATACGGACACGCCATTGGTGCGGATTGATAACGACATTCTTCAGGGAGAATGGAAGCAGTTGATTGGAACAGAGTTGATCTTGAACGAGGAAGGTGCAGTGACGGCTGTATCGAAGATGCATTTGCAATTGGTGGAGGGCGAATTGATTTCAAAGGAGGAGCATGACAAGAGAACTGGGCAAAAGCAAAAGAAGGTAAATGTCTATGAGGAGGCGTTGAGAATTGCTCGGGCAAAGGAAGGAAAGGAAGAAAAGAGTAAAGAGGGGGATTTGAGTGAAAAGGGTGAAAAGGGTGAGAAGATGGATGAAAAAATGAATGAAAAGACAGGTGAAAAGACGGACGAAAAGACGGACGAAAAGACGGACGAAAAGACGGACGAAAAGACGGACGAAAAGACGGACGAAAAGACGGACGAAAAGACTGATGAAATGGATAGTGACAAGGACAAAGCTACTGGTGATGATGAAATGGATCAGGATAGTATTGTTACGATTCATGAGGAAGACAGCGATAAAGAAATCATTGAAAACGAAAATGGCGAAATTCTTGATGAAGATGTTGAAATGCAGCACTAAAAGTCCGAAAGTCTCGAGTGGCCCAGACCTTGATGATAACAATGTCAGTCAAATGTTGGATAATGGCAAATTTATATTCATCATGGCTATTCTGTTTAGAATGATACACACCATATACTTGGGATTCGGCTCCCGGGTCACTTTAATTTGTGCTTGATTTCGACAAAGACTGGGCCAATTTTAAAGGACTATAGATCAAGACTCTAGGAAGAACAATGTGATTATGTTTGTGAAGTTGTAATTGGACTCGGTGAGAATTGAGAATTACCAGTTGGATGGCAGAGTCTAGAATCCAGCAAAGGAGCTGCCATTTACCAGAATTACAGACTCATGGATCTCGGTCTGAGTAAATTGTAACAGATTTGCAGACTCAAAGTCTGACTCATGTGATTACAAATATGCTATAAATGGAATCTGTTGATATGAATATTCATTGACTTTGATTAGAAATCAAGATTGTTGCTCTGGTTATTGACATGACTCATTGACTTGGTTGAGATGCTTACCTTGAGGGTAGAATTGAATAAACTGGTAATTGATGTCTAGTATTGTCTAGTATTATCTACTATCTACTATTATTTACTATCTAGTACTATCTACTATATACTTTCTACTTTCTACTATTATCTACTATTATCTAGTCAAGTGCTTTGACCTGCACAACCTCAGACATGTTTCACAGGGTGTGTGCACCCCCGGTACCCTGCCTCTCCCTATATATGGCAAAAATTTTTTCATTCATTTCACACCATGGCTCCACCTACATTATACACCGCTGAGTATATTAGAGCGCAATTCACTGAGGCGCTTGTCTCCTACTACAAGTTGGACGTTAAGATTGTCTCGAAGGACGATGCCTCGTTTGCCAAGAACTTCCCATTGAAGAAGGTCCCAGCGCTTATTGCTGACAAGGGGTACAAGTTGCATGAGGTGATTGCTGTGACTTTCTACTTGATCAGCTTGATCAAGGAGAAGAACGACTTGCTTGGCAAGGAGGGCGACTTGCCACAAATCTTAAGATGGCTTTCGTTGGCCAACAGCGAGTTGATTCCATCGCTTAGTGGTGCGTTCAAGCCATTGAAGGGTGACGTGCCATACAACAAGAAGGTAGTTGAGACCAACCTCAAGAACGCTGACGACATTGTCAGTGTTTTCGAGGCTCGTTTGCTCAACCACACTTACTTGGTTGGCGAGAGACTCAGCATTGCTGACTACTATGCTGCTGCCTTGTCCATCAGAGGCTTTGACTACCTCTGGGGTAAGGAGTGGAGATCCAAGCACGTGGTGTTTGTCAGATGGTTCAACACTGTGATTGCGTCGCCATTGTTCCAATCTTCGAAGTTGGTCAAGGGCTTCAAGTTCATTGAGAAGCCATTGGAGTTTGTTGCTCCAAAGAAGGCCAAGAAGGAGGCCCCAAAGAAGGAGGCTCCAAAGAAGGAGGCCACCAAGGAGATTGATGAGCCAGTCCAGGAGAAGAAGGCCAAGCACCCATTGGAGGCTTTGGGCAAGAGCAGCATCCCAATTGACGAGTGGAAGCGGACCTACTCCAACGAGGACACCAGAGAGAAGGCATTGCCATATTTCTGGAACACCTTCTACAACGACAAGGAATGGTCTTTGTGGAGAGTCGACTACAAGTACAACGACGAGCTCACCCAGACCTTTATGTCCAACAACTTGATTGGCGGGTTCTTCAGTCGTTTGCAGGGATCCCTCAAGTACATCTTTGGCTCCATGAGCGTCTACGGTGTCTCTAACGACAGTGTCATTAGCGGTGCCTTTGTCATCCGTGGACAAGACTTTAAGGCTGCGTTTGACGTTGCCCCAG
Organism: Saccharomycopsis phalli; assembly: GCA_020342235.1. NCBI lineage: Eukaryota > Fungi > Ascomycota > Saccharomycetes > Ascoideales > Saccharomycopsidaceae > Saccharomycopsis > Saccharomycopsis phalli. The sequence goes on from CP073212.1 coordinate 638,817, forward strand.
ACTGGGAGTCGTACCAGTTTACCAAGTTGGATGCCACCAAGGACAAGGCATTCATTGAGAGCGCCTGGGCCTGGGACGAGCCAGTTGTCGTTGATGGTGTGAAGAAGGAGCATGCTGACGGTAAGGTTTGCAAATAGACTTGGTGCAGTATGTAATTGAGTTAACATGTGGACTGACATGGTTGTAGATTGAAGGATGTAGATTGAAGGGATGTAGATTTGTGCATTGGCAAGACATTTGTGAGTTGGTGAATTTGAGTGGCAGGATGAAGCTATTGAATATAGTGAATCGTATCAGCCTTGGATATTGTTTGGGTTTGCCTGGTGACAGTATTGGTGTGAAATGTTACGATTCAGTGGTGTTTAGAGCCGAGAATGACGTGTTGTATAAAGAGGCCTAATGAAGTATCAGGTAAGGGCCCATGAATTATCTAGTAAGGGCCCAAGAATTATCTAGTAAGGGCCCAAGAATTATCTAGTAACAGCCTAATGAATTATCTAGTATAAAGTGACATAATGGATTATCTGGTATAAGGTAACTTGCAATAAATAATCTGCTCTATATTTTGGCACCCTGTCTTTCGATTGCCAAGCCTTGGCACTTGGCCGGCTTTTATTCAAACTATGCATTATTTTATTCTGGCTGTATGGCTTCTATTTGTATGGCTTCTATTTGTATGGCTTCTATTTGTATGGCTTCTATCTGTATGGCTTCTATTCCGTATGAGTTCTATTCTGTAAATCTTCCATTCCTTCCATTCCGGCCACTTGCCATAGTTACGACATGACTAAGATCATAAAGTCTCGTATAAACGATTCTACATGAAACAGTGCGAATTAAAGCAGTGCAATCGACTGTCCATACCAAACAGACCATGTTACTGGATTTGGCACATGCAATGACCTGGCTATATTTGGTAACAAGGCATTTGAATCAGCTTCTGATGTTCTCTCCGAGAAATTAAACCATGGAATACAACCATTGAAACAAATCATACACAGCACAACTCATACTCAACACAACTCATACACAACTCAACTCATACACAACTCAACTCATACACAACTCAACTCATACACAACTCAACTCATACACAACTCAACTCATACACAACTCAACTCATTACATTGGAAAACTCCCACTAAATACCCTTTTCATTGATTACAAATTGTCTTCTGGCAAATACGTCCAAGTCCATTGTACATGACACGCGACGTGCAAAGCACTTTCCTATTCTGAACATTTCCCCTTGTGTTTCAACTCAACGCGCGGACAACGGATTTACAGTCCGCCCGACTGGCAATTTAAATGTACTGTAAATTGCAATCATCGGCAATCACGTATACAGGTTACGTGCCCGGCACAGCACGGAATCCAAGTACTAACCGAAACTCAGTTGCTGTTATTACTAAGCACCAACCACGTAATTTTTCGGCGCACTTACATGTAGGACCAATTACTAAGCAAATTCCACCGGTACTGTTCCTTGAGCCCTCGGAAAAAGTTGTGCAGATGTGATTATACCTCAGAGTCCACCCTGGTTTACAACAAAGACCGGTTAATTGTGCAGCCGACCGAATCCCCCGCCTTCGGTCGTATTTCCGCATTTGAAATACGAGCGGCTCTTTTCAGTGGGGCACTTTTTCCCTCAGGGTTCACGGATCTCATCTCATTGTTCTTCCTTCCGAGACTTACCCGGCCGCGCGGCCGGGGGAATTAGCACAGTACGGCTGTACCATTGCCAAAGGGGAATCCCAGGATAATGCTGCCTGGACGGTTGGAAAAATACCGAAATCTGCGTCGGAAATCCCCTCTTTTGTTTACCCGCCTGCTGGATTGCCCTATTTCATGTGGCCAATCATAGCATACTCGACAGCAGACGCCTACAGCAGCATTACAGCCCGTTTTACCCTACCCTGGAGATGTACATAAGCAGCGGAGATTCTGGGAATTTCCAACAATGACTGCCATTCTTTATAGCCATCCAAGATCGAGAGCGTGGGTTTGCGCGGCTATCATCAAGTACTACAACTTGGATGTGGAAATTGCTTCTCCAGACGCCAACTTTGCCAAGGAGTTCCCAATGAAGAAGGTTCCGTCCTTGATCACTGCGAGCGGCGAGAAGTTGCACGAGGTCATGGCGGTTAGTCTTTACCTTGCGGACCTCATTCCAAAGGAAAAGGGCTCGTTGCTTGGCAACTCCCGGGACGACTTGTACCAGATCATCCAATGGGAGTCGTTTCTCAACAGCGATCTCCTGCCTACTCTCTGGCCGGCAATTAGCAACGGCGATCCACTGACCAAGTCAGAGGAGGCCAACAAGAAGGCCCAGGCTGCTGTTGCCAATGCCGAGAAGTTTGTGCTGCGTTTTGAGAACCATTTGGCCAAGAACAAGTTTTTGGTGTCTGGTGTGTTGACGGTGGCGGACTTGTTGGGGGTCTTGATGTTCTCGTACAGTTTCTCGACCATCTTTGGTGATGACTGGAGAGAGGAGCATCCAGGTATTACTTCGTGGTACCAGCGGGTTTTGGCCAGTGACATTATCAAGGATGACAAGGATATCCATGGTGTCAAGTTTGTCAAGAAGACTTTGTACAAGTTGTAATCAATAGATGATATGAGCTATGTAATGTGTAGTGGGGAATTAAGCAGATTGGGTTATTTTTCAGTGGTAGTCTAGGATTGTAATTAGTGTGGAGTAGCAAGTTGTATGATAATTGGGTGATTGAATGATAATTGGATGATTGGATGATTAAATGATATTGAATCATAATTGGATGGTTAAATGATAATTGGATGATTAAATGATATTGAATCATAATTGGATGATTAAATGATAATTGGATGATTAAATGATATTGAAGCACAATTGGATGATTGAATCACAATTGGATGATTAAATGATATTGAATCACAATTGAATGATTAAATGATAATTGGATGATTAAATGATAATTGGATGATTAAATGATCATTGGATGATTAAATGATCATTGGATGATTAAATGATATTGAATCACAATTGAATGATTAAATTGATAATGAATCATGATTGGGTCATGATTGAATTCATAAGTTGAATCTGACATTGCATACTCGTCTGTATTTTCACAATGACACGAGCAATTTGATACATCAAGAGTGAAAAATGATACAATGGCAGCATGGCAATGTATCGAAGAATTGAAATGGACGGATGTGTGGCATGAGATGTAGAAAGAAATTATAGCTTTGGAATTGTATGTGGATGGTGGTTATATAATGTGGATATAATGGTGAATGGTGGTTAATATAATGGTTAATATAATGGTTAATATAATGGTTAATATAATGGTTAATATAATGGTGGTTTGGTGGTTTGGTGGTTTGGTGGTTAGTATAATGTGGCTAAAATAAATGACTGTATGATAATAGAGTGATTGGATATTGTATAACTGGGTAAATATGTGATTGTATAATTAGGTGACTGGGCGACTTTACATTGGCAATTGTATGGCACTGTATGGCACTGTACATTGGTAAGTGACATTGACATTAACAATTGCACAATTGTACATTGCCATTGCCATTGTATATTCAACACCATTGTATTCAATACAATTTTATTCAATACCATTGTATTCAATACCATTATATTCAATACCATGCTCACCACCATCAAACGCACAACCGAATCAAGTAAAGCACGTTCCAAAGGGTCAACTAGCCCAACCCATTCTGTGAAGCGTAGTGAAAAATATGAAACATTTAGCCGTGTTTCATTAAGGTTTAGTCTGATAAGGTTTGCTGCGAAAATGCAGTCTTGACACGCTCAGATTGATGGTGCCTGTTGAATGGTGAAACAGGCAGGTTGATACAGGTGTAAATGTGGTCAATATGATAATCTGACGGACCTCGAATAATCTAGATGGAAAATACAGAGTATACGTTGGCACGAGCTCGGAGCGTGGCTCTGAGGATGGGTATAAAGACACGCTCGAGAGCCAAAGCTGGAGACACGAGATGCAATTCAATTGACAAGCAAAGCCTGCACGATCTATTTGTAAGCGGATTGTAAGGTCCATGTTATGCAGTTGGACTGTGAGTGGATTATGAGCACTGTAGAGGTGGAATGGAGGAGGGTAGAATGGGGATGATTTTAACAATGATTGTGGTTGTAATGATTGTAATGATTGGAATTGTAATGATTGGAATTGTAATGATTGTGATTGTAATGATTGGAATTGTAATGATTGGAATTGCAATTGTAGTCATTGCAATTCCAATCAATTAATCAATTGTACTACACTCCCATCATCGTCTCATCTCTTGGACCGGGTAACTGTATAGCCCCGATTGCGAGCCCTTGCGGTGCGAGGCTAATCAGCTAGTTCCACTTGTTTTGATTATCCAATGTCTGACTTGGAGAACCAGGAGCGGCATCTGTTTAGGTAAGAATCGCGCGGGAGCACCAGCAGCACTAACAGCAGGGTGTTTCGCCAGGACTTTGTCATTGACAAGCGTTTCCAGGTGATCAAAGAGCTTGGCCATGGGGCATATGGGCTAGTTGTGTCGGCCAAGTACACGGAATTGCCCAACGGAGGGTCGGTGGCCATCAAGAAGATCACCAACATCTTCTCCAAGAAGGTCTTGTGCAAACGGGCGCTTCGTGAAATCAAGTTGTTGAAGCACTTCACCGGACACAAGAACATCACCTCGCTCTACGACTTGGACATTACCGACCCAGCAAGCTTCAACGAGGTGTATCTCTATGAGGAATTGATGGAGTGTGACTTGCACCAGATCATCAAATCCCGCCAGCCGTTGACCGACGCGCATTACCAGTCGTTTGTCTACCAGATCTTGTGCGGGCTCAAGTACATCCATTCGGCCAATGTGTTGCACCGCGACTTGAAGCCGGGAAACCTCTTGGTGAATGCCGACTGCGAGTTGAAAATCTGCGACTTTGGCCTTGCGCGCGGCTTTTCAGAGGACGTCGAGACCAATGCGGGGTACCTCACCGAGTACGTCGCCACCAGATGGTATCGGGCCCCGGAAATCATGCTCTCGTCGCACTCGTACTCCAAGGCCATTGACAATTGGTCCGTCGGATGCATTTTGGCCGAGTTGTTGGGCGGGAAACCCTTCTTCAAGGGCAAGGACTATGTTGACCAGTTGAACCAGATATTGAAGATCATTGGCACGCCGAACGAAGAGACTTTGATCCGCATCGGCTCAAAACGGGCCCAGTCGTATGTCCGCTCGCTTCCATACATGCCGAAAATCCCCTTTAACCAGCTTTTCCCCGACGCAAACCCAGACGGACTCGACTTGTTGGAGAAAATGCTTGCCCTCGACCCAAGCAGGCGCATTGACGTCGACCAGGCGCTCCTCCACCCATACCTCAAGGTCTGGCACGATCCAAACGAGGAGATCACCTGCAGCGAGAAGTTTGACTTTTCGTTCGAGGTCGTCGACGATTTCGACACCATGAAGACAATGCTTCTTGATGAGGTCCGCTCGTTTCGCGAAATCGTCCGCCGGCCCCAACACGAGGATTTGTATCAGCACGAAGAAGACGGCCAGGAAGCCCCGCTCGGATCTCCCCAGCAGATGATTTCTCCGACCCAGTTTTCCAGCGTCGACTTTAACAGCACCTACGACGACCCGCCAAAGCCGCAGGAAAACATCTACTACCAGAGCCAGTACCAGCCGGGTAGTGACATGTTGACGGGGTTGGAGCAGGACTTGGAGTTTGGCTTAGACCGCCAGGGTTACTATGGGAAGTAGGTCTGGGGCTGCAGTTTTTGTCTATATCTAATAATTATTAATGTTCATCATGTCTGGTGTAGTGTGGTTGAGTAGTGTGGGGTGGGTGAGGTGGTTGAGTAGTGTGAGGTGGTTGAGTAGTGTGGGGTGGGTGAGTAGTGTTGGGTGGTTGAGTAGTGTGCTAATGTAGTTGACGTTTGGATGAATGATTAAGTGATTATTAGTGATGGTACGTTGATAATGGTATGTTATCTATGGTATGTTATCTATGGTATGTTATCTATGGTATGTTATCTATGGTATGCTGTCAATGATATGCTGTCAATGATATGTTCGATTAAATTGCCATATTGGTTACTAGCTAATTGCAAAACAGATCTAGTCAATGGCATTAATGTATTCATAAAACCGCTCACAACTGTCAAGAACGCAAGTACCAACTACACCATAGAAACATATCTACACTCCAATGCCAATTCAATGACAATTCAATGCCAATTCAATGACAATTCAATGCCAATTCAATGCCAATTCAATGACAATTCAATGCCAATTCAATGCCAATTACACTCCATACACTCCAATTACATCCAATTACACTACTATACTCACTCACTACCACACATACTTGGCCATTGTTTTCCACCATGACTAGTCCGCAAATTAAACAATATTTACGCCTCTGAGACCCTTTTTCACCCTACTCAATTCATCAGACAATTATACCGGCGATTTCACTCTCCTTGTTTTTCATCTAGCTCCACCCAAATAATGCATATAAATTTCAGGGACCTACCATACAATTATTCACTACATAATTATCCACTATATAATTATCCACTACATTATCCACCACACAACTATCTACAACACAATTATCTACTACAAAATTATAAACCACATAATTATTTACTACAAAATTATAAACCACATAATTATCTACCGCATAATTATCTACCGCATAATTATCTACCACACAATTACTTACCATAAAACTATCCACCCCAATCCGCCAATCCACCAATCCACCAATCTACCAATCCACCAATCTACCAATCCACCAATCTACCAATCTACCAATCCACCAATCCACCAATCTACCTCCTACAAATCATCACTATCCACCTCACCAAAACCCAAATATCCTTACCTACACCCAACCACAATTCATCCAATTCCTACATCCCCATCCCATCCAATATCTCATGCACTTGCAACTTCATGTGAATACCAATCCGCCTTACTTCGCATCTAGCAAACTTGTGCCCCAAAAATCACCCAAATGACACAACCACGAAAAAAAGACAATGCCAATCGGCCCTACCCACATTCTACTCAAATATACCACAGTGCCCAAGTAACCCCACATCTACTGCTAAGCGCAGCCTCGGCTCCCATAAGCAACTCTACAATACCACATTGAGGCGAAATATCTTGTCATTAACTATTTGCTTCCTCCGTCAGTTGTCCTTCCCCGACACATTTCTCATATTCATGCCGACTCTGGAAACAACTCCTCCTTCAAGTCAATCCCCAACTCCTTTCTAACATCCTTCAACTCGTTCAAGTATGCCTCGTACTGCTCATTGTTCTCAACCTTCACCTTCAATGCCTCGAAAACTCTTACTGCAGTTGGATAGTCATTGACTCTTCGGCAAGCCAACAAGGCCTTCTCAACAACAGATGGAGAAGGAACCAAGTCGTACGAAAAGGCATTGTTCAAGACTCTTTGCACCTCAAACAAATCGTACGCCTCCTCAAACTCCTTCTCGAATCTGGTGGTAAACTCTTCAAAGGTCTCTTCGTGATGGTCACTGTAATTTCTAATCAACCGTGGGCTTACGGTCGCAATCTTAAGCCCTGATCTGGCAGCTGTTGGCACAACAAGGCTTTGTCTAATGATAGGAGCTCGGAAGATGGATCTGAACATTGTCTCTTGTCAACAAAAGGTTTAGATTTTTTTTACAAATGTGCTATTGGAGAAAAACAATTGGCTGATTTTTCCACTCCGCCGGTTACCCGGGTGTGCAGAATCACCAGATTTATATACAAAATCAGACATGCATATTTAAATATCTTGAAAAATATCGGCACACTTGGGTATAGCTGCTATATTTGGCCTTGTAATAATCTCCCAGGCTTGCTATTCACAAAACAGCGTGCCCAAGTACTTTGCTTCTGCAATTTTAAACTGCCAGCTCCGCTACTCGGTTTCTATCAACCCAATCGTAAATCAGTCTTCTCGGCTACTTTAACGAAATTACAAATTGCCCGTGTTTCCCACCACCGTGAATTGACCATTCTCTATAAACTTGGATCGTACAATAAATGTGCCTCGTTGACATAATTGTCAGCACCTCGCACATAATTATCAGCACCTCGCGCACATCACGTTTGGGTTGCGAGCACTGTGTATGGAAAAGTTTTGGGTCCTTTGCAAATTACAGACTCTCCACTGATACAAGATGATTCGGCAATGTATATGAAAAACATATCATTAAAATTTTCCAGATCCATTACGAGAGCACGTGTTATAGATCCGGTATTTGGCTACATGAGTCGGATAATAAATGAAGGCCAACAGAATATAAGGACGGACAATAACATTGACGGCAGATTCAGACACAAAGTGAGGAAATTGCCATGGGAGCTAAGAAAAAGTCTTTCTCAGACTTCAGATTATCATAAAAAGATCCGACTCATCGCCCAGTATCCTGAGGTTACTCATATTGACCCGTTTTGGGTACTAGAAATGTACAATTCCCGTGGGAGAATGCACCTTTCAGCCAATGTCATGACCCTCATTATAAGAATGCTAATAATCCATCGAAAGTATATCCATGCTGCTCGATTGTTGGTTCATTCAGTCCAGCATACACGTGACCAGATGTTTGAAGTGAGGAGTGTGAGTTTTATGGAGCTTGAGGAGACTGTAACCAGAGTGCATTTGCTGTTGTGCAGCTGGTATAATAGCCAAGGTAATCCTGAGAATGTCACTTTTGTGTGGATGGTGTTCTGCCAGAGCTTGTTTGAGCAGCTTCAAAAGCAGGATCTCGACAAGGGTCCAATCAACCAATTGTTGCAAATTGGGAGCCTTGGGAAGTTTAATGTGGGTGTATCTGACTTGGAAATGAATTATTTTCTTAGTTCCTCGGGGGAAGTTCCTCCTGGGTTTGATCAGCTGCGGGCAGCCTCCAATTATTATGAGTTGATTCTGGTATTTTTAGCCAGGCTGACAAAGATTGGATCCTTGGATGCGAAGAAAGAGTGCAAGAAAGTTCTGAAGTATCAGGGGTTTATTGATTTGTTTTTGCGTTGTTCGGATGAGAGCCGAGTGCTGTTTTTCAACAAAATTATTATTCTAAGGACGATGGTTTGTTTGAAGATGGATGATTTGGTTATTGAGATTTTACAGCAGGTTGGAAAACGGCTTAATGAGAGAAATGAGCGTGAGAGGTATGAATGTGGGAAGTATAAAGGTGAAAAGTATAAAAGTGAGAATGAAAGTGAAAAGTATAAAATTGAAACGTACAGCGAAAAGTATAAAAGCAAAACATACAGTGAAAACTACAATGAAAAAATCTCCAAGGACTACTTTGGCGGTCTTTTTCAATACATATCAGGTAAAGATTTCACCTTTGCCTTGAAAATGTACCGGCTCCTTGGTCAAATATACAAGAAATCAGTTGGGGGAAACCGCGAAACAAACTTGTCTCCATTTTACAATACTTTTCGAGTAAATGAAAACGACGAAATCCACCTAGTTCGCCTTGCTAGCCGATTTGACGAGTTTTGCAAACTAGTTTCATTTTACATTAAACGGAAATCATTAACAACCGGATCACAAGAAAGTTCGCATGGTAAGCTTAGTCCCAGTCGATATGGCGTATTGGTAGAACAAATGGTATCTATTTATGACGAGGTTGCAGCTGATTTTAATGAGAAACGATTCAACAAGTTTCTTGGATATTGCCGGATTGTGATTGACAACTTTTGCACAGACTATCCTGAACTGGCCTTTCATCACGTGACCGCAGAGGTGAGCGAGTTGATGATGAAAGACCGATTTGCACACAAGCTTGTGAAGGATCCTTGGAGTAAAGCAGGGCTGAGGCTTATGCGAGGTGGACTCAAGCAAATAATGTACAGAGGTAGGAGTCCAGAGCTTGTGAATCGGTGGTTTAGTATGATGGGGGACGGGCCTTTTAGTAATGAGTATTTGCAGGTGATGTATTATTTTGGGTATTTTGAAAAATCAGTGGCGTTCCGAGGGTGGGACGATGCCACTGGTGTTATGAGATATCTTGGAAAGTGTGATTTTGGCATGGAAGATGTGCTGCAGATATATGAAATTGTGAAGCATGACGAACGTGCAATGAGGCTTTTTGCCAACGAACTTGTCAAGAGACGTCTATTTGATAAAGTGGAATTTGCAAATGAGTCATTTCAGCAGCATATTGCCCGGGAACTAGTCATTGCGAAGCAGATGCGATATGTCGATAAGCAGTTTGTTTGCGGAACAAAGACGTATGAGGGAGGACTTGAGTTGGCAGGATACTGGATTCAGAACTTGGCGCGTGAGGATTTACGTAAAAGTGAGGAATTTCTCGAGCAATATTGCCGGGACTATCCGCTGGAGATGGTTCGGGTCAAGATGTATCAGGGCATTTTGTTCGGCATGTTACGTGATTTCCGGGGGATTGATCCCAAGAAGCTTCGGCTAGCAAAGATCTTCATGCGGCGGTTGACTGAAAAATACAAGTATAAAATCAATATTCATGTTGTTTGTGTGGTGATGAAGAACTACTTGAGGCATGTGAAGGAAAAGCAGCGTGGGTCATTTGCATTGTTTAAGTTTTTTTCGAGGCAGTTGAAGATCAGCTGTCGGGATGCGAAGGAGTATGACAAGGTTTATAATGAGTTGGTGGACGATTTGGTCGATATGAAACGGAACCAAGAGGGGTTGTGGAGCAGTTTGAACATGAGCAAGTATGACAAGGTGATTTGATGGAAAGAAGGTGTGGTGATAGAAGGACGAAGGTTGCATGTTTGTATTTTACAAGTTTAATAAAGTGCATATTTTAATGACACCGTAGTGAGTGGATATATCCTTGGTTTTTGTTTATAGATTGGCTGTTGGTGGGTATTATTTTGATGGTTACTTTTGCAATCCCTGGGGTTTTTAATACGGAATTTGATGTTGGATTTGGGCTTTGGTGGTGTGCTCTGGTTATTTTGAATTCAGTTGTGTATTGGGTTTTGATATAGATGCCAAGACTCTGCACCGTCATGTTTTACGATTTCACATGTTCTGATAATCAGTAAATGTGGATTCCTTCTCTTTGCTATACCTGGACGGAGGTCTTTAATGGTCACCAAATGTCTAGACGAAAGCACAATGCTTTGTAAGCCATATTTGAACTGACACTAGCCGGAAGTTTATCTTTACCTAGCCTTTTGGAAATTACATGGCGGTGCTGTCTTTTGTCGTAGACGTAAGGAATCAATCTTGTTGGAACCTAGAAAGGATAAAGCCTTGGGTAGATATTATTATATAGTTTGAGTAATGGAGTATTCTTGGATTTCGCAGCTACAAATTGCAGAAGTGTATAAATTGATGAAATGCACACTGTACTAGAGATTTTACTTCATGGCACCATTATGGCTGGTTCAAACTGTCAAAAAGGAAAGATCTAGTAAGTCCATTTTGTACAAAGAGAAAGGGTTTGCTTTTCAAGTATATTCAAGCGAATATATCTTGGCTGATACCAACACATGTTCTAGTTACTATATTACCTATGGTTAAACAGAAATTAGCTATGGAATTTAGCTTTTGAAATCAACTATGAAAATCAAAGAAGTGTAATACAATAAATAGGATACAAGTTGATAAGATGACTAAAATTCGCTTGATTATACTTGAAAATAAGACTCATTTTCTGTCGAAAAGCCTCATGGTCTCTCAGGTGAACAGTTTCGAGTAGCCGCATGGTAAAATGATCAGAGTTTTGATTAGACGTCGTGAATGATTCAATTATAAAATACCATATATTTTATTCATTTGGATGGGAATCTATGCAACTACAAAAGTCGACGTAAATCATGATAATACTCTATACTGTCAATGCCCAGCATAAACTTACCCTGCCATGTAGCAGGGCAACAAGAAGTGAAATGACCAAAAATATTTGCCGCTAGACAAGACATGTTTTGAATCAGAAGTAATTGATTTCAATCAAGGATCCAGAGAATATGTGCAATGACCGCATGAGCGGACCAACAAAAGTACTCACTCAAAAGTACTCACCACGAAGTGGCGTCTCACAATGAGGTACAATGACATAACACCTCAAAATGATACCACTTAAACAAGACAAGACCACTTGGACAATGATATTAACCAATACCTCAAGGCACCAATTAATAATGCCAGCCAATAAGGCAACATTAGGCAGTGCTAACCAATAATTAAACAATAATCACAACCAACCACACCAATGATAAGACTAACCAATAATACCAACCATACCTCAAACAATAACCTAAACCAATACCTAATAACACCATCAATGATATGAATCAATAATACCATCAATAATATGAATCAATGATATCATCAATAATACCATCAATAATATGAATCAATGATACCATCAATGATATCATCAACAACACAATCAATACCACAAAAATCACCCAGCTTTGCCATTTTTCAACGACATCATAATCATCACCGCATCCTCTTCGTCATCATCCTTCCGCTCATGCACGTCATCACTGTCATAATTCTGCTGCGCCCGAGGACTCATGAGCACAGTCACTTCGCTAAGCTTCTTCAAAGGCTCGTCTCGGCCAAACTGAGGTGCGGATGTGCTGGTGGGTGTCGTTGGGTTGCTGCCGCTGACACTAAAGTTGCGGTTCTGGCTGATCTTGTCCACAATGTCGTGGAACTCCTTTTCATCGACCTTCTGCTTCCAAAGCGCAGTGATCAACTCGAGCTTCTGCTGACTATCGAGGTTCTGCTTCTCAAGAATGCTCCTGTGCTCGGAGTCCGCGGTCCGCAACCCCAGGATCATGTCTGTGAGCGAGCTCTCGAGGAACTCAATGTACTTTTTCTTCTTTTCCCTCAGAAGATGTGCTGCTCTTCGGTTACGAAGGATCCGTTCGATGCGCCGCTGCTCCTTCTCCTCCTTTGTCCGGGCCCGTTTCCGTGGCGGAAGCGTGCTGCCGATCACCCCCGCGTCGTTTGCCACCTGTGCGTTGATTTCGAGGCCACTTGGACTTTTCAGCATGGTGTTTGATGGAAGGAAAATTCGATGGCCAGCGTGGCGAATGCTCCTGTGGACGCATGCAGGATGACGCATGCGATGCATGGGTCTAGAAGCGAGGCACCGCTAAATTCCAGGGCGCTCGTTCTTTGGTTGGCGATTGTGGTGGTTTGTGTGAGTGTGTGAGTGTGTAGTTGTGCTGCTTGATTTTTGCTCGTCTTTTGTGCGGATCTCGTTACTTGGTGTATTATGTCAGCAGTAGTACCCATGACGCAATGGTTAGAAGCATGCATCGTTGAAACTCTAGAATAATTGTTAGCAATAAACTAGAAGCTATAATGAACTAAAGTAACTGTAATGAACTAAAGTAACTGTAATGAACTTGAATAGCTCTAACATAGAATAGTCCTGGTTTGAATTAAGGCATTATGAATTCCTTTTCTATCTCTACGACTTGCCAAGTAGTCCAATGTTACTTACATTTCCATTTATAACGCACAATTCAGACGGAAACATTTCTGTACCGTCTAGCATAAATATAGCACCACTTCATTGACATTTCATTGAGTAAATTAACATTTCATGAGTAAATTAACATTTCATTGAGTAAATCAACATTTCATTGAGTAAATCATCAACACGCTTCATAGCAATGCCATTCCTACAGTTTAAACATATCATTATACATTACTCCTTGATAAACAACGCAGCAGCACCCATACCACTGCCAATACACATACTGGTAACACCAAGCTGCCCCGGCTTCAACTCATTGAGAATCGTAGCCACCTGTCTAGCTCCAGTGGCTCCCAATGGATGACCCAAGGCAATCGCGCCTCCCTTTGGATTAACCTTCTCGTATGGGATGCCAATGGTGTCAATGGAAAAGAGACACTGCGACGCAAACGCCTCGTTGATCTCGTACACATCGACGTCGTCCTTGGTGATGTTGACGTGGTTCAACAACTTTGGAATCGCATACGCTGGCCCGACACCCATAATCTCTGGAGGAACGCCCACGACCTGGGTCTCGACATACTTGCCGACAATCGGCAAACCCAATTGCTCGGCGACAGACCGCTTTGCCAACAACACGAGCCCTGCGCCGTCAGAAACCTGCGACGAGTTTCCTGCGTGAGCAGTACCGTCCTTCTTGAAAGAGGCACGCAACTTCGACAAGGACTCGTAGTTTGTGCCCTTTCTGACTCCTTCGTCCTGAGAAATGATCTTGTCGCCGACTGGGATCGGGAGGATCTCGTTGACAAACTCGCCGCCTTCAATTGCCTTTTCTGCCTTGGCATACGACTCGGCGGCAAACTCGTCCTGAATCTTCCGGGTGATGTTGTACTTCTCGGCGACGTTTTCGCTGGTGATGCCCATTGGAATCAAGCACTTCTCGGCCTCCGGTGACTCGTCGAGCAAGAAGTCCGAGATCTGAGGAGCCGCGGCCGGGCCAAACGCCGAGGTCATCGACTCGACGCCACCAGCCAACCCAATGTTGATCTGCCCGGTCTTGATCTCATTGGCAATGTGGTTCACGGCAATCAACCCCGACGAGCACTGGCGGTTGATTGCAAGGAACGGCGTGGTGTAAGGAATACCAGCCGCCAAGGCAGCAGCACGGTGCTCGTTTGCCCCCGCGCCACGGCTCAAGACGTTGCCAACGGCAAAGTCCTCGATCTTGTTGAAGTCGATGATGTTCTTCTTCTTGAACTCGCTGATCAAGAGATAGAGAATGTCCTCGGCCTTCAAGTCCTTGAAGCCGCCCTTTTTGCCCTTGGTGATTGGCGTCCGGTACGCCGCGACAATCACCACATCGTCCGGGTTCTTGTGGCGGAGCGCGTCCACCGAGGTACTGCGGCTGCCGCTGAGATGCGACGAGACTTGGTTCAATCGTTGTGACATGTTTGTAAAGAAGACAATGATGAAGCAAACAAGAGTGGACTCGCGCTTTTATATCTGCATTGGGGACATGTCTGTCACGGTGCATGTGCAACTGCACACCGGTCAGCGCTCGCAACTAATGGCCAGATGCGCGCAAAATGGCGCCCTGAGCCGGTCTCCAAAAGGGGATATCAAGCCGAACTAGGTTGGGTTGGCGATTTTAGGTGGTGTTTTCTTGGACTGTGGGCTTCGGCTTTAATCACCAGACTGGTGAATTGCAACTGGTGAATGCAACTGGTGAATGCAACTGGTGAATTGTAATTGGTGAACCGGCTTCAAGCCCCGACTTTGTAGGCGTGCGTTTACTCCACATTACGATAATGACAGTTGACACCGTCAATTGGCTCTCCACAGCTTTGGAAATACAGAATGTTTTCAGCTGAATTATACGGGTCGGAAGAGACGTGGGCCGGTGTGCTCAAGGTTATAGTTTGTGGCTGTGGTTGCCAAGAAATTAGCAAGCAATACTCCACATTTCAAATGGTAATTCTAGCATGGGAGAATATATGTAGAATATGTAGAATATAATCCAATATACATATCCAATATCAATATCCATATCCAATATCAATATCAATATCCAATATCAATATCAATATCAATATCAATATCAATATCAATATCAATATCCATATCAATATCAATATCAATATCAATATCAATATCAATATCCAATATCAATATCCATATCCAATATCAATATCCATATCCAATATCAATACCCATATCCAATATCAATACCCATATCCAATATCAATACCCATATCCAATTACACGTCATGGTAATTCAAGGGAAATACATCACCTTTGATTCGGTGACGTGCTTTAAATAAAAAGAATGACAAATATCCACAAAGTGCATCAATAGAAATTCATTACAATAATCACTTGACAATCCAACATACCGTTAATCCATCCATTCCACATGAATTGTCTGAATATATAAAAAAGTCACCAAATTTCCAATTCCAGTGCTTCACTCCAGTGGTTATAGCGTTATTATCCAACTGTCAACATTTCTCTTTTGATATTTACAACTCCGTCGGCACCTGCTTACCAATTGCCAACAAGTTACATCTTTCACCTCATACAAGACTCTTGGTTATGCAACGGTGCTCAATCTCTGATCTTTCCAAAGAGTGTTGGCAACTTACCAGCTATAGACTCATTCCAAGCAACAACTTTCCAACTAATCTTAATATTATATGATAAATTCAGGAGCCTCGCCTGGATACTGAGTTCTCGTTTCTGTCAAAATAATCTCCCATTTGCTCGTACTGGCTTGGACCAACACTTTGCATATTGATTTATGCGGTGGTACCATTGGTTGTGCAATTTGCAAGAGCTATGCAATGTTGGAAGCCACTATATAAAGTGAGCGAATCAAAAGAACGCTGGATAAAAATAAAGCAATTCAGAGTCACAAAACCTTGCCGGAGTTGACAGTATTCCATGTGAAGACGTGTCTCAGATAATACATGTACTCCGGCTTACAGAAATGAGTTTTCAACCGATGCCCGGGGTTTATTGATCTCCATACTTGATGCGTGAATTATCCAAGCCTGGTTGGGTTGGTGAGGGCAGGTTACTTTGGTACAATTACGTAACACGAGTTTATCTTGCAATTAGCCCAGACGAAATTAAACTGGCAAATGCTCTAGTATAGTTTAAGTTAGAGCAACATCATTTCGCTAGAGGCCAGCAGCCCATGGAGTGAATCAAAATGAAAATTCATGTGTACATACATAAAAATTCCCGCATCATCTACGCTTGAAATTGGCGTACAATGAGCTGAGAATGGTTAGAAGGCATGTATGAGAATGGTTAGAAGGCATGTATGAGAATGGTTATAGCCAATGTACCAGAAGGCTATAGTCAATGTATTACAAGGTCATAGCCAATATCAGAAGGCCATAGCCAATATATCAGAAGATCACATAAGCCAACGTCATTGGTAAACTAATCAACGGCACAGCCTGTGGTCTAGAACAGGAGTGCGTGAAACCAACTGCCTCGTATTAAACACTGAAGGATACTCCACATTTCATTGCATTTTCTACATTAGTACAGACACTCCTTCACCACTGAGGTTTGGTGAAATGGCCAATGTAATGATTTATATAATGTAATTATTCAATTGAACATTCAAAATCAAAATCAATAGATCATCAACATTCCATCAACATTTCATCAACATAGCTCCAACATATCACTCTTCCTTCATGTACTGCACAAATTTTCTCCCGTGACATTCCAGTTGACGCCTCGGAAAAATTTAGCACACTGCCCCACGATCTGCAAAACCCAACGGTGGCACCCCAGAAACCCTCATTTGCACACCTTAACCCTCTTGCAAACCACCACACACAACTAATCCGAGCAATCCCGATTAATCCCCAACTCAAAATAAAGCCTCCATTGACCCTGGTCCTACCTCGGGACTACGCCATCATCTGCACCCCGACGCGGGCTGTCATTGGCCCCTCAATACATCACGTGACTTCCGGGATTCCCGGGCTTGTAACCTGGAGGAGGGAAGCGGCCCTCCTGTGTGGAAGGCAAGGAACAGTAGAGGTGGGCTGGAAATGCACGTAGAAGCTACCCATGGTTTGAGGAGAAGTCACTGTGCAGTTTTTTTTTAGCAACGCCTTGGACTATTTTTTTTTTCTCGTGAAACTGTGGGTACCCGACCTTCTCCGTAGAACCGCAGATGAAATGCAAGTGGCGGCAGGCTGCTCCGAGGTGGAATAGAAGGAAGAGGGAGTCATGGGAGGAAAAAGGGCAGGGATATTTTTTTTTTTCATGAGAGGCAAGGAGAGATGTTCTGGAAGCAAGTTTGTGGGGGAATTTTGTGGGTAGAGGCACGGTAGTTGAGTGGAGAGTAGGTTGAGTAAATGGTGTTGCATGAGTACCCGGCCTACCCCAGGTTTCGGGTGCATGAGGCGTGTCCCCGGAGCTTTGGCAAAGTATATAAATAGCGGGAATTTCCAGAGCAAAAAGTATCATTGCACAGGATGTCGTTTAACGAACAAGAATTCAAGCAGAAGCTCGGGCTTAATGCCGATGCGATTGTCAGACACAACGCTGCGGTTCCTACGCTATATGAGGACGGGCTCAAGGAAAAAGGCACGATTATTTCGTCTTCAGGAGCGCTCACGGCGTATTCTGGCGAGAAGACCGGACGGTCGCCAAAGGACAAGCGGATTGTCGATGAGGAGACGTCGACACACAACATCTGGTGGGGACCAGTGAACCGTAAGGTGAACGAGCAGGTGTGGAGAATCAGCCGTGAGCGGGCCAAGGACTATCTCCGGACCCGGGAAAAGTTGTTTGTGGTTGATGCCTTTGCCGGGTGGGACCCAAAGTACCGGATCAAGGTGCGAATTGTGTGTGCACGGGCATACCATGCGTTGTTCATGCGGAACATGTTGATCCGGCCGACAGAGGAGGAGCTCCGGGAGTTTGGGGAGCCTGATTTCACGGTGTACAACGCCGGACAGTTCCCAGCGAACCGGTACACCGATGGTATGACGTCGTCGACGTCAGTTGAGATCAACTTCAAGGAAATGGAGATGGTGATTCTTGGCACCGAATACGCCGGCGAAATGAAAAAGGGCATCTTTACCGTGATGTTCTACCTCATGCCAATCAACCACAACGTCTTGACGTTGCATTCGTCGGCTAACCAGGCAATTGACACCGGTGACGTCACGCTTTTCTTTGGCCTCTCTGGAACCGGAAAGACCACGCTTTCCGCAGACCCACACCGGTTGTTGATTGGAGACGACGAGCACTGCTGGTCGGATCACGGAGTGTTCAACATTGAGGGTGGATGCTACGCCAAATGTGTTGGGCTCAGCCAGGAAAAGGAGCCGGACATTTTCAACTCTATCAAGTTCGGTTCGATCTTGGAAAACATCATCTACAACCCCGTGACCCGGGTCGTCGACTACAACGACACCTCCATCACGGAAAACACCCGGTGCGCGTACCCAATTGAGTACATCCACAACGCAAAGGTGCCCTGCTACGCTGACGAGCATCCGTCCAACATCGTGTTGCTCACCTGTGATGCTCGCGGAGTGCTTCCAGCAGTGTCCAAGTTGACCCCAGAGCAGGTCATGTACCACTTTATCTCAGGTTACACCTCCAAAATGGCTGGCACCGAGCAGGGGGTCACCGAGCCTCAGGCTACCTTTTCGTCATGTTTCGGCCAGCCTTTCTTGGCGTTGCACCCTATGAAGTACGCCTCGATGTTGGCTGACAAGATGAAGCACCACAAGACCAACGCCTGGTTGTTGAACACCGGCTGGATCGGCGAGTCCGTCAGCAATGGTGGTAGCAGATGTCCACTCAAGTACACCAGAGAGATCTTGGACAATATCCACAACGGCTCCTTGAGCAATGCCGAGTTTGAGACTTATCCGGTGTTTAACTTGCCAGTGCCAAAGGCCTGTGGCTCCGTGCCCCCAGAGATTTTGAACCCTCACAAGGCCAACGCTGATCAGAAGGCGTTTAATGGTAGAATCGAGGGCTTGGCCAAGTTGTTTACCGAGAATTTCGAAATCTACGCCGATGGGTGTACCAAGGAAGTCATTGCTGCTGGTCCTACTGTATAGCTTGCTAATACTATGATTATGTGAATGTTGTATTATGTAGAGTGTAAATGGTGAGGTAATTGAAGTTGAAATTGGCATGAAATTGAAGTTGAAATTGGCATGAAATTGATATTGAAATTGCCATTGAAATTGATATTGAAATTGTCAAAGTTTATATAAGTAGGGGTAATTAATGACTACTGAAGTTTTTAATCCCAAGCAACCAAATGAGGGTTGACAAAGGGTTTTCTTCAACAGCAATGCTGCCTCAGGATGTTCCTGAGTGAAAATATATCTGTCGAATCACCGTATTGCCGGAGACAATATATAGCTAAATACAAAAATAAATATTATTATTATAATTAATGACTATGAAGCACTAATATAAACTCTATATATTTTGTTGTTCCTTTAAGATTGAATGATTGAATCTAAACCAAAGGTCCTTAAAACGATCGATCTCCTCGGTAGTTTTCTACCTAGCCTTTTATAGTCGTTTCAGTGATCAGCGTATGCTGTACAGAGAGTATTTACTCTCTGTACAGACATAACGAATCCCTTGTATTTGATCTACCAGTGTACACAACTTATGTACTACTTTGTGATCAGCTAGTGATCAGCTGGTAATCACGACATGAAATTGCCATTGAAATTGACATTGAAGTTGGAAAATTATACAAGTCCTGTATAACATTTCCAAGTATGGCCATGTCAAACCTCGGCTGACGTGACAACTTTCAATTACCTTGCCGGGATTAAATCCCAAAACTATATACAGTGGATTATTGCATCCTTGTCTTGCTCGTAGATGGTAAAGTCTCTATCTTCTAGGACCATGCATGATGACGATGCGTTGCAAGGCACAGGACTGATTATTCTTCACCATATATTCTTCACCATATATTCTTCACCATATATTCTTCATCATACATTCTTCACCATGTATTCTTCACCATGTTTTGCTTTACTTCTCGATTCCATCTTGACTGACCCAAGCTGTCACAAAGGTACTGGCCTAGCCAACTTCATTTCCTCTGTAACTTCATTCTCCCTATAACTTCATTTCCTCTACAAATTCTTCATTCCTTTGGAACCACTATTTCTTCTAACCACTCCTTTCCAACACAATCTTCCACTACAAAGGTATTCGCCTAACAATTTCCCAACACGTATCCTAGTTGCTATATCTTCACTCAGGAACATAAAGCACCATTGCTGTTAAAGAAATCCCTGCTAGTCCTCATCCGGTTGTTTGGGGTTAAAAACTTCAATATGAGTGGTCGTATCTTTGATGCTTAGTACTTGTGTAAAAATCTCGGTCCCTTTGTTGCCTATTCCATGTGTGGATTCTAGTATTTCGTCAAACAATCAAACCAAGCTCGTTCATCAGAGGTGCCCAATACAATCCTTTGCTCATTTTCTCAATCACCCAGTGGTGCTGACAATGCTTTCAGATTCGCTCAGAAACATAAATTTCCCGAAAATTCCACTGTACACTACCATGGGCTGAACCATAGCACTAGGTTATACCTCGGCAAATCGCATACAGTAAAAATGTTCTACAAGCAGAGTAGCCAGTATCAGTACAGTTAAAAAATCTATAATCATGACATTTTGTCTATATGCCGTTCTATGTCTCTATAAGTATAGGCCTATTTCTGTCCAGCAGAATTAGACCCGTGTGTATCATGCCAACTGTCATCAACAAATTTAATATTTTCAAGTAGCGTCAATGGTCACTAGAGGACGTTTTGAGTGATAATCGGTGTTGTATCGGCGACGGAATCATCAGCTTGCTGTGATGCCTGGGGTCCGGCAATAGTGGTCAAACGAGTCACTGGTTTGGCAGTGACGATTGATATTGTATTATAACCATCTGATTCTGTGACAGAAGCACCATATGCCTGTGTAGAGGCGCTAGGAGCGTAAGCAGGATTGCTAGCAGCACTAGGAGCTGGGTAATAATCAGTAGCAGCTGGAGCACTAGGGGCTGAATCATAAGCAGTCGCAGCAGAAGCTCTAGAAGCAGAAGATCTAGAAGCTCTGAGACCAGATACAACCGCACTGGAATGAATAGCATAAGAACTAGTAACAGAAGCAACATAACCAGAGCTGCTAGGAGCAGGAGTAGAACTATAGCCATACGCAGTAGACGCAGAATCAGAGTCATATGCACTAGAATCATAAGTGCTAGAGCCATAAGCAGCGACATCAGACGAATAAGCAGAACTAGAACCGTAAGCAGAACTAGAACCGTAAGCAGAACTAGAACCGTAAGCAGAACTAGAACCGAAAGCACTAGAACCATAAGCAGAACCATAGGTAGAACCACTCGTACCAGATGGGGCAAGCGTCTGAGTAACTCTGCCATTTCCTCCAGTAGATTGAGAATTACCCAAGATCGACTTCAAGCCACTCAAGTACGAAGCTCCATTGGCAATATTCTTCGTACCTGTGACAGCATCCCAGACCATGAAACCACCAAAGTTGCCATGGCTCATGGCAGCCGAGGAAGCCTTTTTCACCACATTCAAGTCAACATATCCTGAGCCAGCAGCACTGCTGGATCCTGGAAGCCCAATGTATAATTTCATGTTCTTATTGGAGAAGGAGTTCACCGAAGAGGCCCAGGTATCCCAGTTGAATTCCTTGTCCAAACTACAAGGGTTGTTGTAGAACTGGATAAAGGCAATGTCGATTTCAGAACCAGTGAGCGCATCACCAAGGTATGCGTCTGGGTAAACGCATTGAGGAGCCGACGAGACCAAGAATTTAGAACCAAACTTGCTCTTGATGGCAGACACAAAGGCCCCGTACCCAGACTTTTCGCCAGATTCAATGTCCAAGTCGATCCCGTCAACTTGGGCGATTTTCCCCGAAGACGACTTGAGAATGGTTCCAGAAGGTCCAAACAAGCCGTAGAGCTTATCAACAGAACCACTTACGTCGGAGGTGGACATGCCGTAGTTACCATCTGCCCCACCCATTGAAACGAGCACCTTGACACCAATGGATTGGCACTTGATGATATCATCAGCCAATGAGGCACATCCATTACCTCCATCACCGCAACTCTGGGTGTTGGTTCCAAAGGTATAACTGATGCTGCTTCCATGGAACTGACTGATGAACGAAACAATGACAATATCAGTGCTGGTGGCTTGACAATAAGTCCCCAAGTCCTCTTCGCCAGAACCCTGGCCCCAGTATACTGCGACGTTGTGGCCGTTGTTGTTGTACAGAGCAGAGCAGAGCTGCAAGCTAGTAAAAAGCACAAGGAAACAAGCTTTCAAAAACAACATGCTATAATATGATGTTTTCTACAGAACAGGGTCTCAAATATATACGACATGATATTGGTGAGCTACCAAGGATCCAGACTAATATGCATACATGCTGCACCGACCGCAGGACAGCGTGATCACGTGTGTACTATAGTAGGGGTACATTTGTAACATGTAACGAGGTAAGCGAAACATAATGAGTCGCTTAGTCAATTGATTTGAATCAGCTGATGAATTTTTAATTACAATGTGTAGATTTCAATGATATGAGTTTTATTTGGCCTTGACTTGCCTTTACTTGGGCTGGCGTTTGTTCTTGACTTGGGCTGACTTTGTCCTTGACCTAGCTGACGTTTGTCCTTGACCTAGCTGACGTTTGTCCTTGACTCAGACAGACGTTTGACCATGACGTTTGTCAACCAATTTTTAAATCATCCTGATACATTTTATTCCACAGAGTATTCAATGGAAACTTCTCTTGCAGGAAAAATACACTCTGAAAAACAGTCGACACCGTTAGACTCACACATGTGCGCGCTTACATAATACTAAAATAAGCGACGTTGTAAGTCTACAATGCAGAGATTGGCACTGCAACAGCAAAGTTCAACTGTCAGATTTAAACGAGTCTAGGACCAAAGGTAAAATTCGAAACGAGTAATCTGAAATCACGCTAGTATACTTTGAGGAAGAAACGGGATACGTAACTTCTTGTACTTTTGGTTCCCAATTGCCAGTCATTTGGCAACTTTTGGTTGATACAAGTTCCAGGAAACCTTTTGATGGAACACAAGTCTCTGGAAACCATTGGTCGGTACATAAGTTCCAGGAAACCATTGGTTGGTACACAAGTTCCAGACTATATTAATTGGCCACAAGCCTCTATTACCAGCAGAGAGTAGTTAATTGTTGAGATTCAACATGTTCCAGAAGTGAGACATGCATACGGAAAGAGCCTGGGCTCATCATTCATGTTTTACAATTACGAATTACAAACAACCATAGGCAATTACCACAAGTCACTAAATAATTTTAACTGTTGCTAATTTAATTTCAAAACTACAATAGAACTTGATACATTCAATTGACTCGATCAACTTGTGATGGGCTACCTTACCAAGGAATAGCATAGTCCAATGTTCCAAGTACATTTGCATGGTCTTAGTTGCCATTTACAATGAAAGGTTATGAAGGTTATAAAGGTTATGAAGGTTATAAAGGTTATAAAGGTTATAAAGGTTATAAAGGTTATAAAGGCTATATGAATAGCAGTGACAACTACTGGTATAGTAATCACAGTTGTAAACACGTGACCATGTCATGGTTGTCAATAAAATCAACAACATCCCATTGCCAAACTACAAAAGTATACGTTGTATATTCTCAATTAGGCCAACAACATCTTTCCAGGGTCCTCAATCAACTCCTTCACAATCCGGAGGAAAGTCACTGCCTCTCTTCCGTCCAATATTCTGTGGTCATAAGTCAAGGCCAAGTACATCATAGGTCTGATGACAACCTGTCCATTAACAGCCACTGGTCTGTCCTTGACTCCGTGCAAACCCAAAACAGCGCATTGAGGCATGTTGATGATTGGGGTACCGTACAAGGAGCCAAAGACACCTCCGTTGGAAATGGTAAAGGTTCCACCGGACATGTCTTCCAAGGACAACTTGCCGTCTCTGGCCTTCTTACCCAAGGAAGAAATCTCGTTCTCAATGTCCAACACAGACAAGGACTCGGCGTTTCTCACCACTGGAGTCACCAATCCCTTTGGAGTAGCCACCGCGACAGAAATGTCGACATAGTCGCGGAAAAGCATGTCACCGCCGTCAATGGCAGCGTTGGCGGATGGAATCTCCTTCATGGCCAAGGTCACGGCCTTGGAGAAGAATCCCATGAACCCAAACTTGATGCCCTTGTTCTTGATGATCTCGTCCTTGTACTTCTTCCGCAAGTTGAGCACCGCGCTCATATCCACCTCGTTGAACGTGGTCAACGACGCAGCGGTGTTTTGCGACTCTTTTAACCGCTCTGCGATTCTCAATCTCATCCGGTTGAGCTTCACTGGGTGCTCGGCACGGCTGAAGCCAGTGAAGGTCGACGACTCCTTGGTCTCCTTTGGAGCTTCCTTTGGAGTTTCCTTTGGAGCTTGCTTCACCTCCTTTGGCGCCTGTTTCACCTCCTTGGCCTCTTCTTTTGGCGCTTCCTTTGGCGCTTCCTTTGGCGCCTCCTTTGGCTCCTCCTTTGGCGCCTCCTTCGAAGCCTTGGCGCCTTCTGGAGCAGCACCAGCCTCAATCTTCAACAAATCATCGCCAACCTTCACAGTGTCCTCGACATTGAACAACAACTCAGTGATGGTTCCAGAAACTGGCGCATTCACCTCCACATCGATCTTATCGGTCTCAATGGTGGCAACAGTCTCGTCCTGCTCCACATAGTCGCCAATAGCCTTGCTGAACTCCGTTAAAGTACCCTCAGTGATGGACTCTGCCATGTCAGGCACCTTCACCACGGTGGCATTGAATCTTTTTTGGAGGAAAAAAGCGCTTCTGCCAAGAACAGTGGCCTTGGAGGGAGTAAAATAGCGGACATTGGCACCTTTTGCTGCTGCCAAAACCGCCTTTCTGGAAATCAACCCACTTCGTGATAACATTAAAAACTTCTTAATCAAGTCCAGACCGCCAACTACAAAGTAGTGGCGTTACCCGCATCTGACTGGGCGCGCGGTGATTGGCCACTTTCCGCGGTCCCGGATCGGCGATTCCGGTGAATAGGAGCGGCCCGGAACTCCGTCCATTGGCCGGCCCGGAGTTCCTGAGCCTGGGCGGATATCCTCATTTCTCGGCAGCAATTTTGTTGGCCCTGTAAAACGCACCGAAGATCAAAAATGTGGAGAATGCAAGCGTCGCCGTTTTCTAATAAGAACTGTTTAGACTCCCAACAAGTTGGTTTGGGTGTTTCATTTGAGGAATGTGATTGAAGTGGTAATAGTGTGGTATTGTGGTGGTTAGTTTAATGATAGTACTCAAAATGGCAATACTCAATGGTTAGTAATATAGTAATACAGTAATACAGTAATATTCAATAATGCTCAATAATACTCAATAATACATCATCAGCATACCATTATTCATCTCTTACAGCTTTAAATTGACTCAATGTTTACCTAGTTGTTTCAATTATCATTGGAACATACACACAGACTAAACATATCGCCACACATTAATGCATTATTAAAGGAGAAAATCCAACTTTCTTTAATCTAGTAATATAAATCACTCAAATACCCATTGCTCATTAATTTACCTTATAAACCATGCAATCTGGATTCATTAACATCTCACCACCGGTTCTAGGCTACACCAGATTCTACAAGCCATACTACTAACCATTTGAGTCTGAATCTTGGCCTGAAACATCCAATTGACTTTGCTATTAACTAATCTTGTTTAGCATGGCTCAGTACATAATTATTTAGACTAGTTTCTATATTTTTGTACTAGCCATTGTGTACCGATACTACAATTTGAAAATATTGAAATTTTTAAAAAATATTATTGAAAATTTTAATTAGAAAATATTACTGAAATTTCCAATTAGAAAATCTTATTGAAATTTCCAATTAGTAAATATTATTGACATTTCCAATTAGAAAAGATCATTTCCATTCCAATTAGTAAATATTATTTACATTTCCAATTAGAAAAGATCATTTCCATTCCAATTAGCAAATACCATTTCCATTCCATTTTTCAATATCATTTCCATTCCATTTTTCAATATCATTTCCATTCAATTTGACAATATCATTTCCATCAGTCTACGCCGCTGAATAAAGCAAGAGAAATCCATGGGGATAAAACTTACCACTTAATCTGTAAAAAGGTTCAAGAGTGTTGATTGAGAAGGGTCATGGGTCTCACTAGGACTACCTACCCAGCTCTTTTGCTAAAAGAAGAAAATCCACTCATCCAGCAATGTGTAGAATCATACAAGTGAGTAAACTTCTTTTGCATCTGTAAATAGGCCTACTTGTGCTCTAATCATTAGGTCAATCCTCTTGACACACATCAGAATCATTATAAATGTCTTGGTCTTTTATTAAAACCCTCGAGCCCAAGCTTCACACACATCATAAACAGCTTCCAAGAAACCTGAGCGTTGAGCAAATTGATCCAAAATGTAGCTATGGTGACAAACATTTCCCATTTTTCTCCATCACCAAGTCTTGGTTGCTCTTCATTCCTTGAAATATATACTAGATATAGAGTCCCTCACTTTATACTTGATGTTACCAACTTCCACATTCAACTCCACAGCTTCCTCTTTATTCTCTTGACTCGCTTCCTCTTGCTTCTTTTTCTCCTTCTCCAGCTTCAACAACTGGCTCAATTGCTCAATATACAATACCGCATAGCTACTATCACTAAACCCCGTATCTACTCCAGCTATAGAAGTATGCAAATGGCTTACAATACCCAGACTTGACAACCCCGCATTGTTTTTCAAGATCCTAGATATACAGTTGGCACTGTTATTGTCCTTCAATTCCAAGCAGAGGAACACCATAGAGAAAAAATTATTCGGCATCAATGACATGGTCCCAAACTCAGCAGGAAACGCTTTGATGCCGCTCAACAGAATATCGTTTCTAAACTCATCCAACGCTTTGAGTGGCACAGTCTCATATGTTCTTTCTGAGCCAGTATATGAGATGTGAAGCGGCTCAACATGGCCGAAATTGTTCACATAGGTGTTTTTCAAGCCACGCAACTTCCCGACTTGAGAATTGAAGTGTGAAATATCTTTGCTACTAAAATTCAGTAGTTTGCGATTAATCTTGTCAAAATATTCCGGTTTCTGGTAGTTCCCGGCCTGTTGTAAATCCGTAAACCACGGCAAATTGTTCACCAACAGATCCAATTTCTCTGGGGTCAATTTGAAATCGTGTGACTTTATCCGTTGGCTGAGTCGGTCCAATTTGGCATCCAAAACCAGTTTCTGGGCATTGGTGATTTTGAACTCGCTATAAAAGTAACACGACAATCGAGAGGTCCTTCTTCTGTTCATTGAATAGAACTGATCGTGCTTGATCAATGTGGACGGATAGTCAAATATAAATCCAGGGGGTTCGGGAAGCGCTTGTGACGTCGCGATTTTTTGTTTTTTCACGGGATTTTCTTCCTCTTCTTCACTAGAGTATCCAGAGACTAATGACATGGAGAAAAACTGGTCTGCAAAAAGGGGGTGCGTTGCATTAGCCAAGGGGTTTATAACTAGATTCAGTTGAGAATATGGATATGGATATGAATTAGTGAATTGATGAATTGGATATAAATAAAAATCGGAAATGAATGTTGGTAAAAATTGAAAAATCTGGCAAGATTGGAATATCAGGTAATTATATTTTTCGCCTAGAATTTAAATGCATGTGGATCAGATTTTCATGCAGTACCTGTTTGACCTTAACTTTGGAGATGTTCATTCCATTCCTTGTCGTCAGATGGATTGTCATTCCCCACCGTCAGATGGATTGTCATTCCCCACCGTCAGATGGATTGTCATTCCCTGCTTACTCAATGGTAAAGTGCTTACAAATATACTCAAGCTAAAGAAATTGCCATTTCAGACGTATTTCATAATCGGTGGGATCAACTCCCCTATAGACATGTCAGACTCTCCAAACAATCCACAGTCGCCTGGAAGTTCAAGTGCGCCGTCTTCCAACGATTCGGATATTTCCTGGCGAGGCTTTTCGTGACTGTGAACTGGGGTAGGGAATCCCTTGGAAGTTGGATTTGCAAGGGTGTTGAGTCGTCTCAATTGTGTAGAGTGGCCAAGACCATTTGGCGATACTTGAGCAATGGCGATGTATTTTCCTAGACGTTTCATTTGGCAGAAGTGGAGGATTTGCTGGGTTTATATAGTAAATAAGTTTCCAAAAAGTAATGCACAAGGTGCATGGTTAAGGTGATCCTGAATAGTATCGGGACGTATATTAAAAGTTGGGCAATTTAAAAATTGGTTGGATTAACAGTAAATGGTTGGATTAACAGTAAATGGTGGGATTAACAGTAAATGGTTGGATTAACAGTAAATGGTGGGAATTTAATAGTGAAAATTGGTGGAATTCTACACTGAAAATTGGTGGAATTTAATACTGAAAATTGATGGAAATTGTACACTAAAGATTAATGGGATCATGTCTGGTTTGCATTGACATGGATTGTTGGTTTTTTTAATAGATTTACATGATTTTTTGTAATTACCAAATGAATAATTGTATTTTTAATGTTTCAAGTGAATAATAATCTTTCATGAATCATCCTTCATGAATCATCTTACGTGAATCACCTCCCAAATCATCTTCCGTGAATCACCTCTCAAATCATCTTCCATGCACCTTTAATTCACCATCTACATCCTACTCAACACTTAAATCACCATTTGACTATACACTCATCAATACTCCAAACTCTTTGGAATAGCCTCTTGCACATCAGCCTTTTGCGTCTCGGTATACAACTTCTTGCCCTCAGCAGAAGCCCACCAACTGCCATGTGGAAACTCATACTTTGCAATCGAGTCCTCGTGAAACTCAACCGAGTAACCTGGGTCGGTTGGCGTTTG
Organism: Saccharomycopsis phalli; assembly: GCA_020342235.1. NCBI lineage: Eukaryota > Fungi > Ascomycota > Saccharomycetes > Ascoideales > Saccharomycopsidaceae > Saccharomycopsis > Saccharomycopsis phalli. The sequence continues at coordinate 668,292 of CP073212.1, forward strand.
GTAGTACCCCTTTTTAATCACCGCAGGGTACTTGATGTGCTCGTGGAGATGGTCGACAAACTCGAGAATCGACTTTTCCCCAGAGATGCTCAAGTAGTTGAGTGTCGCCAAGTGCAGAGTATACTCTGGCAACCCCACGCCTCCAGAGTGAGGAACAACTTGCACACCAAACTTCTTGGCCATGAGCAAAATCGCCAATACCTCGCTGACTCCCCCGACTCGACAGGCGTCGATCTGGGCATAGTCAATGGCTCCGCACTGGAACATTTGCTTGAATATGATCCGGTTCTGCGACATTTCGCCAGTCGCTACTCCGATTCCCGTACCTTTTAATGCGTCTCTGACGGCCTTGTGGCCAAGCACGTCGTCTGGAGAAGTAGGCTCCTCAATGAACCACGGCTTGTACTTTTTGAGCTCCAACATCCAGTCGACTGCCTGAGGCACGCTCCACGCCTGATTGGCATCCACCATCAAGGTATTACCCTTGTCGTAGCCAAGCACTCGTCGTGCAAGCTCAAGCCGTCTCTTGTCCTGGGCAAGATCGCTTCCGACCTTAAACTTGAAGAACGTGTATCCCTCCTCCAAGGTCTGATGAAGAAGCCGCTCGGCCTTCTCGTCAGAGTACCCTAGCCACCCAGCTGTGGTGGTATAAGCCGGAACTGCGGCATTGTCTAACACGGTCTTGAGACGCTGCTCCTTGCCCGGCTGGGCGTTTTTCAAGATCTCAATTGCCTCCTCGGGGGTCAAGGCGTCGGTGATGTATCTGAAATCAATCAAATTGACCACCTCCTCTGGAGTGAAGTCGGCAATCATCTTCCACACTGGCTTGCCCAACTTCCGGGCCCACAAGTCAAACAAGCCGTTGACAACTGACCCCAAGGCCATCTGGGTGACTCCCCGCTCAGGCCCGAGCCATCTGAACTGCCTATCCGCAATCAAATGCCGGTAGGTCGCGCCAAAGTTGGCAAACACCTCGTCGAGCGTGCGTCCGACAAGCCGCTCACCAAACACGGAAATTGCCAGGCAAATAAGATCATTACCCTTGCCGTTGGTGAAGGTCATGCCGTAGCCAGTGAGCTTCGGGTCGCTGGTGTGGATAACGACGTATCCTGCCGAGTAGTCGCCGGTGTTCAATGCGTCACTGCCAGTTTTGTCGAGGGAGGTTGGAAACCGGATGTCGTGGGTGGTTATTTTGGTGATTGTGGTCATTTTCTGAAGCTCTCCTCGAGGAGCACTGGGCTTATATATCATTACCCCGGACTGGCGTAGGCTATTTGCTGCATGTACTAATGGCAGCGTACGGAACCTGGACAAGATCGTGGTGAGGGAATGGGCAATTTCACACTAAAGTCCGCCCAAGTGCCACGGAAATTTAACGAAAATGTCTGCGAGCCAGCGGCTAATTCGCTTTCACCACCCTGTTTCCAGGACAATTGCCCATGGGGTGTACCAAATCCCCGTAGGCACGTATCCGCAAGTGACGTTTTTCTGAATACAGTGGGTTGGCAGACTGGACCCTTGTTTCAGAGTCAGGGAATTGGTCTGTGATGTTGTCTGGAGGATTGCCAGTTGCATGTAATTGAGTTGAATCTACAATGGCCTAAAATGGAAATGCAAAATTAACTCCATGCGGAGGTGTATTGTCATTTGAATAGTGCCATGTGCATGAGTGTAACTGTCCAAAACCAGGTGAAAAACATGTGGCATGAGGATGGTAGAGGTGTATCTGGACTATTTAGAGGTGTATCTTAACTGTCAAAGATGTGTCTTAACTATCAGAGGTATATCATAACTGTGGAAGGTATATCTTGAATTTGCAAGGAATGTGGCTTTTCTAGAGGCCAGTTATCACAAGGTAATCTTCACTTGGCTCATCACTACCACAAACTATGTGAATATGATGTTAATTGAGTCAAGAAATGATCTGGATTAATCGGAATATAGAGGCTTCTGGCCGATGTTATTGCAGGTTTTGATGGTATACCATTGCCAACAATGACCTGGTGGAGGTGCATTAGATCCAGCCACCAAAGACTGATTTCGGAGCTAGAAGTTAGTATGGAAATGCAATACTTTGGCTAGATGATATTTTAGCTAGATGATATTTTAGCTAGATGATATTTTAGCTAGATGATATTTTAGCTAGATGATATTTTAGCTAGATGATATTTTAGCTAGATGATATTTTAGCTAAATGATATTTTAGCTAGATAATACTTTAACCAGACAACACTCTTAACTAGATGATATTTTAACTAGATAATACTTTAACTAGATAATACTTTAACCAGACAACACTCTTAACTAGACAACACTTATCCAGACCACTCTTAACCAGACAATACTCATAACCAACAATACACCACCTCAACCGCTACCAAATCACCACTACAATTTGACATTCCTTTATTTAGAATACTATTACTCAGCCAATGACTTTGCATCCTGACTCAATGCTTGGTATCGAAATCAATTCCCATGTTCTATTTCATTCCATTAATATGCCAATTGGCCAGCCTAGTATACTCCCAATTTCTAGCTAGTGACTCAATTCCACCACTCCCAATCCTCCCAGTATCTCAATTTCTCACACAATACCTGCTACCCATACTAGACAACTCTACACCCCCAATTCAGCACAGTAATATCCCTCGCCAAGCGGCAACTCACTCACCTTCAAATCATCATAAACCACCGCCTGCCCCGCAACATACTTTGCCATGACCTTCACAGCAACACCAATCTCCTCATTGAGCTTCACCACCAACGGAAGATGGATCACCAAGTTCTTCACCAACGACCGCACAATATCCACATCAAGGTTGCCACGCACCAACATGGCATAGTGCTTATACACCCCCAAGTTCTTGGACCAGTCTGGCAAGCGTTCCAGCTGCTCAATCTGCCCGGGAAATCGGCCCAAGAGCCGGAGAAGCTTGTCGAGCATTGCCCCGCCTCGGATAACCGAGATTGGTGCGACTTTGCTCACCATAACTGAATATGCCTTGCTCCAGTCTTGCGCCTTGAAAAGCGCATCGGCCTCGTTAACATAGTCTCCAAGATAGTGGTACCGCAATGCCACTGCCGACGCCATCAACGTTTCTGGAACCTTGAGTCTTTCGACAAGGAATCGGTACTTTTCCGGCACAATAAGCCCATCGATCCGGGTCTTGACAAGCCGCGAAACATGGCACAAGGCCACCGAGTCGTTTGCAACGTGCATGTGGACAAATAGCGCCTCTTCCCAAAGTCCACAACACGCCAATTGCTCGGCAAATTGCAACGTGAGAGTGTCACCAAGAGTCGACGAAAAACGTTGTCCAGAACGCACAAGAACCTCGCAAACGTACCAGGCAATCCGAACATCCACACCACGAGCCAATCGCATCAAACAGCCATCAATCAAAGCCCCACTGCTCTCACTACTCACCACTTGAACAAGTGCCAACTCAGGGCATAACGTCACGTGACAAGGCACCACGTGATATTGGAAGAAGGCAGCGACGATTTGTGGTAACGACGTCTGGTCACCAAAGCAAAGGAGCATGTATAGTACTGTTTGCCAATTGAGCCCGTCGACAACGTCTGTGCCAAGAAATTTCCCTGAAAGTAGCCTGTAGATTTTAAGAATCGGCGACGGCACGTGACCTTCCCAGGCGGCGATCTGCCGTTGGGCGCCAAATTTGACATTGGCGTCGTTTGAGCCAAGAAGTGATATGAGAATCGCTAGGTGGTGGTTATTGGAGCGTTTTGCTGCGTCGCTAGCCGCACTAATCTGATTTGTCGCCGCAAGAGCAAACACCTCATCCAAGGGCTCGTAACCCGGGGGTGCGGTCACGTGAGGCATTAACCATGACTGGAGAAGTTGGTTTCTTGCGAGTTGGATCAAGTGGGTTTTGTAGACTCCTTCGTTGACGGACGCAATCTCGGAGTATTCTGGCGATTCGAGTATTGTATTGTCGTCAAACAAGATCGATGCCAACTGCCAGAGCAGTTGTTCGCACGTACCTTGGAACTCGTGCGCAAGCAATTCAAAGCGGAAATCAGGGTTTGGCTGGGCAAACGGGATGCCATTGGGCCGCGACAGTACCTGGGATCGGCCAATGTGGCTTCGGAACACTGCCTTGATTCGAGGCAAGTTGTCTTTTGTCATGCCAAACAACGTGTCCACATGTCCTTTGGTAAGCGACAGCAGGTTCACACGGTTGGTAAGCAACAACTGGCCCAGCACACGGTCCCATTTTCCCGCAAACCCCTGCTCGGCACGTCGTTCTGCACGGGCACTTTCCTCACGAGCAATTGTCGCATTGAGGTCGCCGAAAATTTCCTCGTCCAACGACACGGGCTTCACAGACTCAGCATAGGGGTATTTGGGGATCCGCAGCGACACCTGGGCCTGGATTTGCGGGTTAAACACCGACGACATACGGTCGGCAGCATCAAACGCAGCTTCCCACGAGACATCTGGCTCGTCCAGGATCGCCGAATGGGCCTCGAGGATCTGGAAATCGCGCTCGGTGACGTTTTCAGGCTCGCAGGCCTTTTCAATGAGGCCTGGCTGGTCAATGTCGTCAATCAGATCGAGGTACATGCTCTCTGAGACGTCACTAGTTTTGGAGGAGTCGGATGCGGGAATGAGGGCCTGGATGTTTTCCTCTGGTTCTAGATCAAATTCCTGGGCGTTGGATGGTTGTTCCTTTTCCACGGTGAACAATTGGTCCTTTTCCACGGTGAACGATTGGTCCTTGTCGACAATCAACAATTGGTCATTTTCATCGTCGTCAACCATCGAGTCTTGATCAATATCCACAAAGTTCCATCCTCCAGGGATTCCCCATTGGGATTTCACAACCTTGTCGTTCCGCTGTGATTTCGGTTCACTCAGAGTGTCTTTTGCTTTTCGTTTTTCTCTGCTCTTGGCCCCCTCTTTTCTCTGTTTCTCTTGAGCCACTTTATTCTCTCGAGCCACTTTATTCTCTTGAGCCACTGTATTCTCTTGAGCCACTGTATTCTCTTGAGCCACTGTATTCTCTCGCTTCTCTTTTTCTTGTTTAATCACGCTATTCTCTTGCTTCTCTTTCACTTGCTTCTCGTCACCCTTTTTCACATCATTCCCATCCATATTAACATCCTCTTCCTCACTCTCCTCATCAAGCAATCCCCAAATACTAAAATGCGTCACCTTGAAACTCCAAATCCCGCCATCGGCAATGTACGACACAAACTCCGTGTCCTTTTGCCGCTTCAACAATCCCATATACTTGCTAATCACATCCACCGCCAATCCGTCGCTGTTCTCTTGTCCTTTTGGATACATCCCTTCCAAAGTGATTATCGCATCCACATTCACTCCTTGACCAACTGGCGGCTTCTGCGACTCATCAGGATACACCAGGACAATCGCCCGACGGAATGAAATCATTTCCTCGTTCAAAAGACTGTTGCTGAGATTCAATTTCACCGACTGCTGCCCATTGACCCGGCTAAATGGAACAAGGTCCACAGCCTCCAAAAACGCAATCTGCCCATATCCTTTCCGCCCAACAATAAAGTCCCGCACGCTACTCAACTCAGACACCGAGTACTCACTCAATTTATCAATCGATGGCGAACACCAGTACCCTTCTGTAGTCACGTGATCAGGACTCCACTGCTCAATTGTCGGCACCTCAAATACAGACGGCTCGAGTTTCCGTTTCGGGCCGTCGCTCACCACTCCAGGTTCTTCCTTCTTGTGCACCTGGATAATACCCTTTTCCAATCGGCGCCGCTTTGCCGCAGAAACAACCGGGTCAATCACCAACTGCTTGATCTCGTTCCCGTCACGTGACTCGGGCATGAGCGACTGCGACGTCTCGGAAAAAAACAGGGTAAACTGGAAGTTGTTCTGATACCCTTCAAGAGCAAACGACGAGCTCGAGTACTGTGTGCTGAGTGCGGCTGAGAATTCGGTTTCCTTTGGGTTTTCTGGCGTCAATTTCATTTGCAAACTGTCGCTTGCCAGCGAAAACAACCCGCGGCCTTTTGTCCCAAGAGTCTGCCTCCAGGACGATCTCCTGCTGATGGCCGAGTTGCGAATAGCATTGAGGATATTGCTCAGGTACTTGTGGTCCTTTGCCGCGTCAATGTGAACAATGCTGGACTTTTTTCGGAGCAGTCGCTTGGCTTTGGGAGAGTTTGTTTCCGCAAGAAGAGGCTCGGTGCTCGTGATGGAATTCGGCATCTCTTTCACGGTTTCAAAACTGAGATTGATGCCAAATGGCGAGTCGTCCAAAGTGGCGGCCTTTCCCGTATCGGTGAGGTTGCTATTTTTTTGGAAAAACAGCCCGGTGTTTCCGGCAAAGAGCTTGCTCTTTTCTGCTGCGCCGTCAAGCTTGTTTCCAAATAGAGAAAACCCGCTTGCTCCCAGGTTCGCTCCAGAATTTCCGCTGAACATGTTGTTGATTGACACTGAAAAACAATGAAAACCGGGGCAATGGTATGGGTAGGGTAAGCAAAAAGGGAGAGATGACCGGGTAAGTATAATATATCCATATGGTATGTATGGCCGGGTAAGTGTCACCATTTACACTATTACCCGGCCAACTAATCTGTCAACATGGGAGGGGCAAGTGCATAACTAATCTACATCATGATCAAGAACATAAATGCTCTAGGGTTCCAACAGTTGCTCAAGGCCGAGGGAAAGCGGGTTTTGCCGGTAGACGCCACGTGGTTTCTCCCCAATGCCGGCAAGATCGGGTTGCTGGTTTTCCAGAAGCTGCGGATCCCCAACTCGATTTTCCTTGACATTGACAAGGTCAAGGACGCCAATTCCAAATATCCGCACATGTTACCGAGCAGAACAGAGTTTGCAGCCCATATGAGCCTGTTGGGCATTTCCAACGACCACTGGCTTGTGTTTTACGACCAGATTGGCAACTTTTCCGCCCCACGTGCTGCCTGGATGTTGGACATTTTCCGTCACGAAAAGGTGTTTCTCCTCGACAATTTTGTAAAATACGTCGCTGAGGACGGCAGAATCGACTCTCTGCCTGTTGATTACGCCCTGTACTTACCTCAGTCCCACTATACACTTCCCAAGGACGCTCCTTCTGACCAGGTTGTGTCGTTTGACGACTTTTACAAAATCGTCCGCGACCCGCTGGAAGCGCAAAAGTATCACATTCTCGACGCCCGTCCTGCTGGTAGGTTTTCTGGAAGAGATCCGGAGCCTCGTGCGGGACTTTCTTCCGGACACGCACCACATGCAGTTAGTACACCAGCCAGCGATGTCATTGACGCCGACAAGGCTTTTTTGGCGCCAGAGCGATTGAGAGAATACTTTGGTTCGCGGAATGTTGATGATTCGAAGCCGTTTCTTGTCATGTGCGGTACCGGAGTCACTGCTTGTATTGTGAAGTCGGCTTTGGAGCAGAGTGGTCTTGGGACCAGGGGAATAAAGGTGTATGATGGGTCGTGGACGGAGTATGCACAACGGGCGAGGGAGCTGGATATTATAAGGGATTGTGTGGAGTGATTGGTAGTGGGAGGTTAAATAGGTGAATTAGAATGAATAGTGTAATGGATGATTAGAATGAATAGTGTAATGGATGATTAGAATGAATAGTGTAATGGATGATTAGAATGAATAGTGTAATGGATGATTAGAATCAATAATGATTGGATGATTAGAATGAATAGTGTAATGGATGATTAGAATCAATAATGATTGGATGATTAGAATGAATAATGATTGGATGATTAGAATCAATAATGATTGGATGATTAGAATCAATAATGATTGGATGATTAGAATCAATAGTGTAATTTGATGGTTAGAATCAATAGTGTAATTGGATGGTTAGAATCAATAGCGGTGTAGGCTGATTGGAGGTACGGCTAATTGGATGAATGACTAAACCGTAGATATGCCAATTAGATAGACATAGACTGATTAATAGGTAAATTGGAATGAGTAGATAGGTAGCTGATCAAATAGATGTAGTGGACTGAATTGTGGTATAGCTGATTAGATAACTTTGAATAATTAGATGTGTATATTGGACTGATTTAGTGACTTAAACTGACTAGAAACATACAACTGGTGAAATAGATATTGCAATAAAATGAGACTTTACTATTCAATTCCACTCCAATCGACCCAAATCTGTCAAAGGCAACGATCTAACCAAGCCCATTTCCTTTTACAGAGAACGAGTCTCCTTTCCCAAATATAGCCATACTTTGAATTGCCAAGCAAATATTTCATCAATTTTACCAACGTGTATCCTGGTTCTAGATTACATGTATAAACTGATAACAATCGTTTGGAGGGATGCCGTGTTAGTACTCTGGAGAGTGGCTCAAGTCACCTACAACCTAGGAAAAGCCCACTGTCCCTCCAATGCCCATTACTTTACCTATTCATAAGCACCAGTTGAATTTTCCTCTCTGCTACAGAGTTTTCTTTCAACTACATAGCCGACATTGGTCTTTGACGGCAAAGTATCAATCTCCCCTGGGGGTCTAGTATAGCTATAAATGATAATTATTATTATGATAAGATATGCGTACTAGGCTGATTAACGGTATGGCTGATTAGTTGTACAAACTAATCACCATGAATTTCCACGTCTCACAATTTCCACGTCTCACAATTTCCAGTACCATGATTATCCCATTAATCAATACTAAACCCAAATTCTAGCGCACCGTCAATTGTACCTTTTTAAAAATTTAATCATGTCGTAATCAACTTAGACGTATAGCCAAATACAACAAATTGAAATTCCCAAGCCAATGGCCAATTGATTGTAAATACATTATTTATATACAAACAACGCAGCAGATTGACAGGCGACTTTATGCTATTTACTGGTGATTTATATTGATATCACCGTCACCAGTCAATTTGCAGTTAGGCTGCGAGCTAGATTTGAAAATGATCTTAGTAAAGGCAATGGCGTTTTAAATTGTTGTATTTAGCAAAGTTGTGTATATTCTTGGATTTGTGGGAATTCCATGGATAGTTTAGGAAGTTTTCAGTCTAGGCATTTATTATGTTGAGTATATATACAGTCCATATTACATTGTACTATTATACCATATTTTCTTATATTTCCTCTTCTTTTCTCTACCTTATTTTTTCTCTACCTTCTTTTCTCCCTTCTCCCTTCTCCCTTCTCCCTTCTCCCTTCTCCCTCTCCCTCTCCCTCTCCCTCTCCCTCTCTCTCCCTCTCCCTCTCCCTCTCCCTCTCCCTCTCCCTCTCCCTCCCTCCCTACAGCTTCTTGGCCAACTTCAACACATTCTTGGCCGACTTCAGAATAGAAGGACAATAATGATTCACCAACAACGCATTTTCCCAAATCGTCGCCGCCTCCGGATTACTGCGATTCGGATGGTCGGCATCCATCACAAACCGGCCGTTTTCCACTCGGTCATCCACGTCAAATAGCCCCTTAATCTCCGGAGCCTTGTCGAGAAACTTCCGCATGAAATTCACAAGCGTAAGCGTCGGCTTTTCCGTGGTGTTGAGCATGAGCATGTACAATCGCTTGGTAAAAGCCAAGTTGCGGGCCCGGACTGTGCCCTTGGACTTGAGGAAAATTGTCTCCAAAGTACGCACAAGAAGCTTCATGGACTTGGTGATCTCGTCATCGGACGAAATGTCCAACATGATCGAGTACAATACATCAATGAACTTACTCATGTCCACTGCGACCTTGTACGACGATACGAGTGTGAACGAGGTAATGATGCAAAAGAGAATCTGCTTCACCCGATGGTCGGTCAACTGTGGCTCGTCCGAAATGTCGGCCATCAACTCCTTCAATACCGCAAGAAAGTCGCCAATCAACTCAACATTCGCCATGAAGCCGTACTTTGCCAATCCCTCAAGCACTGTCGCCATCAAATGGTCGTTGCGCGTCTTCAAAATGTGCAAATAGTTTGCCAACACAATCTTGAGTATCTCCGCTTGGTTCTGGTCCCGCTCCTTTTGCGAAACCTGGAGCTCTGCCACCCGCATCTCCTCTTCAATGACTTTCCGCTCTTTGATCGCCTTCCGTTCCTTCTTTGACCGGTGAACCCGGTCTTTTTTCTTGATCTTCACGGTCTCCGGCTTCTCGCCTTGCGGATCATAGTCCTCCAAGATACTCAACGAAAGATACAAGCCCACCACGTCCTTATTCACCATGTACTTCCGCTGCTTCAACACACGTGACACACTCCGGCACACGTCCAACGACACTTTTCCGTACGTTGTATCCTGCTCAAGAACCTCTCCAAGAATCCCCACCGTCGTCTGGAAAAGTTCCACCTGCGCCTGGTTCTCAGGATTCCGTGGGATTGCACCTTTGTACTTGCAAACAAACCGCACTGCAACTCCCAACAAGTCCTCCACAAAATTAAAATGCCCAGCAAACTTGATGAGCTGCCCAACGGCTGTGATCGAAGCCCGTGCCATTACTCCATCGCTCTTGGAGTACTTTACCAAAATGTTCACGTACGCCTTGTAGTTGGCAAGCAATCCCTGTTCAAATGCTCGTAATCGGGAAATGTCCTTGGTGACCTTTTCCTTCTTCTCTATCTCGGTCAATGGCCGGATCCGGTACCCAGGAATGATGCTTTTCAACACATGCACAATCGCCAATAACGAGTATCGGGCTGTGACTAGATTCTTGCTCTCTGACATCTTGCGCAATCGAGAGAGCGACAGCATGTTTTCCTCTGGCTGCTCGATGATTTTCTCCACCATCTCGGCAATGTCTTCTTGCAATTTGACGAGTTTCTGTGACTCGGTGAGGTTTTCTGGAGAAGCGTACACTTCGTCTTCCAGCTCTTCTACCTCTTGCTCCGGCTCTTTTTCGGGTTCCACCTCTGGCTCTTCCTCAGACTCTTCCTCGTCGCTTTTCTCTTCAATGATTCTCCTCTGCAATCTACCTTCTTGGGTTTTGATGGGTAAACCTTCCAGAACTTTTTTATGTGTCAAGCTTCTAGGCCGATTTTCATAATCCTGTTCTTGATTTTCCCAGTCAGATTCGTCTTCGTCTTCTTCTTCTTCTTCTTCTTCTTCTTCTTCTTCCTCCTCTTCTTCTTCTTCTTCCTCCTCTTCCTCTTCCTCTTCTTCATTTACAGCCTCTTCTTCCTCTCCCTCTCCCTCTTCCAAAACATTTGAAAAACCCCCAGATAAAAGCTTATCCTCCTCCAATCTCTGCTTCTTTATCTTCAAAGCTCCCTTACTCTCACTCTTTCGCTTCCCCATTGTCAATTGAGTGTTGTAAAAATGTTTTTCCGCTCATCTCGAGTCACGTGGAAATTTTCACGCCGGGTGACGGCCGGGTAGAATGAAACATGTACAGTCCAAACCCGCGTCAAATCCATCACCCATTTAATGAACGATATCGATACAAAAGCCGAACAGTTGTTCAGGTCCATGACCTTGCCCCAGATCAGGGAGATCAACGACGGCTTGAAAGTACAGGTCAATGATAAAACCACCCAGCTACGCACGCTTGTCGCGAACAAGTACCGGTCGCTTTTATCAACAGCCGATAATATAATCGCAATGAATGAAATCAGCCAGGAACAGGACCGAGAATTATCGTACTTGTGTGACTTGAATGACGGCCAGGAAACAATTTCTCGCAAACTTACAGTCAATTACCGAAAATTCAACGACTTTGTATCCACTGAAAAGACCGATCGGGCAGTCACCACCCGTATCATGCTTATCGTGCTCCAACTGTCTGTCGAGAACCTAAATCGTGAGAACCTAGACCCAGAAATCATCAATGTCGCCAAACAAATTGTCGTCTTGAAACTAGCCTGCTCTGGTATGTCACGTGCCATACAGGTGCGGCATGGTCAGGTGACTGAAGAGTACTGCAAGTATCTCAGACGGCATATCGTGAGGAGCAATTTGCAGGGTGGCTATTATTTGAGCTTGAAGCAATTCTGCCAGATTATAGCCGGGTTGGTTATTGCTCAGAATCGCGATTTGGAACATGTCTTGTGCGAAGTCTTGGAACTTCGAGCGGCAGTAGCGCGAAAGTTGATGGCCAATCGCAAATTTCTCGAGCCTAGAAACCTTGAAATTGCAATGAACTATATTCTACTCAGTTTTCAGTACTCGAGAGCTGCTTCTTCGAGCGTTGCGTCTCTTTTGTTGCGCAGTTGTGACTTTGGCACGACTTTCCAGAACCAGTTTCGCGAGAAGTTTTACCTTATTCAGGATAGAATCGATATCCTAACAAAGGCATTTGGTCTTTGTTCTTCCAAGTCAGCTGAGATGCGTAAAAGTGCCGTTGGCGGCCGGCTAGCTGAGATTGTTGGCCTGTTCCAAACAACACTTTGCCGTGACTTTGTGGCGAATTTCAAGGACAGAATTGCCCAATTGCCATTGGAAGCTCTGTGTGATGTTCTTGTGACATTGTTAGCGCAACTAGTCGGTGGATTTAAGCGGTTTCACAATCTTGGCCTTTTGACAACAGAACACGGTGACGTGGTGAAACTAGTGGTGGAGACATGGCGTGAGAGGGTAAGCGACATTTTGTCAAAGCAAGTTGGCCTGTTGGATCAACTTTTGAAACTGGCTGATTTTAAGAAATCAGGTAACGACTTGTGGCAGTTGAGCAACAACGACAAGCAGTTGGAAAATGCCAACGAGTATTTGGTGAAGATCAGCAGCATTTCCAGCACGGAATTAGATCTTCTGACGGGTGCTAATGGACTCAAAGCTGTAGTTCTGCAGTTGATTGAGTATTTTGCAAAGTTGAAGCGAGTTGTAGTGGTGTTTAAGCAGAATAATTTTCTGGACTTTGCCAGCAACGAGGTTTCATATTTTGAGTTGGAAGATGATGACGAGTACGACATCTATTCTGAATCCTTGGAAGTGTTTACTGAAGCCTACCAGGAATATTTGGGAGACGTCTGGCGAGATATATGGAGAGACCATTTCGATGTACAGCTCGTTGGTGTTTTTAAGGGCTTTTTATCGGAGTTGTCCCGTCTTGAATTGTCTGAATTCAAATCTAATTGTGGGTTGTTGCGGCTCTTGATTCTTTTTGAAAAGTCCATTTCTACCAAGAATTTTCACCAGATATTGGGGACAAATGTTGCTGAAGTTCGGGAAATAATTGGCGGGTTGTTGGATGAAACATTCAACCGGGTTTCGGGCGAATTGAAGCAGGGATTATACAATAACTTGGAGTCGATGGTGTTTCTGCGGTTTGTCAACGAAGACGGAAGTTGGAATAGCAAGGTTCCAGTAGAAGTGTCCATCTGGGAAAACGGTTTGCCGCAAACTGGTTCTGTGCAATTGTCGCTTTTACTTTCGAGTTTTTGCCAGCAGTTGGGAGGAAGTAATTTGGATGTATTTAGACATGTGAGGTTCCAAACCTGTCGGGTGGAGATTATACGTGGGTTGGTGGAGAGATATAATGTGGGGTTGAATAGAGTTGGTGATGTGATGGAGAAAGGGAATGAAAAAGGGAATGAAAAAGGGAATGAAAAAGGGAATGAGAAAAAGATTGACAAAGGGAATGGAAAAAGAAATGGCAAGAAAAATGGCAAGAAAGCTGAGAAAAAGCATGGCAAGAATGAAAAAAAGAATGGAAAAAGTCTAGAAGACAAGGCCAATGACAAGGCCAATGACAAGGCCGAAGACAAGACCAATGATAAGGCTGAAGACAAGGAGAATGAAAAGGAGAATGAAAAGGAGAATGAAAAAGTGAGTGAAAAGGAGAATGAGGAGAATGAAAAGGAGAATGAAAAGGTAGAGGAAAATATAAAAGATAAAATAAAAGACAATGGAAATACATTGGAAAAGAACAAATTAATCATACAAGAAAACAGGGAGGTATTTGAACAGAAATTACTACTTTGCTATGGCGACTTGCAATATTTGCAGCAGTTTCACCCAACAGAAAATCAAATTGGCACCTGTTTGGATAAATTAAATGGAAAGTCTTTGGTGAGTGAGATTGACGGTAACTTTATCCACCAAGGCGTAATTGAATATTACAATCTGAATAGATTGATGTTCTTGCCGTTGGCTAAATAAAAGACACCAATGCTTGATTAGACGTTGCCAGGAATCTTTCCAAGGTTTGACAAGACCTCGGAATGGAGTTAATGTAGAATGATTGGTCCAAATGAATAGAACGATTGGTCCAAATGAATAAAATAATTGGTCCAAATGAATATAATGATAGGCCCAAATGGTAAGTAGTACATTAATAATCATATGCACGGTTTTCTACAGTGGTTGAATCTTGCAGTTCCGTTAAAGTGCGGTTATAGATGCTCTTGTACCATTTTAAATAGACCAAGTGGTACAAGTTTCATTTATTTCTAGACAATACATGGCAACTGCCATTCCAAACAACAGAAGTATATTCTACTTCCAAACTACAGAATATTCTACTCCCAACAGAATATTCTACTCCAAATAATCCAACAATGCAGACACTTTGAAAGGAACTAGCATTTATTGGGACGACAATCATCGCAAATCACCATGCTACTGGACAAAAAACCATCATCTGACTGGACGTCCAGTTAACTGGCGTACCTCACTTTGCATTGTAAGAGAAATGGAACAAACGGCAAAAATACGGCAACCAACTCTCCATTTTGGCTACTAAATGAGCACATGTACACTATATTTAAACTGACGAGAAATATTGGCCAAAAAAACTACTGAAAATTTGGCTTGAATAGCATGGACTCATTTTACTAATGACACTTTGCTAGGGCCATGCATGGGTGCCTGACACGTGACCAGAACTTGGGAAAGGAGAGACTATTGGCAAATGAATAAATAAATTGCAAAAAGTTGATGATAAATGTAAAAAATATTTGTAGAGACCTGGGGTTGAGGACCGGCTTGTGCATTGTTTGGTTCCCGCGTCAACATCCGTACACCATAGTGCAGGATAATTAGTGAAATTAACTCGTGTTCAGAATAATACTTTTTGTACAAAATGGTGAGTAGAAACGGGAGAAAGCGGGAGGAGTACTAACGCCAAAGGCTGACAAATTATCAGAGGACCAAATCAGCGAGTTCAAGGAGGCGTTTTCGTTATTTGACAAGAACAATGACGGGAAGATCACCACCAAGGAATTGGGTACGGTGATGAGATCGCTTGGCCAGAATCCTAGTGAGTCTGAATTGAATGATATGATCAATGAGGTGGACATCAACTCTGACGGGTCGATTGACTTTCCTGAGTTTTTGACCATGATGGCTCGGAAATTGAAGGACAATGACTCTGAGTTGGAGATCATTGAGGCATTTAAGGTGTTTGACCGTAATGGCGATGGAAAGATTTCTGCGGCGGAGTTGCGACACGTATTGACGTCTATTGGGGAGAAGTTGAGTGACGCGGAAATTGACCAGATGATTAAGGAGGCTGACTCGAACAACGATGGGGAGATTGACATTAATGAGTTTGCCCAGTTGTTGAGACCAAGCAATTAGAGATGTAGCTAGGGTAGGTCAATAACTATGATTTAGTATTTTGTACAATCAATTGGTGGGGTGATGTATTGATGGGGTGGGTATTGAGCATTGAGTATTGATGAGTATTATGTATCGAGTATCGAGTATTGACGGAGTATTAGTATTGATGGGTATTGATTTATTGGCGTACTGATTTATTAAAGTATTGATGGAGTATTGATCTATTAGTCATTGAGTCTTGATCATTTGTCTGGATCATTGATATTTCATTGATATTTTGACGGACTTCGAATTTACGGAGCCACTTTAATTTGGTACCGGTGGTTGAATGGCAAAAGTATCAGTGGGTAATAATGTTGTGTAGATCACAGGGCATGATTACAACCGTAATACATGTATAATAACATATAAAAATCATCTCCTGGACCTCCTGTCCCTTAAATACTAATTATTGGTTGCTTATTTTCTTTCCCCCTATCATTCATCCTGGTACCCTGCATCCTGATTATTTGTAATGGTTGCTTGCTGAACAACCAGAATTATTCGGCACATATGTTGTAGTATGTATGTCACATTTCATTGATATTTCAGATGCTTCTATATCAACTCCAACTCCTACCACTTGTCATTTAACTAAATCATGTCCATCTTACCAACTTGAAATTTTCACTGGTTATTGCAGATGCTATATCATTAGTTGGCATCTCTATACTCTAATTAAACCTCCATTTGAGCTCTACATGTAGAAACCAACTACACCAGCCAAGGCCACTGAATATTAAAATGACCGTTGTAGGCATCTTCTGATACAATGCGTCACCCTAGTTTATGACTGAATGCCATTTGCACATTGGTCTTAATCAGCATAACCAAATCAAATTGTCCATGACAATTCACCATTGAGCGATTATACCCAATATTGCATGCTGCATGTATATTTCGTACCAGCATCTTAGTCAGCAATGCAACTTGCAGGGTATCGCATTTAGAGGAAAGCCTATACATAATGGTAGCAGGAAACGATTGGTTTACAATTTTTCCGTCTGTTTATTATTATATCTCTACAAAATCCTTGTCCAAATCAAGCTCACTGGCTTGATCCAAAGACTTTGTGCCTTGAACATCAATTACAAACAAACTTTTGTTTTTTTCATTCGTCTCTTTTCCCTCCTCCTCTTTTCCCTCCTCCTCTTTTCCCTCCTCCTCTTTCACCTCCCCATCTTCTTCTTCCTCCTCTTTCACCTCCCCATCTTCTTCTTCCTCCTCCTCCTCATCCTCCTCCTCATCATCACTACTCTCACTACTAAAATCCAACTGGACCTTCTCCTCCCCTTCCTCCACCTTACTCTTGTGACTCAATTTACAGTTCATGCCCCGAGGACACGACCCATAGTCCACAAAATCAGGACACTCATACACATGACGATACTTACACGCATTTCCCCGATCGCACCAGCCCCCCAAGGCAAACGGCCGGCAGATTTTCGCGTCTGGGTCCGTGGAAAGATGCGCAAACTGACAGTTGGACCCTTCGCGACACGTCCCCTCGAGAAAAAACCAGCATGTGGGCGAGTTGTGGGGGTTGGCCTGGTGCGTCATGAGACAACGGTCGCCTAGATTGCACTTGTTGGAGATGTGCTTGCGGCACAACGCCAAATGCTGCCTGGAGTGCACGTATTTGCACGTCCCGGCCAGCTGGCAGGCTCCTGGACGTTAGTAGAAACGAACAATGAAAGAAAAATACTTGCCTGTGGTGGTATAAAAGTAACAGTAGCTGGGACCTGTGTTTTTCCTGTGGTTAGTACCGCGTGTCGTGAAGATGCTACTCACCCTCGGAGACTCCCGTCAGCGATCCGGATGTACCTCCGTCCGTCGACAATTAACTCCTCGCCTACTCGCGACGCGTTCGGGTCGCGGGAAATCGGTTTCAAGCGCGCCCCGCCGTTGATCACCGCGTAATTGCCCACATTGCTGTCTGGGCTATACACATTGACCCAGTCGCAATAGCCAAAATTGTACTTGTTCTTGGCAAACTGCGCCGCCTCTTTCTTGCGCCGCGCCTCCTTCTCCATGATTTTCCCCTTGAGCTCGCGCAACTTGCGTTCCTTGGCCTGCTTCTCAAACACTGTGCGATTGACAAGCTGCATTGCGCTTTTCCCGACGGTGCTGATGAAATCGCCAGTGAAGGTGGGATTCACAAGGGTCATGTTGCGCACCTGTTTTTTCCTGCTCTTTTTGCGGATTTTCCGCACGCTGTTGTACACTTCGTTCAGTGAGTAGTGTCCTAGCACGGGATTTGTGACCGAAGAAAAGCCAGAGGGGAAGCTAGAAGGAGCAATAGACGAGGGAAAGCTAGAAGATGGGGTCACTTGTTGCACGGGATTGAATCCAGACTGGATGTTTGAGGTGGACATGAAATTTGAGGCAGTCTGGAAATTTGAGGCAGTCTGGAAATTTGAGGCAGTCTGGAAATTTGAGGCAGTCTGGAAATTTCCAGATTGAAAATTTGAGGCAGTCTGGAAATTTCCAGATTGAAAATTTGAGGCAGTCTGGAAATTTCCAGATTGAAAATTTCCTTGGACATTTTTGTATTCTTGAATATTTCCACCATGACCATTTCCTTGGACGTTTCCTTGGACATTTTCGTTTCCTTGAGCATATCCTTGAGCATTTCCTTGGGCATTTCCTTGAATATTTCCTTGTACATATCCACCATTTCCTTGAATACTTGCTTGAATATTTCCATTTCCTTGAATATTTTCATTTCCTTGAATATTTTCATTTCCTTGAATATTTTCATTTCCTTGAATATTTTCATTTCCTTGAATATTTTCATTTCCTTGGATATTTCCCTCTCCTTGAATATTTCCCTCTCCTTGAATATTTCCCTCTCCTTGAATATTTCCCCTCCCTGAAACCACAGGAACCCGCGGCAAACTCGCCGGCGCAGACATTGACAAAATACTCGCCTTCAACGCCTCAATCTTATCCAACAACACCTGCTTCTCGTCCATGCCATTAAATCACCACCAAATTCCTCTTGTACCTATGCGCCGGGTAATAATGTCCGGGTAACTTCATGACAAAAGGCAACGCCCCTTGGCAATGGTTTGCTAATGAACGATAAGCACCAGAAACGACACCGGTCGTACTCCACGTCCGCAGCAGGACACAAAGCCGTGGCGCACATGTCGCTTGGCATGAAGCCCTCGCGATTCGGCTGGGTCCGCAGGTTCATTCAGTCCAACAAACAGCCACCACTGAAGATTCCCGCCATCGAGGAACAAGTGCCACAGAAGTTTCCCGCCATCGAGGAACAACATCCACTGGCAACAGACAACGTCCTGACACGGCCACTTGTCTCCCGCGGCAATCTGAAGCAGCTGGACCGCCAAAGGTCCTTGAGCAGCGACACCGTCAACAACGTGAGTACCTTGGGACTGGGCCACGTGAACTCGCAGAGCAACAGCTTGTATGTGAATAACCCGCGCAACGGGTATGCGTTGGACGACTTCAGCATCAACGACACTCAGAGCATGACGGAAAACGGCGAAACAAACACCCGCGCCAGCACAAAGTCGGGGCTAGTGGCCTCGGTGTTTGACCAGGGCAATCACGAGACACCAGAGACTTCTATAGCTTCGGCGAGCTTGTTTCCGGGAAGCAGCAGCAACTACACCTACAGCAACCCGATACCGCAGGCGGCACAATACAGCCGCTCGATTGCCAATTCGACGCTCAACAACAACGACTCGTCGTCGGTTATCACAATTGCGTCGAGCACCCGCAACCTTCTTAACCGGTCCAAGAGCTCGCGTCGCTCAGTCGAAACATTCAACTCCAGCACCATGGGCATCCCGCCAAGCAGCATCTTTGAGAGATTGCACCCTTCTGTGGTGAATGGCCCGCCGATTTCCCAGGACCACGACCGGGAAACCGACGACATTCACAGCTTGAACAACTCGCTACGTACGTACTATAGCACAAACTACAACCGGGGAGACACCAGCAGTTTTGCCAGCTACAAAACCAAGGTGTCCAATGCCTAGCTGCGCTGTGTATTTTATATGTTATTTTTGTTTGGTTTTGGAGTATTGGGCATACGCTGGTTACGTGGAGCCGCCATCGGTTGTCGGGTAGCTGGCTAATAAATGACTGCTAGAATTGTAGTCTAGTTTTGAATTTCGTGGGAATTGGAGACTATGTTGGCAATTGGAGGTTCTGTTGGCGATTGACGGCAGTTTTGTTTAGTAGAATAGTTCTATTGCCTAGGTTGTTTTGTTTAGCAGAATAGTTGACGTTCTTCTATTTAGCAGGATAGTTATATTGACATTCTTCTATTTAGCAGAATAGTTCCATGACGTTCTTCTATTTAGCAGAATAGCTCTATTGACATTCTTCTATTTAGCAGAATAGTTCCATGACGTTCTTCTGTTTAGCAGAATTATCTGTTAGCTGGGCCTTTTAGCACAATAGCTCACATATCTCTGTATCTAGCTATTCTATTCCAGTTGGCTATTCTATTCATCTAGTCTCCTACTCATCTAGTGCCATTCCACTATCTAGTACTCTTCTATTAGAAAATCCCTTTTGTCATTGTTCTTGCGAACTTTACCCCACATAACTAGTCCTTGAATTCCACCAGTACAACATCACATCCAATCATTAATCACTATTAAACTACCATCGTCCTCAGAATACCTATCAAAGATCGTTCAAAGGCACCTCCTCAAGGATCAAATGAGCGCCAGACTTCAACCCAATACAAACGGTCACACTGAATCACTGAAAAATCTCTGCATTTGATAAAGTCTCCCAGAAAAGGTCACCAAAAAATTACAAAAGCCATTGATTCCATCAAAACCTGCCTCCCGCTCCATTACAGAATACTACCCCAAGCCAATCCAAGTGACTAACGAAAAGTTACAGCAACTCCTCTTACAACCCCTCGTAGGAATTAAACACTTGGAATCACCAATTCGGCAGCCTACTCATATAAAACAATGTCTTTATTCAAAGCCAATTCCATCTTATGCCAACATTTCACGGTTCCACTGACCTGCTCTCCGAAAGAACAAATCCAAACTGTATAACCTCCGGATAATCCCGTCTCTTGCAGACAAGCTGGACTGTACTCATGAAATTTCACTTGTCAGTGCTGGAATGGTAGTTTTCCCTCTTGCAACAGCTCGTTGCCCAATGCTCATTATACAATAGCTGAAAGTTCTGTCTCTCTCTGCGCTCTTCCGACAGTTTCATGGCGCTGTGCAAATTAGACTGTCATTTCTCCTTGACAGTGATTCTAGATTCAAGCTCAAGTATACAAAAACTTTGCAAAACTCAGCCCCAAGTGTTTAAACTAACACCATTGATTAATACCAAGGTACTTCTAGTGCGAATAGCTGACAAGCAGAAAAGCCAGCAAATAATCAGACCAAACAGCGAGATACTTGAAATACAGATACATGGCTACGGCTGCCAAGTCATGATTGGAAAATATACAATTCTAGTCAACCGGTGCGTCAAAGTTGTGGCTTGTAAACCAAGTGCCTGTTCTAATTGACACCACATTAGGTCGTATTTGCATAAAAGCGTAACTGGTCATCCGTTAGACTCGTGTCACTGAAAATTGACGTTAAAGTTCCTTTTACGGAAGGAACAAAACACCAATTGTGTGTAATTCAAGGACATACTGTTGTTCTCTGTATTGCCTTGGAGGTGGTTACAACTTCCTTTGGTATCTGGATATGACAGCGTTGTGGCTCTGTATCAGAGAATGATCCTCCTTGCTTTGTTATTATTCTATTTTGCAGTCTGTTTGCTTCTCAAGTGTTTATGATAACTTTAACGCAAGCACATTTTCTCGGTAGCGATGGACCTAGACCATTGGTTGTAACAGAAGTTTGGGTAATAAAAAAGTTATGAGAAAATACAAAGAAATAATAAAGGACAAAGAAATTATAAAGGACAAAGAAGCTACGGGAAAGACCACAACGTAGAAGTAAATGGCTTGGTTAGACCATTACCTTTATGACAGAATCTTGGGTAAGCCAAAATGTAGTCGAGTCGAATCTCTTTTATCATAGAGTCTAGTGGTATCCAGATACCAGGAAATGGCCTGAGGCAGAAAACTGTCACACATTACAACTCACATTAACCATGGAATGGTTTAACGAAGCTTCTTTAAGACTCTCACAGGCCCAAGACAATTTTCAGTCCACTCCTAAACTACTATTTGAGTAAAGTGCATTTTCTTCAGCAATGCTGCCTTGGGATTTTCTTTGTGAAAATATACTCATGAAATATCAGTACTTCGGGAGACAATACACGGCTAAATACAAATATATATATTATTATTCATGAATCATTTCATAGATGTCATTGTTGTTAATAACTTGAGTATAATCTGCTGAATAGCACTTTCCACCTAGACGATCATGGTGGACCATATAAAATAGGAAAAACTATACATCCGACTTTTGACGAACCACAACACTACAATCAATACATATTTTTAGCCGGTGTCCGATCCTCTGTACCAGTTAAGTACTTGTCCCATCAGGCTTTCCCATTTTGAGTTTGATAATATTCAATTCCATTTGTAACAACATTCTTGGTGGTTTTATACCGCGTGATTCCAATTGGAGCCGCAAGGTGACTTACCACCTTCTTCATTTGCTTAGCCGTAAGGTCATGGAATCTAAAGTAGCTGTATGGGTTTGGGTTTTGTGATATAAAGTATGCAACAAGGCCAGTGACTATTGGAGCAGCATATGACGTCCCATAGATAACTTCCTTTCGAGGCTGAATGTCTTCTCCTGGAGCCAAAATATCAACACATGGTCCCCAGTTGGAAAACCACGTTTGCTCTGCGTTCCGGTTGATGGCTCCTACAGTAATCGCACGCTTGGAACTCGGTATATCAAAGTAACAGGAATTCATGTTATCGTTACCTGCAGCCACAACAAAATGGACATTTTGGTTCTTTGCGGCGATATCGTCAATTGTATCCAGCAATGGGTGTGGAGCACCAGGGCCAACATAGCTGCCAACACTGAAATTTAACACCACGCCCTTTCTATGGTAATATTTCATTTCATAGATGTAATCATCGACTGCAAAAGAGAGTGCTTCTAATAAATTTTCCGCGGATCGGTCTCGCAAGAATACCGCAGGCACCATAAACACCTGCGCTTCTGGAGCCACGCCATAGAACTTGGAAGCAGCCAATAATGCAATATCAATTGCGTAGGTACTATAATACTCGTATTTTTTTACGCTTTCGTGATAAGATTTCATGTACCGATATTCAGGCGGTTTCACAAACTGGGTTTGGTACTTGCTGATGTCGTTTGGCGATGCTACATCAAGAATGTAGATTGCCACACCCTTTCCGCTGTTTGGAAGACTCTTGTATGGGTAGTTGAAGCTGTTTCCTCGATTTGGGATTGTGTCATGAGAAAATGCAAGCAGACTCATATACCACTGGGCAGAATTTGTGGAGACCACTTGAAACGGTTTGACAGTGCTGCTATCCTGAACGACATACTCCACAAGGTCATTTTTGCTGAAATCCCGAGCAACAGATTCCATAAAGTACCCATAAAATACTTTATACCCAGTGTTTCTCGTGATGTTGGATGGAGTCACTCCGCCAAACCCGTTGGCGGATTTCTTTTTGAAGTAATCCTTTACTTCCGGCGATTCCTTTTCCAAATTCAACTCTTGTTGTTTATTGAGATTGCTGATGATGTCGTCCATCTTTGAAGAAGACATGGTCTCTTTAAATCTAACAATGTACGAGTATGGAATGGCATTTTCTGTAGCTGGGAAGAATTTCTTTGGCTCATCAGTTACTGGCTCGGTATTGGAATCAGGCTCTAATATGATGGATTTGGATTTGGCTCTGGTGTATCCAGGATTGAACAAACTGTTGGGATCACCGTCAGGCTTGGACAAATAATATGGGTTGGAAAGACCATCCGGCATGCCAATTCACATTTCAGAAGGAGCAAACCTAGCCTGACATCCGAATAGAAATAGAAGAAGCAATGCAAAGTTCATGTTGGGATATCAAGTCTTGCCAAGTTGGGATACCAAGTTTTGCCAAGTGAATATCGATAATCTAGTCAAGTCAAAAAATTCGAAAACCTTATTCAAAGTTGAAGAGGTTTAATAATCCTATTTTGAGAATGCCTTGAAAATATAGCTATTTATATAAGTCTCAACTTGAGTATGGGAAGAGATCTACGTGTATGTTACGCATGCTGAAACAGTATGTTAGAGGCTGTGCTAACGACATCTGATAATCATTGGCGAGAAAACATTTACAATCTCCGAAATAAAGCCATTGATCTGCTTCTATCAAAATCAGCTGATATTCTGAGGTTTGATGCCTCGTTATCAAGTTGTACCAATATGTAGTTGGAATTTATACCATTTTTTAACGTTCCTTACACAGACTACTATGCCAACTGTAAAAAATATTTATATAAAAAGTGTTTGCCAATCAAAAATTAATCCAAAAACTCATTGGGTTTTACCAGAACGTGTTCGAACATGATTCCCCCAATGCATGATGAGATTCAGTGGTCACATTCGACAACAAGGGTGATCAGGCTTCTCACACAATCAATACAACCACTCACATGGAAGTTTTAATCCCAAGCAACCAAATGAGGGTTGATAAAGGGTTTTCTTCAATAGCAATGCTGCCTTAGGATGTTTCTGAGTGAAAATATATCTGTCGAATAACCGTAATGCCGGAGACAATATATAGCTAAATACAAAGATAAATATTATTATTATTATTATTATTATTATTATTATTATTATTATTATTATTATTATTATTATTATTATTATTATTATTATTATTATTGTAATATAGTAACTAAGATACGTGTTGATAAGATAGTTAGAATATATTCGCTTGACCTATCTAGGGAGCGAGATTAGCTATTTAAGTGGTGATGGAGTCAGGAAAGGAGTGACTATAACCAGGAAGGTGCACTACCCTGGTTAGGAGAAATGATACAGTCGGTTCGAGACCCTGGATGTACATGTGCACGTGACATGGAGGAAGCCCGTGTTAGATGTCCACGTGATATGAACGAAGCCCTGGTTAGGGGTGACTTTAGATACATGAAGTAAGGCGTGAAGACGACGCGCAAGGTTACGGTCATAAATATTGTAAGCACTTATACATACAAACGAGGAAGTTATGGCACCTTATGCATCATAATGCTCATAGCCACGAGTAGATTGGATCTACCCGGTTACAGAGACGTAAGCGTACGGCATTGCTGCCTTAGTATTGCCTCGACTGATCAAAAAGATGTGTTTAGGGTAATTATCTAATATTAATCGTGGGAGTTCGAGCCTTGTATCAGAAAGAATTAGGATAAGTAAGAACTTTATTACAATTATTATTATTTATCGATTTAAGGACCTCTGGTTTAGATTCAGTCATTCAATTTAAAAGGAACGACAAAATATATAGAGTTTATAATAAGAGCTTCATAGTCATTAAATACTCTTATATTTATAAATGTCAAAACGTTCCTCTTCCCGCTTAACCAACACATCTCTACGGTCATCGTTAGAACACAAGTATTTGTCCCACCATGCTTTTCCAACATCAGTTTGATAATAGCTAACTCCGTTTCTAACGACAAGGCTAGTGGTGTCTTCCAGCGTGTATGCCGTTGGAGCCGCAAGGTGGTTTAACACATACTTCATTTGCGTAATTGAGATATCATGGTAACCGAAGGAGCTCTCTGGGTCTGGGTTTTGTGATAGAAAGAATGCAACAAGACTAGTGACGACTGGAGCAGCATACGAAGTCCCCCGAATATTTCCCATTAAAGGCAGGAGGCCTTCTCCTGGAGCAAAAATGTCAACACATTTTCCATAGTTGGAAAATGACGATTGCACTCTGTTGCGGTTAATGGAACCTACACTAATGGCACGTTTGGAACTAGCCGGATCATTACTGCAGGCATCGACATTATCGTTTCCTGCGGAAACAACAAACTGAATGTTATTGTACTTGTTGGAGATGTCGTCAATTGCATCCAGCAATGAATGTTTTTCATCAGGTTCCATCTTCCTGCCCAAACTGATATTGATCACCACGCCCTTTTTATAGCGCTTTCTCATCACATCAAGGTAATCGTCGACTGCAAAATTGATTGCTTTTAGTGTGTCTCGCCCTCTACCGCCGTTAGGGAATGACGCAGGCACCATAAACACTTTCGCTTGTGGAGCCGCGCTATAGTCCTTGGATCCAGCAATAAGAGCAACATTAATCGGATGTTCTCTATAAGGCTGACTGCTCATGAGATTTTTGTGATTTGGATCCAGATACCGATATTCTGGCTGTCTCAGAAACAATGGTGCGTACTCATTGATGTCGATTGGGGATGCTGCATCAATAACGTAGATTGCCACACCTCTCCCAGCATAAGGAAGGGTCTTGTATGGGTAAGTATATGTGTCTCCTTGGTTTGGAAGTTGATTCTGGGGATATCCAATCATACTCAAATGCCACGGGGCAGTATTCGTGGTGATCACATCCTGGGTCTGGACAGTATTGCTATCTTGAACGACATACTCCACAAGGTCATTTTTGCTGAAATCCCGAGCAACAGATTCAATAAAGTATCCAAAAAATATTTTATACCCAGTGTTTCTCGTGATGTTGGATGGAGTCACTCCGCCAAACCCGTTGGCGGATTTCTTTTTGAAGTAATCCTTTACTTCTGGCGATTCCTTTTCCAAATTCAACTCTTGTTGTTTATTGAGATTGCTGATGATGTCGTCCATCTTTGAAGAAGACATGGTCTCTTTAAATCTAACAATGTACGAGTATGGAATGGCATTTTCTGTAGCTGGGAAGAATTTCTTTGGCTCATCAGTTACTGGCTCGGTATTGGAATCAGGCTCTAATATGATGGGTTCGGATTTAGCTTTGGTGTATCCAGGATTGAACAAACTGTTGGGGTCGCCATCAGGCTTGGACAACGAATGTGGGTTGGAAAGATCATCCGGCATGCCAATTGACATTTCAGAAGGAGCAAACCTAGCCTGACATCCGAATAGAAATAGAAGAAGCAATGCAAAGTTCATGTTGGGATATCAAGTCTTGCCAAGTTGGGATACCAAGTTTTGCCAAGTGAATATCGATAATCTAGTCAAGTCAAAAAATTCGAAAACCTTATTCAAAGTTGAAGAGGTTTAATAATCCTATTTTGAGAATGCCTTGAAAATATAGCTATTTATATAAGTCTCAACTTGAGTATGGGAAGAGATCTGCATGGATGTTATGTATGTTGAAACAGAGCCTTGTAGGGCATTGAAACAACATCTGATAATAATTGGCGAGAAAACATTTATAAAAAATGTGACTGAAATATATTATTGAAATTAGTTTCAATAATTATTATGCCATTGTCTTGCACCTTGTTTGTGAGATTTGTGTCTATAAAACTACGGCAACAGCCATTCATTCCAGATTCGTATATCTTTTTTGTCCATCGGCTATTCTCCAGAATGCACAATCTCCTGCAATGAAGCCATCCAACCGTTTTTCTTTTTTTTTTTTAATAATATGTTTATTTACTTCTATAGCTATAGTAAGCTCTTCCAAAGAGTAGATTGATATTCCATGGTCTAAAAAACTAAGGACGACGCCGCTAATTTTGAGTAGAGGCAAAACTCGTTGAATGGGATAAGAACTTTCGACTTGATCTTCAACTGTTGAAGAGAGATGAATTTGATGAGGCTGTGGAGTCCTGCTCATGGGACTTCCTGCCGCCCTTGTGGTGTTGTATAAAAACCCGGCCATCCAGCACTAACATGTAGAATTCTACAAGGAAATGAGCTGGTTTTACGTCTGTGAGGAGGCTGCGAATCTGGGCTCTGGCTAGAGGCCTTTTCCTATTGATTTCTGAGTGAATACCTCTAAACTTGGGCATGATGGGTCATGAAATATGTAGGGATTGTGGCACCTAGGGCACTTTGAATTGCAATCAGGGTTAAACTGTTTCTTGATTGTGCTTGGTATCAAGCTTTTTCCACATAGAAGTTGGCTGAGGCTACAATTTTCTTTGGACCAGCCAAGGCCGCAGCTAATAATAGTCTATCTTTGGAATTGTAACCACTGGTGGATCGGTTTCGTGCAGAGTTCTATAGTGGGCTGAGAGTAATCTCACTGGAATAACTTTTGTCATTCCTAGATCATCTTCGTGTTTAATTGTTTTTTTTTTTAAATAATAATATTTATTTAAGGCTATAGCTATACTAGACTCCCAGAGGAGTTTTATACTTTGCCGTCTACGACAAAGGACGGCTATGTAGTCGTCGAAAGAAAACTCTGCACCAGAGATATAAACTTTTTACTAGAGCTTGTAAATATGTAAGGTAATGTGCATTGGTGGTGCAATTTGCTTTTGCCTAGATCTTTAGAGGTGACTTGATGTCGTAGTTAATAGTATCGTCTGGAATAGGCATAGTATTATGATGAACTATAAACTACTTAATTGGTCTTGTGATTGTTATGTTTGTAGCGTAATGTCGGCCTTCTTATAGAGAACGCCAATCCTCTTCAAGAGGTTGTTGTCCTTTAATCAAATGGTGGTTACCATTGATTGGCGGATGCGCTACTGTATTCTGTGGCTGAGTCCGGTAAGCTACTCCGAACTCCTCCTGGAATACTGGACCTATTCTGCGGTGGTTAGTTAACCACGACAGATCCCTATAAATAGGTATCAGATTCACCATCTAGAGTAGCTCCAACATGCACCGTCAAGGATGGTTTACCTTGTGATGCCGTTCATGTCATATCGTACGGAATCAGACTTCACATCATTTGTCAATAATATTGAACAAGTATCTCAGTCTAATTAATGTTGTAGGTCTATAATATTATACTGATGTTGTCATTGCCTAAGTGAACTGTTATGCAGTGGTTAATTAACCACGACACTTGAACTACTCCTCAAGGTACTAGCACGGTAGCCCTCCTAATGTGCTGTAACAAAAAGGGAAAACTACCGGTCCAGCACAGACGAGTAGAGTCCTATAAGATTTTTAAACTTGGTCTTATCTGAGAAATAGACACGAGCTTGAGTAGCATTGGTAATTCCTTTGTGTATCTGTACTTGGGCTCGAAAGTCGCTCGTGTTTAATTGATCATTAAGAACCCATTTTTTCATCCTTGTAGGGCCAAAATCTTACTATCTAACAGTTTTGATTAGGCTTGGTGTCGATGTCGATATCCTCGTCCATTGAGTGTGACATCGTTACAAACTTATACTCAGATATTTAGTTAATTATAGATGAGTTTTTGTTCCTTTATAAGTGAATAATCGGAACGGTAGTGATGATTGGATTGATCTAGTTGTTCCCTTGAACTACGGAAATATCCTCTCTTTGTAGGAGATAATATTCCCTTATAAGATCCTATTGTTATGAGTTTCACTGGGTATTACAACAGCATAACCGCTTAGTTGTCTTACTCAGTGAGTACATTACAACGTAGAATTGCTTCTCCGTTATAGGTGTCTTACTTGTGGTTCTCAACCTCAACACTTGGGCATGGTGATGTATATTTGATGGAGCTTTGGTAAAAGATCTTTGTTAGGGATGTGTAGTTGAAAGAAAATTCTGTAGCCGAGGGAAGAAACTTTTGACTAGAGCTAATGACTATGTAGGTAATGTAGATAATAATTGTAATATAGTAATATATGAGTTGGTGAATAGGTAAAACATATTTGTCGACGTATACTACGATGGCTATATAGATATAATAAATTGCTGACATGTTACCATGGCTTTATAGATGTAATAAATATACTGACATATCACCATGGCTATATAAATATGCTGACATATCACCATGGCTATATAAATATGCTGACATATCACCATGGCTATATAAATATTATTATTATGCTGACATCATGGCCAGAGTTATGCACCCCACGATCCAACACGTGACCTATCAAGAAATTTACTGCACGAGATTTCCAGTGTAGTGCCATGACCAAGAAACTTCCACTCCACATCAAGCTCCAGCGGAAGCCGATTTCCCGAGCATGTGTGTTGTGCCACCGGAAGCATCTCCAGTGCGACTCGACACGGCCGTGCAAAAACTGCGTGAAGCGCAACGCGGCGGAATCGTGCGAAGATGTGCAACGGAAACGGTCGCGGGCCAAAGGCAAGAGGGAAGAACCGGCAAAGGAGGTTTCTGAGGAGCCGCCGGCAGCGTTGCTCCAGAAGTACTCGAGCATTTTGCCGTCGGACAAGAAGTTTGGCCCGTTTGAGGAGCAATTGATGGAGAATTTGGTGGAGGAAGCCACGGTGAATATGGAAGAAGCCACGGTGAATATGGAAGAAGCCACGGTGAATATGGAAGAAGCCACGGTGAATATGGAAGAAGCCACGGTGGTAAACGACCTTGATGGGGACTTATTTGCACACATTGGCGAGCCGCTTCCTCCGGAGCCAGGGCTCGACTTTGAACTGTTGTTCTACGACGGATTGAACAACCAGACAATGTACCGTCCGTACATGAAGTTGCGGAACGTGAGCGACGATGCAAGCGAGCCACAGGAGGCGCAGGAGCCGTCGACGGTGTCATTTGAGACGGTGAACCAGTTCAAGAGGAATCACCAGTACTCTTCACCAGTGGAGATCCGGAAGCGAGTGTTTCGCGAGGTGGGTGACTTGTACGCGAAGTTGCCCATGTTCCAGTTTGAACGGCTCCAGAACGACGCGGGGTTGCAGCCGGTGGTGAATGTGCTCAGCTTCAGCTACATGAAGTCGTACCAGGAGTTGATCAAGTACTTCTACGACCGGTTCTACATTTCTGGAGACAGCAGTGCCCGGAAGCTCTTCTTCAAGATCTTGGAGATGATCTGGGTGCTGCACAACCACTTCCGCATCCAGAACGCGTTGGTCCAGTCGGAACAGAGCTCGTTGTCCAACTTCAACGACAGCATTCTCAGCGAGATCATCACCCAGAGGCAGCTTCTCAACTTTGAAGGCTTGATCAACAACTTGACCTCCACCCCGGCCATCATCTGGCGCCGCAGCACCGAGATCTCCTTCATCAGCGACGAGTTGTGCCGGCTAATTGGCGTCGCCAATCGCGCACAGTTCCTCACCAAGCGCAGGTTCCTCTGTGAGATCATCGACGACATTAGTGTGCTCAATTACTTCAAGTTGTTCAACAAGATTGCATTGAAAAACAACGAGATCGCACACTATCACAACGTCCACAACCGCTTCTCCAAATTGCGGCGCCGGTTCAAACCTGAGGATGTCGACGATTTGCTGAACGAATTATCGGACGAACGCATCAACAACGGTAGCGGCGTGCTTCCTGGAGGGATGATCCGATTCAACTGCGTGTTCATCAACCAGAATTATGTCGAGGACCACAACGTGGCATTGGGGACCTCCGACGATCCGCAAGAGATTAACGAAGAGACGGGGCGGAAACAGAGGTATATCAAGACCGCAAGCATATTGACGGTGAAGAAGGACATGTTTGACATTCCCATGTTGATTGTGGGTCAGTTTTTGCCAGTGTACTGACGGGGTGGGATAATAGGATTGCTGCCTCCGGTTAACCACTGGTTGGGTGACGAGGGTGGGAGAGCAATGGTTTGAGTCATGGGATGCGACTGTATGATTGCAGTAGGCAATGAAGTTGATGGAGGTTAATTAATGAAAAGGGCGATTGAGATGACGGTGTAATTGATTAATGGAACGATATGTTGCTGAATTAAATGGGATGTCGGTGTAATTGATTAATGGAACGATACGTCACTGAATTCAATTGACAAAATACAATGCATGGCAAAAGCATTGGCTTTCAAGACATGATCTAGTTAATACTGTCATCTGGCGCAATGATGAAATTACAAGACAAATAGTTGAATGAAACGTAGTAAATATTATTGACAAAAAATCAAACATGTATGCATGTAATATAGCAACTACGATACAAGTGGGTAAAATAGCTAAAATATTTCACTCACCTATTCAAAAACATCTCTATTTTCACTTGGGAGACACATTCTCTTGTAGAAAGTGACTTTACTAGACCATGGCCTTTGTATAGAGCTTGGCCAGACAACAACTTCTAGCAAGTATAAGTTATGTAAAAGACTATCCTATTCTAAAGGAAATGCACTTGCCTAGATCATTTCTTTTGCCAGACGGGAAATTACAATTAAAGAAAAATTTTCTGATAATATTCATTTTCATATTTAGCCATTGCCTCTAGAATCACAATTATTCAAATACATCTTCACCAGGAAAATCCACAGGCAGCATGACTGAAAACTCAGTCAACTCTCAAACAGTAGCCTGGGATTAAACTTCATTTGAGCAGATTTGTCAATTCCCACTACTTGAGGTTGTATGATAGTCGTTTGTTACCAAGCTTGACCAAATCTTGCCATGTGTTGGAGAAATCGTGTTCCAGCACAGTTTGATAAAACTCCATGAGCTCGTTGGTAAAATACCTAAAACATTCGATAGTGTCGAGGTAACCCAGATATAAAAAACACAGTTACAATAGCACAAGGAATGAATCAATCAATTTACTATACATACAAGGAGTAAACTAAATAATAGTAGAAAATCACACAGCTATCACACGATCAAGCGGAAAATTGGAAGCAAACAGAGGAAAGTGTCTGTGGAAATTAGAATGTCTTCTTGAAAGTATGAATCGGTAAATAAAACGATACTGACTTTACGGATAGACTTTTATATTTTAATCCCGTCCAAGGCATTACGGTTAATCGACAAATATATTTCACTCAGGAACATCCTGAGGCAGCATTACTGTTGAAGAAAACCCTTTGTCAGCCCTCATTTGGTTACTTGGGATTAAAACTTCCATGTGAGTGGTTGTATTGATTGTGTGAGAAGCCTGACCACCCTTGTTGTAGAATGTGACCGCTGAATCTCATCATGTGTTGGAGGAATCATGAAAGTGAGTGTACATTGCCGAATCACAGTTGGAGACAATATAGCTACAGAAATGAATATTATAATGATCCATGTAAACGGGCAGATATTCCAAGGGAGAACTGAGAAATAAAAATAGGTGGAATTTGGTCTTGGAAAATTTTTTTACATTGTAATCAGTCTCCGAAAGTCCAAGTCCAGTGTAGGTCCAATTCCAGTCGTAAGTCTAGTCAGTCAGTCAGTCGTAAGACAGCCAGCCATAAGTCCAAGATACGACTGATTAACATTGCTAAATACCATCTGCAATTATGCAAACTCAACTCTTGAATAAAATTCACCTGGCGAGACCATGCCTTGAAACGGCAGAGTCAGAAATATCACCAGCAGTCAACCGAGCAAGGGTACGAGTCAAGGAAAGCCCGTTTCATACACTACATAGCGCGACTCTGAATACACTGGTGTATTAACCACGGAGCTAGCCAAAAGAGTTGTAAAGACACGAAACGTATTGCGAAAACACCAGTGGTGGACTGTTTGGGAAGAATTCAGCCGGGCGAGTCGAAGTGAAAAATAGAATTAAGGTTAATGTGGGAACGATGAGCTGGCCGATGACTAATGCATAACAGATGGACAACAAGCGTGAAAAGTTAATCTGATGAAACGTTGTGAGAATGAAACTTGCTAGATAATATTTTTAGCTAGAGTGGAGAATTGGACAAGTGTGGGCCGAGACATGAAGTGGGACATTTACGAGTTGACAAGTTGGACAGTGTGGGCCGAGAATTGGGCAAGGTGGGCAAAATATTGGGCAGAGTATTGAGCAGAGTATTGAGCAGAGTATTGAGCAGAGTATTGAGCAGAGTATTGGATAGAATTGGGCTGAATTGGGCAGAGATGCGCTGGTATTGTATCGAAGTCCAGTTGAGTGTGTATGTAGGTCTAGTAGAATTGGGTGGTGTGAATTGGGCAGTGAATTAGGCAGTGTGAATTGGATGGTCTAGGCAAATTGATAAAAGTCCAAATTGGCTAAAGATGAGCCGAATTGATAAAGTTGAATTGATAAAAGTCCAAATTGGCTGAAATCAGCCGGATTGACTGAAAACCAGCCGAATTGATTGAGCATACCAATTGACTAAAGCGTACCGAATTGACTGAAAGTATGCCGAATTGACCAAAACCAGCCGAAATTATAAAAGTATACCAATTGACTGAAACCAGCCAATCCAAGACTTGCATCGCGTACAATCCAGTGAATACACTTTGAGATTATGGATTCACAGTTTGGACTCGAGATACGTTGAAAAATACGCAGGACAAAGTACGCTGGACAAAGTACGCTGGACAAAGTACGCAGAACAAAATACGCTGGCCAAAGTGGTGAATAGTGAAAAGTATCAAAGTGGTGAATAGTGAAAAGTATCAAAGTGGTGAATAGTGAAAAGTATCAAAGTGGTGAATAGTGAAAAGTATCAAAGGAGTGGAGGTGGTAAAGTAGTGAATAATGGTGAAGAGTATACTAGCCAATTCACTAGAGTTGTAGGCTGATTAAATGTGGAGTGCTACTGTGTGTATTACAATAGCAACCATTTGGCAAAGACAAACCATATAAAGTGTTTATTGTAGTGTCGTGGTGCCCACAGTGGCAATAGCAGTCAGCTGACTAACCGATAACCCTGTTAAAATCTCTGCACCAATGCCCAACCAACATTCAATGGAGCCACAGGAAGTAAGCTCGGTCCTGCGAGTACTCTGCGGGTCGTCTGTGAATCACGTGCCGTTCCCCGGGTAACCGCGGTGGGTGAAAAAAAAAAAGGGCGAGCGACGGCTCTATACTAGTAACCATTGAAATGGTGAGTGGGTTATTTTATTGCATTGTTACACAAACTAACGCCAGGCACACCGGATTCTTGTGCGGGTAATTTTCACCGGGGCCAAGGTGTTTGGGTCTGCGTTTTCGCAGGCGTACAAGCAGGCGGCGTCACAGGGAGCGCGGCAGCAGGCGTCAGCGTCGGCAAAAGCAGCAGCGGCGGCGGCAAATGGCGGGATCCAGCTTGATGAGGCGTGCAAGATTTTGGACGTGGAGCTTGGGTCGAGCGACTTGACGCGAGAGCGGGTGATGGAGAAGTACGACTATTTGTTTAATGTGAATAGCAAGGACAAGGGCGGGAGTTTTTATTTGCAGAGCAAGGTGTATTATGCAAAGGAGCGGTTGATTAATGAGATGAATTATCAGCGGGAGGTGGATAAGGAGAGGCGTGGAGGGGAGACGTAGATGTGAAGTGAAGAGGAAGAGAAAGAGGAAGAGAAAGAGGAAGAGGAAGAGAAAGAGGAAGAGGAAGAGGAAGAGGAAGAGGAAGAGAAAGAGGAAGAGGAAGAGGAAGAGAAAGAGGAAGAGAAAGAGAAAGAGAAAGAGGAAGAGAAAGAGGAAGAGGAAGAGAAAGATGTATAAAGAGGTGTAAAAGAAGTGTGTATGAATGTGGATGTATGAAAAAGTAGATGCATAGCAGGTGGTGTGAAGGTGAGGCATGAAAAGGCTGAGAAAAGGCTGAATAAAGATACGGATGAATAAAGATACGGATGAAAAAAGGAGGTGGGTGTGGGAAGATGAATAACTGTGAATAATTGTGAATAAATGTGAATAAATGTGAATCTGAATAATTTGAATCTGAATAATTGAATCTGAATAATTGTAATTCTGTATAATTGTAATTCTGAATAAATCACGACTCGGAATAAGCAAAAACTCCAGATCAGTACCAGATTAAAACACCAAATTGCAACATCTGAATATATTGCTGAATAAATACCGTCTCAGAAGCACAGTCACTATTTGAACCACTCATCAGTAAATCACACTCACCAATTGAATCACCAATTGAATCACCAATTGATCAACACCAATTGAATCACCAATTGAATCACCAATTGATCATCACTTGATCATCACTTGATCATCACTTGATCCTCACTTGATCATCACCAATTGACACTCCAGTCCTGCAACACTCTCGAGCCCTGGCTCCACTCAAAGTTTATCCTAGATGAAACTGCAAACGTTTTCTGCCACCAGTAAAGCAGTGCTACTGAGATGCGTTGACGTAGGCAGACATGTCGGCAAGCACAGATGGCGGCATGTGGTCCGTGGCAGGAATATGCAACCACTAAATAAGGTCATAATTGGGGTTGTCCGGTTGATGGCAAGTTGGCTGGCACGTCCTGGAGACCATCGCACATGGCCTCGCATGCTGGCACAGCAGAGAAACCTAAAACCCCGCTAGTACAACCACATTTATCCATGTTACAACAGGGCCAGAGCCTCGACAAGAAAAAAAAAAAAAATACCGCCCGCTGCTGGATCACCATCCAGACCACTACCAGACGCTGGACACACGTCTCCGTGCGACAGAGCCCATGTTCGGTGACGCCGGCTGGGCATCTGTGGTCATCTCGCGGGGCCATGCATCGAAGATGCACGATGATGCGTGTGATGACCAAATCTGTAATTGTCTTTTGAGATTACACAAGCGTCGCTCATTGTGCCAATATATATTTCCCAGCCTTGGCGCTAATTTTTCCTTTTGCTGAAAATCTTCAACTTCCATCTTTTGCACAATGAACAACCAAATCGGCCTTCCTCCTAGGCTCCAGTCGGCACCGCTTCCCGCCGACATTGACTATCCTCCAAAACATATCCCGTTGCAGTCCTTGTCGAGGTACCACATCCTCTCCAGCTTGGGAAACGGCAGCTTTGGCAACGTGGTGTTGGCCAAGCGCAAAAACGACAGCGTGCCGCGCTCCAGCAAAAGCGGCACATTGATGGCCCCGATCCCTGGCGTCACCGACGTCGGCAACCCGCTCGTGGCCATAAAGACAATGAACAAGCGGCTCCCGTGCCTCAAGGACTACACCAAGGTCAAGGAAGTGCGCTTCATCTTGGCGATCCCGTCGCACGCAAACTTGGTTTTCATCCACGAGATGTTCATTGACAATGTCGAGTTCAAGCTCCACATTGTCATGGAGACCATGAACCAGAACTTGTACCAGCTCATGAAGTCGCGCAGGGGCCAGGTCTTCTCGCCAAACTCA
Organism: Saccharomycopsis phalli; assembly: GCA_020342235.1. NCBI lineage: Eukaryota > Fungi > Ascomycota > Saccharomycetes > Ascoideales > Saccharomycopsidaceae > Saccharomycopsis > Saccharomycopsis phalli. The sequence goes on from CP073212.1 coordinate 704,813, forward strand.
GTCAAGTGCATTCTTGCCCAGCTCCTCAGCGCCATCCGCCACATCCACAAGCACGGATACTTCCATCGCGACGTCAAACCAGAAAATATCCTCATCAGCCCCAACATCAACCCCAGCACTTATGCCCCAAACCCAGCCATGCCCTACATTGTCAAGTTGGCTGACTACGGCTTGGCCCGTTCCGTGACAAACACCAGACCCTACACCGGCTATGTCTCGACCCGCTGGTACCGCCCTCCGGAGATTTTGCTCCGGCAAAAACACTATTCGTGCCCCGTGGACGTGTGGGCGTTTGGCGCGGTTGCCGCCGAGGTGGCGACGTTCCGGCCGCTTTTTCCCGGGAACAATGAGCTCGACCAGACGTGGAAGGTGTTGGAGGTGTTGGGGTCGCCGACGGAGGTCTGTGACAAGCAGCCGTTGGGCGGGTTCTGGCTCGAGGCGCGGGACCTCGCGGCGAAGTTGGGGTTCCGGCTCCCGTACACTGAGGGCGTGCGCATGGAGAATATCATCCAGCGGCCTGAGTTGGCCGGGTTGGTTGGCGTGATACGAGGCTGCTTGATGTGGGACCCGAACCTCCGGTACGACGTGGACACGTTGGCGGCGATGCCGTATTTCCACAAGCGGGTGACGCGCGAGTCCCGCGAGTCGCGGGTGGAAAAGCCGCGGATCCGGCTTGTCAAGAAAAGCGTGCACCAGCTCGATGGTATGACGGCGACGGTGCAGCGGAAGAAGCACTGTCACACGCTCAGCGACTCGAGTCTGACCAAGGATACAATGTCGAACTACTCGAGCAGCATTGAGAGCGACAGCTTGGACTTGGACTTGGACAAGGCGCGGCGCAGCAACTTGTACTACTCTATACCCAATGAGGTGGTGGTAAAGAGCATGACGTTCCCAGGCGTGAATGGGGCAATGTCGTAGCATACAGGCATGGGCGAAGGTGTTGCATTATATTATATATCCCGGATAGAAATGGCATGACAAAGACAATTGTAATGAGGCTAGTGGCAGTAGAAGAGTGAGTTTATAACGAGGCAATGGTGTATGAGTTTATAAAGTTGGGGTATCGATTTATTAAGTTGTAATATGGATTTATTAAGTTGGAGTAAAAATTTATTAAGTTGGAATATGGATTTATTAAGTTGGAGTAAAAATTTATTAAGTTGGAATATCGATTTATAAGGTTGGAATATGGATTTATAAGGTTGGGGTATAAATTTATAAAGCTGGAATATGGATTTATAAGGTTGGAATATGGAATTATAAAGCTGGAATATGAATTTATTAAGTTGGAGTATGAATTTATCAAGTTGGAATATCGATTTATTAAGTTGGGTAAAAATTTATCAAGTTGGAATATGGATTTACAAAGCTAGTGTACAAATACAAGGTTGGAGTATGAACTATTACAAAAGTTTAAATACAAGCGTGTATATTTGAATCACAATGAGACATTCACCAGGTGAAAACCCAACTTCTGCTTTGGCGCATAATAACTTGAGGAGAACAAATGTACACATGCCAAGATGTGCGGGCAAACGGTATGCGAATAAAAATGGCAAGACAAACTGGCCAGAGACAAACTGGCCAGAGACATTGCTAGACAAACTAGTCAGAGACATTGCTAGACATACTAACTAAAATCATTGCAAGACAAACTGACTCAAATCATTACCAGACAAACTGGCAAATTGGCCTAGAGTGGTTGCAACATGCCTTCAAACCTTGGATCATAGACCCTGTGCAATTGACAAGAATCGACACAATTGACAAGAATCGACACAATTGACACATTGCCAATGGCAGTGAAAACAATACTGCAAATGTTCTAATAAGCTCTGTTTGTATCGAGGCCCTTGCAAGTTTATACAAACCCACACTGCGTTCAAGCCTCTGTACAGCGCCCATTTACATCAAAAGTCAGTCACTCGTCCGTTAAACGAATAATCGCCATGTCGCAACGGATCTTGCTTTGGACCCCCCACCTCGCCCGACACGGGGTTCACGTCGCCTTCAAACTCCGGTATCGTGCCAAAATTGCTCGGGAAATTCCCGACATCCGTGTCCATCTTACTCACGGGCTTCTTGCCTTCGCCAACTAGCTTCTCATTATATTCCTCAATGGCAACTTGTGATGCCGCGATCCGCTGAAGCCTCTCAAACTCCAACTGGTCCTCTTCTGGAAGTCGTGGTGGCCCAGGTGCTGTCTTTGGACTGAAACTGGAGTAAGCCCTGTATCGTAATGGACTGAAACTAGAGTAAATTCTGTATTGTAATGAACTGGTAAATAAAGTGGTAAATGGCTTGTTAAATGGTCGTATCTTGTACATAATTACACAAATACACACACCCTCCAATGTCACAAAACCAAGAAAAATAACCAATCGGACACGTGACCAAGTCCAGTCTCTTTATTTTCTTCCACATCTTTCCACTCTCTACTTTTTCCTTTCTTTTTTTTTTTTTATCCTTAAACTTTTTTTTTTTTTTTTTTTTCTCTTACATAATTACTCTGCACAGAAACGCACAGGTAATGTGATGACCATGGAACGACAATTTGTCCATGTTTAAATGTAATTTTTCATCAGGAACCAGCATAGACTAGTATACAAGGTATAAATCACTCCACGCTTGTCACGTGGAACTGGCGGATATCCATCACATAATGCTCAACATCCAATTGTGTGTCCTCAGACTGCCATTTAGTGTTTCGCTATTCAGTTTCGCTATTCAGTGTGTCTCACTACTCAGCATGTCTTACTTTAATCACTTAGCACGTTGGGAAATACGACGTTGACTGTCTCCGCAGTAATTTGCAGCTCTATAGCCTCAGATTTGTGAATCTTGTTGAGCATCTAGTAACAGAAGACGACTTTACAAAACCAATCGGCTCAATGCTTCTCCCCTGTAAACTGGAGCCGTAGTGGGTGGATGCAGACTTTATATACCCACTCCCTTGCAATGTCCAATTAGCTCTCCGACTTTTAGGCTGGCGCATTATTGGAGCACATGGGCTTTAGCCAAAGTCTGATAGTACACTAGTTACGTATTCATGTGACAGCAGGTGAGTACCAGACTAGAGCGAATTTGAAAGGACAGTAGATAGCTTACTAATACGAAGGAAAAGTTACGCCTTATTCGTACCTGGTGGATTTTCAAGTGCTTGACGTTGTTTGAGGTGGTGCAAACGTCTCAAGAAGTAATAGAGGTGACGGTGCATGGTATATTGTTGTAGTACATGTCCACAACACTCAATTCGTATGTCGGAGGTTCCATGGCCAAAACGAGCCGCGGCCATTGGCCTCGAATCGAGGCATTGCTGAGATTTTACACCTTGGTGTTGTTGATTCTGACCTTGGTTACGTTAATTCTGACCTTGGTTTCATTGTTTAACACAGCCCGTCGTATAACTTGGAGGTCCTATGTATTCCATGGGATAAGCCGTACTCGCCAAGAATCGCTCATCTCTAAACCCTGTAACGTTGAACCTTGTTACTTTCTACAGGGTTATAGGTAATCCTTGAGACGAGCCGTTTCTGGCAAATGCTCTGTAAGACGAGCTATTTGGATGCTGGAAACTTTTCGTATTTGACGATTTTCATGGTTAAACTCGAATTTAAGGACTTGCGATTAGCAGTCTAGGTAAATTGTCTCAACTTGTAGGTTGGTTAAGATCTAGTTCAATTTCCAAGGTACGATGAAGCACGGGCTGCTCAAATACCTGGCAATGTGGAGTTGGCAATGTGGATAGGCTATGCCATGTAAGTATCAAGGTGGTGAATTTACAAAGAACGAGTCAGTTTGGTATTACTGTGGTGATGTTTTTAAATTGACTAATTTTTTAAATTGAGTGATTTTCTAAATTGAGTGATTTTTTAAATTAAGTGATTTTTAAATTGAGTGATGTTCTTAAATCGAGTAGCGTATTCATCGTGCAATAAACATTTAGATCATCTCATCAAGGTCAATACCCTTTGATTATCATTCCTCTGGCTCTTTAAACTCAGACTGAACTGTCCCATGACCATCTCTTATTCCATGGAAGTCAGACTGAGCCGTTGTATTTACATGATTATAAATAGATAGACATTCTCCTCATTGCATGTATCATAATTGCGGTATTACACTTATAATCAAGTAGCAAGGAATACTAAATCAAGTAAAAATCTCCTATGTAATAGACATGATCCTAATACAAGGTTTACATTCAACTTTGTGCTCTTTAGCCACTTGTTGATCATCTCGCTGATAAATTTACGTCTTTCATTACATTATAATAATCACAAGTGTGAAAGATGATTAATCAGTGATTGACTACAATATTCATACTCCAAGACCATTGAGATCTGTAGTCAACGGCCTTGTCATATTAAAGAGACTCTTCCAAGAATAAAATTGCTTATAAATCCAGTTAATAAAAAAAATAGTGCGATTCAGATTCATACAATGCTCATCCATGGGCCAATAAACCGGCAACATACATGACAGATTACAATGTTTTTGAAACCATACAATTTCATTTTATACAATTTATTCCACCACACCAAAGCCGCTTAAACCACCCAATTCACAATATGAAGAAATGACACTACTTTCGTACGCAGATTTCACCAGTTTAATTACTCATTCCGGGCTTTTCTCCGCACTGACCTGTACACCAGTTTCCTGCTTCTCACCCAAATCCTTTTTGGCCAAATCAGTCTCTATAGCCTTGGTCAAATTCTCTCGCATACTCAAGCCCTGGTGTATCGAATCATCCTCGGAAAAGTTGGTCACATAGTCGCTCTTCATTCGCTTCTCCCACCACTGTCTGTCTGCGCCCGAGTGAAAGTCTTGTAGAGGTATAGTGCTGTTATACACCGAGTCATCGTCGTCATCGTCGTCGCTTTTTCCCTCATTAAGAGTGATTTTTGTGGTTTTGACGCTGCCAAAATTCTTTCTATACTCTTCCTGCAACAACTGGCGGTATTTGGACCCATTGTCACCTTTTGACCCATTGTCACCTCTTGACCCATTGTCACCTTTTGACCCATTGTCACCTTTTAACCCTTTGTCGCCTTTTAACCCTTTGTCGCCTCTTGACTCATTTTCCCATTCAGATCGGGTACGCACCTTGTAATGCCCACCAAGAACCAAGTCTTTTGCCACAAGCTCCCTGGTCCGTCCCAAGGACTCAATTTCCGACACACGGTCACAGGTCTCGTCCAAGAGCTTCTCAAACCCAGGCTGGGAGCATATCTCGTGGAATCCGCGCATCATTGGCACGGAATCGGCCTTGACATGGGACTTGTGGTCAATGGTGAAGATGTTCAAGTTGTCGTACTCCTGGATATAATCCGGGCGAGTCATGACCTGACGGGCCCTCCAGAGAGGTAGCGATGGGAGAGAATGGGAGTAGTCCTTGCTGTGGGTGTTTTGGAGCCGTTCTTTGTCCATTTCCACAAGCTCCTTGGCGAGCAACATCGCCGACGTGGAAAACTTGCCGCTTTCCATAACGTCGTCGTCCATTCCCGCGCCTAGCAACCCGCACTGGTTCAAGAACCAGGTTTTTTCCCGGTCGATAATCTCGTGGCACGCCACGATCATGTTGCGGTGCTTCGAGACGTGGGCAAGATGCTGCGGACGGCCTCCAATGAGATCATACACACGATGGGCAAGATCCTCGCTGAGATTTTCGTGGAAGAACTTTTTCCGGCTCAACTGGAGGGCCTTGACTGCCTGCAGACGGTTCAAGTCGGTGATGGAGATCACCTCCAACTTGGTGCCCAACTGCTTGAATCTCTCGTACAACCAGTAGTCGTCGGAGTTGAAGATCATGGTTGCCAATCCGGCGCCGCTCAACTCCTCTGCTTTTTGCTGGAGCAATTCGATCAAGTGCCGTCCCTCCTCGTTATTACGGATCAAGTGTGCGGCGTTGATAAACACCACCACTGGTCGTTTAGTCTTGCTCACGCGCTTGATGGCGACCTCCTCCAACTTGATGAACGCCCGCTCAATGTCTAGGAGCGCAGTGGTGTCCCGTGGACCCCGGATGCTGAACAACGACCCGATGTAGTCCTCGAAAAACTCAAAGTTGAGGGCCTTGCCAAGCCGGATCCGGAAGATCTCGGGATCTGCATGGGCCTCCAACGCAGTACAGTTGTCTCCACCGACTTTGGAGAAGCTTTCGAGCACCATTGAGGTCTTGCCGGTGCCTTTTTCGCCAATCAACAAGAAGTACCGCCCCGAGATTTTGCCAGAGACAATGTCGTCCATCAACTGCTGCTGCGGCCGCATCACCCAGTCCTCCTCCGAGTGGTTTCGCTCGTGGATCGCCAAGTCAAATGACATGTCCCCCGGCTCAAACACCTGGTCCATCTTGTCCAACACATGCTTCTCGTACGCTCGGTGGTACGTCAACCCCGCGGCAGCGAGAATCGCAACCGAAATGAACGTGATCCCGCCGGTTTCAAGCACCTTGAACAAGAATCTGGTGGCCTTGTCCTTGAACTTGCTGAACCGCGAGGGCTCGGATTCCTCGGGCTCAGGGTCGACTTTTGGGTTTTCCCCGGGCCCATCTGCCGGTGACACTGTCGCAGATACGCTGACCTCCTCTCTTTTTATCTTCAGCTTGAGCTGTTGCTTCTGTCTCTCCAACGTCTTCTTTTCGTCCTGGAGACTGTCGTTTTCGAGGTTTTCCAACACATCAAAGGGAATGAGCGGGTTGATTCGCACAGCCGTGCTCCGGTGGAATCCCCGTGCTGTGGAACGAGTTAATAACCGTGATAATTGGCGAGCGGACATGGAATTTCAGATGCCAAGATGTGGGTTTGGCAGCGTGGAGTGAACCATTGGGGTGGTACCATGGGATACCATGGAGGTGGTATATCAGTATAGTACCATGTGGGTGGTATACATTGGACATTCCATGGTATTGGTACATGCATACTTCCATACTACTTTATCATCCCATTTTACTGGTACATACATACTTCCATGTCATTGGTATATACATACTTCCATGCTAACATGTACCATCCTTGGTATACTTTGGTAGCATCGTATACATTCCTGACCCCATTTCGATGCATAAATGTCTACACCTCAGGTTCGCTCTTTAGGTTTATATACAAACATATGCTTAAAAGACGTACCCGGCAAGGGGTCCGGAACAAAATTACTTACCGAATATATTTGCGCTACACACATGTACCAGCACCGTGGGCCGGATATCCGCACCAACAGGGTAAGCGGGATTGCGCACCAATTGGGCGTGGGTTGGTGCTTGGTTCAACCTTGAGTCATATGCAGACACAACAGCTTCAATTGTTCAAAGACAAGTCGGTTGTTTCTTTGAAGCTTTTCCAGACCAAGAAAAACTTTCTAACCCTAATAAATACCATCCAGGGTACCAATCCGATATGGCTTCTCAATCAGTTGCTCCAACTGTATGCCGAACAGTCAGTCAAGGTGGTGTTTGTGACGTTTATCAACGAGCCAAAGTACTACTCGGCGTCGTATAAAAAGGCATATGGAAAGAACTTGGATGTAGAGTTTATTGACTGCTTCACCGGGTTGTTTGACCGATTGCACGACACTCTGTCTGGGGGTGTGGACCGGTTCTTTAGTACCACGATAATTGAGAAACTCAAGCAGATTGACGGCAAAAAGGCAGTGGTTTTGGAGCACCCAGAGTTTTTGCTAGCGTCGACGGGAATCGGGTGTCTTGAGTATCTCAAGTTGATTCACAGGACCCAGATCCAGTGCCAGAACTTGGTGGTGGTGAATTCCATTGATGACAAGTTTATTGACTTTAATCCGTTGAACCACGAGTCGTCCATTGAGTATAAATTGACCAAGTTGTATAGTAGTCTTGTGGTGAAGAGCAGTCTTGTAATTACCGTCAAGCCTTTGGATACTGGCCGTGCCGATGATGTTACTGGGAACTTGGTGATAGCAAAAGGGCCTATGGATGAGGGGTTGGTGCGGGAGGATGAGTATTTGTTTCAGGTTAAGAAGAATGGAGTTGATTTGTTTTATTGAGGAATGAGATGAGGAATGAGATGAGGAATGAGATGAGGAATGAGATGAGGAATGAGATGAGGAATGAGATGAGGAATGAGATGAGGAATGAGATGAGGAATGAGATGAGGAATGAGATGAGGAATGAGATGAGGAATGAGATGAGGAATGAGATGAGGAATGAGATGAGGAATGAGATGAGGAATGTGATGAGGAATGAGATGAGGAATGTGATGAGGAATGTGATGAGGAATGTGATGAGGAATGAGATGAGGAATGAGATGAGGAATGAGATGAGGAATGAGATGAGGAATGAGATGAGGAATGAGATGAGGAATGTGATGAGGAATGTGATGAGGAATGTGATGAGGAATGTGATGAGGAATGTGATGAGGAATGAGATGAGGAATGAGATGAGGAATGAGATGAAGTATGAGGTATTGGAAGTGTTTATGAGGCATTGAAGGTATTTGTTAGTGGTATTTGTTAGTGGTATTTGTTAGTGGTATTTAGTAGGGGTATTCTATAAATGATATTAGTGAGGTATTCTGTGAGTGGTATCTGAATGAAATCTCAATGATATCAAAAGACATCTCATGACATTTCAAGATATCTCAACGACATCTCAAGGTATCTCATGACATCTCAATCTACCTTGCATTTCACTATCCAATATTAAGGTCCATTTACGAGCACCAACCACCCTTGTCTTGCCAACTATCCTTATCTCGCTCAAACACCCTTGTCTTCGAACTATCCTTGTCTTCTAACTATCCTTATCTACTAACTATCCTTGTCTGTTAACCATCCTTGTCTGCTAACCATCCTTGTCTGCTAACCATCTTGTCTGCTAAATATCCTTGTCTGCTAACCATCCTTGTCTTCTAACTATCTTATCTTGCTCAATTGCCAATGACTCATAGAGTACTCCGACTTTCATGGTGTAATATAATAACTAGGATACGAGTTGGTAAAATAGCTAAAATATATTCGCTTGACTATTCAAAGAATAGCCTGGCTATTTATGTCTGGAAAAGGTAAGACACATTCTTTGGTCAAAGGAAATGGACATGGCTAGACCATTGCCTATGACTAGGAGATTGGGTCAAAATGCAAGTATAAAGGACAATGAACAATAAAGATCTTGGCAATGGTCAGAGGCCATGAGAAAAGCGTGGTGTCATTGTGGAGGAAATGGACTTGGCTAGACCATTTCCTGAGAACCAAATAGACGGTAGATAGATTTTTTGGGACAACCCTTTCTTCACCTTCTTCTTCATAATAATATATTAATCAAGGGTATAGCTATACTAGGTTCCCAGAGGAGATTTATACTTTGCCGTCTACGACTAAGGATGGTGCTGCTATGTAGTCATCGAAAGAAAACTCCGTGACAGATAAAAAACTGTTGAGGTTGAAAACCACAAGTAAGCCACATATATTGGAGAAGCTATTCTACGTAGGAATGTACACACGGAACGGCACAATGTGCAGTTGCGACGTAATGTGAAACTCATGACGATGGATTCTTACAAGGGAATATCTATCCTATAAGGGGGGATATTTCTGTAGTTTAAAAGAACAATTAAAATTCTATTCAATCATCACTACCGTTTCGATTATTCAGTTACAAAGGAGCAAAACTCATTTATAATGAACTAAATATCTGAGCATTGGAGGGGCAATGTGCTTTTGCCTAGATCTTTGGAGGGGCAATGTGCTTTTGCCTAGATCTTTGGAGGTGACTTGAGCTACTCCCCAGGATATACTATCCCTCCTAATGTGTGTAGCAAAAAGGAAACTTACAGTCCAGCACAGACGAGTAGAATCCTAAATGATTTTCAAGCTTTGCCTTTTCTGAGAAGAAGAGGCGGGCTTGATTAGTGTAGGTAATTCCTTTGAGCATCTGTTGTTGGGGTTGAAAGGCAATGGTTCTTTTTCATTACACATGGTCTTTGCCTTTTATGTACTACATTCTTGCTATTGCATTATTGATCACTGTTGCTAGATCATGGCACACTGTCAATCATATCAATAAAGGTTGTAAATTTCAGGACCACTTCTCTGTGACGTGCTTGAGGATTGTGAGACTAGATGCAAATGAATATTGAGTGTTGGTCTAGAGGACGTAACTTGTGTAGGGTGACGGATGATGTTTCTGTAGAATAGCCTCAATGGATATGCTCAATGGATATGCTCAATGGATATGCTCAATGGATATGCTCAATAGATATGCTCAATGGATATGCTCAATGGATATGCTCAATAGATATGCTCAATGGATATGCTCAATGGATATGCTCAATAGATATGATCAATAGATATGATCAACTAGTTATAATCAATGTTTATACTCAACTAGCTAAACTCAACTAGATATACTCAATGGCCATGCACAATTGTCTACTCAGCTAGCTATAGTCAATTGCTTATATTCAATCGCCATACTCAATCGCCATACTCAATGACCATACTCAAGTCTACTAAATGTCTATTGCTCAATTGGCTCCATTTCATTTCTTTCCTCCTCCCCCTCTCTCATCATACCTCACCTACAACAGCCCCAACTTCTCCTTCATCTTGGCAATCCGCTGCTTCTCCTTCTCCAACAACTCCTCCTCAATGTCCAAATTCTCCTGGATATCCCACAACTCCTTATACAAGCTCCCCTCGGACGCCAACAACCCATAGTGCGTCCCCACCTCCCGGACCTGGCCCTTTTCCAAGACAATGATCCGGTCGCTGTCGGCAATCGTCCGGAGCCGGTGCGCAATCGACACACTTGTGCTCTGGTTCTCCTGGTCCTCGAGCAAGTGCTTGATCTCCTTGAGCAACGCCTGCTCGGTATATGTGTCAAGCGCACTTGTGGCCTCGTCAAAGAACGAAATCGCCGGCCGCTTGAGAAGCAACCGGGCAATGGCAAGCCGCTGCTTCTCGCCGCCAGAAATCATCATGCCACGTTCTCCAACCACAGTGCCAAGTCCTTGTGGCGAGTCGCGCACAAGACCGTCCAACTTGACCTTGGAAATGATGTCGAGCACCTCGGCGTCCGACGCCGTGAGCCGGCCGTAGCGCACGTTTTCCAAGATGGTGTCGTTGAACAACGGAGTGTCCTGAGGAACCACGCCGACAGCCTGTCTGAGGGACTTGAGCGTGACCTTGCGGATGTCCTGTCCATTGATGAGGATTCTGCCCAGATCGAGGTCGTAGAACCGGAACACCAACTTCAAGATCGTGGACTTGCCGCTGCCCGACGGTCCAACCACTGCAACTTTCTCACCAGCCGGCACAGTGAAGCTGACATTGTCCAAGATCTTGCGTCCGGGCACGTAGCTGAAGGAGACGTTTTCAAACACGATTTCCGCCGGACGGTCGAGCACCAACGGCCGGGCATCAGGGGCGTCTTTGATGCGGACTGTGTGGTTGTTGAGGGCAAACAAGGTCTCCATATCGAGCAAGGACTGTTTCAACTCACGGTACACCGAGCCAAGAAAGTTCAAAGGCACAGACAACTGGAACACCAACTGATTGATTAGCACCAAATCGCCGACGGTCAAGGAGCCGGTGCTCACACCGTTGCAGGCCATGTACATCATCCCTGTGAGAGCCGATGTGAAGATGAGGTTCTGCCCCGTGTTGAGGAACGCCAACGACGTCGCGACCTTGATCTGGGCCTCCTGGTACTTTTCGAGTGCCCGGTTATACTTTGCAATCTGGTGTGGCTCGTTGTTGAAGTACTTCACTGCCTCGTAGTTGATGAGCGAGTCCAATGCCACTGATGCTGCCTGATTGTCGGCATGATTCGCCTTGCGGCGGAACGTGGTGCGCCAGGTGGTTGTGCGGATCGTAAACACCGAGTATGCAAGCATGGTGAGAAACGTCACCAGGGCAAACGAGATCCCGTAGTTGTATGTGAGAATTCCGCACACCATTGAGATCTCAAACGTGATTGGCACAATGTGGAACACCATTGCGTTCAACACCTGCGAAATCCCCTTGGTGCCCCGGTCAATTGCCCGTGTGAGCCCGCCCGTCTGCTTCGTGAGGTGGAACGTCAAGTCCAAGTTGAGAAGATGCCGGAACGTGTCGTTGGCAATGCCCTTGATTGCAGTCTGCGACACCCGGGCGAAAATCGCGTTCCGCAACTCGCCAAACAACACCGCGCCGAATCGCGCTCCTCCATATGCTAGCATCAACGCACCAATCACCGAGGCAACCGTGCCCACTTCCAGGGCCCAGTCGATGTTCATCGAGTCGATGATCGACTTGAAGTAGATCGGCACCTTCACGTTGAGCACTTTCGCCAACACAAGCAACGTCAAGGCAATGATCACCCGGATCTTGGCGTTGCGGTTTCCAGCAGGCCAGATTTTCCCGGCAAGCTGGCGCATGATTCGTAGTTGGGGGACGGTGAACTTGGTGCGGAACCCAAATGGCTGGTGTCTGGTGGAAGAGGTGTGGAATCTGCGACACGGGGTGGGTTTCACAAGGGGTTTGGAAAACAAGACTGGATTAGTCAACCTTGGGGCGATGTTTCGTTGTGCCTTGTCAATGAGTGTCTTGACCCCAAATGATTGGAGATTAAACGGCTTGGCCCCAAATGGTTGGAGATTAAACGGCTTGGCCCCAAATGGCTGCATCTCAAATGGCTTGGGCTTTTCTCTAAATTTCCTCTCCTTTAAATTCCTCTTCAATACCCTCTGGTCCACTCTCGTGTGCTTGAAATATGTCCGCAGATACTCCTGTTTTGCCAAAAACTCCGCCCAAAAGACTCCCTTGGGCCCAAAAACCCCTCCAGAACCACCCACAACCCTTCCTAGCGACTTGCCCGCTAAATTCGTCGGCCTCGCTATCCAGCCAACCATACTATCTATAATTACCATTAAAAACCCACCCCCGGCCCAATGCATCCTGCGATGCGTGTAGGGTAATTGCACGTGATATTGTACATGGTCACGTGTAGATGTTTGTCACGTGATATTATAATATCACGTGATATGCATTGATCATATGATGTTTGCATGTGTCACGTGTTGCACATATGTCACGTGCTTGGATTGATCACGTGTAAACAAAATATACCACGTGCTTTGATTAATCACGTGCACATATACTTCGTCTTATCCTCCCTCCTCTCATCCTTTGATATACCTCTTTTTATTCTCCTCTCCATCTCCTCTCTTTTCATCCTTCCTGGCTGGCTCTCGTCTACAATCGGTAATTACTTACATGTGCAGTCATATGCATCCATTTACCCAATCTGGGCATGTATATATATATTGCAGCATTTCCTAAAGTCAATTAATTTCATTCCCACTCGTATCATGAGACTTCTCGCTGCTCTATCCTTCCTTAGCTCGGTTTGCGCTTTGGAATACATCTTCAGTGACGTCCAGCATCTGATATTCACCACAGTCACTGGTCAAACTACATTTACGTCTGAGGTCAATGGCACCACATATACCGTTGGAATTTTAGATCCAAAGGTCGAGACAGTCACTGGAGTATTGGCTTCTGCGGCACGCAATGGTTCTGTAGTCACAGTGATTTCGGATGAGTCTAGTGCTTCTGCGGCATCGGGTGGGTTTGGTGATAATTTATCTGGTTTTTTTACAAACAGCAGTATCGTGGAATCAAGCAGTTTTCGCAAAAATGCCAGTTCTCACGGTTTAACCTCTGACAAAGGTTCAACTTCTGACAAAAGTGCGGGTTCTGGGCTGAGTACCAAGGAAACAGCCAACTCCAAAGCTGAGGGAATCAAATTGGAGGCTGCTTTCTTGGGTGGGGTTATTCCGTTGTTGATGTTGATGTAATTGGCTTGTTTCTGCAATTCAATGAGGTGGTTAGAGCACCTGTGTTTGGTTGCTGCAATACGACAAAGTGGTTAGAGCACCTGGGTTTGACTGCTCCAGCACAACGAGGTGGTTAGAACATTTCTTTCTGCTGCAATTCCTTGTATCAATCTGACAAATTGAATAGTAATGGCATGCCTTTTTGAAATCACAAACTTGTAACAGCACTATGTTGATTTTTGACATTTTCCATATTCATTGTGTTGCTTAATCGTATCAGCATGCCCCTCGCGGAATTGGTCCTGGAATGTTTAATCAATCATTGTGCAGCCAGGTTTGCTTGAAGTTGAAAATTCATAGGAACTGGGCTGATTCGTATGAAGAACACCTGAATGCAAGTGCACGTTTGCTGAATTGCATGTTGAATGCGTTCCGTCGAGTTCTGCTAACTAATGGGTTGGATTGTGTGACTGGAAAACACTGCGAGTATGCTACCTGGTTGAGAATCTTTCCATTCAAAAAGACTCGACAGAGATCTGAGAATTAGAGATTGTAGTGAGAATCAATCTCGGGTCGTTTACATTTGGACACACACTAATTTAAAACATGTACGGTTCTGGTCATATGGATAAAGTGTCTTTCAAAATGGCAAGAATCAATGTGTGATGCTTAATTCAACAATGCTTCCGAGACATGAGATTCAACGTGTACCAGTATCCAGACATTTCAAATATCATGATTTAGTACAACTACCTGGCTCTCTTTTAATTGTTTATACGCGTTTCACGACTAGAGACGATACGGCAAGTCTGTGGACTGAATATGTCTTTAACCAGAACTAGAGTGGTGGATACTCGACCCAGTCTAGTTTCCATTCTAGAAGTAAGAGGTCCTGTTAAATCAGCCCATGGATCTAGTGGAATACCCCACAAGTAGCAATGATTTACAAGAAAAACTACAACCCACTTACATTCCATTCTATTTACATTTCATTCTATTTACACTTTATTCTACAAAAGCTACTGAGCAGGAACCCTGGCCAGACCCATGGCTCTAGAATCATTCCTCCGATATTCAAGTCCTTTCTATGGCTCATGGCACTTTATAGCAACCTCTTTTCATCCAAATGCTTTTTGACATTCAAAAACCTTGTCATTTGGCATCAACACCAATATCCTTCTCAGTTGAGACATGTCCCATGATATTATTTGGCAACCATTAATGTCTCGTAGTTATTATATAAGGTTTCAGCCAGGAATTAAAAGTTTCATCCGAGTTTATGGCCCTAGCCATGTACATTGGACATTAATCTGTTTATTCCTGGAACGATATTGGGATATCTTCAAAGTGATTATTCTATTGAAACGCTAGATTTTTCCGCATGATGCTATTCCTGGACCAAAGCTGAAGATGAGTATTTGCAATTTCTGTGATGGTTTCCATTTCATAATTTCTGTGATGGTTTCCATTTCATAATTTCTGTGATGGTTTCCATTTCATAATTTCTGTGATGGTTTCCATTTCATAATTTCTGTGATGGTTTCCATTTCATAATTTCTGTGATGGTTTCCATTTCACAATTCCTGTGATAGTTTCTCATTCTGCTATTGAATACTTCCCATGCACTTCTCCAATACTTCCTTCCGCTTTGGAAACTTCCCATGCACTTCTCTAATACTCCCTTCCACTTCTATAACACATTCCATCCACTATTGTTCCACATAAGTCTGATCTACAACGGTGCGATTTCACTGGGCATTGTGCCAACAATGGTGCTGAAGCAATTCATCGAAATTGCTACAATGGTAAATGCAATATATTTGTAAACAGGATCTAGCATTGTGCACATGCCTAACCTTGCAATTATTTTCCAGTCCCCAGTTCCCAATCCGTGTGCCCACGGGCCTTCTATTAACCCTCGTCCGAATCATCCTGATCAAAAAAAAAGACAGACTTGTCTCGAGTCATTGGACAGCCCCCGTCCTTCACTGCCGAGTCACTCTTTTCCTCAGTGATGGGGACAAAATCCATGCCAAAAAGTTCGCTTAAATTCTTTGCCGAAGACCGGCTCCGACTCAAGCCGCCGCCGGTTTCCACATCCAGCGCATATCCTTCCCGCAATCCCTCCGCCAAGTTCCGAGGAAGATCCTCGCACTCATTCTCCTCATACACCGAGTTGTAGTCATAGTAGTACTCGTGACCGCGCGTGGTATTCACATTATGACTCACAGCATATTGGCCTCCTACCAGCCAGTAGTCCACCAGTTCGTCCTCCTGAGGGTCTGAATCTTGGTCGTGGTACCGGATCTGTGCATCGGGAAGCTCCTCAATAAGCGGTACGGGCACTTGGAAATCGGTCACGTTATCGACAACAGCAGAAGCCCTCCGTGAACCAGCCACATTGATTTCCACGCCTCCTTCGGAGCTGTCGCTCTCGGAGTCAGACAGCGCCATATCTTCTTCTGAATCGGTGTAGTAGTCGATAATCCGACACTGCTGGACCCGGTCATTAAAATGCGTGGAATGGGGGCATTTCTTGGGCGAAGAAGCTGTATGGAAGCATGACTTGAGTTTCTGAGACCTCATTTCGTTGTCCAGGGTGATTTCTGGGACGTTCACTTGGTGGTTGGGCGAGTGTTTCAGGCTGTATTCCATAATAACGTATACTTGCGATGTGTATTTAGACTTCGCAATATGTATTTATACTGCCAATAATTCTATCCTCTTGCGACAAATTAAAAAAAAATTCTACTTTTAGTGATGTTAATCACCCTAATCACATATTCCCACTCTGAAAACGGCCCAGTCCAAAAAAAAAATTATTTCGTTCTCCAAGCTTGGTCTCTCCACAAATGCGCGCGGATAGAAATGACAAGCCCGTCACCCGCAAATCATGGCCATCGGAATTTACCCGGTCCATAAATCTCGACCAATGAAATTTACCCGGCCCAAAATCTGGTCTGGTTGTGAAATTCACCCGGCCTGTATATTTGTCACGTGCGGTGGTGCAATACTTGCTTCCGGCTTCACAATTGACAGGTGACTGGGGCTGATGCTTTCAACATGCATACAAATCTACAAGATTTTGAACATGAGTTGTAATTCAACCTGGACTGGCTTAAACAGTGTCCATTTCGCAAATAATGCGAGTTTGACTCATCGGGGTATGAATGCATGACAATCGTAGCTTAGTGAGACATGGATGGATCTGATTGGCCCGTCAGACGCCGATGGTCTTGCTTGCGTGACACAAAAAATTCGTACTTAATCGCCTGGATTTCCCATTATTTCATTATTCCCATTATCTTATATTTCTTGTTTTTCTATTCCTGCCAATGATCTCTGCCCCTTCATACTCTTTTGAAGTCTCCATCAACGACATCTCCAAGAGCTTGTCCAAGACTCACATCAATACCATCGAGTCGATTGAGTCCGTCAGTGTGGACAGCTCTTGTGAATCTTCCCTCGAGTACTTTCCTTTGCTGTTGGACGACCGTGCAGTGGAACTTCTCTCTGGGTTCCGAAACATGGTGCCATACATTTCCAACTCCAAGGCCGTGTTTCTCAACTGCTCTTCCCAAATCCCGCTTAACAATATCGTCACCAGCTCGATTGAACACTTCTTCAGCGGCCGGTCGCAGAGCCCAGACCCAGAGTTTATTGTGTATGACTCGTTGGTCGAAGAGGCTAGAACACTATACTCCCGGCTAATTGGATGTGACGAGGTGTGCTTCACGCGTGACTCGTGCGAGTCTTTGCAGAATATCCAGAACAGCATCCAGTTCCAGAAAAACGACGCCATTGTCATCTTGGACAACGAGTTCCAGCACAACGGGCTCAGCTGGTTGGGGTTTGTGCAAAACCATCCAGAGTTGGACCTTGAGTTGCGGGTCGTTGATACCAACTACGACAAGACATTTGTCGCCAATGCTGACAACATCTCCCAGTATATTGACAGCAAGGTCAAGGTGATTTCCCTCAGCCGCACAATGTACCAGTCTGGCTTACGCAACGACGTCGAGTCGATCACCAGCAAGTACCCTGCTGTTCACACAATCGTTGACTTGACCCAGGACGTTGGCTTTTGTCCAGTGGATGTGGAGTCCATGGGCTGTTCTGCGGCGTTCTTCAGCACCTTCAAGGGTCTTTTTGTGCCTCAAGGTTTGGGGATCTTGTACATGAACCAGAAGTTGTTGCGCGACTGCAAAGTGATCCCGCCATTTGTCAACATCAAGGGCTTGAAACACTTCAATCCCAACGACTTGAAGGTCACTCAGGAGTTTGATTTGCATGCCAATCTCCACCGCGGGGTGTTGAAATTCGAGCACTGCAACAAACCCAATCTTCAAATCGCCGCCTCGGTCGACATGTTGAAGTTCTTTTTGAGCTTGGGCATGGCCAATGTGGCGGAGTACTTGGACTTTCTCCGTGAAAAGTTGGTCACGGTGTTGGAGAAGCACCATGTGGAAATCTTCACTGCCAAGGGGTATGAGTCGCCAAATATCGTGGTGTGCCGCATCAGTAACCCTCAATGGATGAAGTTCCTCCGTGAGAATGACGTTATTGTCTCGCAGTTTAGAAATATCGTCAGATTCAGTATTGGAATCTACAACAACGTTCACGATATCGAGGCGTTGGACCAGGTGTTGGAGCAAGGTAAGTGCATTCCATACAACGTATGAGTCACAATGCACAGTTTATATGATATGTTTTATTTTACAATTTGATTAACGGAAATCTGTAAGCTGGGGCATTGACCATGATTGGCGTAGTACATGTCGTGGCTCAGTCTATACTTAGACCAATTCAGTGCATGATCCTAGTCATGATGCTGAAAAATATAAGATAAGGATGATATCAACAATCTGATTGTACCAGAAGCTTAATGTTAGTCTAGAGAGTAGAACTTCACAGTTTAAGAACCAAGTCTTTCTGGCTTTGTTTAACCCAAAGGAACAGAAATATCACACGGTTTCACTCATACCCATTATTTACAATGGTTGCTTCTGCAACTCAAGAACATTCTGAGGCAGCATTGCTATTGAAGAAAACCCTTTGTCATCTCTCATTTGGTTGCTCGAGATTAGCATCGTGAATAAAACTTAGGTTTTGCTCCTTGAGATTGGATAACCAATATACGGCAACGGCTTAGGTTAATTCTCCTCCGATACACATTGTTGGGAATTTCTTTTCCTCCAAGCTAATTGTTCAGCAACTGGATGAAATTGAAAAGACTAGTGATTTCTGTAGTTACCGAAAAACAAGTGAAACGCCATTTCTATTACAATCATAAGGCTAATTGTTGATAAAACGTGTCTCCGCCAACGGAGAATAGCTACACTAGCTCCCAAGTCTGATTGACTACCATTTTATGATTTGTATTGATCCACTACATTGTATGTAATATAGTTTCAACGGTCCAAGAAATTTTGTCACTTTGATCCGATACCTTGGCGAAACACTTGGGAACATGCAGCGAATGACAACTATATTCCGAATAAATTTTTTCACCTTTTTAGTCGCTTAAAATCCCAAACAAATGTGTAACGTTTTCTCCATTGTTGCACTATGCACTTTGCAACCGGCTAATTCAACATGAGACAAGCATGTCTCACACAACAATACAAAACATGTATGGTAGGTATTCTACCGGAAAAATGATATTGTGTATGATAATTGGGTAGTGGGTGATTAATTTTGGTAGGTTACCAAATGTGATATAGTGTCTTTACAACAACTGAGTTACCAAATATTGTAAAGCCTTTCAGGTCAGTGACGTGAAATCGCAATACCCCTGAGTAAATCACCAGATGATTGTTCATTATAAATACATGTGCTCGTCTTCGAACAAACATCACAACCAACACAATCAAAAATGCATTTCCAAACTCTCGTCGCCATTGCTTCCGTTGCTTTAACTGCTGCTGCTATTCCAGTTAGTGATACCACTACCTTGGCCACTTCGTTTGTTGAAGCATCTACTGATGCTCCTGCTGCTTCTGAAATTGCTCCTGTTGATGCTGAAGCTGTTCAAGAAGGCTCCGACGATGCTCAAGATAAGCATATAAACATTCGTAAAGGCTGGGTGACAATTAACAAAACACCAGTCTCGCTTTTGAATGATTTAAGATCCTTTTAAATTGCTGGTATTTCTCAATTAAATGGTTTCAAGACAAGCACAAATACTACTGGTTAGTATTATATAGATTGCTTCAGTAATAGATGTTTTATGAGTTTGTAGGCAGTCGGTAATGGAAGTTATTAAATGAGAATCAATACTTTGCGCAATGCAGGTTGGAAGCCAGAGATTGGAAATCAAAGAATGCACTAATTTTTACAAAATGGGAAAGGGCTGTGGGTGACTGTCAGCAAAAGAACAATTCTCGAACTACAACAGAAAGACTAACAAGTTCTGGTACGATTACAGCGACCACTTTCCAGGATTAAATAGCACAACATTCGGCCATTGTTGAGACAAACCAAGCACCTAGCAGACGTTTGCAGTACCAAATCCTCATGGCAAATTAGTAAATTGGCATGACAGCTGAAATGTGTAAGTTGTAGAATTCCAGAGCTCTGTCCAGTCCTTTTTGAATAGGCATAATTTAGTAGCCAAATGGACATCCTCCATGCATGTTTCCAATTTCAAGCCAATTTACTCATTGAGTTTTACCAGAACAGGATGGAGCATTATGCCTTCAACATGATATTCAGCAAATGCATACAGGGTCATGTCACCTCACAGACACATTGCGAAATACAAATATTATCAAGAGCTGCTAAATGGCACCTGATACCTCTGATATTAAAATTAAATTAAAATGGCAACACCAGTGGGTATATAATAACACCGAGTTGATGTGGGGAAGACGTCAACAGGTGCAAGTAGCGAGGCACTTTTACTGTTGGATGTGTGTTTTAATAGTCTGCTCAATTTTGATCTAGCCTCTGGGATTTTCCTCAATGATTTGTTTAGAGTTGAATTAACTCTGAAAATAAACGTAACTCTGGAGACTAAACGTAACTCTGGAGACTAAACGTAACTCTGGAAACTGAGTACACGCTAGAAACTAAGCACGCCCTAGAAAGAAACGTAACTCCATAAACTAAACATAACTCTATAAACTAGGCACGCTTTATAAACTAAACATACTCTATAAACTGAAAACACTCAGAAACTGAGCAATCTATAAACTGTGATAACATACTGCATCATGGAAAGGTCTTGGCAACTTGGCAGAGGTTTTTAATACCTGGATCCAAAATCAAACTGATGTCACATAAATAATGGAAACCTTGGAGTATTAAACAGGGATACTTGTTTCATTGTAGTAAACCGCCGAGAATACACATAGATGTTGATTTGTCCTGTTTTGGATAAACCAAAACTACTTTGGATGTGTAGCTGAAATGTTTCAATTTGCTCAATAGGGAATACAATGCTAGAATAATATTAGATGGACGGAAATCATATGGTATGAGAGGATGGTGGCGTAATGGTGTGAATTTGAAAATTCCGGGAATTCAAAAGTGTCCATATTTGGAGAATTTTAATATTTCTAGGACTTTGAGATTTTGAAAATGACGAGGTTATAGACGGGAAAATCTGGTGAATCTGCACTAGTGCATTGAAGGAACCGCGTGCATTCCCTTGCATACGACGCATCAGCCCAATTTGGAGAGTGGACTCGGTCTCAATTATAGACTTATCACTAGTAAGAACGTTACTTCTTGGGAATAGCACATGCATATCTAATATGGAACTGTATACGGCGATCATCGACTAATTAAGACGAGAGATCGCTGTTTGACCATGATACTAGTTCTCCACTAGATCTCTAGACAATTTGCTACAAATGACCTACCCACACTACGTAATATCATTATCATGGTATATTATGCAAATTCAGCCCCCAGGACTGGCCTATTCTATTAAAAATTAAAGTCGTAGTCGGTAATGGTAAACGGGTTTTCAAAATTAGTCTCTTTGGCACCATACTGGGCTCCAGGAACCATGCTCAAATCCATTGGCAACTCCTGGAACGCAAGCTGGTCGGTTCTGAGCAACTCGTTAATCCCATTGGACCGCGGCTGCCCAACCGGGTTGTACAACGGCATGTTGAAATCAAGCTTCGACGACTGTAGACTGTAGTTGCCAAGAACCCCGACAAATGGGTCGTTTTCAAGCGGACTGAGGTCGAGCTGTGGGTCCTCTGGTGCTATTGGGAAGGCTCCTGGCGTCATGAATGTGTCCATGTGCGTCTGAGGCGTTATAAACGTGTCCATGTGTGTCTGTGGTGTGGAAAACTGCTCCACGGTTCGCTGAGGCGTGGCCAACAGCTCAATGTAATTGTAATTGCCCATCTGTACCGGGGTCGACGTCCGCGAATAGGCTGGCGAGTCAAAGTATGGACTGTAGTCGTATTGCTTGGTGGCCTTGGTGACCTTGTTGTTGATGCCATAGGCAATCAGCTTGTGCTTTCTCGTGCGGATCTTGCACCCGGCCTTCTTGAGCTGCTCATTCAACATTGGACTGGCCTCAAGCCCGTCAAATGCAGCGTCGGTGAGCACTCTGAACACACTCAGGTATACTGTGGCGTTTTTCCAGTGCACCAACTTCGGTGCGCCGTCGTGGAAGCTCTGGAGCTCATAGACGTCGAACTTCAAGCGGTACTCGCCCTTGTATCGCACTGACAAGTTGTCAAACACGCCACACGCCACGTAAGGGCTGCCTTTGTAGAACTGGGCAGTGACCGACGTTGTGCCCTTGAGCACGTCCAAATCGTCCGGAGACGACTCGTCGCTCAAAGGCCGCTGTTTTCGCTGCTTCTGCAAGAAGTTCACCTCGTCTCTCGAGCCTAAACACTCGATTGTGGCCCGGATGAAGTATACCCCGAGCGAGTGGTCAATGCAGTTTTCCCCATTCTGGCTCTCGAGCTTCAACTCAACAATTGGTTGTGGGTCCACAAGCCGCCGAGACGAGTTCTTTGTCTCTTTTCGTCCACTGACCCTAGCTTTCACCGGCTGCTGGACAACAGAAAGCAGAATGGTGTTGTGCAGCTTACGGATCTGGTGCGGCTTTATCTCACGTACTTGATTCTTTAAAAACTTAACCATGGTAGATATGATTTTTTTTCAGATATCCACAAAGGTATTTATATTGCAACAGACCGTTCTTGAAACAAGCAACTTAGGTGTTTCAATCTAATGCATGCCACTGTTTCGGCCGCCTACGACTTGTCCATGGATGCTCCAAAACCGGAAATCGTGCGGCTATTTTTAGCGCAACAGACTCCCCACCAGGTCTTATTTAGCAGCCATTCTTTTTATTCTTGGTTTATATTGTCCCAATCGACTTTGCCGGTCCTCCAACACCTCCAGCTAAATAACACTCTCAGAGATACGCACGCATATTCCCGCATCTCCCTGCAGTACTACGCTGGACACTCCGACGAGCTTCTTGAAACCGACTTGAAACGTTAACAATGGGCTCTTCTTGTGACTATTATCTCGTGTTTTGTTGGAAATATCATGGCAATTTGTCCTCGGGCCACCAATTGCTTCTCTCGTAGCATTCCGCGTTTAGTTCCACTAGTTTATCTTAGCTCGGAATCAAGGCTTTGCCATCAAGATCGCTGATCACCCGTAATTACTGGTTTCTGCCATGATTTTACGGTGACTTTTGATGCTAGCGTCTTGCATCCAACCGACACAATAGTAATCCAAAACAGGAAGTGTTTGAAGTATTGACTAGTGCTCAGACTTGATGGGTTGGGATTAATACCTATTGTTTGGGTTGTTTAACTATTTGTTTGGGAGTTTGGTTGGGTCAGAGGTTTATGATCCATGGATAAGGTGGAATTTATTATTATATATCCACAGAATATCATTATCCATATCCATTGTTATCCATAGGTATCCGTAACTGAGTTTGTATCTCATTATCATTTATCATTCTGCTGGCCATGTCACAGTCACCATTTATCATTCTGATGGTCATGTCACAATTACCATTTCTCACTTTGGTATTCATCATCTAAATTAAAATCATGCATCCATTATTCACTATCAAATTCTGATTCACCATTGCAGGTATTCAATTATCCATTATCCGCATCCAACATCCTCAGTACTCACTCAAATATCCATTATCCAATATAGTCACTACCCATTTTCTCACTACCAATATCCTTGGTACTCACAAAAATATCCATTATCCGATTTACTCACTACCCATACACTCATATCATATACTCATACCCATCTACTCATACCCATCTACGCACTACCCAACTAGACATTTCTCCTCATTCATTTTTCAACACACCCCATCCATTCACTGCACTGCCTTACCTAAACCTCAAACCTTCCTGTTACGTCGGTGGACTGACCTATTTAAAGGCACCTTTTGCCGCATACACATGCGTGGTGAGTGCTAAAAAATAGCGTCAGGCACCAGACTTACGACTTTGAAACTGTTAGGTCCACAATGGTTCAAACTCGTAATAGATAGTCTAATTGCTAGAAACGCAGAATTATATAATTTTGCACCCACTGATTCTTGTAGACTGCGAGAAATCCCTGAAAACTCGTGTTGTTCTGCCCAAGTACCTCTCAAGGCACTCTGATCGTGTTAATGAAAACACACATTTCTCACTGGAGACTCTTGATGACGATGCAACAGTCGGATTAATGCAGCGGCAATGAAACTACACGCCGAAATCTTCATCAAGACCATGGTTGATCCCTGCAAAATATGGGCCCATGTTAAAGTGGTCTACGGAGAGATTGGTGAATATCAAATGGCAGGCAGCTGGATCATTACATAATCAGTTCCTGTTGCAATGATTCAGCAGTTTTCCACGACATTTGGGCTGAGACAATGGGCAGAAGTATGCTCGAGTCTTTGACGGAAAGGAAATTGGCAAACACATTTACTGGACATTGTTGGACTGGTTTTGCAATGGAAAAAGGATTTTGGTGACCTGGAAAGACTGTAGTCTAGGATTATTCCCCCAACGTTCAGTCTAGGCTGTAGTCTAGCGTCATTCCTCCAATGTTAAGTCTAGACTGTAAAGTAACAATGTGAGTTCTATTCCAGTATAGCTATGGTTTGCAAATGGATATATACTTCATTTAATTCACTGTAATTAGGCTGATTTGTGCGCCAATGTAGGATCTCGGGCACTTTACGATATTCTAGGGAATATTGTGTAACCAAATGGGTGTGTAAGGTGTGACTTTGTCACTGGCAAGTTGTAGTATACTGGTTATAACCCTGATATAAAATAGGCCATGTTGTTTCTAGTAGTGTTTGATGTTGCTCAAATGTAGAATGAGTTTTGTTGTATGTGAATATTGAAAATGTTGTGATATAACCAGGCTATCCAAGCCCAGATTCCTGAAGGAATTACCAACGCTACTCAAGCCCGTGTCCTCTTCTCAGATAAGGCGAAAAACTCATTGCCCCTCCGATGCTCATTACCTTACATATTTACAAGCTCTGGTTGAAAGTTTTTTATCTCTGTTGCAGAGTTTTCTTTCATTTCAAGGATTTCTTTGAATAGAGAATATTGTGGTGCCATCTTTAGTCCTGGACAGTGAATAATCAATGTGGAGTTACGGAATGGTTGTAGTTTTGAAATAAATGTATTATTACGATGGCAGTGTTGAGTATACAATTCCATCTTAAAATGCAGATATTTTCTATTATAGTAATTTTCTTTTCATCTGTCATCGATAGACTCTCTTTTGGTTGAGTGATGTACATCACATTATGTGAAACAGTCAGCAAATGAGGGAGACGGGGTTTAACAGCAATGTTGCCAGGGGATTTTCTGAGTAAAATATTTAACAAATGGCTGAATACAAAATAAATATTATTATGAGAAATAGTCTTTGCCTATATGAGTGATTGTATGAGTGAAAACTAAAGTTTACTACATTTCTAAGGACAGTTGTACATGGCTGATGGAAAATAAAAATAATTATAATTACAGCTCTAAAGCCGATACAAAATAATATAATAATAATATTTATCTTTGCACTTGGCTATATATTGTCTCTGGCATTATTGCTCCTGTTGTGTACCCGTGACCCACATGCACCCATGGCTCTCAACCACGGCCGAGCATGGCCCGTAACCTCCTGGGTTTTGTTGAAATTTTCAGAGCAATTTTCTTAGCGTTAGGTGGCAATCTAAAGTATTACACGCGATATAATACATGTCTGAGCCCATTAGAAAAAAGGCTGCGGAGATCTCTGAGGCGCCTACTCCACAGAATACTCCGGCGTCACATTCTGGGTCGTTGGTGAGCAAGGCGGTGAATCCGAAAGTGCCAAAGACGATTGACGAAGAGGCGGAGGAGACAAAGAACGCCATGGTGTCGAACCCTGCTTTTCTTTCGCTTATTGAGGGCAAGTTGAGCACGTTGGTCGGCAAGGACAGCGGGTATGTTGCGTCGTTTCCTCAGGCGGTGAAGAACCGGATCATCTCGTTGAAGTCGATCCAGAAGCGGCAAATGGACTTGGAGATTGAGTTCCAGCGGGAGTTGTTTGCTCTTGAGAAGCGGTTCAACGAGCGCGCGCGGCCGTTGAACGAGTACCGACGGAAGATTATTGTCGGTGAGGTTGAGCCGACGTCGGAGGAGATTGAGGAAGGAAAGGCGATTGAGGAGGAGTTGGAAGGCGACGACGAGACTGCGTTGCAAGAAGAGAGCAAGAGCGACACGGAGGAGGACCAGACGATCCAGGGGATTCCTGCGTTCTGGCTCACTGCCTTGGAGAACTTGGAGCCTATATGCGAGACAATCACGCCGCGGGACTCTGAGGTGTTGCAATTCTTGTCGGATATCCGCATGGAGCACTTGGAGAACCCGGGGTTCAAGTTGGTGTTTGAGTTTGCCGCAAACGACTACTTTTCCAACCGGGTCTTGGAGAAGACATACTACTACCAAGAGGAGTTGGGATATACCGGGGAGTTTATCTACGACCACGCAGAGGGATGCAAGATCAACTGGCTGTCGCCAGAACAGGATGTTACCATCAAGATCGAGCGTCGTAAGCAACGGAACAAGCACACCAAGGAGACACGGACCATTGAGAAGCTCACGCCTACGGAGTCGTTCTTCAACTTTTTTGACCCGCCAAAACCGCCAAAACTCGACGAGGAGGAGGAGGAAGACGACGATGACGACGACTTGGAAGCTCGGTTGCAGTTGGATTATCACATTGCTGAGGAGATTAAGGACAAGTTGATTACGCGGGCAGTGGACTGGTTCACAGGGGCGGCGATGGACTTTGTGGGGTTTGAGGAGGACGACTTGGATTATGAGGACAGCGATCTTGATGACGATGAGGAGGAGGAAGAGGAGGACGACGATGAGGAGGACGACGGGAAGAACGTGAAGCAAAAGGATCCGCAAGAGTGCAAGCAGCAATAGTTGTGAGGATCGGGGAATGCAGCAAGTGCTGGCAATAGGTTATGTAGAATATAAACAACAAGTAATGCAGAGTTTCTTTCATCTCCTTGAGGTTATGCCTTGGTAGTTTCTGTGCAATGAATGGTGCACATGTGGATCTAGATGGTCTGTGTAATAAAAGTGGGGTTGTTATCTTTCAGTGCTACACTAAACCGAGTTGCGACGTCCTAAGTCCCTTGACAAAATCACCCATTAGACGATTATGCTCAATTTGGCACGTTACTTATTGTCTTAATCCTTTTCATGCCGTATCTTCCCGAAATCACCCTTTTAACGATAAGAACCAATACCCTTTGGGATTAGTTCTTCTCTGACAAAAGGATAGTTCATCTCCTTTTTATTTCCCGTCCTTTCCTTTCATTTCAACTATAAATAGTCCGACTTTTCTCTGAATTGAGTGAATTGAGTGAATCAATGTGTAAATCAAAGTCTGGCAATTAACCTACAATTAAACAATCATGGATTCCGCCTGCCCTATAGCTGCCTCATTGGTACTCCTGAAATATCTTAATATTCTGAGTAAATATCTTAATATTCTGAGTAAATATCTTAATATTCTGAGTAAATATCTTAATATTCTGAGTAAATATTGATATTCTTCAATGATCCTCACTACGGGAATATCTCTCCTTTTATAGTAGAGACATCTCCTCATACGTTCCTACGGCCATGAGTTTCATGTTATGATACAACAGCACCATCTGCATATTGTGCCGTATCGTGAGTACATTCAATGCAAATACTACTATGCTAACAGTATCAAGAGGTATTTCAAAACACCACTTAATATTCACACTGGTTCAAAGACGGTGCTTGGTTGCAAAATGATCAGGACTATCATATCAGTGTCTAGTACTAAAGTTTATATTACCTGCACAGTTGGCCATGATAATTTAAATTAGTTTGATAAACTTGTAATTGCTTTCCTTCTTGCAATTGAATAGCCAGATAGGCATGATTAAAGAATCATTGTCGGCCTAACCTAGCGGAAATCACTCTTATAGAAGATGGCTGATCTTCATGCTTGCCAGGGATTATCTTACTAGCTATACAAACAACTCCTGTGTCAGTATTAATCAGGTGTGTTTAGTATCTACGGATTTGGTCGGTAAACGGCCGAACTACGCCATTTTTCTCTTCAACTAGTCCCAGACGGTTCGACAGTGTCCACACAGAACACCTTACTTCACCTCTCAATCAACTGTCTTGGATTAAACTTACTTGAGCAATATTGTCCATTTATGGGTTGTACAACAGGCTGGCGTCCTTGTTCAAGTTTTTTCAATGATCCATGAGGCGTTTCTGAGTAATTGAAATGTTAACTGGGGATTCGTTGAACATGGTAAAGTCCTTGCTTTGTAGTCTGGCATATACGAGATTTCAAGTAAAATGAGTACCCATAAGAAAGAAAAAAGAATTAAAGAAAGAAAAAAGAATTAAAGAAATAAATGTGACAAACTCAAACCTCTACCTTAATCACCCATTAATCCAATTATCCTACACAGAAGGCAAAATTAACCAAATAGTTGACCCATTTGCCCATACATTTGCTTGAATCAAACAGCACTACAACTGAATTCATGGTATAGTTTTCTCAAAATTTTTATGGCAAACACTACGTTTGAGATAAATAATTAGTCTTTTATAGGACTGGATAATATAAATTAGCACGTATTGAAATGCTTAGTGCATGTATGTCAAACTAGAGTCGTGCAATATTCAAGAGACGGACGGTTCAATAAATTGAAAGAATATATATTGTGGTTGTGATAATAAAAGAGTCGACAAGAGTCAAGTGACGACATAGTGAAATGCACTTACACCATCAGAGTGGTCCGTAACCACGATTGTTGTTTGTGGTTATGCCTGGAGGAACCTTACCCTACCCATGACGTACTATAAAAGAATTCACTGTCTCATGGATATTCGGCTCAGATATAAAATGTATCCACATCTATTTGAACACTGTGTGATAACAAATGTGACTACTGATCTTTCTGTGTTCTGAGCAAATGATACATCAAATATCATGGAACACCACCTTTTCTTGTGATGTATCATCACCAGCCGCCGACCCCATTGTGACATCACGTGCCAATGCCGTATCACGTGTGCAAATGTGAAAAGTGTGCGAGCATTTCCACAGGTACACACAATAATGCAACGGGTCTCTAGGCTATATTGTCGGAACTATTCAGGTTCAAACAACGGCGCGGTGCCAATAAACCTTGGGGCGATAATAAATTCGCGTTCTCGTACGCGATTTGGCGCCTCCTCGCCAAAACCACGGGCACCTCGACCTCGTGGTGAGTATGGGGTTCCGCATTTCGAGTTCAAGGGCAAGAGTTTCAAGGCGTTGGACAGCATGCAGTACTTGGTGCGGCGTGTGTATAAGGAATTGAACAGCGAGGGGCTTGTGAACTTTATGGATCCTCATGACCGTGGCAGTATTGAGACCACCACGTTGAGTCGGCTTCTTAAGCACCGGCTACGGGACTTGGACCTTGACCAGGAGGGGCTTGTGATTGTGAATGTGGTGCAAGGTGAGCGGGGCGAGCGGATTCCGTTGGTGAAGTTGGTGGATAAGCGAGAGGCCATCAGCCGATATACGGACGAGCTTTCGGAGAAGAAGAACCGCGAGTTGGCAGGGGCAGATCTGACGTTTGCGCGGAAGTTGGCGCGGAAGAAAAGCAGCAAAAACGACGTCAAGTGTGTGAAGATCAGCTGGTCGATCTCTGATGCTGATCTTCTTGGGGCAAAGAAGCGGGAGATTCTAAGTGCCATGGACAAGAGCCTGAGTGTGATGATCTTTGTGGATTCCAAGGATGCGTTGGATCGTATTAGCACCGACGGCTTGATGCGTGGCGAGCGTTCAAAGAAGGAGAAGGTGCACGAATTGAAGGAGCTTGAGTTGTTGAAGCGCGAAAAGACGTTGGAGACGGTGCGCGGGATCTTGGCAGAATCAAATCCCGGTCACAGTGTTACCGATGAAGGTTCTGTTGAGAGCCGGTTTATTCTTCGTGTGGCTGTCAAGAAAGTTGCGGTCAAAAAGGCAAAGAGCAGCGTTGAAATCGACGAGGCGGCAATAATGGATATTGATCTCTCGCAGATTGAAGACAAGAAGTTGTTGAAGGAGATTCGCAAGAAGCAGCGGCAGGAGAAGGAGCGGATACGCGAGCAGAAGAAGCGAGAGCGTGAAGCGAAAAAGACGTAAAGGATGAGAATAGGCAAGATGTGAAAGGATGAGAATAGGTAAGATGTGAAAGGATGAAAATAGGCAAGATGTAAAAGGATGAGAATAGGCAAGACATGAGAATGGGGAAAGAAACAAAGTGTAAATAATGACGCGGTCCATATCTCAATGGCGTCAGTCAAAAGACATTTCATGAATATAGGCAGCATTTCTTCTGAATGGCAGTTTTGTAAGCAGCAAAATATCCAGCCGGTAATCAGATGTACACTGTTGTACAATACTGTTGACAACTTTTGCCCATAGAACCTCTTGCAATTATGGAAAAACTGCCTTGAAATTGAAATTTCACTGTGCAAAATAACAAATTTTGGAATGTCCTGATTTTCTCTGGTACTGTGTCGTGTTCCTATATCAACTAGTGTGTAGAATAACTGGCAAGGCAGGGTGTAATTTCAAGTTTGTAACGAGAAAAGGTCAAGACTACTCTTCATGTGATTGTACCCTGTGATAATGTTGTGATTGTGTTCCTTAGTACTATTGTGATTGTGTTCGGAGTGTCCCACATATTACACAAGTACAAATCCATTCTTAGGAAAAGTATAAATAACTGTTTAAGTTGCTAGTAATGGGATATCTTAAGTTCACTTTAGAACTATTTACAACTTATATTTGTAGTTACTCTTATTAACTTATTGATTAACTCGATATAAGTGTTATAGCAGAAGCGTTGAATAAATTCTGTTATATTTGGTAGCGCCACAAGGTTTTACATTAGAAGAAGAAGACAATCAGTCATCATCATCATGCCACCACGAGCACAACAGGTCACAAGTGAAGGGACAACCGACGAACCTCGCAAGCCGGATCACTTTCAGAAGAATAACCAAGAAATGTGACTTTCAAATAAACGAAAACAACGAGACCACACCGACTTACGGATGCCGCAGGAAGAAATATCGAGGAAGTCAAGGAGTGGGCTCAAGGGTCGTTCAAAATAAGAGATATGGGATCGAAACAGGAAATAAATATCGCCTTCCTAGTATCAGAACGATGTGCGTATGATTGTATTATTGGGCTACCCACAATCATACAATACTGGGAAGTATTCAATAAATCGATTCGGAAACAAGGAGAGAAGGAAGTTACAACCAAGGAAATCAAGGTAAGAGAAGCAAATCGATTATTAAAGAGCAAGGAAAATGAATGCTTCACTATTCTAGTAATGATGAAGAAAACCGAAAAGTGTAACTTCACTCAATGCAACATCTCCCTGTTACTCGAATGAGCACCGCTTCAGTCGAATACAAACATTATGAACCCATTCCAATCAACTTCCAAGTTGGAAAGTCTGCAACCAACAGCACCTTGAGTTCCCTCAACAATGTCTTGAATCGGTTCTCAGTCAATACCCAAATCAGCACACAAACCTTGAGCAAGAAACTTGCGAGGCTGATAAAGGCTCAGAAACGTGTGTTGCGCGAGCAAGAGGACTTCTCTAGAGGCATGAATTCATGGGTATCTACACTTCCAAGTCAAGAAAACCAGAGATTAATTGCAGAATATTTAAATTGTTTAGAAGTAGAGCAGGCCATGGCGGCTAATCCTCAATCAGAGGGCCAAGCAGAAAAGGATATAAAAAGGAAGAGGAGAATTCTATACTTCCTACTTTAAAGAATATACTTTACAGACTGAACGACATGCAAAGCAGATAAAACTTACCACTCCAAAAAAAAAAAAAAAAAATAAAATAAAATGGAAGTAGGATATAAGTACTAGCTCCCTGACTATAAGTTCGTTTCCTTTAAACATTTAATTGTTTTTTTTTTTCGTTAAAAACAAAGAACTAATTGAAAGTTTTTTATCCCTTTAAAGGGTTTTCTTTCGATACTCCGCATAGCGGCATCGCTCATAGTTCGGCGATAAAATATCACTCTTCTAAGAGTCTAATATATTTATAAGAACCACTCAGAACCCGTGACTATACCAAAAGAATGGATATACTCCCTATCTCAAGACCATCAACAACGATTAATGAGGGAACTACAAAATGAGGAAGAGAGTTTTCCTGATCTTGGTCGAGACGCCCAAAAATAAAATGGAGCGTATGTAACGAGAAAAGGTCAAGACTACTCTTCATGTGATTGTACCCTGTGATAATGTTGTGATTGTGTTCCTTAGTACTATTGTGATTGTGTTCGGAGTGTCCCACATATTACACAAGTACAAATCCATTCTTAGGAAAAGTATAAATAACTGTTTAAGTTGCTAGTAATGGGATATCTTAAGTTCACTTTAGAACTATTTACAACTTATATTTGTAGTTACTCTTATTAACTTATTGATTAACTCGATATAAGTGTTATAGCAGAAGCGTTGAATAAATTCTGTTATAAAGTTTTTCCATGCCTTCACCTAATGGAAACATTTGCATTTCTCCCTAGGAGGATTTGCTCTTGTGGCGCAGTGGTTAGCGCTTCGTGCTTATAATGTCAATAGGCTTTATGCTTAAAGTCACGGTCGTGTGAGGAACGCGATGGTCGTGGGTTCGAACCCCTCCTAGAGCAAAATTCCTCAATTTTTTTTTCGAAGTATTTGAAAAGCCATGATTATTATTTTTCAAAAAGAGCAATGGCTTTAAAGGACGCATGCTATGATACAAGAAGATAGATTATGATGTTGTTACATGACCAAAGTGTTATAAACGTAATTGTACAACGTTGTGAAGCATGAGCAAGCCATAGTAATATGGTGAGTATAAAGAGACATACATTGCAGGATGTGGTTTTTGGTTGAATATATTAATTATTACAGTGCGAAAGTAGTAAAGTGTGGTATCATCGTTACTACTTGGGTTTACTTTATTTATTCATCTACTAGTGTAAAGTCCCCAAAGATGGCTCCATGCACAATGTAATTTTATGGTGACTCTTAGACGTAGTATCATCAACAAACTGTTGTATTTCAGGTCTTGTATTTCGGGTCTTGCCAATGGTTGGTGGATATTAAGAGAATATGTGATTAAAATTGGCTCCAAGTTTCTGTTGAGGATTCCAATCATCCTAATCTTTTATACCACATCTAGACACTCTGGACCAAGGAGTTCAGCCAATTACAAGGATGTCTGGATAGACCATTGCAAATGAGTCAAATACTCAGGCCGGTACTTTGTTTCCGATATCCAGCACAAGGCTAATTGAGCTAGTTATTATCTATCAAAGCCTAATCTGGTTATTCCAATTCTAAAGGAACAGAATAGATATTAAGTAGTTTAGTTGTATTGATACCATGTCTAAGCTGGGAGTTGTATAAATTACGGGAGATGGTGATGAGGGTTTCAGTGCCTGAGTCATTGTGAATCATTGTGCCTGGATTCATGGCAGAAATACGTTGGATGATCGTATGAGAGTTCCTTCCGCTATACCATCAACGACCACACGACCATTTAGCTAGATATCTTTGACTAGCACAACCCAATCCGGTTATTCAAGTCCTTGAGGAACAAAACAGACAATTAATAGTTTACAGTAATGCCATGTCTAATCAGGGTAGGTCTATAAACCACGACATTGATAGTTATGCTCAGATGGTTAATTATAGACGAGTTTTGATGCTTTAATGAAGGAAATATTGCTCTGTTTATAGTTGAGCCATTGTCCCTCGTTCAGTATTTATCATGAGGTTGTACATCAACTTCACTGATACATGTAGGGATGCGCAATGTGTACGCCTACCAAAGAATGTGTATTATTTGGGTACGTTCCTTGTGGATTCCAACCTCGACATGGAATATGTATTTTTTTTTGGGTGTAAACTGAATGTATACTCTGATGAAACAATCTAGCCATGTGACTCACATAGCCTTATCCTTGTGAGAATGACAACCTGCAACATTAAAGTATATACAAATATACACCACGTCATGTACACTGGCTAACATACCTCTGGTATCACGACAAGAATAAATACCCACTTACACATGCATGCTGAGTCAGCACTGACACACTCAGTCAGCTGACTTCCAACTCACGCCTCGCCTCGCTGAGTCAGCCTGTCATTTCCAAGACGCGTTTGGTACGCGACTATGGAGCAGCCACTCAAGGACCTCAAATTTCTGTGCACGGCCGTCTCGTCCGACGTCCGGCTGGTGGTGGTGAGCCGGATTAAGGCCATGGGCGGCACGTACTGTAACAATCTAATGAGCGATGTCACTGTGCTTGTAGTGGGCGACCGCGACACCGACAAGTACCGGTTCAGCGTGGAGAACCGGGCAGACATGGTGTTTGTGCGGCCTGGCGCGGTGCTCCACATGTACGACGCGTGGCTCGCCGGCTCTGACGCGGGAGAATTGCTGCCCATGGCGATTTTTGACGGCATGACCATATGCGTGTCGCGGGCGGCAGGCCGCCCCAAGTTGGCCGGGCTTGTGGCCGGGCTCGGGGGCCTGTGCGCGGACAGCTTGACGGCGCAGACGAGCTGCTTGGTGACGGAGGAAAAGGCCGGGAAGCGGTACGAGAAGGCGCTCGAGTGGAAGATCCCGGTGGTGGTGCCGCGGTGGGTCGAGGACTCGGCGAAACGCGGTGCTGTGCTTGGGTATCGGTACTACGACGTTGCTCTTGATCCTGGGGCCGTGGGGCGGGGCGCGTGTCTGGTGTGGGCGGGTATTGTGGGCGGAAGCGGGCGGAAGCGGGCGGCGGCGGAGGACGAGCCGCGGCCGACGAAGCGGAACCGGGGCAGCGTGCGGGCGTGGAAGATGATTGTGGACGGTATGGGCGGCGGCACGCGGCCCGCGGCGGCCGAGCCTGCGCCACAGCCGTCCCCCCGCCGGCGGCAGCTCTTCCACGGGCTTGTGTTCCGGGTGACCGGGTTCCCGGAGGCGCAGGCGCGGATTCTCGAGCGGACAATCGCGGGCCGCGGGGGGCGCGTCGCCGCCGCAAACGCGGACTACACCGTGGTGCCGAGCGGCCTGGAGCCGCCTGAGCTCGGGCCGCAAGTGGTGACGGAGTGGTTTATTGAGCGGAGCATGTACTATGACACAGTAAAGGACGATTTATGGGGCCGGCCGATGCGCGTGGCTGCGCGGTTTGAATTGCCGGCCGATGAGCGCGTGCAAATCAGCATCAGCGGGTTCTCTGGAGCAGAGTTGATGCACATGGAGAAGTTGCTCCGCCACACTCTTGGTCACGTGGTGAAATATTGCGAGCACGTGACCTCGGATGTGGATGGGGTGGTGGTGAATCTGAAGCTCTTGGGGTTGGATGAGGATTCGTGCTCGCGGATGTTTGAGAACAGCGTCGTGGCGCCGGTGTTGCGCGATTTAGAGTGCTGTCACACCTCCTTACCGTCTTTGCGCAAGAAGTTGGTGTTTTGCGAGAAGCACGACATTGCGGTTTTGGCACCCAACTTTGTGTTTGAGGTCTTGTTGCTGTTTGGAGAGCCCGACGCAGAGTTGTCGAGCGGCCGGTGGTGTTTACATCTGCCCAAGGGCGACAACCGGTTGCTGAGGCTCGTTGCCGCACGTCGGTCTGCGAAAAAGCCTTGTAGGTTGACGGGGAGAGCCCCAGAGAGTTCGTTGAATGGCGACGGCAAGTGGAACGTGCTGGAAGTGGAGGTGGAGGAGCCGAGTACCCAGATATCGTATGGTAAAAGTAGCTAGGAGAGACCAGGTTGTGACTGAGTAGGCTGGGTGACTGGATGGACATTGTGTTGCGAGTTGTTTAATGTGCTGAGCAGAGGTATTGTAGTCGATGGTTTTACATTGCATTTACAATATTGTATTTCATTACGATCATTTCATTTATTGAATTACTACATTTATATATTAAATCATTACATCTATTTATAATATTTGCTTACGTGTATTAGATTACATTTCTGTTACATTTCATTACATGTTACATTTCCATTATAATAACAACATTTATTTTTGCATTGATTGTGTAAGAAGCCTGGTCACCCTTGTTGTCAAGTGGAATCTAATACTTCATCAATGTGTGATAGAATTCAAGCTTCAAAGAGCTTTGGGCATTGGTTTGACGGATTTGTTCCCACCTTTGGAAGCTGAGCTATGAGCCAAGCTTTTGCTCGTGTTTTGTGGAATGTGGGAAATTGCCCTGGAGTTCAATTTAATGCTATTTAGTAATGATTATTACAAGATATACTGCAAATTAATTAGCTATACCTCATATACTTTCAAATATAACCCAACCACCATCCACAACATCCCATCAATATGGGACTTGCTCAATTGAAAAGCTGAGGAGATAATTCCATAGGGACACCCAGCCCTTTGGAAATTATCAAAATGTCTATCATCTCAGACTTTAAAAATATGTTGGTGCACTTCAAGTCACTCATTCTGTATAAATACAGTTTCAAGTCTGTCATAAACCAAGACAAGTCCCGGTCAATGTGGCTGAGCAAGTAGAACTTAATCATGATTAACCGCCAGGATTCAAGCAAGTTCTGATTTGGTATAGGCTTTGTGTGACAAGTGCTAAAGACAACCCCGAGGATTCGTCTCATTTGCTGTGTGCTTATACTTTTCATCATCTGGCATAAACTGTTGAGGCATCTATTGTGCAACTGCGCTCTTGAAATAAATTTCGACCCGGACAATTTCAGAACCAGCATTATGCTCGTTAGCAATGTATTCTTATCTAGCTTGCCAGAGTGACACACAACCATGTTGCGTACCATACTGACAGCCTGCATTACAACCCGTATATCCTTGCCTAGTGTCTTCTCTCGAATAGACTGCAAGGAGACCTTGTACTCTCTGAGTAATGTGAAACTTACTTCTGGCGAGAAATCCCGTCGCCAAGCAAAAACTGCAAGTTTCTCCAAGGCCATGAAGTGGTGGGTGAAGTTGGTGTTTTTCGACCTCAAGAGGCCAAAAAGCTCCTTGACATGCCTGACCGTGATGGGTGAAGTCACATAGGTCTGTGGAATAATACCTGTTTCCTTGTCAGGGAAATATTCCTGGATGAACATGTCGAGAGAATAGTTGCGTCTCGTAAACAGTGCGGAGAAATGTGGCCGCCCACCATTGGAACCACACTGTCTAGATGGAGCTTCTCCAAGAGATTTGGATTGATCTGCTCCCTTGAAATACTGAAGCTGGCCTTGGTAAGGGTTTGCGCAAGCATTTTGGCCCAATGATTTGAGCCAAGATTGCGAAGACTGGAAAAAATGCTTTAAGCGAAGCAAATGTACTCCCGGAGAAATATTCTCCGTCCTGTTGAAATTCTTCACACAAGGAATCTTCTTAATAGCATTGGTTAGCTTTCCCCTCTTCCCTTTAACCGGCAATTGCTGGTAAGGAATGAGCTTAATTTTTGGAACCAAGTCAAAGTGGACCTTCTTTGTTACTTTTGGGGTTGTAGCTTGATCGTCGTTTCGTCTTAGAGCACTCTTCAACACGATTGGCGGCTTTACAAGTTCCCGCGTCGTGTTACCGGAGGTCATCATCACCCCGGGGATGGAGTGAAAAGAGCCAGGTCTCCACTTCCACCTGGAAAACCCACTACGCGAGCCATTCGCCCTGATATCGGAGTCAACACAGAGCCCAGAAGAAGCCGATCCGGTGAGGTCGACATTCTGCAATGACGCAGAAATCTCACCCACTGGATCAGGTCCGGCAAAAGAGCCAGTCCTCTTAGACTTCTTCCTGGCACCTGGAAGTCTCCGACACATTCGGAAAGTCCTTGCGCAACTCTTCGGGATTTCTGTGAATTCCATTGTCTTTTCGCCGTACCCTAGCGATCCAACTTCCTCTGGTCCCTGACAGGGTCCCTGATCGGCCACTTTCTCGTGTGAAACTGGCTCTAAAGCCTCTGTGTTTAATATAGCGGCTTTTTCGGAAACTCTAGTCTTGCTACTCACCTTCAAGGGGAAGAATTTCCGCCACAACCTAGTTACCTTTAGTATAAATTTTTCTGGGGACTTGCGCTTTTCCAAAGGAACATCCGGATCATTTTCCTTTGGATTTCCGTACTTCTTGTGTTTCTCTCCGTTAACCTCTGACGATTGTTCCTCAAGGGTTAAAAGCTCAGCTGACTGGCACTGGAATGAACCAGTTTCAGCACAGTGGATCGTAGAGCCGCGGGGTATATTAGAAACACATTTATCATCACTGACCGTGACTATCTTTTGCTTGCCAGATGAGCCTATAAGACAGCCATTTATATTCTCTCTCACTACAACCTCTCCAGGTTTTTTTGCAAATCCAACTGGAGCTCCCTCATTGGGGATGGTTTTGTAGAGAGACAAAGAATCAACCGGTGCTAGGTTTGAGTTTTCAGAGTCCTGACGCCAGGAGGCTGCAATACCGTTTTCTTCCAAGAATTCAGCAAGACCTTTTTCCTCCCAGGAGAATTCCCCTTCCTCTTCTCCTTGTCCCTCTCTGCTCACCTTTTTAGCTTTATATACTATACTTTTTTCCTCCAAAGCAACACTCCTCTCCTCCCACAAATCATCCTCCTCAAATGATTCCATGGTAACTTCTACCATCTCACCTACTCCGAATTCCACATCCCTTTCGTCGTTGTTGTCATCATCATCATCCTTTTTACCATTTTGGATCAATGACAAAACTTCCATGTATTGCTCTTCATCGATATCGCACTCCTCAGCAGGCTCACGAGCACGTAACCAACTAAAGAATCCGCCAACCATACCAACAGATACCAAAAGAGACATTCCAATAACCAACACTGACATCCTATGTAATACGGTAAGTCTCTCGGCATCAATACCAGCCAATTGAGTAACCAATTGGTGGAAGTAACCCCGAACGTACGCAATAGGCTCCAAGTTCTCTCCTTCGAGACAGACTTGGGCAAAGTTAAGACTCATATCGTCAAATATCCAGCACTGACTGGCCGGATCAAAGACGGGACGTTCAAATAGGGCATCAATATAGTCGAAATTTTCGACCGATGGGATAGTTTCACTTAAATCAGGGGCGTCGCTTAATAGCAACACGTTAGTCATGAATCCTTGGCTAAAAAGCCAAAGGATATAGCGCATCAAACTGAGTATCATTGTCAACTAAAGTTATCAAAGATAAGTAATGCGAATACAAATTTTGGGTCTGTCATCCGCTTCTTATAGTGCACAACACAAAGCCTACGACACAAGACACAAGTCACAGATGCGGCACCAAAGGAAGGAAGCATCATTCTTGTGGCTTGTGGTTTTGCGATATTATCCATGAATCATTGATGAAATGAGATATACAAGACTTTACGTATTTTGAGGTAGCGCATGTAGTTGTATGATGGAGTTAGCTAGTGCAGTTATGAATGTTCAGCATCAGGAACCATGCATCACATGTCGCACCGTGCCTATATTATTTTTTTGGCACACTCCCAATCAAGAAGGTATGATATCTGGCTAATAAATAGTATTTATCAGCCTTGAACTGCTGAACAAATAAGGTACTTAAGCCGAATGACAAGAGGAACCACGGGACGTACCACGATAATATTGTTCAAAACGTGCGCAGTCCCCATCATATCCTATGGACTCGAAGTGTTCTATAACAGGATGACAAAAACCCATTGGGGTCAGGTCAGTGTGATATTCAACTCAATCCTACGACTGGCGCTAGGTCTCCTCAGACCCACGTCCACCCCGATCATCTATATCGAAAGTAGTATTCCACCACCAACGATCCTACTCAAGTCCTTGGCAATAATGAAATCCATGAGATGGTTCATGAATACATCACGCCAAAACCCAGTCCGCTCAAGTTTGTTTCAAACTACCACGATCAATGGAAGCACGAGAATCACAATTATAATAATAATAATATTTATTTTTGTATTTAGCTATATATTGTCTCCGGCAATACGGTTATTCGACAGATATATTTTCACTCAGGAACATCCTGAGGCAGCATTGCTGTTGAAGAAAACCCTTTGTCAACCCTCACTTGGTTGCTTGGGATTAAAAACTTCAATGGGGGCAGTTATATTGTTGGTGCTTGGTGCTTGTATAGGTTGTGTAAGGAGCCTGGTCACTCTTGTTGTCGAATGTGACCGCTGAATCTCATCATGTGTTGGATGAATCATATTCCAACACGTTCTGGTAGAACTCAAGGAGTTTGTGGACTAATTTTTGGTCGGCAAACACTTTTCCAAGCGTATTGCGTATGCCATGAGTGGAATCTAGTATGTCATCAATGCGCGATAGAATTCGAGCTTCTAAGAGCTCTGGACATCGTAGGTCATGTATGATGGAGGGGGAGTGAATCCCGCATCTTTTGCACTTTGAACGGACTGGTGCTGATATCAATTCAATAATCACTACTGTTCTGATTATTCAATTACAAAGGAACAAAACTCATTTATAATTAACTAAATATCTGAGAATAAGTTTGTAACGATGTCACAATCTCTAGACAAGGATACGGTATTGACAGATGGCTTCATTGCAGAAATTGTACATACATTCTGGCGAATTCCCGATGGACAAAAAAACCGTGCGAATCTGGAATGTATGGTTGTTGTTGTAGTTTTACAGACACAAATTTCACAAACAAGGTGTAAGACAATGGCATAGTAATTCTTGCAGCTAATTTCAATAATATATTCTGACAACTCTTTTTATAAATCTTTTCTCGCCAATGATTATCAGATGTTGTCAGCACAGCCTCTAACATACTGTTTCGGCATGCATAACATACATGCAGATCTCTTCCCATACTAAACTTAAGACTTATATAAATCACCACAATTCCAAGATATCCAAAATTCAGGATTATTAAAGCTTTAAAACTTTGAATAAGGTTATCGAATTTTATTTGACTTGGCTTTATTATCGATATTCATTTGGCAAAACTTGATATCCCCACATGAACTTTGCATTGCTTCTTCTATTTCTATTCGGATGCCAGGCCAGGTTTGCTCCTTCTGAAATGTCAATTGGTATGCCGGATGATCTTTCCAACCCATATTATTTGCCCAAGCCTGATGGCGACCCCAACAGTTTGTTCAATCCTGGATACACCGAAGCTAAATCCAAACCCATCATATTAGAGTCTGATTCCAATACAGAGCCAGTAGCTGATGAGCCAAAGAAATTCTTCCCAGCTACAAAAAATGCCATTCCATACCTGTACATTGTTAGATTCAAAGAGACCATGCCTTCGTCGAAGATGGACGACATCATCAGCAATCTCAATAAACAACAAGAGCTGAGTTTGAAAAAGGAATCGCTTAAAGTAAAAGATTTCTTCAAAAAGAAATCCGCCAACGGGTTTGGCGGAGTGACTCCGTCCAGCATCACGAGAAACACTGGGAATAAAGTGTTTTATGGATACTTCATTGAATATGTTGCCCAGGATTTTAGTAAAAATGACCTTGTGGAGTATGTTGTTCAAGATAGCAAAACTGTCCAGCCTCTGCAAGTGATCACCACAAGTAGTGCCCCGTGGTATTTGAGTATGGTTGCATTTCCTAATGACAAAATCCCTGATCGAGGAAACAGCTTCAACTACCCATACGAGAGTCTTTCTAATGGCGGAGAAGGTGTGGCAATCTACGTTCTTGATATGGCAACCCCAAACGACATCCAAGCGTATGCATCAATGTTTCTGAAACCGCCAGAATATCGGTACCTGAATCCAGATCACAAAACTACCAAGAACTATCAGCCTTATACAGACCATCCGGTCAATGTTGCTCTACTTGCTGGTTCCAAGGACTATAGCGTTGCTCCACAAGCGAAGGTGTTTATGGTGCCTGCGTTATTTATAGAAGGCGGTACCGTGCAAGATGTAATACATTCAATCAATTTTGCAGTCGACGATTACCTTGATGTAATGAGAAAGCGCTTCAAAAAGGGCGTTGTGATCAATCTCAGTATGTACGGGTATGATAAACCTGATGAACCACACACAGTACTGAATACAATTGACGACCTCTCCGAGAAATTCAAAAATATTCATTTTGTTGTGTCCGCAGGAAATGATGCGAACGATGCCTGCAAAGTTGATGTGTCTAGTTCTAAACGTGCCATTACTGTAGGCTCCGTCAACCGGAACGCAGAGCAAACGTGGTTCTCCAACTGGGGGACTTGTGTTGACATTTTTGCTCCAGGCGAAGACCTCCAGCTTCGAGGTAAAGTCATTGAAGGGACATCTCTTTCTGCCCCAATTGTCAGTGGTGTTGTCGCATACCTTATATCACAAAACCCAGACCCATTTAGCTACTTCAGTTACCATGATCTCTCGTATAAGCAAATGAAGATTGTTTTAAGTCACCTTGCGGCTCCGACTGGAACCACGCTTCCTGGCACCACCAAAAACATTGTTACAAATGGAATCCGCTATTATCAAAGTGACAAAGGAAAAATATGGTGGGACAATTACATGTCTACTACAGTGAACCGTCTTTCTCTTTTATCTCAGCGGGCACGAGAGCGTGCTCAGGGTCAGGGTCAGACAAAATAATAATAATATTGTCGTGGTAAAACAACCACTGCATAACAGTTCGCTTGGGCAACGTCAATGTCAGTGTAATATTATAGACATACGGCATTAATTAGACCGAGGGATTTCTCAAATGTTATTGAAGAATGTCGTGACGTCTGAGGCCGTGGGATATGACACAAACGGCACCTCGCCGTAAACCATCCCCAGCGGATTATGGCAAAGCCATCCTAGACATTATGTCTAGCAGAGCCCAATCCGGTTATCCAGATCCTAAAGGAACAAAACAAATAATTAAGTAGTTTATAGTTCACCATAATAATATGTCTATTCCAGATGAAACGATTAACTACGACAATACACAAATGTGTGGACAATGCCTGATCATATTTATACATACAACAAACCTTCTATAAAAGGTGGGAATTTCACTATGACATACACTCAATTATCGCTTAGCTATCCCACTAATCCGGTTATTCAATATAAAGGTACAAAACAATTATTTAAGAAGTTTATAGATATACCCTAATTAATTACGGCTAACAGTTCCAGTAAACTTCAACAAATATTTAATTTTGTACTTAGCTATCTATATATTGCCTCCAAAAACATGGCTATTCGGCAAATATTTTGTTACTCAGGAACATCCTGAAGCAGCATTGCTGTTGAAGAAAACCCTTTGTCAGCCTTCATTCGGTCGCTTGGGATTAAAAACTTCAATGTGAACAGTCATATCATTGATACTTAGTGCTTGAATTGATTGTCTAAGAAGCCTGGTCACCCTTGTTATCGAGTGTGAACGCTGAATCTTATCATGTGTTGGAGGAATCATGTTCCACCACGTTCTGGTAAAACTCAATGAGTTTGTGGACAGATTTTGCATGCGTTCTTATAGTGGCTTGGTAGTGAATCACTAGTAGAGGTGACCATTTCTTGCCACTCTTTGGTTGCCGTTTCTGAGGCCATTCCCTTGAGCATCTGG
The DNA here is from genome assembly GCA_020342235.1 of Saccharomycopsis phalli. Classification (NCBI taxonomy): domain Eukaryota; kingdom Fungi; phylum Ascomycota; class Saccharomycetes; order Ascoideales; family Saccharomycopsidaceae; genus Saccharomycopsis; species Saccharomycopsis phalli. The sequence continues at coordinate 748,698 of CP073212.1, forward strand.
ATGTGGGACCGTTGTAGATCTTGTATCGGTGATGGGTCGTCTTCGAGATGCTGTTCCTCTAGTGCATAGTCCGCTCGTTGTTCAAGTAAATGGGTGACTGCATCAAACTTTCTGATATTTGGGTTGTGGGGGGCTGTTGCCTGTAACATTTCCTGGATAAGAAGGCGCTTGGGAATTGTGATTCTTGTGCTTCCATTGATCGTCGTAGTTTGGAACAAACTTGAGCGGACCGGGTTTTGGCGTGATGTATTCATGAGCCGTCTCATGGATTTTATTATTGCCAAGGACTTGAGTAGGATCGTTGGTGGTGGAATACTACTTTCGATATAGATGATCGGGGTGGACGTGGGTCTGAGGAGACCTAGCGCCAGTCGTAGGATTGAGTTGAATATCACACTGACCTGACCCCAATGGGTTTTTGTCATCCTGTTATAGAACACTTCGAGTCCATAGGATATGATTGGAACTGCGCACGTTTTGAACAATATTATCGTAGTGCGTCCCGTGGTTCATCTTGTCATCCTGCTTCAATACCTAATTTGTTTAGTAGTAAGGCGCATCTTGGCCAATGTTTGCTTTATATGGCTCCTGAAGCTGAACTTTGATTCAAGGGTAATGCCCAATAATTTGACTTCATTTGTTTCCTCCATCCATCATCCTTTCGGTAGTTGGATGCCGGAATCGGATTTCGATACGCGTCTGCGATTCGGGAATAATCGAATGAGCTGATGTTTCGACCCATATTTGAAGTTTGTGAAATATTCTTGACCCCATTGGTGGCATTCTTTTAATCACGGTTGAAGCGTGTGCTGATTTGATAACTATCCATCGATTTTGAGCTGAGTGCTCCTTGTTTTGTAAAAAGTTGCCAGTCCAATTGATCAACTCGGGTGGAGTTCCAACTGCCTTCATTTTTCTTAGTAGGATCGAGTGGCTCATGATAATGTCCACAACTAGCTTTCGTGACTGTAAGGTGATTCCAACACAGTCTCTGTCCTTTAATTCTTTGACGCACCTTATTAGGTAGCCATATTCTTTATCTCTAATTTTCTAGTTAACATATCGTGGCACTGGACCATGCCAACAGTTCGTTGACCTCAGGGAGGTAATCATATTTGTCATAGGCAGCATGGTTGCATGTCTCGTCGGGATTGCACTGACGTGCCGTCTCCTGGACTAATAATATTACTGCCAAGTTCTTGTAATAGTCAAGGACCGCTTCAGGATGCGGCCTTCGTTTTTGGATGTTGATTGAGATAATTGTGATCTTCATTGTGAGTTGGCGTGGCTTGAGTCACTGTGAGAAACCATCTGAGTTCAGCTCGACCGTAGGTTATATTTTGTTGTTAAGTTTTCGTAAGTGACTAGATAAGTCTCCGTTGTGTTGATCACTAGCTTTTTGGGACCTTGGCTTGACTGGAAGGGTTACTCATGGCGTTTTGGTTCGTTTTATGTGCCATGATGTGCATTAGAAGCAGCAGGTGTGGATGGTGGTTGGTTCTTTTGTGAATTGGTGCCTCTGTTTTGATGTGGACGTCTTGGTGGCTCTCTACTGAGGTCAAGACGGGTCCATTTACTGTTATTCCGTCTTCCCTTGTATTCGCTTAGTCTGAAAATTGTTTCTTTGATGCAGTAGCGTTCTGATGCGAATTTCGTTATCTCTTCATCTGGAAAGAATAATCGAGCTGAGTAGCGTTAGTTAGTATCAAGAGGGATTGTAGACCAGCCAGATCGGCTTCCTAGATGAATGAGTAGTGTTGGGCCCGCCCCAAGATTTCTGCTTCCCAGTGTGTGTTTTGAAAGACACTAGTATTTTTTGTGCTACTCTGTCTGGAAAGTAGTTTATTGGAACTTTTTGCATCACTTGTGAGACCCATGGCTTCGTATTAAGAGCTCTTGGGGATCCAAGAGCTTCTTGATGCATCATTTTGTTTCCTCAGAAAAGGGATCATTGAGGTGGACCCGAAAGTGGTGGGTCGGGGTGAGTGATCATCAGAATTTTGTTGTCAGATTGATCAACGATGAGCTTGGATGTGGTGTTGTATTGGTTACCATTTGCTATATCACACGATCCACTATGAAGATTAACGTATTAGGCCAATCTTCATGCAATTTCTAAGTGTCTGGCGGTTGTTTTTTGTGCTCAAGTTTTGGCACATACAGTGGTTTGATGACTTTTTGGTGAGGCGGCTTGGGGTTGTGGAAAGTCATGGGCTATTTGGTTCTTCTAAATAGCTTTCTCCTGCCCAGTTTCGCGGAGGAGGGTCATTGTGTCAATTGTGACATTGACAGAGATGTTCACAATTACTGCGCTTAGTAGTCTGCAGGTATTTCAGCGTCACGAGCCCTGTCCTTGGTTGTGTATTGTGAGTTACAGGTTTGGGAGGTGTGGACTTTGTAAGGTTGAATGACCCTTTCTTTGACGTTTTTTCGATTCCAAGTTTGTTGAGGTGGCGAGAATTCGCATGCTTGAGTGGCTTGCCCGCCTGATTCATCTTGCGAGGCGTCGGTTCCATCCTGCTTGGCCAAAGACTTTTCCAGTCTTGCAATTGGATTGTGTTACTAGTGCCCTGGTGGCATTTGGATTGATTTCAAGTTGATTAATGGATTCGCCTTGATAATCCATACGGTTTGATGTTGTTTGGGGCCCCAATGGGTCTCCCGGAGGTTCATACTCATTTGGTATTTTGCCAAATTGGAAAGAACTCGTTTTTTTTTATTTATAGTTAATTTCCATATCTGGTCGTCATTGTGGATCTTTGTCTTTTGAAAATATATTAAGGGTGTACATGTATATTTGCCAAGAGTAGGTAATGTGGTTGGTGTATTAGGGCGATTTAGAGCATGATGATTATTGTATAAAGACATTTATCTTTGGCTTTTTTCTGGCAATTTTCTGGCGCAAAGGTCTAGTTGGGTGAATATATTTCAGGTTTATCAAATGTATTTTGGTTAGAGTGCAATTGATGTAGTAATGAGATGTACTGATGTCTTGTACTATTTGCACTGATGTTCAATCTCGGTGATGTTTTCTAGGTAATATTGGTATATTTGGTATTATGCGTATCTTGGTGACTTATCTGAGTTCATCAAATGTCATTTCGTTAATACTGGCATTATTCAACATGACGTATATTCGAGCTGGCTTGGTTTATATTATAATAACACAGACCATCTGGTCAAATTAACTAGAACCAATGCTTGTATGCATATTTTAATGGGTCTCCAAGTTATAATGAGAATTGATTAATCGGCGGTCTTGAACATTTATAATCAACTTCTAAACTCAACAAACTTGTCTCTGTTAACTTCTATACCTAACCAACTTGTATCTCCTCATTATATCTGCCTCCCTCTCTCTTTCTCTCCTTCTCCTATACATCTCCCTCCTTCTCTCGTTCTCCTATTACATCTTCTCTTTCTTTTCCTTCCTAACTCAATGCTACATACGCCCGAACCAACTTATACCTCTCTTGAGCCACACTACTCTCCCCCTCCTGAGTCACCGTGCCCCGCTCATCCTTCTTCTCCTTAGACACCCGCGGCAAATTCATCAGACTCAACAACAAAAAATCTTCGCTTTCCATGCTATTGGCCAACATGCTGCGCTTTCGCTCCACCAGGTCCATATGCACACACAAGTTGCCCCCGAAAAATACTATATAAACCAGATGCCCCGCCCCACAAAACTCATGACCATGGCCTCGCAATATTTCGCAGACAGAGCGCCTACCTTTTGCTCGTTCAACTCAAAGACCCACTTTGACAATTTATCATCCAAGGAGAAAAACTACGCCTACCACTTTGTCCAGGCGTCTCATCTCGGCTCCAGAGCAGTGTTGCGATCCGTCAGCAACGAGTCCGAGCCCATCTACGACTTCATTCTCGGGCTCCACCGCCACTTGGCTGGCGATTATTCGGGGCTCAAGGCGTCTGTTGGTGACGATCTTGTCGTCGGGTACTTGGAGTACGCGTCTCAGTTCTTGTCCAACCTCGGCAACTACAAGAGCTTTGGCGACGCCAAGTTCATCCCGCGGATCGCCCAGGACGATTTCGCCAAGGTCGTCAAGGCCGCAAACAGCCCGCTGCTCACTCTGTCGTATTCGAAGATTGCAGCGCCAATCTACCTGTTGCTGGAAGACGTACTTCTTCTAGGCTTGAACAAGGCCCACCTCAACTCGGCATACTATCCGGCAGACGTCCCCTTCACCGATGCCGAGATAAAGGCCCTCAACAAGTACCTTACCGGGCTCAAGATCTACCCGGAAAACACCCGGCTCCGCAAAGTTGCCGACGGAAAGTTCCAGTTGCTTGTAGCTTCGGCGGCGCAGACCAACACAATTCCCCTGGAGTACTTCAGCCAGCCAAAGTCCATTGACATTGACGGCAAGCCTGCGGAAATTGAGGTGGTTTTTGGAGACCATTCGGCCGAGTTCTCCAAAATCGCCCAGCATTTCCGCGACGCAGTCCCATACGCGGCTAATGACCGCCAAGTGGAGCTCCTCAAAGCCTATGCCCGGTCGTTTGAGACGGGGTCCATGGAGGCCCACCGAAAGTCGCAGGAAATATGGGTCAAGGACATTGGGCCATCGGTTGAAACCAACATTGGGTTCATCGAGACATACAGAGACCCCTACGGCATCCGTGGAGAGTGGGAGGGGTTGGTCAGCACCGTCAACAAAGATCGCACCGAGAAGTTTGCTGCGTTGGTCAACAATGCCGAGAAGTTCATTGCCCAGTTGCCGTGGAGCAAGGACTTTGAAAAGGACAAGTTCACCCCGCCAGATTTCACCTCGTTGGAGGTCATTGCGTTTGCCGGGTCAGGAATCCCTGCGGGAATCAACATCCCAAACTACGACGACATCCGCATCAACGTCGGGTTTAAAAACGTCTCCTTGGGCAACATCTTGAACGCCAAGGATGCCAACGACAAGCCGGTCACATTCATCGACCTGGCCATCAACCAGCTCTTCAAGGATACTCAGGGAGAGGCTTTTGAGGTCCAGGTGGGGATCCATGAGCTTCTTGGCCATGGCTCGGGCAAGTTGTTGATCCAGGAAGACGACGACGTCTACAATTTCGACATCGACAACCCGCCGCGCGGCTTGGACGGCAAGCCTGTGTCCACGTTCTACAAGAAAAACACCACCTGGGGCGGGGTCTTTGGGTCTCTTGCCGGTGCCTACGAAGAGTGTCGTGCCGAGTCCGTGGCCATGTTCTTGCTCACCAATCGCGAGCTCTTGTCGATCTTCGGCATCAAGGACACGAAAAAACAAGACGACATCATCCATATTGGCTACTTGCTCATGGCACGGGCAGGGCTTGTGGCGTTGGAGTTCTGGGACCCAAACTCCAACAAATGGGGCCAACCGCACATGCAGGCGCGGTTTTCGATCTTGAAGACGTTCTTGGAGGCCGGGCAAGATTTCGTCAAGTTTGAGTATTCCGGCGACTTCTCGGACTTGAAGATCGTCTTGGACCCGTCTAAAATCGACTCCGTGGGCCAGCCAGCCATTGGAAAGTATTTGGAGGCATTACATGTGTACAAGTGCAGTGCCAATTACGACGCCGGGTCAAAGTTGTTTGGTGAAAGAAGCTCGGTTCCGCCGGAAATCGCCCAATTCAGAGATGTCATCCTTGCCAAAAAGTTGCCTCGTCGGCAATTTGTGCAGCCAAATGTGGTGAAAACCGGCGACAAGTTGGTGTACAAGGAGTATCCATTGAATGCCGAGGGGTTGATTACCAGTTTTGCTGAGAGAGAGACATGATCTCCAACAGCTAAACAATGCTTGGCTCAGGAATGGCTGATAATGCCTAGCTCAGGAATGTGTGTTGGTGATTTTTGGTCACGTTATTTGGCATTCCTGGGCTTTCCTTGATGCCTCAGAATCGTCTTAGTCGATGTAAAGCTATATTAATTGTATGAATTTTCCGATCCCAATTGCTTGATGGACATTCAATGTAGAGAATCCCTTGTACATATTCTAAAAGGTGATGATCCTCGGTGGATGAAATTAGTTTGTGGAAAACTCCTGAGCGATATTGATGAATGAATCAATCTACAATGTGTATGTTGGGCCTATAACGCAGAGTAGCGCTAATTATGTTTATTTACTTCTATACTTGGCTTCCTTGAAGAAGCTATGGAGTTGAGGGAAACTCCATTGAGGATAAAAACTTTCTTCTTGGTATAAAACGGTTAAAGAGAAATGAATCAGAAGGAGCTATAGTGTCTCGCGTCTGTGAAGCTTTTGCCTATTGTTTGTTAATTAGGCTTGAATTTTCCATATTATAATAGTGAAAAGTCATGGTTTTGTTTAAATTTTATCATCATGACAATGCCTAGAATGACATCAAAGAGTATTGATGACGGAGTTATGAAGAGGATCTCATTTAAAAATCAGTCATTCTTTTTGTGTGTTTAGTACATTGCTGAGATCATTACTTATAATCCTTACTCCATTCATTACTTACAACATTACTTACAACATTACTTACAACATTACTTACAACATTACTTACAAACATCATTCTCATCATTTGCCTTCGTTAATACGCCAGTCAATCACTTCGTCCTTTCCATACACCTTCTCAATCCATTCATTAGTCTTTTTAAAATGTTGGCACGAAAAAAAACCACGGCTAGCACTCAAAGGACTAGGATGTACACTGGTCAACACCACATTTTTACTGCCGTTCCTTTTATTAATTGCGTCCAAATTGAGCGTCTTCTTTACCAAATTAATGGCAAAACTGCCCCAGGCAAGAATTAAAACGTCCTGATGCAACTTGGTGTTCTTATACTCAATCAAGTTACGGATCATAGTGCTGGTAAACGTCTCCCAGCCCTTGTTATTATGCGAATTGGCCTTGTGTGCCTCAACTGTGAGACACGTATTGAGTAATAGCACTCCCTGACGACACCATGGCTCCAAATTACCATTTTTCTTTGCGGTAATCGCACCGGGGTAGTCAATATTAACACATTTGTAAATATTTCTCAACGAGGGAGGTAGAGCGTCACACAACACCGAAAACGCAAGACCATGGGCCTGGTTATAGTTGTGGTATGGGTCTTGGCCAATTACCAACACTTTTATTTTAGACAATTCAGGACAGTAGTTTGTGAAGGAGTAGATGTTTTGTGGTGGAGGAAAAATGGTTTTGGATGACTCCAAAGCAAGGAATTTTTTCAATTGGAGGAAATACGGTTTGGTGAATTCCTTGTAAACAATAGGAAGCCAATTGTCGTTGATGTGCTGCAACTCGGTGCTTAATAATTTGCGATTTTCACCAAGACTTTGTATCCACTTAGCCTTGTCAAATGATGTATTGGCCAGTGATTTCTCCAAAGATTCGCTTGGATTGTTGTCATTTGATTTATTGTCAACCGAATTGCAAAGTTTGGGTGTCGTATTATCCAGACTCGCTTCTGCCTGCTCCGACTTCCTGTTCGATGGACTAGCTTCCGTCTTGATCTGTCTTGATTTTAGAAACTGATCAAGTGTAGCTTGTCCCGCCTTTTTAACTACCAGAGGTTTCGTGACTTTAGACATTATACATGTATAATCCACGTAATGACGCGTCAGCCGCTACATGTATCACGTCACGTGTATTGTCACGTGTATGTTACCCCAGATTGCACTATGACATGAGTGTGTGTCTCGACACGCATAAACACACCATGGTGCAAGACAAGAAGTGATGCTTTACAATTTTGATGCGGGGCCCCAATACATTTCTTATACGTACTTTTGGATGGTAATACCTTTGGAGAATAATCGTATGCAAACTGCATGGCCAAAGGGATACACCGGACATAGGTAGAAACATAAAAGATGGAAAATTTTGCATACAGGAATCACGTTTCTGAAAGCGAAGTATCCGAGGGGCCTTTGGCCCCCTCGGTTCATCAATCATCAGCAGATTTCCCGGGAGATCCGCCCAGGATGATTGAAAAAAGCCCAGGCTCGCCGCGGCGGCCAATCCAGGAACCATGGTCAGATGCAACTGCATCGCACCAATCCCCTAACTTTGCCCCTGAGAGCAGCTCCGCTGCCCAACACGGGACAGAGTACCCCTCACCGACATCCAATTCCGTCTGGCCGACATCCCATTTACCGCTGCCGTTTGAGAAAGCGCTCGCACGGAGAATCCCTCTTCCTCCACTTACCGAAGACCTCCCAGAGTTCATCCGCACATGGATTATTACCACCAACAGCATTATGGAGGAGCTCTGCTCTAAACAACCAACACTACCTTGGCAAAAATCAACCACAGAGCGCATCGATCGCCTTGACAAAGATGCACAAGAAAACAAACAGGCCTACAGCACTCTAGTGAATGAGATCCGGGAGCTAAAGGCTGAATTCAGATCCACCAAAAGCACTAGCTACTCTCAAGCAGCCGCCCGGGGCATGAGAAGCAATCCACCGTCAACTCGTCCAACCCATAGGGGGCGCCCTAATTCACCTTACCGTATTGACGGAAGGGAGTTGTACGCTCAAGGGAAACTCTTCTACATTCAGAACCCGAATCCAAACCCATCTTCTCAAGCTGAAAGGGACCAACAAGTCAAGCAAGTCAACACTTTTTGCGAACAGATCCCACAGGCGATTCGCGTCACTCTCACACGCTCCAAACAGATCAGAATTCACGCCTCCGAGCCATTGAGCACGGAGGCAAAGAATACTGTCCTTTCCATCTTTGAATCACCGGGATTCTTCGACCCGAGCCCTTGGGCCACACGCGTCGTGGGGAACATCCCCCTCAAAGTCTCACCAGCCGCCCTTGAAGCTTTCTTCATAAAGGAAACCAAAAAAGCAGAATGGGATGATCCACTCTTCTCCGCCCCTCCACGAGCTCTCATCAAACGAGATGTCCACATTGACTGGGACAACATCTCAGAAGATAACGAAAAAGCTTACTTTGCCAAGCTCTTCTTTCCAAATGAAGACACTGCTACCTTCTTCACCAAGCAAAGTTTCTACCTTAACGGATATACACCCATCCCAGTGCACGCCACGAGAGAGCGGTCAAATCCAAGAAAACGGCAACACATGAGCCCGCCAAATGAGCCAATCACAAGCCAACATAGCGGGTGAGTCACACGCAGTCAATCTCAAATGAGAATTCCACCACTGGAGGCCCAACCTCAAGCCACCACCCCACCATCAGCTACTCCAGATAGCGAGAAGGTACCTGAAACCCAAGTCAAGGACAACACCCCTGAGGACGACTCCTTGACCCACCAAGACAATGACTACAACGAATCCGAGGACATGGACCCGGACTATGTCCCACAAGATGATCAGGAGAGAGACGATACATACCTGGACGACAACATGGATGAAGCATCAGAGCTCCAGTCAGGCCCAGAAGAGGAGCAGGAAGAGGAGCCCTCTCAGGAAAATGACGAAGACTCGACTCCATCAACAAACGAAGCCACTGTCAGCCGGAAAGCAATCAAGGCAGAAAGAATTGCAAAAGAGATTGAGAGTAAAGCCCGGAAACTCCGTCCCAGAATAAGTCTAGCCAAAACCTACCAGAGTGGGGCCTCCAAGTCTGGTCGCCGGCAATTAAAATGAAGATATTAGTTATCTCCATTAACATACAAAAGAAACTATCAATTCTCGAAGCAACACTTAATCACTACAAAAATTCAAAGGCTATTATCATGGTTCAAGAGCCTTCATACCGTCACGGTGCATGGAGCCTCACAAATCTAGGACAAGCCTTCACTATTTTCGACGTCCCCGAATCTCAATCATCATCCACAGCAAATGAGGCACTTACGGAGTCGGCTCCAAATGGAGCACCCCCTATCCGCCCCAGAGTTGTAACCTATGTCAGCAACCACATCATAAAATCAACATCACCAAAGTTCCGGATTGACCACATTGGTACACTACGGGGAGGAGATATAATAGGTATCAAGATCACATCCAGATGACTCTCCATCGATCTCATCAACATCTACAACGCCCCGGCAACATCCGCGGCACACCTCCTATCTGAGTCCCTTGAGACTCTCCAGCATCACCTCGTCTCCTGCGGCGGCCGCTTTAAAGGGGTCATCATGGTTGACCTAAATGCCTCACACCCATCTTTTACCTCCCGGATCATACCGGGCCAACGTGCTACATCTGACACTGCTGCTATTGACGCCATCATTGAGCTCGGAGATCTCTCCTGCCTTAATGAGTATGATAAACCTACATATCAAAGAGGCAACACGTTAGACGTCATTTTTGCAAGTCCCTCACTATCTCGGAAGGTAAGTCCCCTGACGAAACTTATGCAGTTTGGATCCGACCACTATGGCCTTAGGGTCAATATAAGAACCTCGGGCACTAGGGGCCCAGGCCCCTTCCTACTGCTCCCTGATTACTCCAAAACTGACTGGCTGGAAGTACTCGAAGGGCTAGACCGCAAAGGACCGAAGCTTCATCTCCGGTCCCCCCAGGCTCTCAACAAGGTCACCAACTTGTTCACAAAACGAATCCAGAAACTTATAGCTGACCACACGCCAAGGAAAAAAGTTAGTTATCTGTCAAAGAGATGGTTCACCCCAGAGGTGAAAGGTGCATTTGACAGAATGAGGAAAATGACAATGAATGACCCACAGAGACGGAACGCCTTAGAGGAATTCACAAAGATTCTTGCGAGAGCAAAGGCGGATTGCTGGAACTCGTTTCTTGAATCCTTAGACTCCTCTACCATTTGGACCGCGTTCAAATACTCCACCCACCGCATCACCCACAAGATGTCCAAGCTGCATAATGAACAAACTCAACTCTTTAGTGAAACCTTCTACCCACAGATCTCTGTAGGGGAAGAACTATCACGGAACACGTTCACACTACACGAAGTCCCGTCTGACACTATCAACCTGATTACAAAAGAGGAGATATACAACTCCTTTCGTTACTTAAAGCTAAAAAAGGCCCCTAGGCCCGACCAAATATCAGTGGGACAGATTCGGGAACTATGGAAAGGAAACACATTTCCGAACCAAATGGAAGCTATTTTCAATGCGTGCCTAATGCTAGGCATCTGCCCAGACCAGTGGAAGGAAAGCATCACAGTGGTAATCCCCAAGCCGGGAAAACCAGACTATAACGTGGCAAAGGCGTACAGGCCAATTAGTCTCTTGAACATAATGGGAAAAATCTACGAATCAATCATGACTCAGCGACTTGCAGCAACAATCAAGCTACCAAATGGACAATTTGGGGGCAGAGCAGGGTACTTCGCTACAGACGCGGTCATGTCACTAGTCAACGAAGTGTCACGGTACAAACAAGTTCAAAAAGTCAGAGAACAACGTGTGTTAACAGCAGGAATCCGCACCTTACCATCCCAACACCGCCACTCTGGGGCAGTATTGGTGGACATCGAAGGCGCCTTCAACAACATGAATCACCCCATACTCCTAGCCAAAATGAAACAGGTAGGAGCTCCTCCCGAAATAATCAACTGGACTAGCAGCTTTCTAACTAACCGGAAGACAAAGCTCCGAATCAACAATGAACTTTCGGAATCGTGGATTCCAGTAACGTTCGGAGTGCCGCAAGGCTCGCCCATCTCGCCCATCCTTTTCATGATCTACACACACGACCTCTACAAGCGACTCACAGACAATGGAGTACAAGTAATAGGATTCATTGATGACATTACTATCTTCAAGCATGGCAAACAGAAGACGATCCAGAAGGCCCTCTCGGAGAGCCTACGGATCTGCCACCAATGGGCACGAGAAAACCACACTAGTTTCGACTATGGCAAAAAGCTACAATACATTCGCTTCCATCCCAACACCACCGGCTCGGTCCTACGCCTTCCAAATGGACAGACGAAAGACGAATCGGAGGTGGTCAAATTATTGGGAATCACTCTAGACAAACGACTACGATTCACAGAACACATCAAGTCTACGATTACCCGCGCCAAAAAAGTGACAGGGCGTATTAAAACACTCAGTCGCGTTACACATGGCACAAGAGGAACTACTACGCTCACTTTGTTCAAAACATGCACGCTCCCGATAATATCCTACGGACTAGAGATCTTCTACTTCAAGCTCAACAAGAGTCAGAGGAACAAGATACAGGTATGTCACAACACCGCTCTACGACTGGCCTTGGGCATGCTAAGACCAACTGCAATTGGCATCCTCAACATTGAGTCAGGCTCCCTTCCACTATCACTTCTACTCAAACGAATTGCTATTGACAAGTGCACCAGATGGTTCACTAATACCAATCCCAGCAACCCCATACAAAAGAGCATAGACACGCAGATTAAATCAGGCGTCGCAAACAATGAACTCCACGCGTATCCCCTCATCAAAGAGACACTCGCGGCCCTCAACATCAGCATTCCCTACCAGCGATCCTTTGAAGACGTCACCTCAAGAATCAATCAGAGGGCGGAGCAACTAATTCAAGATCAGACTGAACTGGAAACTGTCACACAGCAAATGGCCCCGCTGAAACAAAGAAATATTTCTGTTTTAAAAGAAGCTACAAGGAAAAAAGTAACCAAGGAATGGCAAGAACTCATTGACTCCAATGAAATCCGACTACCGACTCACTACACAACGCTACGCCGAGGTCCAATTCAAGTTACTACTGAAAAGTCAACATTACTACTTTCAGAAGCACTATTTGGGCCCAAACGAGCACTAAGCAAAATCAGCCAACTCCTTAGCGGCCAAAGCCTAGTCTCACATAAAACTAAGACTTTATTCAACTCCGAAGCGAGCCCATCATGCAGCCGATGTGAGGATGCTGCACCATCTATTTTCCATGACTTCACATGCCCGATACTATTGGACTCTCGGGCCCAAGCACAGATTCCTGAAGGAATTACCAACGCTACTCAAGCTCGCATCCTCTTCTCAGATAAGGCGAAGCTTAAAAATCTTATAGAATTCAACTCGTCGGTGCTGGACCGGTAGTTTTCCCTTTTTGTTACAGCACGTTAGGAGGGCTACCGAGTTAGTACCTTGGGGAGGGGGTGGCTAAAGTTACCTCCAAAGATCTAGGCGAAAAACTCATTGCCCCTCCAATGCTCATTACCTTACATATTTACAAGCTCTGATCGAAAGTTTTTTATCTCTGTTGCAGAGTTTTCTTTCGACGACTATATAGCAGCACCGTCCTTAGTCGTAGACGGCGAAGTATAAATCTCCCCTGGGAGCCTAGTATAGCTATAGCCTTAAATAAATATTATTATTATTATTATATTTTCGCTATTATCAGCCCTTGCACCACATATTGGCTGCTGAACAACCTACTATAGCCTTGTTTTTTTTGAACCTTGTAAAACCTTGTCTGCAAAACTGCATCCCCATGTGTAATTAAAGTAGTGTCATTAGCAATGTATTATTGCATCTATACACCACATATATGTTCGGGTTTTCTTATTACTAAGAGCACTCACACATCCAAACACAATTCATATGTCCGGATGTATATATATGAGTGCTTTTAGCAAGTGTGTACACCCGAACACCAATATGTTCAGGTGTTTTGTGTTGTGTTGCAAAATTTAAACTTCCAAACACCATAACGTCACGTTACACGATTACATCCTAACATAACATGTCTAGATATTTATAACAGAATTTATTTAACGCTTCTGCTATAACACTTATATCGAGTTAATCAGTAAGATAATAAGAGTAACTACAAATATAAGTTGTAAATAGTTCTAAAGTGAACTTAAGATATCCCATTACTAGCGACTTAAACAGCTATTTATACTTTTCCTAAGAATGGATTTGTACTTGTGTAATATGTGGGACACTCCGAACACAATCACAATAGTACTAAGGAACACAATCACAACATTATCACAGGGTACAATCACGTGAAGAGTAGTCTTGACCTTTTCTCGTTACAATATTGTACAGTTGAGACGGAAGAAAAATAGACCGCAATATAATTTTGCAAATAGGTAAAGTATATTGAATATATTAATGAAAAACAACATGACAATTATATATCGAACTTCAAAGCTTGACTTTGCCATATTGTCGTAATCTAGCACAGATCCTTATGGCAACCATATCTTCTATTATAGATAATTCATCTTCTTGTTACTATTCTAGCTATTTTCTGTCCTATTTATATTATTCTCTAAGATGCATTCAGTTATCCTTAACTTCAGATGTCTGTACCGGTGATCTCCTTAATGTATGACCCCACTGTCCATCTCCTTAATTTATGAGATCCCCAATAGGACGATCTCCTTAATCTCTAGGATCTTCGACATCTTCAACACATATTTCAATTAGTGTTTTCCATCCACCCGGACCTATAATATTGAAGAGTCGCCGGGCTCGTAATCTCCGGGCAACTTCATATATATGCCAGCGGGATATAAATACAAAACAATGTCGCTTGCAGCAGTACAAGAACTCTTCATCGGAAGTATCGATTATAAAGGACAGGAGCAGGTCCAAACGATACTTAAGAAAACGCTCAACTTCACAGCTGTCAGTTCTTTTTGTTTTGGGTTTCTCTACCAGAATATTTACATTTCCCTTGGGGTATTTGCACTTGGGCTTGTTTTAAGCGGTGTGGCAATAATCCCACCATACCAGTACCTCAATAAAAACAACTTGAAGTTCTTATTGCCACGGAATGCTGCCACGGAAACTGCTAATGTGTCAGGAACTGTCATCGATGTCAAGTAGCACGTTTTTGGGATTCGACTTGTCAACCCAGCAATGTAAGGTAGTTGCAATAAACAGCCGTTTGGAGCTTTTGAAGGTGTATGCTGTAGACTTTGACGCCGACCTTCCACACTACGGCACCACTAACGGGGTAGTGACGCAGCCTGGAGGCCATGTGGTTGCACCGGTAGCCATGTGGCTTGAAGCATTAGACTTGGTGTTTGAACGCATGAGCCATGATGAATTTGATTTTGCCTCTGTGGCTGGTATCTCTGGGTCGTGCCAGCAGCACGGATCAGTGTACTGGGCAACTGGTGCTGCTACAGCGCTTCAATCCATTCATCACCACAGTTCGTTTCATGCGGCATTGGCCACAAGTTTTAGTCATGCTATGGCACCAAACTGGCAAGATCATTCAACGGGAGCCCAATGTGACATGCTTACCCAGTGCATTGGAGGACTGGAGAACTTGGCGAAGGTTACGGGGTCAAAGGCGCACCACCGGTTCACCGGTTCGCAGATTATGAAATTCATCCAAGACTACCCCTCAGAGTATGAGAACACCGAGAGGATTAGCCTTGTCTCGAGTTTTCTTACCAGTGTGTTACTGGGAAAGTACTGTGGCATCGACATGGCAGACGCCTGTGGCATGAATTTGTACGACATTAAGCAGAAACAATGGCACCGCGGCTTGGCTGCCTCTGTAGCTGGTGAAGCCAATGTTGAGTCGTTGCTTAAGCGGCTTGGTGATGTTGAGCCTGTGGGTCACAAGTCCGTAGGTAGAGTGTCGCAGTTTCTCGTAAACAAGTACGGTTTTAGCAGCACATGTGCAATTTATCTGTTTACAGGTGACAATTTGGCCACGATTCTCTCATTACCATTGGTGAAAAACGACCTTTTGGTCAGCTTGGGCACTCTGACCACGCTCCTCATGATCACAAACGACTATCAGCCTAGCCCGCACTATCATGTTATGATACATCCAACGGACCCTATGCTCTATATGAATATGATATGCTACCTTAATGGTGCGTTGCCGCGGAATTCTGTTAGAGATGCAGTCAATGAGTCGTGCTCATGTTCACGTGACTCGTGGGACAAGTTCAGTGAAATCTTGTTAGGATCACAATTTCCGGCTTCTGCTGCTGGTCAGATCGGCGTTTATTTTCCAAAGGGTGAGATCATTCCCAACGTAGACCATCCGTTAACTGTACGTCACCGGTTTGACACGACATCGGGAAAGCTAGGCAAGAAATTGGATGGGTCTCCAGAGACTGACGTCAAAGGTATTGTAGAGTCACAAGCTCTTAGTTGCAGAATTAGGATACAAGAGCTCTTGAAATCCTGTGTCGGCTCGCCTATGCCGCATAAGATCTTCTACGTTGGTGGGTCTTCGCGAAACCAGGCCATAATCAATAAATTCAGCGAGATTCTTGGTAATGAGGAACAGAAAATTAATCATGGCAGAGGGAATTTTAGAAACGCCGAACCAAACGGGTGTGCCTTAGGCGGTGCCTACAAGGCTAATTGGTCGCATTATGTCAATCAGCCTGAAAATGCCTTTGTTGGATTCAATAAGTATTTGGAACTGAGATTCGAGTGGGATAACCTTGAAGAATTTCTGGTGGATTATTGTTGGGACAAGTATAAGGTTCCTGAAATGGCTCTACGTAACTTAGAGGATACTCTACAGCTAACATAATCTAGAAATTTTATGGAACGGCATTCTGATTAATCTTCAGTCTACTAATTTTAGTGTGGTAGATTCCGTTTATAAATTCATTAATCTAATAATAACTCAAATAGAATATATTTCTAAAAAGTCATTTTGATGTCAAATCACATTGTACTACACACGCAATTCTTTTCTTACCATGCGTTTTTAACATGATTAACTATCTAGAGTGTTTCCAAACTGGAATCTATTTTAACACAAAGTATCTTACTAATTCTCATGAACTGACGGACCTCGAATTTACGGGGCCACTTTAGGTTGTTGGTGGGTTGTTGGTGGTTTGTTGGCAAAAGTATCAGTGGGTAACAGTGTTGTGTCGGTCACAATGCACGAATTACAGCCGTAATATATGTATAATAATATATAAAAATTTGCTCCCTGATTTAGTGGACCTCCTGTCCTTTAAATACTAACTGGTGATTGCTTATTGTTCCTATTGTTCTCCTCCTCATCCTGCATATTTATTATGATTCCTTTCTGAAACGACCTTGATTATTCGTCACATACGTAGTATGTACGTCATGAACTGTAAAAATCGTTCCAATTACATAAATAATTTCAAAAGTAAAAGTAACAAAAAATGCCCTCACTCAGATTCGAACTGAGGATCGCCACATTACTAGTGTGGCGCCTTACCAACTTGGCCATAAGGGCTAATACATTTAATTTTGTAATAATCACTATCCCAAATCGTCAGGATATTCAGTATTACCTCAATAAAAGTACTATTCCGAGGGGATAGAAGAAGCTTACAATAATGTTTGTTATAATAAGCTAAGATGGAATTTCTCCCAGAGTGAGTTGAGCTTATAGCAGGTTTCCCAGCTATTTATATTATTCTATATGGTGGAGGTGTTCAATTGACTTGCGTCTGGTGGAGGCGTCAGAATCCTTTTTAGGACGGTCTAGACCTTCTTTATCCTTAATAGGGAGGAGCAAGCCTGTCTCTTGGTGCAATGTAACTTAAAGGTGAATCCTCGTAGGGCCTAGACCTTGTTCTAGGGATTCAGCTCTTCTTCATGTTGTTCATTGCCTGTTGCATGCCTTCACGTGCCATTCACGTGTACCTTCTATGCACCAAAGGAGAGGTACCGGGGATTGCCCGTTACAAATTTGTAACGATAAAATATCGTTTACATTAGACACGTGTACTCCACGTGTTGGTCACATGGAATGACACGTGAGCATCACATGCCAGCGTGCGGATAAGGGATGATGCCTATGGTGACGAGAAAGGAAGTCAAAACACTGCCGTGTACTGAGACGAGTCAGGAAGAATCCCGAAAGAGGATATAAGGCAAACCTTATTGAAGGAAGTAACCCTGTCTCTGGAATAATATAAATACAGAAGGAAATAGCTAATAAATCATCAAGTAACTTAGAGATATATTCTGAGATAACTTTACAACTTATATCTTGTAGTTAACAATACTTCATATTGTTAATTAGCCAGTTTATAAGTGATTGTAACGATACCACCAGGATTTTATCGTTACATTTGGTAGCGCCACAAGGTTTAAGAAAACCAAGTTTGAATCTGTGATTATGTCAGATAATATGGAGGGTCCCCCTAATGTCTCATCAGGAAATGATGATGGACTTCCTAACTATTACCAAAGGATTGACTATTTTACAGGGACTGGGACAATTGATGATGCTCACCAGTTCCGAGCTGCATGTAACCGGGCAGTCAAGCCAGGTTGGACTGATCTTGACAAGATTAATGCCATAGGGTTTAAGATGAGAGGACCAGCTAGAAAATGGTTTGACGTGTACTGGGTAACTAGAAGACAGGGGCACACCATTCAAGAGTTTTGGAGAGAATTTGAAAGTCGGTTCGTCTGTTCCATGACACGAATGAAAGGCCCACAAGGAGTTTAGGGAAATGAAGTTTTCGGCCCAGCCGGTAATCTTATTGAGTTTCAATATAAAATTCATACACATTGTGCCCTCGTTAGAACTTACCTCAAATTGCTGACAAGATCTTTTGAGACTATAATATCATGGCTCTTGATTGTGAATTTGCGATTAAAGTTGGAGACTAACCCTGAAACTTTGGAAGAAACTATGGATCGCTCGTCCCAATTCCACGCAACTAGATGGGCATAATTTGTCTGAAGAAATGACAGACATGAGATAAGAAAAAGATGTCACCTTCTCTTTGCTTGTGTTTGAAAAATGTACTCACAAGTGTTATTATAAGGGTCCCCGCTATTATGCAGTATTGGGATTTGTTCGCCATATTATGAACAACCAGAAAAAAACTAGAGGTTATCCAACCCGTTACAGCCAGAGAAGCGAATCGGTTATTAAAAAGGCCACCAGCATGAAGTTTTTACCATTTTGGTGACGCCGGCCTCTGGACTGGAAGAATAAATTAACATAAAATGGAATTAAGGTGAGAGTCAGCTCCCTGACTGTAAGATCGTTCTGACAGTGAGTTAATAATTCCGTCAAACGACATGCAAAGCATGAAAGACTCCTCTCCTCCAAGAATAAATTAACATAAAAAAAAAAATGTAATTAATACGAGAGTCAGCTCCCTGACTGTAAGATCGTTCCGACAGTGAGTTGATAACTCCGTCAAACGACATGCAAAGCATGAAAGACTCCTCTTTTCCAAGAATGAATACTTTATTAATTACTGAGCACGAGACGAATTTTCCGGTTAAACCGAAGTACCCCTCGGCGAACGAGCCCACCTCTCCTGCTCAAGGTCAGAGATTCCAGGAGAATGGGCCGTATTATAAACCCGCGGACGACGTACCACCTTTCGAGTCACCTTCACAAAATCAGAAGAGAAAGACTACGAACACAGAAATATTGACCGTACGATCGTCCAGTGATGACTATAATTACCAACCGACAGACCTGAGCGAAATAAGGCGACAAGTGTTGAAGACGTATAAAAACGTAATAAGAAAGGATATGAGGACAGATGGTGTTAGATTCCAAAAAGTGACTCACCACATCCATATAATCCCCGGAAGCAAGCCCAGCTATAAGAGGCCGTATAGATTGAGCCCTCAAAACAGAGAAGAGCTTAAACAACAAATAAAAGAACTCCTTGATACCAAGAAAATCTTTCCAACGTCATCACCTTTTGGTGCACCTGTTTTGTTTGTCAAAAAGAAAGACGGCAGTAAACGTCTATGTGTCGACTATAGGAGTTTGAACGATATTACGGTTAAATCACGTTTTCCCTTACCCAGAATTGAGGACTTGTTGGACCACATTCATGGGGCCACCGTGTTCTCTAAATTGGATTTGGTAGTGGTTACCATCAATTACTGATTCACCCGCCAGATCGACACAAGACAGCCATGGTTACTCCATTCGGCCAGTATGGTTGGAATGTGATGCCATTTGGCCTTTGTAATGCACCAGCGACTTTCCAGGCTGTCATGAATGAACTCCTTATACCACTCGAACAGTTTTGTGTTGTTTATATGGATGATATTCTAATCTTCTCTCCAGATACGGAGTCTCACGCGAACCACATCAAGAAAGTCTTGAAAGTTTTGGAAGAAGTTCATTTGGTGGTCAGTACTAAGAAGTCAGAGTGTTATTTAAAACAAGTCTGTTACCTTGGTTACAAGATCTCGGCTGAAGGTATTACGGTTCTTAATGAAAAGACTAAAGATGTCGAAAACGCCATAGTAAGGACACCTGCACAAGCAAGGTCCTTTGTGGGGTTTGGCCGGATACTAACGCCGCTTCATACCAGACTTTTCCAAAATTTCCAAACCTCTCAACGATTATTTTAATCACAAACCGGTCGCGTGGGTAGAAGTAGAAGATTCCATTCGAGTACTTAAGTATAAGTTGACACATGCTCCCGTGTTGAGAATTTTTGATCTGGATTTAATCTGTAGGGTAACCTCGGATGCGTCGAAAAATCACATTGGAGCAGTGCTTGAGCAATATGACAACAATGGGAAGATCTTGGGAGTCATTGCATACATGTCAAAGACATTACAGGGCGCTCAGTTAAACTATGACGTAAGAGAAAAGGAATTACTTGCTATCATTGAGGCTTTCAAACAATGGAGACATTACCTCACGATGCCATTTGAAGTGTATACTGACCATCATTATCTCACATACCTCAATTCGGTCAAAAATGCAAACAATCAACGCCTATTGCGTTGGCAACACTTTTTAGCGGATTTTAACTTTTGTTATTCGGTATAAACCGGGGCATACAAATGAGGCCGCTGATGCACTTAGCAGAAGTGAGCTCTCTACCGCCGTTGCCACCTTAAGAGAATTAGAGGACGATGAAGAGATGGCAGATACAGATTTGGATATTGGTCCGGAAGAGGAACGAATGATTTCCCCCGAACCTAAGTGAGACAGAATTAATTAGACTTCCACCATTTAGCAAAATGACTATTTTTGGTGATGATTACTTAAAAAGATTTATCAAACCCTTGACGGAGACATTGAATGCCCGCGAGAGAGAATGAGTTTAATCAATAAATTTAAATTTGCAACCGTTGAAGACCGAAAATATATTGCTTTCCAAACATCGGCCAATAATGTGGTTAGATAGTGTATTTCGGATTGCGGCTCTAGACACAGGTTACTTAAAACCGTGCATGAGTTCCTTGGAAGTCTTCATATGAGAATGCTTAAAATAATATATCAAATTCAAGACCTTCATCTTACTGGCCTAATATGTGGGAAACCATACGTCAATAAGTTAACCGTTGCAATAAATGCACCCAAGTGAAAGTGATCAATCAATACTCAGCCGGCGTATTACGCCCGCTAGAGGTTCCACAAGCTCGTCGGACAGATTTACCAATTGATTTCATAACTGAATTCCAGGCCTCAGGACCTGAGAAATATGACTTAATCATGGTCGTGGTCGACCGTCTAACGAAGCGGACAATACTAATCGCTAATCACAAGAAGGATAAAACGGAAGACGTAGCCAAACTATTTTATAAAAGAAATAACTCAGAGAACAGAATGGAGTGAAGCCCTTCCAACTGTCCAATTTACTTACAACAGGCAATCCCAAGAAAGAATCAAGACTACTCCTTCCTTTGCTGACCTTGGTTATCATCCGCGCTATTGGTCAGTCGTGACAGGCATCAACATTGCACATTACCTCAACTCTCCTTCCCACCTTACAGCATTACAGTTTGTGGAACGACAATCAAATATCGTTTCTGATATCCAATTGAGAATGGCAGAAGCCCAGGCAGAACAAAGTATACATTTTAATCGCAAACGAACTCCTATTTCATATGAATTAGGGGAACAGGTACTTACTCACAGGAAACTCATCAAGGATGCTGCTCATGGGTAAACGAAATTTGTTCCTACTCATTTCGGTCCCTTTTCAATCACCAAGACGTCCGATGTCAACGCTTATAGAGTACGGATATCTCCTCTGAAAACAATTAAGGTAAATGTCAAGAACATGAGGAAAATACTAACCTATGGAGGTTGCTAAACCAGGAAGCAAGTTGACACGGAACGACACAAAAATATTGCGGTGTTGAAAACAGGGTACCCTTGCACAGTTGTCCTTTATCAGGGACACACAAGAGCAGTAACAATTCCTACCAGATGGGTACGCTCTCTTTCAGAGGAACATCGTCAGCGTCTAACCAGAGAATTACAAGCTGCCAGATCAGAAGGAAACTAAATTGGTCGAGTCGCCCAAGATTAAAAGGGGGAAGATGTAACGATAAAATATCGTTTACACTAGACACGTGGGATACACGTGTTGGTCACATGGGATGACACGTGAACATCACATGTCAACGTGCGGATAAGGGATGATGCCGATAGTGACGAGAAGGGAAATCAAAACACTGTTGAATGGAAGGACGAGTCAGGAAGAATCCCAAAAGGGATTTGAGGCAACCCTTAATTAAGGAAGTAACCCTGTCTCTGGAGTAATATAAATACAGAAGGAAATAGCTAATAAATCATCAAGTAACTTAGAGATATATTCTGAGATAACTTTACAACTTATATCTTGTAGTTAACAATACTTCATATTGTTAATTAGCCAGTTTATAAGTGATTGTAACGATACCACCAGGATTTTATCGTTACATAATTGTGTAACCAGGAAGGTACACCTCCCTGGTTAGGAGAAATGATACAGCGGTTAGAGACCCTGGTTGTATATGTGCACGTGATGGGAGGAAGCCCGGGTTATATGTGCACGTGAGAGGAATGAAGCCCTGGTAAGGGATGAGTATAAATATACAAACGGTGGCGTGAAGGAGGTCACGCAAGGTTACGGTCATAATATTGTAAGCTTTCATATACGTGAATAAGGAATCATAGACGCCTTATTCAGCATAACCAGCATTCTCCAAAGTAGATCGGATCTAACTGGTTACATTAATTGTAATAGTCAATATCCTAAATCGTCAGGATATTCAGTATTACCTCAATAAAATACTATTCCGAGGGGATAGAAGAAGCTTACAATAATGGTTGTTATAATAAGCTAAGATGGAATTTCTCCCAAAGTGAGTTAAGCTTATAGCAGGTTTCCCAGCTATTTATATTATTCTATATGGTGGAGGTGTTCCATTGTCTTGTGTCTGGTGGAGGCGTAAGAATCCTTTTTAGGGCGGTCTCGACCTTCTTTTGTCCTTAATAGGAAAGAGTATGTCTGACTCTTGGTGCAATGTAACTTAAAAATGTATCCTCGTAGGGCCTAGACCTTGATCTAGGTCTCAAGGTCTTCTTCATGTTGTTCATTGCCTGTTGTATGCCTTCACGTGCAATTCACGTGTACCTTCTATGCACCAAAGGAGAGGTACCGGGGATTGCCCGTTACAGTTTCCCCCCCTGAAGCGTAGGTCGTCCCTTGACCTACCAATCCCGTAAGGCTTCGAATTCTTCAAGGTCTTGGAGTAGATGATTCATAAGTTTGTCTGAAATTTTCGCAATCCAAGGTGCGGGAATCGTGACTGGGACAGGTTTGTCCCTATAGAGTACTACCGCATGGTGATCACTGATTTCGAGGATTAACACAATCAGTTCTATGTTTTCCTCATACCAACTACCAGTTTCCGCAAGTTCCGTTGAGTAATACTTCCTTAAATTTTTCACGTTGACTGTTAATTTCTTTCTGGGACCTACCTGTACAACGTAGCTGTTTGGGTTGTCGGTAGGAGTCACACGGAACGGCCCAGTAAATGGGGCTTCAAATTTCTTTTCTCGTTCTGAGGACGTTGAAAGAGCCTTTCTTTGTAGTAAAGCTAATTCTCCGTCTTTGAAGGTCACATCGGTTCGATGCTTGTTCGTCTGATAACTCTGTCTAATCTGGGCTTCAGCCATGTTCAGTTTAAGCCATTCCATATTTTTATCCTGTGCTTCCACAAACGCATTGCCAGCCACAATCTTTTTGTCATTGAAAAGTCTAGGTATATCGTATCCTACCACTATCTCCCAGTATCTTGGGTGATAGCCTAGATCTGCAAAGAAAGGAGATGTTTTAATAGATTCTTGATACTGGCTGTTGTACGCGAACTGTGCCACTGGTAACATTCGGCACCACAGGTTTCCCTGTACCTTCTTGCACACTCTAAGCGCCCGTATCAAGTTGCGATTCATTCTTTCCGTTTGGCCATCGGTTTAGGGATGTGCACTGGTGGATAGTCGATGATCAATTCCCATTCTTTCTGTAACTGTCTTCCAAAAATTGTTCACAAATAATATTCCTCGGTCCGATATTATCGACCTAGGTACTCCATGTTCACACACAATGTGTCTGAAAAATAGTTCACCAAACTGTTCTGCTGTACACGTTTTCTTGCATGGAATGAATTTCGCCCGCTTTGTAAGACGGTCGACCACGACCAATATACAATCGTAGCCTTCATCTTCTGGGAACCCTGAGATGAAATCCATGGAAAGATCTGCCCACCTCGCAATAGGGACTTCTAGCGGTTGAGCGAGCCCATTAGTTGCTTGGTTGGAGGGTTTGATGGCTCGGCATGTGTCACATCTAAGTAGGTGTTTGCGTATAGAACGTTCCATTCCGGGCCAGTAAAAACCCAGCGACTGGATTTGCCGTACCATCTTATGAGGACCCATGTGAAGACTACCAGCAGCGTTGTGGTACATGTGTATCATCTTGGTCTGCCATCTACCTCTGGGTAGACATACCTTGGAGTGATCCAACAGAGACGTGCGGAAAACCAACACGTCGTTGCCATTTAATTTTCTGGCCAGATAAAAGTTCAATAAAGCTTTGTGTTCTTTCGGACACGGTGCCAGTTGAAATAAAACTTGATAGATTAATTTAAAATTGGGGTCTGCAAGGTACTCTTCTTTTTTAATAGGTTGAGTACCAGGGTGTTTGGTCACCTCTGTGTATTGCAAAGAGCCTCCGGATCCTTTGTTAGAAGTTACTATCGCACTGAGTACACAGCGACTTAACGCGTCGGCCGCTCTATTCAAATGACCCGCCTTGTAGTGGATCGTATAATTGAAATTAGCAAGGTACTGAAGCCACCTGATCAACCGCGGGTTATCCTCGCTTTTCGACGAGTTTAAATATTTCAAAGAGTGATGGTCCGTGAAAATCTCAAACGGAGCCGATAAGTAGTGTTTCCACTGTTTCAAAGCTAAAACTATAGCTAGTAATTCTTTTTCCCGTACCGGATACCGGAGTTGGGCATTTTGAAGTTGTTTAGACATGTAGGCAACCACTCCTTTTGTGGTTCCATCATTATCAAATTGTTCAAGTACTGCTCCAGCCGTGAAGTTTGATGCATCAGCTGTGACTCGACACGTTAGTGCTGGGTCGAAAACAATCAACGTAGGAGCGGTTGTTAATGCCTCCTTAAGAGTTTCTACCGCCGTCTCTTGGTCGTTAGACCACTGAACTTTATCATTCGCAAACAAATGTAGGGGTCGCACAATTTCGGCAAATCCCCGAATGAAACGACGATAATAGCTTGCAAGTCCAACGAACGATCTCACTTGAGCTGGTGTTTTGACTAGGTATCGTTTCACTGCCTCTATTTGCGAGTCCGTAACATGGATGCCCTTATCCGACACTTTATACCCAAGAAAGTCCATACTTTTGAGGTAGAATTGTGATTTCTTCGAGCTAACAATCAATTGAGCTTGCCGAAAGGTTTCTAATACCGTGCGTATGTGTCGCTTGTGGGACGCTTCGTCTGGAGAAAATATGAGCACATCGTCAATATAGACCACACAAAACTTTTCAAGCGGAAGGAGGAGCTTATTCATGACGGCCTGGAACGTCGCTGGTGCATTGCAAAGCCCAAATGGCATGACGTTCCAGCCATATTTCCCAAACGGAGTCACCATAGCAGTCTTGTGTTTGTCTTCTGGAGTTATCAAGATTTGATGATACCCGCTAACCAAGTCCAACTTAGAAAATATCTTAGCTCCATGTATGAGGTCCAATAAATCTTCAATACGTGGGAGGGGGAACCGAGATTTTTCTGTAATTTCATTTAACCGTCTGTAATCCACACAAAGTCTTTTGCTTCCATCTTTTTTTTTAACAAATAAAACCGGCGCTCCGTAGGGGGACGACGTGGGAAAAATTCGATTGCTCCGAATAAGTTCCTCAATTTGGTTCTTTAATTCTGCTCGATTGTCCGGACTTAACCTGTAGTAATTTTGATAACTAGGTTGACGTCCGGGGAGGATATGAATGTGATGCATTACCTTCCTGAAAGAAGTGCCTCCAATCGGTAATTCATTACTGATCACATCGTTAAATTCCAGGAGAAGGACTTTCACCCTAGGATCCCCTGTGGCGGCAGTCAGAACCAGATTGATATTCACAGCCATGTTTGAACTGGAATTCGTGTTCCTCTTAGTGGTGGGCAACAGACCATCAATAACATCTCCAACAATTGCCGTTAGGTTGTCGTTGTGAGAGTACTCGTTATCGAGACATTTCTGCGTCGATGAACATATATCAAGTGTCGTAAGCTAGCGTTTCTCTCAATGGCTTCCATATCTTACTATTGTAGATATTCTTATTCTTGTTACTATACTAGCTATTTCCTGTCCTATTTATATTCTTTCTGAGATGCCTTCAGTTATCTTTATCTCATGACATCATTATTAGTATGACCTCATATTATTATCAGTTCACTATTAGTATGACCTGATAACTTTATTAGATTGCTAATACTATGACCTCATACTCTTAATATACCATAAACAGTATGATATCATGGTACTGAAGGATTGCTATTTCTCAATACCAGCTTATTTATCATGCATGATGTATATCATCATGCATTAACTCCTTCAACACTTTCAGCACTTTCAACACTGGAAACCTTGCGATTGTTGGGAAAGGTACAGTTCAGATTTCTACTCCAGCTGGACCTTTTATTCTACACGATGTTGGTTACACTCCTAACGGTATTGCTAACCTTATCTTGGTTGGAAAAGCTTCTAATCATAAGTTAGAATTTCTCTTCAATCATCAAGGTGCTACTATCCGCTCCACCAAGAAAATGTTTGCTCATCGAGATCCACTTTCAAACCTTTACACTGTTTCATGTGAACCTTCTACTGTGATTCCGAAGCAGATTGCTTACAAGGCTGTGTCCTCTGGCCGTGATATTGATCGCTGGCATAGAAGACTTGGCCACCCTAGCGCTTCTGTTATGGCCTCGCTTGTTAAGATCCATCCACTCTGGAAGGCTGGTCAGAGTTTACTGAGTTGTACCGGATGTATTACTGGTAAAACTGTTGACTCTGCTCCTAAAGAACGGACCACCAATCCTTCTCAGCCACTTGAGTTAGTCCATGCGGATCTTTGCGGGCCATTTAACTACGGATCCTGTTGTAATTTGGGAAGTCTTTCTTTAGCTGACATCTTTGATAAACTGTTTGTATTAACTTATTTATCTTATTGGTAAACTACTTACTTATTGTGGGCACATTGCCTCTTATTTGTAGTGCTCTGATTAGCTACCGCGGATACTTCGTCTAAGTGAAACTCGTTTAGGTAGACTCGTTTATGCAGCCTCGGATTTTAATCATCACAACAAACTACTGGGTATGTTTTTAAATTTGGCAATGGTGCAATTACTTGGAAATCAAGGAAACAATCAACAATTGCAATGTCTACTGCTGAGGCAGAATATATGGCTCTTGGAGATAGTGTTAAGGAAATGTTGTGGTTAAAGCTGGTATTTAAAGAGCTAGGCATAAAATTGAATGGAGCAGTCATTCATGAGGATAATGCTAGCTGTATTAATATTGCTAAACATCCAGCGTTACACAATAGAACAAAGCATATTGACATTAGACATCATTTTATTAGAAGTCATATTGCTTCAGGAGAAATGGAACTCAAGCATCTTGGAACTGAGGAGATGCTAGCAGATATGTTTACTAAGGCTTTGTCTGAGAGACAATTCAAGAAACTAAGATTTATGTGTGGAATGAGAAGTCTTCAGTTAATAGAGGGTGTTGAAAGTGTTGAAGGAGCTAATGCATGTTGAAATACATCATGCATGATAAATAAGCTGGTATTGAGAAATAGCAATCCTTCAGTACCATGATATCATACTGTTTATGGTATATTAAGAGTATGAGGTCATAGTATTAGCAATCTAATAAAGTTATCAGGTCATACTAATAGTGAACTGATAATAATATGAGGTCATACTAATAATGATGTCATGAGATAAAGATAACTGAAGGCATCTCAGAAAGAATATAAATAGGACAGGAAATAGTTAGTATAGTAACAAGAATAAGAATATCTACAATAGTAAGATATGGAAGCCATTGAGAGAAACGCTAGATTACGACATAATAACTTCGGATATGCAACCTTGGACTTTAATCATCATAACACAAAAAATAGAACTTAAAAAAAAACTTAATCTAAGCAATGCGTAGACCGGGAATCGAACCCGGGGCCCATCGATGGCAACGATGAATTTTACCACTAAACCATCCACGCCAGATTATTATCTGTGTGTAATAATCAATATCCCAAATCGTCAGGATATTCAGTATTACCTCAATAAAAGTACTATTCCGAGGGGATAGAAGAAGCTTACAATAATGTTTGTTATAATAAGCTAAGATGGAATTTCTCCCAGAGTGAGTTAGCTTCATAGCAGGTTTCCCAGCTATTTATATTATTCTATATGGTGGCGGTGTGCCATTGACTTGCGTCTGGTAAAGGCGTCAGAATCCCTTTTAGGACGGCCTAGACCTTCTTTATCCTTAATAGGAAAGAGTATACCGGTATCTTGATGTACGTGACCTAAAGGCGTATCTTCACAAGGGTTATACCTTGTTCACCCACAAGCCCGGTCCTCTTCCTGTTGTTCATTGCATGTTGTATGCATTCACGTGCCATTCACGTGTAACTTCTATACTCCAGAGGAGAGGTACCGAGGATTGCCCGTTACACAGTGTAACGGGCAATCCTCGGTACCTCCCTTTTGGTATATGACTGGCACGTGAATCACTCTACGTGTTACCCTAGGGTAAGCGGCCAACCTGCAGGTTGTATCTAAAAGCCAACATGCAAAGTGACGGACCTCGAATTTACGGGGCCCCTTTAGGTTGTTGGTGGGTTGTTGGTGGGTTGTTGGCAAAAGTATCAGTGGGTAACAGTGTTGTGTCGGTCACAATGCACGAATTACAGCCGTAATATATGTATAATAATATATAAAAATTTGCTCCCTGATTTAGTGGACCTCCTGTCCTTTAAATACTAACTGGTGATTGCTTATTGTTCCTATTGTTCTCCTCCTCATCCTGCATATTTATTATGATTCCTTTCTGAAACGACCTTGATTGATGTACTAACAAAAAACCTTAGACTGTAATCAATCATAAGGAAAAACTTAATACGTAGATACGGCCCACAATATTAAATAAATAATATTGTAGGTCCGGAGCACAGAACTATCAGTAGCTACTACAACAATTATACATTGTTCCAATCGATACCGTAATATACATTGTGTATATAAAATTCTGAACTAAATAACTTGGAGGCAGTAAATCCCTTTTATAAGGTATTATAGGTAGGGTAATACTGCTCCATCCGGTTGTAACCACATCATCAATAATCGTGGTTACGAGACCAAGAACTCTGATAGGATAAGTACATTTCACTAATGTACGTCATTGATTATTCGTCACATACGTAGTATGTACGTCAATTAGCCCGGACTAAATTCGTTATAGGTAATTATTAGGCCCATTACCCTAACGGACCTAAAATATTACAGATTCTGTAACGGGAATTGGTCAGGATCATTGAGCACGTGTTAATTGTCACGTGCCAAGTTAAAAGTTATGAATCCATCTAAACATATGAATACATCGAATGATATTATTACATCTAAAGACATGAATCCAGTTAAAGATATTTGGGTGAAAAGATATAAGCCTCCACAGTAGTGGCAAATATTACTATATATAGCGCTTAATAAAAGGCGTAAAAAGGATTAACGAAATCTTACAAGACTTCTTAGAACATCCTACAACTTATTCTGTGTAGTTTTACTAAGGATTAATTCGACTATTCAGCATAATAAGTGTTTTAACGAGAGAACTTGAACATTTCTCGTTACAGATTCACAAATTATGGTTTCATGGTCTAGTAGGTTATGGCATCTGCTTAACACGCAGAACGTCCCCAGTTCGATCCTGGGTGAAATCAATTTTTGTATAGTTTGTGTCGTATTCTAGTAGATCCTTATGGAATCCATATCTACTGTTATAGATAGTTCATCTTTTTGTTACTATACTAGCTATTTCCTGTCCTATTTATATTCTTTCTGAGATGCCTTCTGACGTACTTAGTGTTGTCTCTTCTCTGATGGGGACCTTGCACTAATAGTAATAAATAAATAATAAGTAGTAGTAGTGAGCTCAGTAGGATACGAGGTATTATTGATAGTGCCGGGCTATCTTACAAACGTATACTATATTTATTTTGAACTAAAGATCTTCAGGTCTAAACTAATATCTTTTATACCTGCATCTCTCACATATACGTGTCCACTGTGAGGTGGCGGAGTCATATTGCGTATCATCATAGATCGGCGCCTATGCTTCCCATGTTGCTTATTCCGCTTATCACGTGACCATCTTCTTGTATCATACTTCGTATGACGTCATTTCTCCTCTTTTAATTTCAAAATCGCTGTTTTTTCTTCCAATATTGCCGATGTCTCCTTCAACATTTGTGTATGTCCGTCAAAAGATTCTTCATTTGCGATAATTTTTTCCATCTCGTCGCGCGCTGTCTTGGTCGTCCATTTCGTCAAGTGGTCTGCTGGGTTCATGTTTCCTTTGATTTGGAATACTTCCACGTCATACTGCTGTATGAATTCCTTGATGTATTGTAGCATCTGTTGGCTGATTCTGTTGGACGCATTTAGTTTGTAGTTTGTGATATTTTTCACTACCGCCAAATTATCTTCGTAGATCTTAATTTTGATGTTTCTTGCACCAATACCGCGTAGTATTGAGTATATGTTGGCGACTTGGAAGAGTCCGTCTGTCAATGCTACCATCTCTGATTCCGTTGTACTAACCGCCGCTCGCTTCTGGATTTGACTTTTCCAATCGACCAATTTACTGTTTAGGAATATAAGGAATCCGGTTACGCTTCTTGGGTCGGTTATGTTTCCTGTTGCAGCGTCGACAAATAGTTCTATCACGTAATCCTTGTTGTCTTCTTTTCCTTGTTTCAGGTATTCTATTGGAATTTTGTCAATGCATTTTTTTATGTAATTTTCAAAATGCTTCCGGTCTTCTTCAGTTGCTTTGTGAGTTTTTGAACTGTAGTATGTGGTCGGAAATGCCGTCATTGGTCGTGTGGTTACTGATTGCCATATGAGATTTCCACATTGTCTTTGAAAGTATTCCTTGTTTGTTAGATTTGTCTTAGGTAATTCTTGTAGATCTTTCTCGCAGTTTAATTGTATTCTGTATTCGTTGTTTGCAATCTTTATCCCTAGAAATTTTAGCTGCTGGTCATTTCCATCCATTGTTTCTAGCTTCTTGAGTGGAAATTTCTGTTGTAACTGCTCAATTATTGCGGCGGCCGGTTCTTCTTTTCCAATGCATAATAAATCGTCCACATATGCTATTAATATAACACAGTCTGGTTTCCCTAGTCTTCCTTTCACGAATATTGTTGCATGCCCATCAATCTGTTTCATTCCAATCTTCTTTAAGTTTCTTTTTAATACTTCGTTCCAGTAGTATCCTGCTTGTGGTAACCCATACATTGCCTTCTTGAGTAGCCAGCACTTGTCCTTTGGTACCTTCGCTTCCTTTGGTGGTCTGATATAAACTTTATTGTTTTCCAATGGTGCATTCAAGTATGCCGATTTGATGTCACAATGAGTTATTGCCATACCGTTGTAGCTCGCAACTGCCAATATCGTTCGTAGTGTCATTGGATTTATAACTTCTACCGCGCGTTCATTTGGGTTATAGTCAACTAGTGGTAATGCCTTGTCACCTCGTGCGACCAATCTGGCCTTGTACTCTTCTCCTTTTATGTTAGTTGGGTCCTGTGAGTACACGAACATCGCGTCAATGATTGGATGAAATGGTCGCTTCACTACCTCTGCTACTTGTAATGACTTAAATTTTTCCAATTCCCGTAGTTTTGCGTCTTGCCAGTCGTAGTAGTTTGATCTTCTTCCTCTTATCACAATATTGTTAATTCTCACATGGTTCTTCTTCCTCAAAATTGGGTGTCTGTAGTTCTTCTTTACCTTGAGAAGTCGTGCGATCCGTTTCTCATGGTCTGCTTTCATGATCTTCCTGTAAATCTCTTCTGTGGACGTGTCATCCGACGATGCCCTTTCTCTCTTTTGATTTCTTTGCGTTTCAATTTTTTCCTTTTCAATCGCCATCGCTTTTTCTTGCTCAATTAACCCCTTTCCTTTTCCTGTTCAACCGCCTTCGCCTTTTCTTGTTCAATTACCTTTGCCTTTTCTTTCTCAATCGCCTTTGCTTTTTCTTGCTCAATTAATCTTGCCTTTTCTTGCTCAATTAATCTTGCCTTTTCTTGCTCAATTAATCTTGCCTTTTCTTGCTCAGTTAACCTTGCCTCTTCCTGTTCAATCGCTTGGTCGTCCGTGAATTCTTCGTCCGCCCATGTTTCTTCGTCTTCCATGCATGTGTCGTATTCGGATTCGCGTCCACTGTCAATCTCGTCTTTCTCCAGTGACAAGTTAGTTTGTTCGTCGCTGGTTGGTTCTTCGTCGTAATTGATCACGTTTCGGTTTCTCTTGCCCTCTATAACATTTTCTTGTGCCTTTCCGTATTCCAAATTGTCGATATCCAACTGCTTCAACATTTGAATTTCCTCCATATCCAGTTCGGTTGTTATTCTCGTTTCCAGTTCCGTTTCCAGTATCATCTCCTCAGTCGTGTCACCAGTTACCCCTCTGCTCTGTGCCGCCGTTTCCTTAATGGTTCCTTCAGATTCATTTTCGTGTTGTCTTCTCATTAATTCATCTTCCGTTTCTGATTGTTCAGTATAAATTTTTTCAAAAGCGTTGCGAAAGTACACAATGTTTGTCTCTGATTGTTGATCTCGGTGTTCATGGCAGTACTGTTTTATGTTGTTGTAAGATGACAATGCTGATATATGGCTTGTGATAAATTCTTTTCCGCTGCTGGTTAATACTCTGAAACAGTTTCCTCCAATGTCCATTCCTGTGATGAAACCAGTAGTTGTGTTGCTTGTTGTAATTTGGAAAGTCTTTCTTTAGCTGACATCTTTGATAAACTGTTTGTATTAACTTATTTATCTTATTGGTAAACTACTTACTTAATGTGGGCACATTGCCTCTTATTTATAGTCCTCTGATGGAAATTCTGGTGCATTGGCACATCGGAGGCTCCTGATATGGTTTGTTGGGAATTCCTTTCTCACACCCTTCAAAGTCGCTTTTACGGATTTTCCAGTCGTAATAGTCGGCCAACAATAGCCCGAGTATTTGTCAACCAATGATTGTTGTAATTTGGAAAGTCTTTCTTTAGCTGACATCTTTGATAAACTGTTTGTATTAACTTATTTATCTTATAGGTAAACTACTTACTTATTGTGGGCACATTGCCTCTTATTTATAGTCCTCTTATTAGCTACGGCGTGTCGTAATGCCGCTTAACTAATGCCATTTAGCTACGGCGTATTGTAATGCCGTTTAGCTAATGCCGTTTAACCAATGCCGATAGCTAATGCCGGTAGCTAATGCCGTCTCGAATTTTAATCATCACAACAATGATGTCATATAGACTTCTTCCCCGTTTCGATCTCTAAAAGGTCCTAACGTGTCAGTATGCAATCTATATAACGGTGTTGGTGCCGGAATTCTCTTGCCCTGGTGTGACACCACCTCCTTAGCGCCGCACATTACACAAATTGGACACCCCATAACTTGTTTTTTGTCCCCCTCGTTATACTTTACCTCAACTTTCATAGTTTTCAATCTTCGGATTAAACTCTCATAGCTCATATGGTTAGTAATTAGGTGATAATCAAAAAGTGTCTTGCCTCTAAAATGTGGAATTGTCTTGTAGTTCCTGATCACATTAAATAAATTCATTTCAATCACCCGTTCTCCTGCTTCCTCAATAGTTGTTGCCACTTGTCCCTTGTTTTTGCTCTGCATTATAGTAGGGGATGCTGAGAAAACCGATGGAAGTAGATATCTTAAACCGTCCTGTCTTTTAACTCCGATCTTGATTATGTCGCCCCTGTCCTTATGGTATAAGAAAGTGTTGTCGTCGTCAAAAATTACCACGTTTCCGTTCTGAGTTATATCGTTAATCGCGAGTAAGTTCTGGTGGATGTTGTCAAAACCGAGTGTCCCAATCTGAATCTGATATCTGGTGTTTGGAAAGAGTCGAAAATTCCCTATTTCAGCCCGTTTTTGGATGTTTGGTTTGCCGAAAGGTAGATGTAAGGTGATCATCTGGGTCTCTCTACTTTCATACGCATCTTGTGTATTAAAAAATTTCTTGTCTACCACCGATGCAGTTGCACCTGTATCAAGTACTATATTATTCGGATCCAGTTTTGTTTGTCCCTCAGTTTTGACATGATTCGCATATACCTCGTGCTTCGTTGGTTTGTTGTCGTATCTTTTTCCAAATTGTAATGGGTTCCACAAGTTAAATGACGGGTTATTTCTGACCCTACTTATGATATCAGCTTTGGCCACGCAACCTCCTTCCATGATGATATCCAGAATTTCTTTTCCCGCAATTTTTCGGTTGTTGTGTGATCTTCGTACTGCGTCCAATAGTGTTATGTATTCATCAGCGGGAGTGTTGTTGAGAGCCTGATATACTGTATCACAATCACGCTGGTATAATATTGCTATATCCCGCGCTAAAAGGAAGTTCCCAGCTGTCTCTCGTTTCTTTCTCGCTTCTTCGAAAATTTCCACATACCTTTCAAATTCTCTTTCAAGATCAAATTTTCTCTCGTATTGCAAATTCCTGGTAGATTTGATCAAGTCGCATCAGTTTTCCAGCTCGGACTTGCACATTTCGGGTGATTTGCCTGTTGATCGTTTCCCACCAGGCATCTCTCGCATTTCCTTCGTGGGAGGCTTTTCCTGCTTTTTCTGGTGTTTTGCCCTCCAAAAATTCCTTGATATGTTCCCCAAAAATTGATTCACCACATAATTCCTCAATTGCATGTCTCCACTTGTTTCTTCCCTTGAAATCATCGATAGTAGGTAAGCTCTTCCATTCTTCATTGTATGGTCTGCAAATTTCTTCAGCTTCTTTTCTCGCGTTTTTCTTATTTTCGTCAATTGTCGATGCAGGTTCTGCTACCGCCTTTGACATTTCCATTCTCATCAAGATGTTGTTGAACATTGTTTCTCTTTCTTCATGTCGTTTTTCTCTTTCTTCATATTCTTTTTCACGTTGCTTAGCATCTAAACGCAAGTTTTCAATTAATTTTTTCAAGTCATCGACTTCGGAGTTCCCTTTTATTTGTTTGTCTTCCGATGATATGACATCCTGTTAAATAGTTTTTGAATTGTTTTCTGACTTCTAATCTGACGTACTTAGTGTTGTCTCTTCTCTGATGGGGACCTTGCACTAGTATTAATAAATAAATAATAAGTAGTAGTAGCGAGCTCAGTAAGATACGAGGTATTATTGATAGTGCCGAGCTATCTTACAAACGTATTTTGTATTTATATTGAACTAAAGATCTTCAGGTCTAAACTACTATCTTTTATACCTGCATCTCTCACATATATGTTGTAATTTGGAAAGTCTTTCTTTAGCTGACATCTTTGATAAACTGTTTGTATTAACTTATTTATCTTATTGGTAAACTACTTACTTATTGTGGGCACATTGCCTCTTATTTATAGTCCTCTGATTAGCTACCGCGGATACTTCGTCTAAGTGAACTCGTTTAAGTGAAACTCGTTTAAGTATCCTCGTTTAAGTGAAACTCGTTTAGGTAGACTCGTTTATGCAGCCTCGGATTTTAATCATCACAACACAAAATGTTGTGATGATTAAAATCCGAGACGGCATTAGCTAAACGGCATTAGCTAAATGGCATTAGCTAAACGGCATTACAATAGGCCGTAGCTAAATGGCATTACAATATGCCGTAGCTAAATGGCATTAGTTAAGCGGCATTACGACACGCCGTAGCTTATAAGAGGACTATAAATAAGAGGCAATGTGCCCACAATAAGTAAGTAGTTTACCTATAAGATAAATAAGTTAATACAAACAGTTTATCAAAGATGTCAGCTAAAGAAAGACTTTCCAAATTACAACAGGTTATGATGCATCCTGCAAGCGTCCTGCAGTTCCCCTCTGAATTAACATTGACTGGTCCAGAGACTTATCATGTTTGGATGAAGGAACTCGAGGACTTTCTTTTTGGCTTCGGGGTCGGCTTACTTCAATACGCCGAAAATGGAACTCTGAGCATTG
The DNA here is from genome assembly GCA_020342235.1 of Saccharomycopsis phalli. Taxonomy (NCBI): domain Eukaryota; kingdom Fungi; phylum Ascomycota; class Saccharomycetes; order Ascoideales; family Saccharomycopsidaceae; genus Saccharomycopsis; species Saccharomycopsis phalli. The sequence continues at coordinate 785,084 of CP073212.1, forward strand.
AACTGAACGATGTCTCGGACATTTCTTCTGCTTTCTTTATTGAACAATTGGATAGCGTGTTTGGTATTATTCTCAAGGCAAGCATTAGCCAAGAGATTCGCGGAATTATTCGCTCCACGCACTCACGTCTGACTGCTAGAAATCAATTTTTGTTTCTTCAAGAGAAGTATGGTACTCTTCCACTCCCAGTGGCTCTCACTAGCGCTGGGATTCTGGAAGAAGCTACTAGGCCCACTGAGTTTGTTGACATCAGGCAATGCTTCAACGCAAAAATTTGTTGGTTAGACAGCAATTGACTAAGGAGCAATCATTGCATTATGGACTTTGGATAACATGATGCAACTTGGTGTGCCATATCCGGTTATCTCAAGCGTCATTAAAGAGCTTGAACACAAGGGGATTACTACTAATACTCTTCTGTATCAGGTCTTGCATGAGATAACTGGATCGCATGAGTATGTTCGTCTGAACAGTCTTGCACTTTTGGGTCACGATTCTCTGTCTAAGAAGACGTCCAAACCTCGTCGCAAAGGTAAAAAGAAGGAAAAGCAACAACCATATGATGAAGAGTATCCTCAAGGTATGTTGGCTTATTCCTTCCTTGGACATCTGTTACTGATACCAACATTTCTTGATACTGGTGCCAGTGGACATTTCTTCTCTGACATTCGTTTCTTTCAAGACATGATTCCAGAGAATGGCTCTATTCTGGGTGTTGCTGGAAACCTTGCAATTGTTGGGAAAGGTACAGTTCGGATTTCTACTCCAGCTGGACCTTTTATTCTACATGATGTTGGTTACACTCCTAACGGTATTGCTAACCTTATCTCGGTTGGAAAAGCTTCTAATCATAAGTTAGAGTTTCTCTTCAATCATCAAGGTGCCACTATCCGCTCCACCAAGAAAATGTTTGCTCATCGAGATCCACTTTCAAACCTTTACACTGTTTCATGTGAACCTTCTACTGTGATTCCGAAGCAGATTGCTTACAAGGCTGTGTCCTCTGGCCGTGATATTGATCGCTGGCATAGAAGACTTGGCCACCCTAGCGCTTCTGTTATGGCCTCGCTTGTTAAGATCCATCCACTCTGAAGGCTGGTCAGAGTTTACTGAGTTGTACCGGATGTATTACTGGTAAAACTGTTGACTCTGCTCCTAAAGAACGGACCACCAATCCTTCTCAGCCACTTGAGTTAGTCCATGTGGATCTTTGTGGGCCATTTAACTACGGATCCTACGATGCATCTCGGTATTTCTTGACTATTGTTGACGGCTATACAAAATGGACCACTGTTGTTTGCCTCAATAAGAAATCTGGATGCACTCAAGGTATCATTAATTTTATTAATACCTCTGAAACAATGTTCCGCAGCAAGGGCTTGACCTACTGCGTTGGTACTCTCCGTACAGATAATGGAGGTGAGTTTGTGAGTGAAGAATTGACTAACTTCCTCACCAAGCGTGGCATCTCTCACGAAACCACGGTTCCCCATCATTCGTATCAAAATGGCGTTGCCGAACGAATGAACCGTACACTTCAAGATAAAGCCCGCGCTCTTATGCTTCATACCAATGTTCCAGCTCAACTTTGGCCTGAAGCAATCAATACTGCTGTGTTTTTGGCTAATTGTACGCCATCACGCTCTATTGATTTTGATGTCCCATACAAACGATGGTATGGTCGCTCATTCAACTACAAATTTCTCCGAGAATTTGGATGTGTTGCTTATGCTATTATTCCTAAGGCTCTCCGTCAAGGAAAGCTCGATGCTAAAGCCTCTCCTTGTGTCATGATTGGCTATGAATTGCAACGAAAAGCATATCGACTCTATGACCCCAGAACAAATAAGGTTATTTGCGCTGCTCAAGCAACTTTTGAGGAGGATAAATTCTTTTATCCAACTGTGTCTCTGGCGCTGACTAGCACAATCAATCCTCCTCAAATTTCTGGGGTTGGCAATCCAAAGATTGGAGGGATTCATTCTCTACCTATGAATTCTCAGCCAGCTATTTCTATGACTAGAGATGAATTGATAGTTGAATCCGAGCTTGACCCTCTGGACACCTCGTTGATAGTGGACGATAATGATACAGTATCTAAATCAGATGCATACGGTAATGCGTCTGAGTTGGCTGAAGATACTGGATCTGAGCTTGGTTACTTAAGGGATCATAATACTGCCTTAATTCGCACTGCTGCTCGCGAAATTGGAAATGAATTAGTCGTTTCTGGTTCATCCAAGTCAAATGAACTAACTATCGCTGATGCTTCAGATGCTGAAATTAACCTGTCCTCTACTATTGATCTGATTGATGTGAGTAATCCTAATGGTTCTAATGAATCATCTTGTCCTTGATGATCCTCAACCAAGTCGTGAAGCCATCACGTACCCTGGATTTCTGCACACGCCAGAAGAGCCTGAGTCTCATGCGGATGAGATCAGTGACTCAGAGATATCTGACCCCAGACGGTTGGAATATATCCCTGGAACTACTGACCTGGTTGCAGGTAGTACTTCGGGATCACCCCAACTTCAGGTTGTGAAATATGTATCACAATCTACTTCTGCGGAGTCTGATGCTTCACTGTCGTTGGACAATCATGTTGCCCAACAAACATCACTGTCTCGTCCTGCTACTCCTCAAGCACAAGAAGTTCCTTATACCAATCCCATTGATTATAAGAACTCCAGTTCATCTCACAATCTCTTCAAGTATGATCGGTCTCCGTCAGACAAGCGGCCTATCCCATATCCAAGGGTTAAGCGCTATGATCCCAACTATAACCCGTTTTGTGGTGATATACCTCCGACTACTTTTGATAATCTTCCAAGGACACCCCAAAATGAGATCATCTATAAGTACTACGGAAAGCTGAAGATTTCACGTACTAAAATCCCGGATTCTGATCTCAGATATCTGGAAGGTGCATCTACTTCAGCTGGTCCTCCTCCTCCGCCTCCGCCTCCACCTTCTGCTTTGCCGCAAAAGCGTCTTATCCGTCACAAAGGCTCCCAACCTAAGCCCCTTTTTCCTGGTCCGCTTAGTTCTGATGAACATGATCCTACTACCCACCGTTCGTCTTCAGGGAGGGATAAGAAGCCTCGTGTCTCTGATATTGTCACAAATGGTTCTTCTAATGATGGTGTCCTGACATCCGTTAAGACGCCACTCTCAGATGACACAGATGAATCCGAAATGAATACGAATGGTGTGAATTATCCTGCTACTTGTTTTATGGCTGCTAAACATTCTCTTGAGAATGTACCTATGACATTTGATCAAGCTGTTACTTCTGATGATGCTTACTTATGGAAAGACGCTATTCAAAAGGAAATGGAAGCCCACTATGAGAATCAGACTTTTCTGTTAGTTCCACCTAAGCAAGGTCGTCGACCTATCACTTGCCGTTGGGTTTTTACAATTAAGAGTGATGGTCAACACAAGGCACGACTTGTGGCTAGAGGTTTTACTCAGATTAAAGGGCTTGATTATGTGGAGACTTTTGCGCCTGTCATTAGGTATGCTTCTATTCGAATCATGTTGTCCATTGCTGCAAGATATAGACTTACTATTCATCAGATGGATGTGAAAACGGCTTTTCTCAATGGTGATTTAAGGGAAGACCTTTACATGATTCAACCTGAAGGTTTTGTGGTCAAAGGAAAAGAAGATCATGTTCTTAAGCTTAATAAGTCGATTTATGGTTTGAAGCAAGCTCCAATGGTTTGGAATGACAAAATCAATGAAGTGTTACATGTGATTGGTTTTAAGCAAAACTCTGCGGAGTATTGTTTGTATTCTAAGAAAAATGGGAATTTGTTTATTATGGTCGCACTTTATGTCGACGATCTTCTCATTGCTGGAAATAATCAGACTGAAATTGATAAGGTTAAAGCTCAATTGATGCTGCACTTTAAGATGAAAGACCTAGGAGTTGCTAGCAAGTTTCTTGGAATGAACATTAGTCAAGATAAGGCCTCAATACTGCTTTCTCTTCATGATTATGTTCGCCTGATGCTAAAGGAGTATCAGATGGTAGATTGCAATCCTATCTACACACCAGCGGATCCTAATCAGATCTAACTATAACTGATGACTCAAAGACTGGGATGCCACAATGTATCGATCCTTGGTTGGCAAATTACTTTTTGCTGTTAATACAGTCCGTTTGATATTGCTTATATTGTTGGTGTGTTATCAAGATATTTACAATCTCCAAAGGAAAAGCATTGGGTTGCTGCGAAGCGTGTTCTTAGATATTTGAAGGCAACAGAGGATATGAAAATTGTTTATTCCAGAAAGGATCATGGGAATTATCTTTTGGGATATTGTGATGCTGACTGGGCTACTGATAAGACGGAAAGAAAGTCAACTACTGGTTTCATGTTTAGGTATAGCGGTGGTGCTATTACTTGGAGATCTAGAAAACAGTCGACTATTGCTTTGTCGACGGCAGAAGCCGAATACATGGCATTAACTGACGGTATTAAAGATGCTCTATGGTTACAGCAGGTGTTTGCAGAACTTGGTATCCCCTTGGCAAAATTGATAGTTCATGATGACAATGTGAGCTGCGTTAATATTGCTAAAAACCCAGTGTCACATGATCGAACTAAACATATTGATATCAAGCATCACTTTATCAGGCATCATGTGAAAAATGGCAACATTGAACTACGACACCTAACTACTGACAAGATGCTAGCTGATATGCTTACCAAGGGATTATCAAGAGAGCAATTTCAAAAACTTCGGATGCTGAGTGGTATGAGGAAATTTTAATTATGGGAGGGTGTTGTGATGATTAAAATCCGAGACGGCATTAGCTAAACGGCATTAGCTAAATGGCATTAGCTAAACGGCATTACAATAGGCCGTAGCTAAATGGCATTACAATATGCCGTAGCTAAATGGCATTAGTTAAGCGGCATTACGACACGCCGTAGCTTATAAGAGGACTATAAATAAGAGGCAATGTGCCCACAATAAGTAAGTAGTTTACCTATAAGATAAATAAGTTAATACAAACAGTTTATCAAAGATGTCAGCTAAAGAAAGACTTTCCAAATTACAACAGGTTTTGGCTAGACTTATTCTGGGACGGAGTTTCCGGGCTTTACTCTCAATCTCTTTTGCAATTCTTTCTGCCTTGATTGCTTTCCGGCTGACAGTGGCTTCGTTTGTTGATGGAGTCGAGTCTTCGTCATTTTCCTGAGAGGGCTCCTCTTCCTGCTCCTCTTCTGGGCCTGACTGGAGCTCTGATGCTTCATCCATGTTGTCGTCCAGGTATGTATCGTCTCTCTCCTGGTCATCTTGTGGGTCATAGTCCGGGTCCATGTCCTCGGATTCATTGTCGACATTGTCTTGGTGGGTCAAGGAGTCGTCCTCAGGGGTGATGTCCTTGACTTGGGTTTCAGGTACCTTCTCGCTATCTGGAGTAGCTGATGGTGGGGTGGTGGCTTGAGGCTGGGCCTCCAGTGGTGGACTTCTCATTTGAGATTGACTGCGTGTGACTCTCCCGCTATGTTGGCTTGTGATTGGTTCATTTGGCGGGCTCATGTGTTGCCGTTTTCTTGGATTTGACCGCTCTCTCGTGGCGAACACTGGGATGGGTATAAATCCGTTAAGATAGAAACTTTGCTTGGTGAAGAAGGTAGCAGTGTCTTCATTTGGAAAGAAGAGCTTGGCACAGTAAGCTTTTTCGTTATCTTCTGAGATGTTGTCCCAGTCAATGTGGACATCTCGTTTGATGAGAGCTCGTGGAGGGGCGGAGAAGAGTGGATCATCCCAATCTCCTTTTTTGGCTTCCTTTATGAAGAAAGCTTCAAGGGCGGCTGGTGAGACTTTGAGGGGGATGTTCCCCACGACGCGTGTGGCCCAAGGGCTCGGGTCGAAAAATCCCGGTGAATCAAAGATGGAAAGAACAGTATTCTTTGCCTCCATGCTCAATGGCTCGGAGACGTGAATTCTGATCTGTTTGGAGCGTGTGAGAGTGACGCGGGTAGCCTGTGGGATCTGTTCGCGGAAAGTGTTGACTTGTTTGACTTGTTGGTCCCTTTCAGCTTTAGATGATGGGTTTGGATTCGGGTTCTGAATGTAGAAGAGTTTCCCTTGAGCGTACAACTCCCTTCCGTCAATACGGTAAGGTGAATTAGGGCGCGCCCCCTATGGGTTGGACGAGTTGATGATGGATTGCTTTTCATGCCCCGGGCGGCTGCTTGAGAGTAGCTAGTGCTGTAGGCCTGTTTGTTTTCTTGTGCATCTTTGTCAAGGCGATCAATGCGCTCTGTGGTTGATTTTTTGCCAAGGTAGTGTTGGTTGTTCAGAGCAGAGCTCCTCCATAATGCTGTTGGTGGTAGTGATCCATGTGCGGATGAACTCTGGGATGTCTTCGGTGAGTGGAGGAAGAGGGATTCTCCGTGCGAGCGCTTTCTCAAACGACAGCGGTAAATGGGATGTCGGCCAGACGGAATTGGATGTCGGTGAGGGAGACTCTGTCCCGTGTTGGGCAGCGGGGCTGCTCTCAGGGGCAAAGTTAGGGGATTGGTGCGATGCAGTTGCATCTGACCATGGTTCCTGGATTGGCTGCCACAGCGAGCCTGGGCGCTTTTCAATCATCCTGGGCGGATCTCATGGGAAATCTGCTGATGATTGATGAACCGAGGGGGCCAAAGGCCCCTCGGATACTTCGCTTTCAGAAACGTGATTCCTGTATGCAAAATTTTCCATTTTTGATAGTTTGTACTAAAAGATTACTATCTTTTAGTACCACGATGTCATTCTGTTAATGGTATATTAACAGTATGAGGCCATAGCATTAGCAATCTAATAAAGTTATCAGGCCATACTAATAGTGAACTGATAATAATATGAGGTCATACTGATAATGACCTCATGAGATAAAGATAACTGAAGGCATCTCAGAAAGAATATAAATAGGGCAGGAAATAGCTAGTATAGTAACAAGAAGATGAATTATCTATAACAGTAGATATGGATGCCATAAGGATCTGTGTTGGGATTTCGACAGGTGGTTTGTTGGCAAAAGTATCAGTGGGTAACAGTGTTGTGTCGGTCACAATGCACGAATTACAGCCGTAATATATGTATAATAATATATAAAAATTTGCTCTCTGATTTAGTGGACCTCCTGTCCCTTAAATACTAATTGTTGATTGCTTATTGTTCCTATTGTTCTTCCCCTCATCTTGTATCCTAGTTATTTGTTATGGTTGCTCTCTGAGTAATCAGGATTATTCGGCACATACGTAGTATGTACGTCAAATAGTAGTAGTGAGCTCAGTAAGATACTAGGTATTATTGATAGTGCCGGGCTATCTTACAAACGTATACTATATTTTATTTTGAACTAAAGATCTTCAGGTCTAAACTACTATCTTTTATACCTACATCTCTCACATATACGTGTCCACTGTGTGGTGGCGGAGTCATATTGCGCATCATCATAAATCGGCGTCCATGCTTCCCATGTTGCTTATTCCGCTAATCACGTGACAAGCTTCTTGTATCATACTTCATATAACTTCAAGAAGGATATAAAAATATGAAATGCATCGACCGGGAATCGAACCCGGGGCCCATCGATGGCAACGATGAATTTTACCGCTAAACCATCCACGCTTAACTACAAATATTGTAACGGGCAATTCCCGGTACCTCCCTTTTGGTATATAACTGGCACGTGAATTACCCTACGTGTTACCCTAGGGAAAGCGGTCACCTGCAGGTTGTATCTAAAAGCCAACATGCAAAGCCTCGAGAAAGAGGAGAAGGATGCCCACTAGAAAGAACTATAAATACATGAACGCCAAGCCTTATGGCCAACTTACCGTTTACCCACATCTTGTAAGCTTGCTTTCCTTGAAACCTGATTATAACAGTAATAATATAAGGAGGTAATTATTAGGCTGTAACGAGATAAGGTCAGGACGACCTTAGTCACGTGCTCATGTGGTTATGAAGGTATGCATCGCGATATCTGGAGGGTATTGGATGAAGTAATTAGAAGTGGCGCAGCAACTGCTTACGGGAGGTAGCGTTAGTCTATCCACCTTAGGTAGCATTAGTCTACCTGGGTAGCGTCGGGCTACCCTACTTAGGAAAGAGTATAAATATGAAGGAAATACAATATTGAAGGGAACCAAGATTTTGGAGATAAACTTACAACTTATATTCTGTAGTTAGCGTATCTTGTATTGCTAATTGGATTGTATAAGTGATATAACGAACCCATCGAACTAATTTCGTTATAGTAATTATTAGTAACCCTTACCTTACCAAACTTAAAATAAAACTGTAGTTGTAACGACAAAATATCGTTTACATTAGACACGTGGGATACACGTGTTGGTCACATGGGATGACACGTGAGCATCACATGCCAGCGTGCGGATAAGGGATGATGCCTATGGTGACGAGAAAGGAAGTCAAAGCACTGCCGTGTACAGAGATGAATATGGAAGAATCCCGAAAGAGGATATAAGGCAAACCTTATTGAAGGAAGTAACCCTGTCTCTGGAATAATATAAATACAGAAGGAAATAGCTAATAAATCATCAAGTAACTTAGAGATATATTCTGAGATAACTTTACAACTTATATCTTGTAGTTAACAATACTTCATATTGTTAATTAGCCAGTTTATAAGTGATTGTAACGATACCATCAGGATTTTATCGTTACAGTAGTAAAAGTTGTCCGATATAGTGTAATGGCTAGCACGGTGTTCTCTCACAGCGCAGATCGGGGTTCAATTCCCCGTATCGGAGTTTTATTTTTGTTAAATAAGTTGTTTTTGGAAAATATTTGTTTAACTAAGATATGTGATAGAATGTTTGTATTTACTGATTTATGTTATCGGTAGACTATTTACTGTTTGTGGAGCACTTCATCTCATATTTACAATCTTCTAAATAGCAACCTCGGATTGCTCGGATAGTTTGGATTTCAATCATCATGGCACAACATTCCATGCTATTCAAGGCTGGGTATAGAAATATGACGTACTTAGTGTTGTCTCTTCTCTGATGGGGACTTTGCACTAGTAGTAATAAATAATAAGTAATAGTAGTAGTGAGCTCAGTAAGATACGAGGTATTATTGATAGTGCCGGGCTATCTTACAAACGTATACTATATTTTATTTTGAACTAAAGATCTTCAGGTCTAAACTACTATCTTTTATACCTGCATCTTGCTGTAATTTGGAAAGTCTTTCTTTAGCTGACATCTTTGATAAACTGTTTGTATTAACTTATTTATCTTATTGGTAAACTACTTACTTATTGTGGGCACATTGCCTCTTATTTATAGTCCTCTTATAAGCTACGGCGTGTCGTAATGCCGCTTAACTAATGCCATTTAGCTACGGCATATTGTAATGCCGTTTAGCTAATGCCGTTTAGCTAATGCCATTTAGCTACGGCCTATTGTAATGCCGTTTAGCTAATGCCATTTAGCTAATGCCGTTTAGCTAATGCCGTCTCGGATTTTAATCATCACAACAAATGTTGCCATTTTTCACATGATGCCTGATAAAGTGATGCTTGATATCAATATGTTTAGTTCGATCATGTGACACTGGGTTTTTAGCAATATTAACGCAGCTCACATTGTCATCATGAACTATCAATTTTGCCAAGGGGATACCAAGTTCTGCAAACACCTGCTGTAACCATAGAGCATCTTTAATACCGTCAGTTAATGCCATGTATTCGGCTTCTGCCGTCGACAAAGCAATAGTCGACTGTTTTCTAGATCTCCAAGTAATAGCACCACCGCTATACCTAAACATGAAACCAGTAGTTGACTTTCTTTCCGTCTTATCAGTAGCCCAGTCAGCATCACAATATCCCAAAAGATAATTCCCATGATCCTTTCTGGAATAAACAATTTTCATATCCTCTGTTGCCTTCAAATATCTAAGAACACGCTTCGCAGCAACCCAATGCTTTTCCTTTGGAGATTGTAAATATCTTGATAACACACCAACAATATAAGCAATATCAAAACGGACTGTATTAACAGCAAAAAGTAATTTGCCAACCAAGGATCGATACATTGTGGCATCCCAGTTCTTTGAGTCATCAGTTATAGTTAGATCTTGATTAGGATCCGCTGGTGTGTAGATAGGATTGCAATCTACCATCTGATACTCCTTTAGCATCAGGCGAACATAATCATGAAGAGAAAGCAGTATTGAGGCCTTATCTTGACTAATGTTCATTCCAAGAAACTTGCTAGCAACTCCTAGGTCTTTCATCTTAAAGTGCAGCATCAATTGAGCTTTAACCTTATCAATTTCAGTCTGATTATTTCCAGCAATGAGAAGATCGTCGACATAAAGTGCGACCATAATAAACAAATTCCCATTTTTCTTAGAATACAAACAATACTCCGCAGAGTTTTGCTTAAAACCAATCACATGTAACACTTCATTGATTTTGTCATTCCAAACCATTGGAGCTTGCTTCAAACCATAAATCGACTTATTAAGCTTAAGAACATGATCTTCTTTTCCTTTGACCACAAAACCTTCAGGTTGAATCATGTAAAGGTCTTCCCTTAAATCACCATTGAGAAAAGCCGTTTTCACATCCATCTGATGAATAGTAAGTCTATATCTTGCAGCAATGGACAACATGATTCGAATAGAAGCATACCTAATGACAGGCGCAAAAGTCTCCACATAATCAAGCCCTTTAATCTGAGTAAAACCTCTAGCCACAAGTCGTGCCTTGTGTTGACCATCACTCTTAATTGTAAAAACCCAACGGCAAGTGATAGGTCGACGACCTTGCTTAGGTGGAACTAACAGAAAAGTCTGATTCTCATAGTGGGCTTCCATTTCCTTTTGAATAGCGTCTTTCCATAAGTAAGCATCATCAGAAGTAACAGCTTGATCAAATGTCATAGGTACATTCTCAAGAGAATGTTTAGCAGCCATAAAACAAGTAGCAGGATAATTCACACCATTCGTATTCATTTCGGATTCATCTGTGTCATCTGAGAGTGGCGTCTTAACGGATGTCAGGACACCATCATTAGAAGAACCATTTGTGACAATATCAGAGACACGAGGCTTCTTATCCCTCCCTGAAGACGAACGGTGGGTAGTAGGATCATGTTCATCAGAACTAAGCGGACCAGGAAAAAGGGGCTTAGGTTGGGAGCCTTTGTGACGGATAAGACGCTTTTGCGGCAAAGCAGAAGGTGGAGGCGGAGGCGGAGGAGGAGGACCAGCTGAAGTAGATGCACCTTCCAGATATCTGAGATCAGAATCCGGGATTTTAGTACGTGAAATCTTCAGCTTTCCGTAGTACTTATAGATGATCTCATTTTGGGGTGTCCTTGGAAGATTATCAAAAGTAGTCGGAGGTATATCACCACAAAACGGGTTATAGTTGGGATCATAGCGCTTAACCCTTGGATATGGGATAGGCCGCTTGTCTGACGGAGACCGATCATACTTGAAGAGATTGTGAGATGAACTGGAGTTCTTATAATCAATGGGATTGGTATAAGGAACTTCTTGTGCTTGAGGAGTAGCAGGACGAGACAGTGATGTTTGTTGGGCAACATGATTGTCCAACGACAGTGAAGCATCAGACTCCGCAGAAGTAGATTGTGATACATATTTCACAACCTGAAGTTGGGGTGATCCCGAAGTACTACCTGCAACCAGGTCAGTAGTTCCAGGGATATATTCCAACCGTCTGGGGTCAGATATCTCTGAGTCACTGATCTCATCCGCATGAGACTCAGGCTCTTCTGGCGTGTGCAGAAATCCAGGGTACGTGATGGCTTCACGACTTGGTTGAGGATCATCAAGGACAAGATGATTCTCATTAGAACCATTAGGATTACTCACATCATCATCAGATCAATAGTAGAGGACAGGTTAATTTCAGCATCTGAAGCATCAGCGATAGTTAGTTCATTTGACTTGGATGAACCAGAAACGACTAATTCATTTCCAATTTCGCGAGCAGCAGTGCGAATTAAGGCAGTATTATGATCCCTTAAGTAACCAAGCTCAGATCCAGTATCTTCAGCCAACTCAGACGCATTACCGTATGCATCTGATTTAGATACTGTATCATTATCGTCCACTATCAACGAGGTGTCCAGAGGGTCAAGCTCGGATTCAACTATCAATTCATCTCTAGTCATAGAAATAGCTGGCTGAGAATTCATAGGTAGAGAATGAATCCCTCCAATCTTTGGATTGCCAACCCCAGAAATTTGAGGAGGATTGATTGTGCTAGTCAGCGCCAGAGACACAGTTGGATAAAAGAATTTATCCTCCTCAAAAGTTGCTTGAGCAGCGCAAATAACCTTATTTGTTCTGGGGTCATAGAGTCGATATGCTTTTCGTTGCAATTCATAGCCAATCATGACACAAGGAGAGGCTTTAGCATCGAGCTTTCCTTGACGGAGAGCCTTAGGAATAATAGCATAAGCAACACATCCAAATTCTCGGAGAAATTTGTAGTTGAATGAGCGACCATACCATCGTTTGTATGGGACATCAAAATCAATAGAGCGTGATGGCGTACAATTAGCCAAAAACACAGCAGTATTGATTGCTTCAGGCCAAAGTTGAGCTGGAACATTGGTATGAAGCATAAGAGCGCGGGCTTTATCTTGAAGTGTACGGTTCATTCGTTCGGCAACGCCATTTTGATACGAATGATGGGGAACCGTGGTTTCGTGAGAGATGCCACGCTTGGTGAGGAAGTTAGTCAATTCTTCACTCACAAACTCACCTCCATTATCTGTACGGAGAGTACCAACGCAGTAGGTCAAGCCCTTGCTGCGGAACATTGTTTCAGAGGTATTAATAAAATTAATGATACCTTGAGTGCATCCAGATTTCTTATTGAGGCAAACAACAGTGGTCCATTTTGTATAGCCGTCAACAATAGTCAAGAAATACCGAGATGCATCGTAGGATCCGTAGTTAAATGGCCCACAAAGATCCACATGGACTAACTCAAGTGGCTGAGAAGGATTGGTGGTCCGTTCTTTAGGAGCAGAGTCAACAGTTTTACCAGTAATACATCCGGTACAACTCAGTAAACTCTGACCAGCCTTCCAGAGTGGATGGATCTTAACAAGCGAGGCCATAACAGAAGCGCTAGGGTGGCCAAGTCTTCTATGCCAGCGATCAATATCACGGCCAGAGGACACAGCCTTGTAAGCAATCTGCTTCGGAATCACAGTAGAAGGTTCACATGAAACAGTGTAAAGGTTTGAAAGTGGATCTCGATGAGCAAACATTTTCTTGGTGGAGCGGATAGTGGCACCTTGATGATTGAAGAGAAACTCTAACTTATGATTAGAAGCTTTTCCAACCGAGATAAGGTTAGCAATACCGTTAGGAGTGTAACCAACATCATGTAGAATAAAAGGTCCAGCTGGAGTAGAAATCCGAACTGTACCTTTCCCAACAATTGCAAGGTTTCCAGCAACACCCAGAATAGAGCCATTCTCTGGAATCATGTCTTGAAAGAAACGAATGTCAGAGAAGAAATGTCCACTGGCACCAGTATCAAGAAATGTTGGTATCAGTAACAGATGTCCAAGGAAGGAATAAGCCAACATACCTTGAGGATACTCTTCATCATATGGTTGTTGCTTTTCCTTCTTTTTACCTTTGCGACGAGGTTTGGACGTCTTCTTAGACAGAGAATCGTGACCCAAAAGTGCAAGACTGTTCAGACGAACATACTCATGCGATCCAGTTATCTCATGCAAGACCTGATACAGAAGAGTATTAGTAGTAATCCCCTTGTGTTCAAGCTCTTTAATGACGCTTGAGATAACCGGATATGGCACACCAAGTTGCATCATGTTATCCAAAGTCCATAATGCAATGATTGCCTCCTTAGTCAATTGCTGTCTAACCAACAAATTTTTGCGTTGAAGCATTGCCCTGATGTCAACAAACTCAGTGGGCCTAGTAGCTTCTTCCAGAATCCCAGCGCTAGTGAGAGCCACTGGGAGTGGAAGAGTACCATACTTCTCTTGAAGAAACAAAAATTGATTTCTAGCAGTCAGACGTGAGTGCGTGGAGCGAATAATTCCGCGAATCTCTTGGCTAATGCTTGCCTTGAGAATAATACCAAACACGCTATCCAATTGTTCAATAAAGAAAGCAGAAGAAATGTCCGAGACATCGTTCAGTTCAATGCTCAGAGTTCCATTTTCGGCGTATTGAAGTAAGCCGACCCCGAAGCCAAAAAGAAAGTCCTCGAGTTCCTTCATCCAAACATGATAAGTCTCTGGACCAGTCAATGTTAATTCAGAGGGGAACTGCAGGACGCTTGCAGGATGCATCATAACCTGTTGTAATTTGGAAAGTCTTTCTTTAGCTGACATCTTTGATAAACTGTTTGTATTAACTTATTTATCTTATAGGTAAACTACTTACTTATTGTGGGCACATTGCCTCTTATTTATAGTCCTCTTATAAGCTACGGCGTGTCGTAATGCCGCTTAACTAATGCCATTTAGCTACGGCATATTGTAATGCCGTTTAGCTAATGCCGTTTAGCTAATGCCATTTAGCTACGGCCTATTGTAATGCCGTTTAGCTAATGCCATTTAGCTAATGCCGTTTAGCTAATGCCGTTTAGCTAATGCCGTCTCGGATTTTAATCATCACAACAATACCACGAAGTTACATACCGATACCCAATGTATCTTCATAGTAGGGGTCGTACGCCAATGTTCCCAGTAGTATAAATGTGCTGGCGAATTTGTGGCAACAGGAATTAAGAGTGTAATGATAGGATATGAATCGTTTCAAAAGGAGTATAGGTCATTTTGTCGTTGTGCATAATCAAGGTGTCGTAATCTGGCGTTTCTCTCAATGGCTTCCATATCTTACTAATGTAGATATTCTTATTGTTACCATTCTAGCTATTTCCTGCCCTATTTATATGCTTTTCTGAGGTGCCTTCAATTATCCTTAACTTATGAGATAGATCCCTGTTCAGGATGACCTCCTTAAACAGATTTGATCCAGAACAACAAACTGTCATGCCAGCACATGTTTGGTTCGATGAAGGTAGTTACTGTTATTTTGTCGTGTCTATGGCACAAGAATAATTTACAGGGCCTATCATTTGTGTTATTGCTGCTGTTCCAATTATAAAAGTGATCCTTCACTTGCTCACAAATCGAAGTAAGCGAACATAACTGTCTGTTGTAATTGATAAACCAGTCAAGGATACAGGTGCCAATGCTGTGCTGATTGACAACACAAATGTTGCCAATAATATTGTGGATCATGCTATCATGCATGCTGATATTCATTAATGACAGTTTATCAGCACTCAATGAGATGCTGGAAGTTTGCATATATACAGTTCTGGGTATTGGGAAAGAATCTCTACGAGATGAGGCAGCGACAGCTGAATTCAATGGTGAAGTGTTATTATAATTAAAATCGGAACTATCCGAGGATGCTATTCACAAAATTATAAATAAGAGGCAATGTATTCACAAAAAGTAAGTAGTTTACTGATAAGATAAATAAGGTTTTACAAACAGTTTATGACGCACCTCGAATTTACGGGGCCACTTTAGTTTGTTGGTAAAAATATCACTATGTAACAGTGTTGTGTCGGTCACAATGCACGAATTACAGCCGTAATATATGTATAATAATATATAAAAATTTGCTCCCTGATTCAGTGGACCTCCTGTCCCTTAAATACTAATTGTTGATTGCTTCTTGTTCTTCCCTTCATCCTGCATTGCAGCTGTGTGTTATGAGTACTTTCTGAACACAACCTTGATTATTCGTCACATACGTAGTGTCGTAATCTAGCGTTTCTCTCAATGACTTCCATATCTTACTATTGTAGATATTCTTATTCTTGTTACTATACTAACTATTTCCTGTCCTATTTATATTTTTCTGAGATGCCTTCAGTTATCTTTATCTCATGAGGTCATTATCAGTATGACCTCATATTATTATCAGTTCACTATTAGTATGACCTGATAACTTTATTAGATTGCTAATGCTATGGCCTCATACTGTTAATATACCATTAACAGAATGACATCATGGTACTGAAAAATAGTAATCTTTTAGTACAAACCTATTTATCATGCATGATGTATTTCACCAAGCATTAGCTCCTTCAACACTTTCAACACGTAGTATGTACGACATTTTATCAAAGTTATCAATTACAGAAAGACTTTCCAAAATACAACAATCAAATTCTTCTGACTTTCACTATCACAGCATAAGTCACAAATCGGCTAAATAATGTTGTAATTTGGAAAGTCTTTAACTGTCATCTTTGATAAACCGTCTGTATTAACTTATTTATCTCATCGGGAAACTGCTTACTTTTTGTGAGGACATTACCTATTATATATATAGTCCTCCGAATAGCTTAGCTACCTCGGATACTTTGCCTTTCCACTTTTGGATAAACTTATTCAGGCCGTGACCTTCGTCTGTCTTCGCATAACTGTTGAAGATGTCGAAGATCTGAGAGATTAAGGAGATCACCAGTAAAGACATCTGAAGTTAAGGATAACTGAATGCATCTTAGAGAATAATATAAATAGGACAGAAAATAGCTAGAATAGTAACAAGAAGATGAATTATCTATAACTGTAGATATGGATGCCATAAGGATCTGCTAGATTACGACAATGACTTCGGATATGCAACCTTGGACTGTAATCATCATAACACAAAAAATAAAACTTAGAAAAAAATTAATCTAAGAAATGCGTAGACCGGGAATCGAACCCGGGGCCCATCGATGGCAACGATGAATTTTACCACTAAACCATCCACGCCTGATTATTGTGTTGTAATAGTCAATATCCCAAATCGTCAGGATATTCAGTATTACCTCAATAAAATACTATTCCGAGGGGATAGAAGAAGCTTACAATAATGTTTGTTATAATAAGCTAAGATGGAATTTCTCCCAAAGTGAGTTCAGCTTATAGCAGGTTTCCCAGCTATTTATATTATTCTATATGGTGGAGGCGTAAGAATCCTTTTCAGGACGGTCTAGACCTTCTTTTAGCCTTAATAGGAAAGAGCATGTCTGACCCTTGCTGTACGTAACTTGAAGACGTAACTTCGCAAGGCCTAGACCATGTTCCAGAGGGGATGTTGTTCTTCATGTTGATCCTGGCATGTTGTATGCCTTCACGTGCCATTCACGTGTACCTTCTATACTCCAGAGGAGAGGTACCGGGGATTGCCCGTTACATGTGTTTGTTATAATTAAAGGTCAAGGCGCCGTTGGATAATAATTATTATATAACGAAATTAGTTCGATGGGTTCGCTATAACACTTATACAATCCAATTAGCAATACAAGATATGCTAACTACAGAATATAAGTTGTAAGTTAATCTCCAAAACCTTCGTCCTCTCAATATTGTATTTCCTTCATATTTATACTCTTTCCTAAGCAGGGCAGCCCGACGCTACCTCCCGTAAAGCAGTTGCTGCGCCACTGTTGTAATTTGGAAAGTCTTTCTTTAGCTGACATCTTTGATGAACTGCTTGTATTAACTTATTTATCTTATTGGTAAACTACTTATTGTGTGCACATTGCCTCTTATTTATAGTCCTCTGATTAGCTACCACGGATACTTCGTCTAAGTGAAACTCGTTTAGGTAGACTCGTTTATGCAGCCTCGGATTTTAATCATCACAACAAGATCGCCCGGCACTATCAATAATACCTCGTATCTTACTGAGCTCACTACTACTATTACTTATTATTTATTTATTACTACTAGTGTAAAGGTCCCCATCAGAGAAGAGACAACACTAAGTACGTCAACATTGCCTCTTATTTATGTCGTAATCTAGCGTTTCTCTCAATGGCTTTCATATCTTACTGTTGTAGATATTCTTATTCTTGTTACTATTCTAGCTATTTTCTGTGCTATTTCTACTTTTCTCTGAGATGCCTTCAGTTATTCTGAACTTCAGATACCTTTACCGGTGATCTCCTTAATGTATGATATTGTTGTCGATCTCCTTAATATATGTGATCACCTGTAGGACGATCTCCTTAATCTCTCAGATCCTCAACACGATCTTCAACACCCTCTCTTAACTGAAAGCTTCTCATTCCACACATAAGTCTTAGCTTATTGAATTGTCTCTCAGACAAAGCCTTAGTAAACATATCTGCTAGCTTCTCCTCAGTTCCAAGATGCTTGAGTTCCATTTCTCCTGAAGCAATATGACTTCTAATAAAATGATGTCTAATGTCAATATGTTTAGTTCTATTGTGTAACGCTGGATGTTTAGCAATATTAATACAGCTAGCATTATCCTCATGAATGACTACTCCATTCAATTTGATACCTAGCTCTTTAAACACCAGTTTTAACCACAACATTTCCTTAACACCATCTCCAAGAGCCATATATTCTGGCTCAGCAGTAGACAGTGCAATCGTTGATTGTTTCCTTGATTTCCAAGTAATTGCACCATTGCCAAACTTAAAAACATACCCTGTGGTTGATTTTCTATCTGTCTTATCAGTCGCCTAGTCGGCGTCACAGAAACCATTTAACATCGCGTCTTTGTTTCTCATATATGTGATTCCCAGCTGCTTAGTTCCTTTCAAATATTTCACCACTTTCTTTGCTGCTGCCCAGTGGATTTCTTGTGGAGTCTTGAGATATCTGGATAACACTCCAACAATATAACCAATATCAAGACGGGCAGTATTAGTCGCAAACAACAATTTTCCAACTAGTGATCGGTATTCTGTAGCATTACATGGTTTTGAGTTGCTATCACACTTTGTTTGTTAGATCTTGGTTTGTGGCAGCAGGAATCGCAACTGGTTTTGCATCTCTCATCTGGAATTCTGATAATATTGTTTCAATATAATCCTCGAACAGCAATCTGATAGTCTTGCTATCTTGGTAAATATTCATTCCAAGAAATTTTGTAGCGACCCCCAAATCTTTCATTTTAAAATGCTGCATTAATTGATTTTTAACCTTTTGAATATTACTTACTTGATTTCCAGCAATAAGTATATCATCCACATAAAGTGCGATCATAGTAAAACTGCTGCCCTCTCTTTTTGAATACAAGCAATTTTCAGCTGCATTATTCTTAAAGCCCAACTCTTGTAGTATATCATTAATCCTTTTGTTCCATACGAGCGGCGCTTGTTTCAAACCATATAACGATTTTTCAAGTTTAAGAACATAAGTTTCTTTTCCTTCAACCTCAAACCCTTCTGGTTGTTCCATGTAAATGTCTTCCTTTAATTCTCCATTAAGGAAAGCAGTCTTCACATCCATCTGATGTATAGTAAGTCCATAGTTTCCTGCAATTGATGTTGTGATGATTAAAATCCGAGACGGCATTAGCTAAACGGCATTACAATACGCCGTAGCTAAATGGCATTAGTTAAGCGGCATTACGACACGCCGTAGCTTGTTGACGGCTATACAAAATGGACCACTGTTGTTTGCCTCAATAAGAAATCTGGATGCACTCAAGGTATCATTAATTTTATTAATACCTCTGAAACAATGTTCCGCAGTAAAGGATTGACTTACTGCGTTGGTACTCTCCGTACAGATAATGGAGGTGAGTTTGTGAGTGAAGAATTGACTAACTTCCTCACCAAGCGTGGCATCTCTCACGAAACCACGGTTCCCCATCATTCGTATCAAAATGGCGTTGCCGAACGAATGAACCGTACACTCCAAGATAAAGCCCGCGCTCTTATGCTTCATACCAATGTTCCAGCTCAACTTTGGCCTGAAGCAATCAATACTGCTGTGTTTTTGGCTAATTGTACGCCATCACGCTCTATTGATTTTGATGTCCCATACAAACGATGGTATGGTCGCTCATTCAACTACAAATTTCTCCGAGAATTTGGATGTGTTGCTTATGCTCTTATTCCTAAGGCTCTCCGTCAAGGAAAGCTCGATGCTAAAGCCTCTCCTTGTGTCATGATTGGCTATGAATTGCAACGAAAAGCATATCGACTCTATGACCCCAGAACAAATAAGGTTATTTGCGCTGCTCAAGCAACTTTTGAGGAGGATAAATTCTTTTATCCAACTGTGTCTCTGGCGCTGACTAGCACAATCAATCCTCCTCAAATTTCTGGGGTTGGCAATCCAAAGATTGGAGGGATTCATTCTCTACCTATGAATTCTCAGCCAGCTATTTCTATGACTAGAGATGAATTGATAGTTGAATCCGAGCTTGACCCTCTGGACACCTCGTTGATAGTGGACGATAATGATACAGTATCTAAATCAGATGCATACGGTAATGCGTCTGAGTTGGCTGAAGATACTGGATCTGAGCTTGGTTACTTAAGGGATCATAATACTGCCTTAATTCGCACTGCTGCTCGCGAAATTGGAAATGAATTAGTCGTTTCTGGTTCATCCAAGTCAAATGAACTAACTATCGCTGATGCTTCAGATGCTGAAATTAACCTGTCCTCTACTATTGATCTGATTGATGTGAGTAATCCTAATGGTTCTAATGAGAATCATCTTGTCCTTGATGATCCTCAACCAAGTCGTGAAGCCATCACGTACCCTGGATTTCTGCACACGCCAGAAGAGCCTGAGTCTCATGCGGATGAGATCAGTGACTCAGAGATATCTGACCCCAGACGGTTGGAATATATCCCTGGAACTACTGACCTGGTTGCAGGTAGTACTTCGGGATCACCCCAACTTCAGGTTGTGAAATATGTATCACAATCTACTTCTGCGGAGTCTGATGCTTCACTGTCGCTGGACAATCATGTTGCCCAACAAACATCACTGTCTCGTCCTGCTACTCCTCAAGCACAAGAAGTTCCTTATACCAATCCCATTGATTATAAGAACTCCAGTTCATCTCACAATCTCTTCAAGTATGATCGGTCTCCGTCAGACAAGCGGCCTATCCCATATCCAAGGGTTAAGCGCTATGATCCCAACTATAACCCGTTTTGTGGTGATATACCTCCGACTACTTTTGATAATCTTCCAAAGACACCTCAAAATGAGATTATCTATAAGTACTACGGAAAGCTGAAGATTTCACGTACTAAAATCCCGGATTCTGATCTCAGATATCTGGAAGGTGTATCTACTTCAGCTGGTCCTCCTCCTCCGCCTCCGCCTCCACCTTCTGCTTTGCCGCAAAAGCGTCTTATCCGTCACAAAGGCTCCCAACCTAAGCCCCTTTTTCCTGGTCCGCTTAGTTCTGATGAACATGATCCTACTACCCACCGTTCGTCTTCAGGGAGGGATAAGAAGCCTCGTGTCTCTGATATTGTCACAAATGGTTCTTCTAATGATGGTGTCCTGACATCCGTTAAGACGCCACTCTCAGATGACACAGATGAATCCGAAATGAATACGAATGGTGTGAATTATCCTGCTACTTGTTTTATGGCTGCTAAACATTCTCTTGAGAATGTACCTATGACATTTGATCAAGCTGTTACTTCTGATGATGCTTACTTATGGAAAGACGCTATTCAAAAGGAAATGGAAGCCCACTATGAGAATCAGACTTTTCTGTTAGTTCCACCTAAGCAAGGTCGTCGACCTATCACTTGCCGTTGGGTTTTTACAATTAAGAGTGATGGTCAACACAAGGCACGACTTGTGGCTAGAGGTTTTACTCAGATTAAAGGGCTTGATTATGTGGAAACTTTTGCGCCTGTCATTAGGTATGCTTCTATTCGAATCATGTTGTCCATTGCTGCAAGATATAGACTTACTATTCATCAGATGGATGTGAAAACGGCTTTTCTCAATGGTGATTTAAGGGAAGACCTTTACATGATTCAACCTGAAGGTTTTGTGGTCAAAGGAAAAGAAGATCATGTTCTTAAGCTTAATAAGTCGATTTATGGTTTGAAGCAAGCTCCAATGGTTTGGAATGACAAAATCAATGAAGTGTTACATGTGATTGGTTTTAAGCAAAACTCTGCGGAGTATTGTTTGTATTCTAAGAAAAATGGGAATTTGTTTATTATGGTCGCACTTTATGTCGACGATCTTCTCATTGCTGGAAATAATCAGACTGAAATTGATAAGGTTAAAGCTCAATTGATGCTGCACTTTAAGATGAAAGACCTAGGAGTTGCTAGCAAGTTTCTTGGAATGAACATTAGTCAAGATAAGGCCTCAATACTGCTCTCTCTTCATGATTATGTTCACCTGATGCTAAAGGAGTATCAGATGGTAGATTGCAATCCTATCTACACACCAGCGGATCCTAATCAGGATCTAACTATAACTGATGACTCAAAGGACTGGGATGCCACAATGTATCGATCCTTGGTTGGCAAATTACTTTTTGCTGTTAATACAGTCCGTTTTGATATTGCTTATATTGTTGGTGTGTTATCAAGATATTTACAATCTCCAAAGGAAAAGCATTGGGTTGCTGCGAAGCGTGTTCTTAGATATTTGAAGGCAACAGAGGATATGAAAATTGTTTATTCCAGAAAGGATCATGGGAATTATCTTTTGGGATATTGTGATGCTGACTGGGCTACTGATAAGACGGAAAGAAAGTCAACTACTGGTTTCATGTTTAGGTATAGCGGTGGTGCTATTACTTGGAGATCTAGAAAACAGTCGACTATTGCTTTGTCGACGGCAGAAGCCGAATACATGGCATTAACTGACGGTATTAAAGATGCTCTATGGTTACAGCAGGTGTTTGCAGAACTTGGTATCCCCTTGGCAAAATTGATAGTTCATGATGACAATGTGAGCTGCGTTAATATTGCTAAAAACCCAGTGTCACATGATCGAACTAAACATATTGATATCAAGCATCACTTTATCAGGCATCATGTGAAAAATGGCAACATTTGTTGTGATGATTAAAATCCGAGACGGCATTAGCTAAACGGCATTAGCTAAATGGCATTAGCTAAACGGCATTACAATAGGCCGTAGCTAAATGGCATTAGCTAAACGGCATTAGCTAAACGGCATTACAATATGCCGTAGCTAAATGGCATTAGTTAAGCGGCATTACGACACGCCGTAGCTTATAAGAGGACTATAAATAAGAGGCAATGTGCCCACAATAAGTAAGTAGTTTACCTATAAGATAAATAAGTTAATACAAACAGTTTATCAAAGATGTCAGCTAAAGAAAGACTTTCCAAATTACAACAAAGGGAGTTACTGAAAAGGTTGCACAATATACTGAGAGAATTCAATGCTCGACTGCACGAGAACGGTTTCATACAATCAAGGATGAGTATGGGACAATGTCATTTGCTCAAGCAGTAAAGGGTACAACCACTGTATCGCCATCTTCAAGCACACTATCGCCATTTGAATATGCCATGGAACGACATCGGAACTATTTTTCAAACTTTAGTCAGGAAATGCAATCATGCATTATTGGAATCTTTATTCTTCGACAAGAGCAAGTTCCGGAACATGTTATCCAAAACTTTATTGACCGGTATGATAATCGAGGCATTACTGCGGAAACTTCAAATTTTATGCATTTTTTTAGCAAAATGGATGGTGAATATCAGGCTGGTAATAATCATTCGGCATTTCTAGGACATCGGAAGGCACGACGTCAGGTGACCTGTTTTAAGTGCGGTAAAAAGGGACATGTGAAAAAGGATTGTAAGAAGGTACTTAAGGAAACCGATTGTTGTGATGATTAAAATCCGAGACGGCATTAGCTATCGGCATTGGTTAAACGGCATTAGCTAAACGGCATTAGCTATCGGCATTGGTTAAACGGCATTAGCTAAACAGCATTAGCTAAACGGCATTACAATACGCCGTAGCTAAATGGCATTAGTTAAGCGGCATTACGACACGCCGTAGCTTATAAGAGGACTATAAATAAGAGGCAATGTGCCCACAATAAGTAAGTAGTTTACCTATAAGATAAATAAGTTAATACAAACAGTTTATCAAAGATGTCAGCTAAAGAAAGACTTTCCAAATTACAACAGGTTATGATGCATCCTGCAAGCGTCCTGCAGTTCCCCTCTGAATTAACATTGACTGGTCCAGAGACTTATCATGTTTGGATGAAGGAACTCGAGGACTTTCTTTTTGGCTTCGGGGTCGGCTTACTTCAATACGCCGAAAATGGAACTCTGAGCATTGAACTGAACGATGTCTCGGACATTTCTTCTGCTTTCTTTATTGAACAATTGGATAGCGTGTTTGGTATTATTCTCAAGGCAAGCATTAGCCAAGAGATTCGCGGAATTATTCGCTCCACGCACTCACGTCTGACTGCTAGAAATCAATTTTTGTTTCTTCAAGAGAAGTATGGTACTCTTCCACTCCCAGTGGCTCTCACTAGCGCTGGGATTCTGGAAGAAGCTACTAGGCCCACTGAGTTTGTTGACATCAGGGCAATGCTTCAACGCAAAAATTTGTTGGTTAGACAGCAATTGACTAAGGAGGCAATCATTGCATTATGGACTTTGGATAACATGATGCAACTTGGTGTGCCATATCCGGTTATCTCAAGCGTCATTAAAGAGCTTGAACACAAGGGGATTACTACTAATACTCTTCTGTATCAGGTCTTGCATGAGATAACTGGATCGCATGAGTATGTTCGTCTGAACAGTCTTGCACTTTTGGGTCACGATTCTCTGTCTAAGAAGACGTCCAAACCTCGTCGCAAAGGTAAAAAGAAGGAAAAGCAACAACCATATGATGAAGAGTATCCTCAAGGTATGTTGGCTTATTCCTTCCTTGGACATCTGTTACTGATACCAACATTTCTTGATACTGGTGCCAGTGGACATTTCTTCTCTGACATTCGTTTCTTTCAAGACATGATTCCAGAGAATGGCTCTATTCTGGGTGTTGCTGGAAACCTTGCTATTGTTGGGAAAGGTACAGTTCGGATTTCTACTCCAGCTGGACCTTTTATTCTACACGATGTTGGTTACACTCCTAACGGTATTGCTAACCTTATCTCGGTTGGAAAAGCTTCTAATCATAAGTTAGAGTTTCTCTTCAATTATCAAGGTGCCACTATCCGCTCCACCAAGAAAATGTTTGCTCATCGAGATCCACTTTCAAACCTTTACACTGTTTCATGTGAACCCTCTACTGTGATTCCGAAGCAGATTGCTTACAAGGCTGTCTCCTCTGGCCGTGATATTGATCGCTGGCATAGAAGACTTGGCCATCCTAGCGCTTCTGTTATGGCCTCGCTTGTTAAGATCCATCCACTCTGGAAGGCTGGTCAGAGTTTACTGAGTTGTACCGGATGTATTACTGGTAAAACTGTTGACTCTGCTCCTAAAGAACGGACCACCAATCCTTCTCAGCCACTTGAGTTGGTCCATGCGGATCTTTGCGGGCCATTTAACTACGGATCCTACGATGCATCTCGGTATTTCTTGACTATTGTTGATGGCTATACAAAATGGACCACTGTTGTTTGCCTCAATAAGAAATCTGGATGCACTCAAGGTATCATTAATTTTATTAATACCTCTGAAACAATGTTCCGCAGCAAGGGCTTGACCTACTGCGTTGGTACTCTCCGTACAGATAATGGAGGTGAGTTTGTGAGTGAAGAATTGACTAACTTCCTCACCAAGCGTGGCATCTCTCACGAAACCACGGTTCCCCATCATTCGTATCAAAATGGCGTTGCCGAACGAATGAACCGTACACTTCAAGATAAAGCCCGCGCTCTTATGCTTCATACCAATGTTCCAGCTCAACTTTGGCCTGAAGCAATCAATACTGCTGTTTTTTTGGCTAATTGTACGCCATCACGCTCTATTGATTTTGATGTCCCATACAAACGATGGTATGGTCGCTCATTCAATTACAAATTTCTCCGAGAATTTGGATGTGTTGCTTATGCTATTATTCCTAAGGCTCTCCGTCAAGGAAAGCTCGATGCTAAAGCCTCTCCTTGTGTCATGATTGGCTATGAATTGCAACGAAAAGCATATCGACTCTACGACCCCAGAACAAATAAGGTTATTTGCGCTGCTCAAGCAATTTTTGAGGAGGATAATTTTTTTTATCCAACTGTGTCTCTGGCGCTGACTAGCACAATCAATCCTCCTCAAATTTCTGGGGTTGGCAATCCAAAGATTGGAGGGATTCATTCTCTACCTATGAATTCTCAGCCAGCTATTTCTATGACTAGAGATGAATTGACAGTTGAATCCGAGCTTGACCCTCTGGACACCTCGTTGATAGTGGACGATAATGATACAGTATCTAAATCAGATGCATACGGTAATGCGTCTGAGTTGGCTGAAGATACTGGATCTGAGCTTGGTTACTTAAGGGATCATAATACTGCCTTAATTCGCACTGCTGCTCGCGAAATTGGAAATGAATTAGTTGTTTCTGGTTCATCCAAGTCAAATGAACTAATTATCGCTGACGCTTCAGATGCTGAAATTGACCTGACCTCTACTATTGATCTGATTGATGTGAGTAATCCTAATGGTTCTAATGAGAATCATCTTGTCCTTGATGATCCTCAACCAAGTCGTGAAGCCATCACGTACCCTGGATTTCTGCACACACCAGATGAGCCTGAGTCTCATGCGGATGAGATCAGTGACTCAGAGATACTCGACCCCAGACGGTTGGAATATATCCCTGGAACTACTGACCTGGTTGCAGGTAGTACTTCGGGATCACCCCAACTTCAGGTTGTGAAATATGTATCACAATCTACTTCTGCGGAGTCTGATACTTCACTGTCGCTGGACAATCATGTTGCCCAACAAACATCACTGTCTCGTCCTGCTACTCCTCAAGCACAAGAAGTTCCTTATACCAATCCCATTGATTATAAGAACTCCAGTTCATCTCACAATCTCTTCAAGTATGATCGGTCTCCGTCAGACAAGCGGCCTATCCCATATCCAAGGGTTAAGCGCTATGATCCCAACTATAACCCGTTTTGTGGTGATATACCTCCGACTACTTTTGATAATCTTCCAAAGACACCTCAAAATGAGATTATCTATAAGTACTACGGAAAGCTGAAGATTTCACATACTAAAATCCCGGATTCTGATCTCAGATATCTGGAAGGTGTATCTACTTCAGCTGGTCCTCCTCCTCCGCCTCCGCCTCCACCTTCTGCTTTGCCGCAAAAGCGTCTTATCCGTCACAAAGGCTCCCAACCTAAGCCACTTTTTCCTGGTCCGCTTAGTTCTGATGAACATGATCCTACTACCCACCGTTCGTCTTCAGGGAGGGATAAGAAGCCTCGTGTCTCTGATATTGTCACAAATGGTTCTTCTAATGATGGTGTCCTGACATCTGTTAAGACGCCACTCTCAGATGACACAGATGAATCCGAAATGAATACGAATGGTGTGAATTATCCTGCTACTTGTCTTTTGGCTGCTAAGCATTCCCTTGAGAATGTACCTATGACATTTGATCAAGCTGTTACTTCTGATGATGCTTACTTATGGAAAGATGCTATTCAAAAGGAAATGGAAGCCCACTATGAGAATCAGACTTTTCTGTTAGTTCCACCTAAGCAAGGTCGTCGACCTATTACTTGCCGTTGGGTTTTTACAATTAAGAGTGATGGTCAATACAAGGCACGACTTGTGGCTAGAGGTTTTACTCAGATTAAAGGGCTTGATTATGTGGAGACTTTTGCGCCTGTCATTAGGTATGCTTCTATTCGAATCATGTTGTCCATTGCTGCAAGATATAGACTTACTATTCATCAGATGGATGTGAAAACGGCTTTTCTCAATGGTGATTTAAGGGAAGACCTTTACATGATTCAACCTGAAGGTTTTGTGGTCAAAGGAAAAGAAGATCATGTTCTTAAGCTTAATAAGTCGATTTATGGTTTGAAGCAAGCTCCAATGGTTTGGAATGACAAAATCAATGAAGTGTTACATGTGATTGGTTTTAAGCAAAACTCTGCGGAGTATTGTTTGTATTCTAAGAAAAATGGGAATTTGTTTATTATGGTTGCACTTTATGTCGACGATCTTCTCATTGCTGGAAATAATCAGACTGAAATTGATAAGGTTAAAGCTCAATTGATGCTGCACTTTAAGATGAAAGACCTAGGAGTTGCTAGCAAGTTTCTTGGAATGAACATTAGTCAAGATAAGGCCTCAATACTGCTTTCTCTTCATGATTATGTTCACCTGATGCTAAAGGAGTATCAGATGGTAGATTGCAATCCTATCTACACACCAGCGGATCCTAATCAGGATCTAACTATAACTGATGACTCAAAGGACTGGGATGCCACAATGTATCGATCCTTGGTTGGCAAATTACTTTTTGCTGTTAATACGGTCCGGTTTGATATTGCTTATATTGTTGGTGTGTTATCAAGATATTTACAATCTCCAAAGGAAAAGCATTGGGTTGCTGCGAAGCGTGTTCTTAGATATTTGAAGGCAACAGAGGATATGAAAATTGTTTATTCCAGAAAGGATCATGGGAATTATCTTTTGGGATATTGTGATGCTGACTGGGCTACTGATAAGACGGAAAGAAAGTCAACTACTGGTTTCATGTTTAGGTATAGCGGTGGTGCTATTACTTGGAGATCTAGAAAACAGTCGACTATTGCTTTGTCGACGGCAGAAGCCGAATACATGGCATTAACTGACGGTATTAAAGATGCTCTATGGTTACAGCAGGTGTTTGCAGAACTTGGTATCCCCTTGGCAAAATTGATAGTTCATGATGACAATGTGAGCTGCGTTAATATTGCTAAAAACCCAGTGTCACATGATCGAACTAAACATATTGATATCAAGCATCACTTTATCAGGCATCATGTGAAAAATGGCAACATTGAACTACGACACCTAACTACTGACAAGATGCTAGCTGATATGCTTACCAAGGGATTATCAAGAGAGCAATTTCAAAAACTTCGGATGCTGAGTGGTATGAGGAAATTTTAATTATGGGAGGGTGTTGTGATGATTAAAATCCGAGACGGCATTAGCTATCGGCATTGGTTAAACGGCATTAGCTAAACGGCATTAGCTATCGGCATTGGTTAAACGGCATTAGCTAAACAGCATTAGCTAAACGGCATTACAATACGCCGTAGCTAAATGGCATTAGTTAAGCGGCATTACGACACGCCGTAGCTTATAAGAGGACTATAAATAAGAGGCAATGTGCCCACAATAAGTAAGTAGTTTACCTATAAGATAAATAAGTTAATACAAACAGTTTATCAAAGATGTCAGCTAAAGAAAGACCTTCCAAATTACAACACCGATGATGATGAGAAGCATGCATTATCGAAGAACAATCACTCATGGCTTGCATACCATGGGGTTGCGGAAAAGTATCCCACATATCTTGATAGTGGGGCATCGAGACACTTTATGGCAAACAAGGCGTTATTTGAATCTTTGGAAACCCATGATGATCGGATTAAAGGAATTGGGGGTCTGTTGGCAATTACGGCAAGAGGCAAAGTCAGTATGAACTTGCTTGGTGGAACTACTATACAATTGAAGGATGCATATTATACTCCAGGTGGAGAAGTTAATCTTGTGTCAGTTTCACGAGCAACTGACAATGGGGCGAAAATTTTATTTGATGGACAGAAGGCTATTGATTATGTTACAAAACAAGTAATTGCAGTCAAAGAACCGAATACAGGACTCTACAGGATACAGAATTCTGATAATGGAAGTGTTGCTTTTAAAGCCAAATCAGAAGATAATATTGAGACTTGGCATCGGCGATTAGGACATCCTGGTACTAATGTTATGGAAAGTATTAATAAAGAACATGGTTTTTGGAAGAGTAGCGATCATATCACTATGTGTGGTGAATGTTCCGTAACTAAAACTACAGTAAGTATTCCAAAACTGCGAACTACACAGCCGATACAACCACTCCAATTATTACATGTTGATGTGTGTGGACCATTTAATTATAAGTCCGTGAATGAATCCAAGTATTTTCTAACAGTGGTTGATGGTTATACTAAATGGACTCATGTGGTATGCCTTAAGAAGAAATCAGAAAGTACAGAAGCATTGATTCAGTTTATTGTCAACAGTGAAAGACAGTTTCAGAGTAAAGGATTACTGTTTTGTGCCGGTATTGTTAGAACTGATAATGGAGGAGAGTTTGTGAATAGAGCTCTCCATCAGTTCTTTATAACAAAGGGAATTAGTCATGAGTTGACAGTTCCTTATCATTCCTATCAGAATGGAGTGGCGGAACGCATGCATAGGACCATTCAAGAAAAGACGAGAGCTATGATGCATGCGAGTAATGTGCCAGTAGAACTCTGGCCAGAAGCAGTATTGACTGCAGTTTATCTCATTAATAGAAGTCCATCCAGAACTATTAATGGAGAGAGTCCATATCTTAGATGGACTGGAAATAAACCTGATTTATCTATTCTTCGAGTATTTGGATGTGTTGCTTATGGCAATATTCCTATAGATATCCGAGCTGGAAAGTTTGCGGCCACAGGAATTAAGTGTGTTATGCTAGGATATGAACCTTTAAGAAAGGCCTATAGGTTGTTTGATCCGACTAAGAGGATGATTGTAACTGCAACGCATGTTCGTTTTGATGAGGGTAGCTACTATTATTCCGCTGTGTCTATGGCGCAAGAAGCATCTGCGGAAAACCCAATTGTGGGTATTGGAGGAACGGCCAAGGGTATTGGAACTGTTCCAGTTAATAGCGATCGATCAATTAGTTCTAAGTTGAAGAAAGGAGAACACAAGGTTTCAGGGAGAATTGATCCAGATGATGACGTTGACTGTGAGAATGATGATGTGAATAATGAAAATGATAGTGTGACTGACGATGCAACAGCAGAGAAAATTATGGATCATGGTGCAGAAGATCCAACTAGTAATGATACTGAGGACAGTGTTGATACTATCTCAAGTACTACTACTGCTGATGAGGATAATTTAGCAGATATCAGTGATCATGGAGAAAATATATCTGGTGACGATATTGAGAGTATAAAGAACGACTCTGGGGACAGTGAAACTTCATCTACACCAGATGATGAAAGATCACAAGTATCAAGAAGTGAATCAGAATTTTCTAGTGACACTAATCGTCGTCTTGGGAGAACACCACGGAAACGTGTTATAAAACATAGTCTTGAAAATCTGAATAGTACATCTGATGATGGCCCCTCTAGTTCTGATGAAGCTGACCCTATGATACGTTCAGCTTCAAGGGGGGATAAGCGATATCGGGGATCAGATTTGGTAATTAACAGTGGAGATTCGGAATCAAGTAATGACTACATATCTTTAAAGCACAGAATTGTGGTATCTTCAGGATCGGAAGAATTAAGTGATGAGGGTATTAATCACGTGGCCACATGTTTAATGGCCGAAACTCAATTACGCAATGACATACCAATAACTTTCACACAAGCAGTTCGAGGTAATGACAGCAAGAAATGGGAAAAAGCAATTATGGAAGAAATAGAAGCTCATAATCAGAATGGAACTTTTACTTTAGTTCCCCCTCAAGGACGAAAGGCAATTTCATGTCGCTGGGTATTTACTATCAAGGATGATGGGAGATACAAAGCGAGATTAGTGGCAAGGGGATTCACACAAGTAAAAGGGATTGATTATACTGAAACGTTTGCACCAGTTATAAGATATGAATCAATAAGAATCATGTTATCAATTGCAGGAAACTATGGACTTACTATACATCAGATGGATGTGAAGACTGCGTTCCTTAATGGAGAATTACTGGAGGACATTTACATGGAACAACCAGAAGGGTTTGAGGTTAAAGGAAAAGAAGATTATGTGCTTAAACTTGGAAAATCACTATATGGTTTGAAACAGGCGCCACTCGTATGGAATAACAAGATTAATGGAGTATTACAAAAATTGGGATATAAGAATAATGCAGCCGAAAATTGTTTGTACTCAAAAAGAGAGGGCAGCAGTTTCATCATGATTGCACTTTATGTGGATGATATACTTATTGCTGGAAATCAAGAGAACAGTATTCAAAAGGTCAAAGAACAACTAATGCAACACTTTAAAATGAAAGACTTGGGGTTGCTAAGAAATTTCTTGGAATGAATATTGATCAAGATGGCAAAACTATTAAATTACTGTTGGATGATTATATTGAATCAATGTTATCAGAATTCCAGATGAAGGACGCAAAACCAGTTACAATTCCTGCTGCCACAAATCAAGATCTTACAAATTGTGAAGACAATTCAAAACAGTGTAATGGTACAGAATACCGATCTTTAGTTGGAAAATTGTTATTTGCGGCAAATACTGTCCGGTTTGATATTGGATATATTGTTGGAGTTTTGTCTAGATATCTTAAGACTCCAAAAGAAATACACTGGACAGCAGCAAAGAGAGTAGTGAAATATTTGAAAGGAACAAAGGATCTAGGAATCACTTATACTAGAAACAAAGATGTGATCTTAAATGGTTTCTGTGATGCCGATTGGGCAACTGATAAGATGACTAGAAAATCAACTACTGGGTACGTTTTTAAATTTGGTAATGGTGCAGTCACTTGGAAATCAAGGAAACAGTCAACGATTGCAATGTCTACTGCTGAGGCAGAATATATGGCTCTTGGAGATGGTGTTAAGGAAATGTTGTGGTTAAAGCTGGTATTTAAAGAGCTAGGCATAAAATTGAATGGAGCAGTCATTCATGAGGATAATGCTAGCTGTATTAACATTGCTAAACATCCAGCATTACACAATAGAACAAAGCATATTGACATTAGACATCATTTTATTAGAAGTCACATTGCTTCAGGAGAAATGGAACTCAAGCATCTTGGAACTGAGGAGATGCTAGCAGATATGTTTACTAAGGCTTTGTCTGAGAGACAATTCAAGAAACTAAGATTTATGTGTGGAATGAGAAGTCTTCAGTTAAGAGAGGGTGTTGAAAGTGCTGAAAGTGTTGAAGGAGTTAATGCATGGTGAAATACATCATGCATGATAAATAAGCTGGTATTGAGAAATAGCAATCCTTCAGTACCATGATATCATACTGTTTATGGTATATTAAGAGTATGAGGTCATAGTATTAGCAATCTAATAAAGTTATCAGGTCATACTAATAGTGAACTGATAATAATATGAGGTCATACTAATAATGATGTCATGAGATAAAGATAACTGAAGGCATCTCAGAAAGAATATAAATAGGACAGGAAATAGCTAGTATAGTAACAAGAATAAGAATATCTACAATAGTAAGATATGGAAGCCATTGAGAGAAACGCTAGCTTACGACATTTCAACATGCATTAGATCTTTCAACAGGAAGATCTTCTTAATCTCTCAGATTTTCGACATCTTCAACAACAACAAGCCATTCAGAGGATACGTAATATGTTTGTCAGTAATGTAATGATAATTGATATCACTTTAACGTTATATTTAGGAAAAATAATTCTCATATTAAGTAAGAAAAATAATGCGTTACTAAGTAAAAATGCGATGACCGGGAATCGAACCCGGGGCCCAACCTTGGGAAAGTTGAATTTTACCACTAAACCATCAACGCAACTATAAATTTGTAACGACAAAATATCGTTTACACTAGACATGTGTACTCCACGTGTTGGTCACATGGAATGACACGTGAGCATCACATGCCAGCGTGCGGATAAGGGATGATGCCTATGGTGACGAGAAAGGAAGTCAAAACACTGCCGTGTACTGAGACGAGTCAGGAAGAATCCCGAAAGAGGATATAAGGCAAACCTTATTGAAGGAAGTAACCCTGTCTCTGGAATAATATAAATACAGAAGGAAATAGCTAATAAATCATCAAGTAACTTAGAGATACAATCTGAGATAACTATATGTCAAAGTTTATATAAGTAGGGGTAATTAATGACTATGAAGCACTAATATAAACTCTATATATTTTGTTGTTCCTTTTAATATTGAATGATTGAATCTAAACCAAAGGTCCTTAAAACGATAGATGTCCTAGGTAGTTTTCTACCTAGCCTTTTATAGTCGCTCCAATGATCCGTGTATGCCGTACGGAGAGAATATACTCGCCGTACGGCCATAGCAGGTCACTCGTGTTTGATCTACCAGAGTGTACTAATTACATACTACTTTGTGACCAGCTAGTGATCAACTGGTGATCACGACAACTATACAACTTATATCTTGTAGTTAACAATACTTCATATTGTTAATTAGCTAATTTATAAGTGATTGTAACGATACCACCAGGATTTTATCGTTACAAAATTTAAGTTTGTAACGGGCAATCCTCGGAACCTCTCCTCTGGTGCATAGAAGGTACACGTGAATAGCATGTGAAGTCATACCACATGCAATGAACAACATGAAGAAGACCGTTATCTCTGGAACATGGTCTAGGCCTTGCAAAGATACGTCTTTAAGTTACGTACAGCAAGAGTCAGACATGCTCTTTCCCTATTAAGGTCAAAGAAGGTCTAGACCGTCCTAAAAAGGATTCTTACGCCTCCACCAGACACAAGACAATGGAACACCTCCACCATATAGAATAATATAAATAGCTGGGAAACCTGCTATAAGCTCAACTCACTTTGGGAGAAATTCCATCTTAGCTTATTATAACAAACATTATTGTAAGCTTCTTCTGTCCCCTCGGAATAGTATTTTATTGAGGTAATACTGAATATCCTGACCATTTAGGATAGTGACGTACATTAGTGAAATGTACTTATCCTATCAGAGTTCTTGGTCTCGTAACCATGATTGATGATGTAGTTACAACCGGATGGAGGAGTATTACCCTACCTATAATACCTTATAAGAGGGATTTACTGCCTCCAAAAATACTTAGTTCAGAATTTTATATACAGAATGTATATTACGGTATCGATTGGAACAATGTATAATTGTTATAGTAACTGACGTCATACGAAGTATGATACAAGAAGATGGTCACGTGATAAATGGAACGAGCAGCATGGGAAGCATGGACGCCGATCTATGATGATGTGCAGTATGACTCCGCCACAACACAGGGGACACGTATATGTGAGAGATGCAGGTATAAAAGATAGTAGTTTAGACCTGAAGATCTTTAGTTCAAAATAAATATAGTATACGTTTGTAAGATAGCTCGGCACTATCAATAATACCTCGTATCTTACTGAGCTCACTACTACTATTGATTATTATTTATTTATTACTACCAGTGCAAAGTCCCCATCAGAGAAGAGACCACACTAGGTACGTCAGTAGCTACTGATAGTTCTGTGTTCCGAACCTACAATATTATTTATTTAATATTCTGGGCCGTATTTACGTATTAAGTTTTTCCTTGTGATTGATCGCAGTCTAAGGTTTTTTGTTAGTACATCAAGCTTGTAGCAGATTTCCCAGCTATTTATATTATTCTATATGGTGGAGGTGTTCAATTGTCTTGTGTCTGGTGGAGGCGTAAGAATCCTTTTTAGGACGGTCTAGACCTTCTTTGACCTTAATAGGGAAAGAGCATGTCTGACTCTTGCTGTACGTAACTTAAAGACGTATCTTTGCAGGGCCTAGACCATGTTCCAGAGATAACGGTCTTCTTCATGTTCATTGCATGTTGTATGACTTCACGTGACATGCACGTGTACCTTCTATATGTAATGATATAAGTTCAGGTGGACGTGTCACGTGATAATGATTTGGTAATGGGTGAATGGTTAAGGAGACGTGGTAATTCCACGTGGACGATAAGGTTAGGTTTACCCTACTTAAGAGAATGATAAATAGAAAAGAGAACAACATGAACGGCACTGGTATTCTGAGCTCATCTTACAACTTATACATTGTAGTCAACAGACCTTGGGCTGTTGAATAAGGATTATAAGTGTTATAACGATTAGCTCGAACTAAATTCGTTATACTATACTCCAAAGGAGAGGTACCAAGAATTGCCCGTCACAAAGCTAAATGTAACGATAAAATCCTGGTGGTATCGTTACAATCACTTATAAATTGGCTAATTAACAATAAGAAGTATTGTTAACTACAAGATATAAGTTGTAAAGTTATCTCAGACTGTATCTCTAAGTTACTTGATGATTTATTAGCTATTTCCTTCTGTATTTATATTACTCCAGAGACAGGGTTACTTCCTTAATTAAAGGTTGCCTCAAATCCCTTTTGGGATTCTTCCTGACTCGTCCTTCCATTCAACAGTGTTTTGATTTCCCTTCTCGTCACTATCGGCATCATCCCTTATCCGCACGCTGACATGTGATGCTCACGTGTCATCCCATGTGACCAACACGTGGAGTACACGTGTCTAGTGTAAACGATATTTTATCGTTACACTATGTAACGAGAAATGTTCAAGTTCTCTCGTTAAAACACTTATTATGCTGAATAGTCGAATTAATCCTTAGTAAAACTACACAGAATAAGTTGTAGGATGTTCTAAGAAGTCTTGTAAGATTTAGTTAATCCTTTTTACGCCTTTTATTAAGCGCTATATATAGTAATATTTGCCACTACTGTGGAGGCTTATATCTTTTCACCCAAATATCTTTAACTGGATTCATGTCTTTAGATGTAATAATATCATTCGATGTATTCATATGTTTAGATGGATTCATAACTTTTAACTTGGCACGTGACAATTAACACGTGCTCAATGATCCTGACCAATTCCCGTTACACACTAATGTAACGACAAAATATCGTTTACATTAGACACGTGGGATACACGTGTTGGTCACATGGGATGACACGTGAGCATCACATGCCAGCGTGCGGATAAGGGATGATGCCTATGGTGACGAGAAAGGAAGTCAAAGCACTGCCGTGTACAGAGATGAATATGGAAGAATCCCGAAAGAGGATATAAGGCAAACCTTATTGAAGGAAGTAACCCTGTCTCTGGAATAATATAAATACAGAAGGAAATAGCTAATAAATCATCAAGTAACTTAGAGATATATTCTGAGATAACTTTACAACTTATATCTTGTAGTTAACAATACTTCATATTGTTAATTAGCCAGTTTATAAGTGATTGTAACGATACCATCAGGATTTTATCGTTACATTTGGTAGCGCCACAAGGTTAAAGAAAACCGAGTTTGAATCTGTGATTATGTCAGATATTATGGAGGGTTCCTCTCACGCCTCATCAGGAAATGATGACGGACTCCCTAATTATTTCCAAATGATTGACCCTTTCACAGGGACTGGATCAGTTGATGATGCTCTTCAATTCCGAGCTGCATGTAACCGGGCTATCAAGCCTGGTTGGACTGATTTTGACAAGATTAATACCATAGGGTTTAGGACGAAAGGACCAGCTAGAAAATGGTATGACCTGTATTGGGAATCTAGAGGACAGGAGCATACCATCCAAGAGTTTTGGAAGGAATTTGAAAGTCGGTTCGTCAGCTCCAGACACGAATGGAAGGCTCGTAAGGAGTTTAGGGAAATGAAGTTCTTCGGCCCAGCCGGTGATCTTGTTGAGTTTCAAGATAGATTCCGTATTCTTAGCGCCCTTGTTAGAAACTTACCTCTAACTGCTGACGAAGTATTTCGAGATTATTACATTATGACACTTGACCGCGAGCTTGAGATTAAAGTCTTGGAATCTAACCCTGAAACCTTGAACGAAGCTATGGAACGCTCATCTCAATTCCATGAAAATAGACGGGCATTATTTGTTGGAAGACGCGATACAAGAAAAAGACGCTCGAACTTTGCTGATTCTCAAAGACTGGCACCTGCTCAGAAGGATAACGGTTCTAAAAATAATCAAAATGGAAGATCAAGACTGTATACTCCGTGTGACATTTGCAACAAAAGAGGTCATCGATCAGAGGAATGCTGGTTTGCTAAAGGAAAGGCATCGAACATAAATGCCATTAATGATGATGATGTTTCAGACGTCGATAAAGCAGAATCTGGAGAGACAAAAAAATGGTTAGGGTCTATTAGTGTTGAAAGTCCACAAGTAGACCCAGATATTTCTGCCTTAGGTTGGGAACCTAGGGGTCTGACCTTTGTTTATGTAACCTTAAAATATAAAGGAGAAGTGATTAAAGCGTTGATTGATACTGGCGCGACACTTTCTTGCATTAACAGACGGATCATCCAGAAAATTGACTTTCCTGTAAGAAAGACTACTACTATTCATAATCTTACTGACGCTGCTGGTCGGATTATTGAACGAGTCCTGGAGTGGGCTCTGGGCACCTTTAAAGTTGAAGGAGAGGTACCAATAAAAGATGTCACTCTCTCTTTTCTTGTGTCCGAAGAATGTGCTCACGAGTGTATTATAGGGCTCCCCACTATTATGCAGTATTGGGATTTATTTGCCCACATTATAAGTAAACAGAAAGAAAAATTAGAGGTTATTCAACCCATTGCAGCCAGAGAAGCGAATCGGTTATTAAAGAGTCACCAACATGAAGTTTTTACCATTTTGGTGACCCCGGCTCCTGGACTGGAAGAAAAGGATCTGCCTTCCGTATCAACAATCGAAACAGAAACAGAAACAGAAGTGAATTCTTTATTAATTATTGAGCACGAGGAGAGTTTTCCGGTTAATCCGAAGTACCCCTCGGCGAACGAACCCACATCTCCCGCTTATGGTCAGAGAACGAGTGAGAATGGGCCGTATTATAAAACCACGTACGACGCCGTGCCACCTCAAAAGTCACCTTCACAATATAAGAAGAGAAAGACTACCAACACAGAAATATTGACCGTACGATCGTCCCGTGATGAGCACAGTTACCAACCGACAGACCTGAGCAAAATCAGGCGACAAGTGTTGGAAACGTATAAGAATGTAATAAGAGAGGATATGAGGACAGATGGTGTTAGATTCCAAAAAGTGACTCACCACATCCATATTATCCCCGGAAGTAAGCCCAGTTATAAGAGGCCGTATAGATTGAGCCCTCAAAACAGAGAAGAGCTTAAACAACAAATAAAAGAACTCATTGATACTAAGAAAATCTTTCCGACGTCATCACCTTTTGGTGCACCTGTTTTGTTTGTTAAAAAAAAAGATGGCAGCAAACGTCTATGTGTCGACTATAGGAGCTTGAACGATATTACGGTTAAATCACGTTTCCCCTTACCTAGAATTGAGGACTTGTTGGACCACATTCATGGGGCCACTGTGTTCTCTAAATTGGATTTGGTTAGTGGTTACCATCAATTACTGATTCACCCACCAGATCGACACAAGACAGCCATGGTCACTCCATTTGGCCAGTATGGTTGGAATGTGATGCCATTTGGCCTTTGTAATGCGCCAGCGACTTTCCAAGCTGTTATGAATGAACTCCTTATACCCCTCGAGCAGTTTTGTGTTGTTTATATGGATGATATTCTAATCTTTTCTCCAGATACGGAGTCTCACGCAACCCACATCAAGAAAGTCATGGAAGTTTTGGAAAAAGCTCATTTGGTGGTCAGTACTAAGAAGTCAGAGTTTTATTTAAAACAAGTCTGTTTCCTTGGTCATACGATTTCGGCTGAAGGTATCACGGTAACTGATGAAAAGACTAAAGATGTTGAAAACGCCATCGTAAGGACACCTGCACAAGCAAGGTCCTTTGTGGGGTTGGCCGGATACTATCGCCGTTTCATTCCAGACTTCTCCAAAATCTCGAAACCCCTCAACGATTATTTTAATCACAAACCGGTTGCGTGGGTAGAAGTAGAAGATTCCATTCGAATACTTAAGTACAAGTTGACACATGCCCCCGTGTTGAGAATTTTTGATCCAGACTTAATCTGCAGGGTAACTTCAGACGCATCGAAAAATCACATTGGAGCTGTGCTTGAGCAATATGATAACAATGGGAAAATCTTGGGAGTTATTGGATACATGTCGAAGACATTACAGGGCGCTCAGTTAAACTATGACGTAAGAGAAAAGGAATTACTTGCTATCATTGAAGCTTTCAAACAATGGAGACATTATCTTACTATGCCATTTGAAGTGTATACTGACCATCACTCTCTCACATACCTCAATTCGGTCAAAAATGAAAACAATCAACGCTTATTGCGCTGGCAACACTTTTTAGCGGATTTTAACTTTGTCATTCGGTATAAACCGGGGTATACAAATAAGGCCGCTGATGCACTTAGCAGAAGTGAGCTCTCTACCGCCGTTGCCACCCTAGGAGAATTAGAGGATGATGAAGAAATGGCAGATACAGGTTTAGATATTGGTCCGGAAGAGGAACGATTGATTCCCCCGAACTTACGTGAAACAGAGTTAATGAGACTTCCACCAATTAGCAAAGATGACTATTTTGGTGATGATTACTTTAA
This sequence comes from Saccharomycopsis phalli, assembly GCA_020342235.1. Classification (NCBI taxonomy): domain Eukaryota; kingdom Fungi; phylum Ascomycota; class Saccharomycetes; order Ascoideales; family Saccharomycopsidaceae; genus Saccharomycopsis; species Saccharomycopsis phalli. The sequence goes on from CP073212.1 coordinate 825,428, forward strand.
AAAGATTTATCAAATCCTTGACGGAGACATTGAATGCCCGCGAGAGAGAATGAGTTTAATTAATAAATTTAAATTTGCGACCTTTGAAGACCAAAAATATATTGCTTTCCAAACATCGGCCAACAATGTGGTCAGATTGTGTATTCCGGACTGCGGCTTTAGACACAGGTTACTTAAAACCGTGCACGAGTCTCTTGGAAGTCTTCATATGGGAATGATAAAAATGATATATCAAATTCAAGACCTTCATCTTTACTGGCCAAATATGTGGAAAACCATACGACAATATGTTAACCGTTGCAATAAGTGCACCCAAGTGAAAGCGTCTAATCAACACCCAGCCGGCATATTACGCCCGCTAGAGGTTCCACAGGCTCGTTGGACTGATTTATCAATTGACTTCATAACTGGATTCCAGGCCTCAGGACCTGAGAAATATGACTCAATCATGGTCGTGGTCGACCGTCTAACGAAGCGGACAATACTAATCGCTAATCACAAGAAGGACAAAACGGAAGACATAGCCAAGCTATTTTATAAAAGAGTAATTTGTGAACATGGTCTCCCTACGTCCATCGTGTCTGATCAAGATAAAGTCTTTACGAGTGAGCTTTGGGCAACCCTTACTAAATTAATGAGAATTAAACGTTGCCTCTCAACTACTGCTCACCCTCAGTCAGATGGACAGACGGAACGAATGAATAGAGAATTAATCAAACTTATGACGTTGCACGAGATAACTCAGAGAACAGAATGGAGTGAAGCCCTTCCAACCGTCCAATTTGCTTACAACAGTCAATTCCAAGAGAGTATCAAAACTACTCCTTTCTTTGCTGACCTTGGCTATCACCCGCGCTATTGGTCAGTCGTGACAGACATCAACATTGCACATTACCTCAACTCTCCTTCCCGCCTTACAGCATTACAGTTTGTGGAACGACAATCAAAGATCGTTTCTGATATTCAATTGAGAATGGCAGAAGCCCAGGCAGAACAAAGTATACATTTTAATCGCAGACGAACTCCTATTTCATATGAATTAGGGGAACAGGTACTTATTCACAGGAAACTCATCAAGGATGCTGCTCATCGGCAAGCGAAATTTGTTCCTACTTATTTTGGTCCCTTTCCAATCACCAAGACGTCCGATGTCAACGCTTATAGAGTACGGATATCTCCTCTGAAAACAATTAAGGTAAATGTCAAGAACATGAGGAAATACTACCCTATGGAGGTTGCTAAACCAGGAAGCAAGTTTGACACGGAACGACACAAAATTATTGCGGTGTTGGAAACAGGGTACCCTTGCACAGTTGTCCTTTATCAGGGACACTCAGGAGCAGTAACAATTCCTACCAGATGGGTACGCTCTCTTTCAGAAGAACATCGTCAGCGCCTAACCAGAGAATTACAAGCTGCCAGATCAGAAGGAAACTAAAATTGGTCGAGTCGCCCAAGATTAAAAGGGGGAAGATGTAACGACAAAATATCGTTTACATTAGACACGTGGGATACACGTGTTGGTCACATGGGATGACACGTGAGCATCACATGCCAGCGTGCGGATAAGGGATGATGCCTATGGTGACGAGAAAGGAAGTCAAAGCACTGCCGTGTACAGAGATGAATATGGAAGAATCCCGAAAGAGGATATAAGGCAAACCTTATTGAAGGAAGTAACCCTGTCTCTGGAATAATATAAATACAGAAGGAAATAGCTAATAAATCATCAAGTAACTTAGAGATATATTCTGAGATAACTTTACAACTTATATCTTGTAGTTAACAATACTTCATACTGTTAATTAGCCAGTTTATAAGTGATTGTAACGATACCATCAGGATTTTATCGTTACAACTAAATATAGAAGCCCTTATGGCCAAGTTGGTAAGGCGCCACACTAGTAATGTGGCGATCCTCAGTTCGAATCTGAGTGAGGGCATATTTTTGACCAACAAGATGGCTAATTTTTATTCTTAATGTAATGTAGTAACCAAAGTACGACTTGATAAGATATACTTGATTAACTATTCAAAGAAAAGTCTGACTACTTGTACTTGGAAAAAGAAGACTTGTTATCTCTGTAGAAGGTAATGGACTGGGCTAGACCATTACCGTTGTAATAGAAGTTTGAATCAGAATGAAGATGAGAAGTTGAATCTCGTTATTACAATTTACATTTGCTATAGCTATACTAGGCTCCAAGGAGATTAATACTTCACCATCTGCAACTAAAGACAGCATCGCTATTTACATATTTCTAAAGAAGACCCTGTGCCCAGGGATGAAAAAAGTATGGCTATTGTAACACATGTATCTTGCCGAGATATCAAAAGGACCAAGGATTTCTTATCCTCACAGCATTTGTTTCAATTTGAGAAAGCAAACTCCGTGTATGTTACTGGCAAAACCGGCACAGGTAACAGACTAGGAGGCAAAGTTCAAGAAAAGTAGACACCAAGAAAACGAGAAGCATTCAACTAATGATTACCGTAATCTCGTAGAATGTTCAACAACTTTTGCGGGTTCTGCAGGGCTTCTGGGTTATTTGTGATGACATCCTGCAATACCTGGAACTGCTGAGGATCCAATGAACTAGTCATGGAGGTGAGAACGTCTGAGTATTGCTGGGGGGCTGCATTTTTCTCAAATCTGGTGTTGCTATTAGTCTTTGGGTCTTGTTGTTCCAGGGACTCAATGGGCAGGCTATCTTGTAACTTGTATATTACTTCTTCGATCTTGTCCAAACTTGGATGGTAATCCTTCTTGACTGTGAGAATGCAAAAAAGGCGAGGCTCGCCGGAGAAGTCGTAGTTGAAATTATCAATGGAGCGGAGGTATTCTGGCAAGTCCAGAGGCTCGCTGTAGTCGATAGGGACAAGATATACGTCCTTGACTGACTGGTTTCTGTTGCGGATGACTCCGTAGCGGAGCTTTGACTTGAAGTACTTGAACAACTTCTTGAACGAGGCCGTGTCCGACTTGGGCACGAACTCGAGGATGTAAATATTACGGGTTTTGGCTACCTGGAGGAGGTATTTTTCGGCAGTGTCTTTATTGATCCGGCCAGCTATCTCCAAAGGTCTATCTAGGTCTAGTAGCGTGTACGCCAGGTCTACTGTGGATTTCAGCAACTTGCTAGCACAGTTAAAAATCGTCTGGCAGTCAAGACTTGTCACATCGTCAAACACAAGCTGGCCCTTCCAGACAACTGTGTTTAAAGTCTCGGGAACATACTCGGGCACCAGCGGCTCGTATTCGTCTTTTTCTTGTAATATCTCGTCTCCCTTTTGCAATATCTCGTCCATGCCGTCGTCATTAACATCCACCAACTCATGATCCAGTCCGTCGTTATACGTGAGACTGTGCATTTTATTTGCAACTGGACTTGCCACTAGAGGCTCTGCCAGCGACTTGACAGGCTCGTGATGTTTTTCGCTGGCTTTGGCACCAAAGAGCGACAAATTTTCTTCAAACTGCTCATCGGCCTCAAGAACCTCGCCCTTGAAATTACTCCGCACAGGCTGGAGCGCCTCATCAGGAACTTTTAACGTGCTGTTTGCCAAATTAAGCTTGATGGAATCCTCTCTGAACTTTTGTAACTCGGGGTTGAGCAATTGCTCGTTGCCCAACTCCAACAAGTCACAGTGACTCAATTCGCCGCTCACAATACGATCCCGCAAATAAACATTCTTGGAATCCTTGAGTGCCGCAAACAAGTTCCGGTACTTTTCTCGGTACTTTGGGCCAGGGTCTTTGGTGTTCCGCGAGTCATTGAACTTGTTGTACAATTCACTCTCCAAAGAAACTGCCCAGGCAGATGCATCTCCGGACAGAGAAATATTGTCGGCGTATATCTTTGTAAATTGCTTCACGACACCGTCTCTCACCACCAGCTTCCCCTTGCGCTTCTTAGTCCCACGACTTTGGCTCACCGTACGCTTGGTCACGTGCTCTTGTGGTAGGGCGGGGGCACGACTCAAAACCCCTTTGGCGTTTAGGGATGTGAAATAGTGTTCCTTATCCAACTTCAATTTCAAGTCAGGATACCGCTCTGGGTCACACACGTCGCACTTGTAGTTATCCAGAGAAGCGCCCATGCAATCAATATGCTGCCATGTCAAACAGGATTCACACTCGATCATTTCTCCGTGATCGTCTGTCAGCTCATTATAATTTTCGTCGGTGGTACCACAAACAAGACACCGAACTTCTTCATGCCGCCGGGTATCTTCATAGCTTTCGTCCAAATGGCGGTTCTGGCCTTTGTTTGTTCTTGAGCTCCGTCGTATCATAAATGGATGGGAAATGTTGATCAATTTCGCGAGGCACCCGGACATCACCCGAGAACCACCCGGGCTCGACACCGTTCACATCTCACGTGACATATGTTATTTTGGAGACATGTGAACATTGCATGTTTTCTACTAAACGCACTACACACCCACACACTCGCATATTTCTACGTCATAGTGCGCGTGGTATCTAACATCCTAGCACCGAGTATATATAGGGAGAATGAACACGTAGCCTTGCAGCTGGACTGCGTGTGATTGCATCACATCTAGACACCAGGCACGATCCATGTGGACAAAGCAAGGTGTCATTTATACTAGAGTGGTGAGAAGTTGTATTTTGGATATGGTAGGCATGTGTGATTTGGTGTTGGTGATTGACGTTGGTGATTGACGTTGGTGATTTGTGTGAGTTTATTTTGTGAGATATACTTGATGTGATGATAGTTTGGCTGGTATGTACCCGTGCCCATAACCAGGGTCTTGTACCTTTGGCGTAGGTGCATGGCTCCATGGACTTGGAGGGTGGGTTTTTTCAACATGAAATATTGGATAAAAAGTCTTGATTGAATGTGTTTACGTGTAGTATTGTGCTACTGTATTGTGCTACTGTATTGTGCTACTGTATTGTGCTACTGTATTGTGCTACTGTATTGTGCTACTGTATTGTGCTACTGTATTGTGCTACTGTATTGTGCTACTGTATTGTGCTACTGTATTGTGCTACTGTATTGTACTATAGTATTGTTTGAATTTGTTTGTAAGCATTTGGTCGATTGAGAATGGAAGGATGTTTATTCCTGTGAGGTATTGATTTAGAGAGCTTTGTGAGATTTGAATTCTGTAGCGGGAGGTGTATTGTAGATGATAATAATGAGACGGTTTACAGTTGGCATGTCATGGACTGATGTGCAGCATTGGGTAGTGTTGAGTAATGTTGAGTAGTATTGAACAGCATTGAACAGCATTGAACAGCATTGAACAGCATTGATTAAACAGCATTGATTAAACAGCATTGATTAAACAGTATTGATTAAACAGCATTGATTAAACAGCATTGAGTAATTACAAGTATTACAAGTATTACAAGTATTGACTGCCACTAGGATTGTCAATTGGAGGCATGTGACGTGACATGTTACGGTATCACGTGCCTATCATCCCTGCACCATACGCAGGGCGCGCAACCCAATTGCACGGTGCTGTTCACTTTTTTTCTAAACTTGCGGGTTTGACCTTTTCAGTTCTTCATTTTGTGCAGGCACGTTCGTTTCAGTTCTCATGTCCTACAACCCGCTTCTTATGAGCGGCGCTTACAAGCCGTATGGCAGCAACTACAACTACGCGGCGCGGGTTCCCATGGAGCGGCTTGACCAGTATGGCCAGGTTGTGCAAGAAGGGTACGAGTATGAGTATGGGTACAATGATATGGAGAGTTTCGAGGAGGCCCAGCACACGGGCGGAGCGGCGCTGGTGGTTGGGAACGATTTGATTGGTACCACTGCGCCGTCGCGGACTGTGTACTTGGGCAACGTGCCGCCGGACATTAGCGCCGAGGAGTTGTTGAACCATGTGCGGCTGGGCATCATTGAGAACGTGCGGATACTCCCCGCGAAGATGTGTGCGTTTATTCTGTTTATCGACGAGAGCTCGGCGCTTCTCTTCCACCTGGACGCGATTCTCAAGCGCTTGACCATCAAGAGCAACGACATCCGGATTGGCTGGGGCAAGAGCCTGCAGATCCAGCCGGCGGTGATGAACGCGATCCAGCGCGACGGCGCGACCCGGAATGTGTATCTTGGCAATCTTCCAAAAGACATTTCCGCGGCGGAGCTCCGCGACGATTTGGCCAAGTATGGCGTCATCGACACCGTCAAGATCCTCCCCGAAAAGGGCGTGGCGTTTGTGCACTTTCTCAGCATTCTCTCGGCGGTGCGCGTGGTGCAGCAGCTTCCGCTCGAGGAGAAGTACGTCAGCCGCAAGATCTTCTACGGAAAAGACCGGTGCGCGTTCATCACAAAGACCCAGCAGCACAACGCCGCGCAGTACCTTGGCTTGGCGCCTGGAATGGAGCATCTTGTGACGGCTGCGGACCGCGACTTTATTTCCAACGCGTTGGTGCAACAGTCGGCGGCAGCAGCGGCAATTGCAACCTCGGCCGGCGGGGCAAACAACCTCGGAAACCGCACGGTGTACTTGGGAAATTTGCACCCAGAGTCGTCGGTGGAGGAGATCTGCAACGTGGTGCGGGGCGGGCTTCTCCAGACGATCCGGTACTTGTCTGAGCGGCACGTGTGCTTCATCACATTCATCGACCCGATTGCCGCGGCCCAGTTCTTTGCCATGTGCCATTTGCACGGGTTGACGATCCACAACCGCCGCGTGAAAGTCGGCTGGGGGAAGCATTCCGGCCCGTTGCCGAACCCAATTGCGTTGGCTGTGTCGCTGGGCGCGTCGCGGAACATCTACATTGGCAACATTGAAAAGAACTTGGAGGCGACATACAGCGAGGCGAAGTTGCGGCTGGATTTCGGCAAGTTTGGCGAGATTGAGCAGATCAACTTTCTTCTGGAGAAGCGCTGTGCGTTTGTCAACTTCACCAACATTGCAAACGCAATCAAGGCGATTGACGGCATCAAGATCAACGGCGACTACGCCACGTTTAAAATCAACTACGGGAAGGACCGGTGCGGGAACATGCCGCGGCAGTTTCAGACGCTCAGCGCCGAGGTTCCTGACAAGGAGGAGGAGCGGTGAGGCGGCTTGAATTGCCATGGATGTTCCATGGTGCCATTGGACATGACATTTAGAGGTGTGTTTATGAATAGATGCTTTGATTCGTGTAGATTGGTGTGTCATGTAATTATACTTTTGTAGGTGTGAGTTGATACAATTGATGCAGTTGATGGCTATAGAATGTTGATATGGTGATATAGTTGGTTATACTGTATGTTGATATAGTGATATAGTTGGTTATACTGTATGTTGATATAGTGATATAGTTGGTTATACTGTATGTTGATATAGTGATATAGTTGGTTATACTGTATGTTGATATAGTGATATAGTTGGTTATACTGTATGTTGATTATGCTATTCATCACACTCCTTTCATTCTCTTATTCTCATTCTCATTCTCATGCTCTTTCACTATTTCTCTCACTATTTCTCTCACTATTTCTCTCACTATTTCTCTCACTATTTCTCTCACTATTTCTCTCACTATTTCTCTCACTATTTCTCATTCACTCCTTTTACAACCATTGTCATTGCTTATTGACGCTCTTTATTCAGCCTGTCCTAAACGGCATCTCACATTTCCAAGAAAATCAGTCGCTTGCAAACTCTCGTCATCCATTATCTACCAAAGACTTGGGAAATTGTTGGTGTATAGTGCTTGTAGTGTCCTTATGATGTTGATACAGCTCCTACATTACAGTTGTTCCTTCCTGTGAAGTTGAAAACCAAATACACTCAATTCAATCATCACCGCTCAAATTATTCAATCAAAAGCAACAAAAATCATTGACAATAATATTCATCAAGGCCATTGCTATACTATGCTCCCCAAGGAGATTTATACTTGCCATCCAAGACTAGGGACGGCCATGTAGTCGTCGACAGAAGACTCTGCGACAGAGAAAAGAAACTTTCAACTAGTGCTAGTGAATATGTTATGTGAATAATGATAATATTTATCAAGGCTATAGCTATACGGCTCCAGAGATGTATACTTTGCCGTCTACGACCAAACGGCCATGTAACCGACAGAAAACTCCAACAGAAATGTAATCTTCGTTGGTAAATATGCAGAGTAGTCGACATTGGCGGGCAGTGAGCTTGTCCTAGGTCGTAGGTGACTTGACAACCCTCCCCAGGGAACTGCTCCAGCCTAATGTGCTGTAGAAAATAGGAAACCAGTCCAGCACCGACGAGTGGAATCATACAAGTTTAAGCCTTGCCTTGTATGAAAAGAGACGGGTATGATTGGCATTGGTGATCCTTTGTGTATCTGTGCCTGGGCTAGCCTCTGTGTTGAATAGAGTCTTTTTTATGTGAAACTAGGCTTTGGCCGCTAAGGAGTTGACTGATTTGCTTAGTGCCCTTTGGAAAACTCATCTATCATCAGCTAAATATCTTTGCATATGTTTATAACAATGACAACCTCTATAGACAATAAAATTGACTCTTATAATTGTTGATATAGTTATAATTGATACAGTTATAATTACTACTCCAATGCCATTAATCTACACATTCACTAGCTCAGTCAAAGTTCTCATCTCCGTCAGAGTCTTCTTTTTATCACTATAGCCTTTAATAAATACAATCATTACAATTGATGCAACTAGGAAGGTGAACTACACACTAAATCTACTCGGTTACAATTGCTGGGGTTGTCATGTATGGCCCAGTTGGCCACTTTCCACAGAGACCTTCGCCTCGGTTCAATTCGGCCGCGTGGCAGCCCAATGACCTACCTGGGCATATATTTGACCCAACTACTCTGATCCCCCGAGAGTTTTTCTGCCCATTGGAGAGTTTTACGGCACATCGCATAGCAGCACCGTTTAGAAATCAATGGTGATATATCAATCTCACAGCACACGAGCCTAGTATAGCTATAAAACCTTACAAATGATGAATAATTATTTTTAAAAATTGCAATTGTTTATAATTTGCAATTGTTTACAAATTGTTTTCTCATTGTCCATTGGTGCAGACCCTGAATCTATGCATGTCTAAGAATATATCTACTCCTGGAATTTTCCACCGCTTCTTTTTCTTCTATCCTCTCTTTTCCTCTCTCTTCTATTTTCTTTTTTTCTCTTTTTCTTTTTTTCTAGTTTCTATTTTCCTTTCCTCTCTCTTCTATTTTCTTCTATTTTCTTTGTCTTACTTTTCTTTTCTTCTCTGCATCTACTCATATCATTTCCGTCTCACGTCAAACAAACAATAGCATACTCGTATGACACATCACTCCACCAATTACAAATTCATTCCGCAGACACACAGTCATCCCCATTAACCTGTAATCCATATCCAAATCTCTCACTTTCCAAAGACCACTGCACCATCCATTCTTACCACTAAGCCATGGCCTTGAATATCATTACTCTAATAAAAACTGAGTTTTCGCTCCACAACTTCTAGCTGATAAAGTTGGCACAACCGGCCTAGTCCCTTTCTTCCACAGTAGTCTTTCTATATCTTCATTGAGTGCATTTTCCACCTGGTCTTCTGGTCCAATCTCCAGTACAAGGCAATGGCTAGCCAGGTCTGTCCCTTTTCAAGTATAATAGCCAGACTCTGAATAGTCTAGCATACTTTAATTGATAGTCTAGCATACTTCACTCAGAACATCCTGTGGATCCATCGCCTATTCACCTCAAAACTACGTTTAAACTCAATTGTATATTCATTTCTAACCTACATCAGCTCCAGTTTTGGCATTTCACTGCTCAAACCATGTGCGCTATCCCGAGTGTTGAAAGAATACACGTTGTACAGACATTCGAAGACAAGTATAATTAAACCGTCCCAGAAAGGAATATAAGTAGGATAGAAAATAGCTAGAATAGTAACAAGAATTAGAATATCTACAGCAGTAAAATATGGAAGCCATTGAGAGAAACGCTAGATTACGACAGAAACATTTTCCGGTAATAAGCCCAAGAATGCTGCCAGTTGGGCTAGTTATTTCCTGCCTGGCTCTAGCTCCCTCATTTAGACCAATCTCCTGTCAAATGGCTAACCAAGTTGTTAAGAAATTAGTCTCTTCAAGTATAAATGGCCTGACTTTGAGTCAAGCAAATATAGCTAGCTATTTTCTCTCGTGTCAATGACCACATTACTAGATTTGCCATATTTATAGAATCTCTACACTGCCATAATGTCAACGATTCATATCTGCAGTATTGATCGAGGTACAATTAACTTGAATTGTTATTTAAACCGCCTCATTGGAAATATAGACGGTGGAATATAATGGCATTGATGTCATGTTAGGAGTTTTGCTTATTCGTGGTTTCACACTATCTTTCACACTATCTTTCATACTCTCGTTCTAGATCATCTCTCTAGATCATCTCTCTAGATCATCTCTCTAGATCATCTCTCTAGATCAATTCGTATTTTTCAATGGTGTTGTTATCACTTACATTCAATTCAACCTCAAGTAGATCACCCTGCAAGAACAAAACTCAATGCTAATTCAGTCATTTACCTATTCATCAACCTTGGACCTTGAGAAACCTAGAAACGTCTGTACTAGTCAAATTTTCATTTTACAACAATATTGCCCCGTGGGTCATCTGTGCAACACGTGACGGATTCTAGCACCTTCGATGTAGTGGCACCCCGGGTAATGCGGGAATATAAAACATAAAAATTTTCCACTTTTTCCTACACTACAAACATGTTTTCGAGAGCTGTGAAACATTATTCAAAGAACATACAGTATCAAGCTAGACGGTTCAACTCTGAGAAGGTCAAGGGTGCCGTCATCGGTATTGACTTGGGTACCACCAACTCTGCGGTTGCCGTTATGGAGGGCAAGGTTCCAAAGATTATTGAAAACGCCGAAGGTTCCAGAACCACTCCTTCTGTGGTGGCGTTCACCAAGGAGGGTGAGCGTCTTGTTGGTATTCCAGCAAAGCGCCAGGCCGTGGTCAACCCAGAGAACACCTTGTTTGCCACCAAGCGTTTGATTGGAAGAAGATATGAGGACGCCGAGGTGCAAAAGGACATCCACCAAGTGCCATACAAGATTGTCAAGCACTCCAACGGTGACGCCTGGTTGGAGGCCCGTGGCGAGAAGTACTCGCCAGCGCAAATTGGCGGATTTGTCCTCAACAAGATGAAGGAGACCGCGGACGCATACCTTGGCAAGGCGGTTAACAATGCGGTTGTCACTGTTCCAGCATACTTCAACGACGCCCAGAGACAGGCGACCAAGGACGCTGGGCAGATTGTTGGGTTGAACGTTTTGCGTGTGGTGAACGAGCCGACTGCTGCTGCGTTGGCGTATGGATTGGAGAAGTCTGACGCTAAGGTTGTTGCTGTGTTTGACTTGGGTGGCGGTACTTTTGATATTTCGATCCTTGACATTGACAACGGTGTCTTTGAAGTGAAGTCGACCAACGGAGACACCCACTTGGGAGGAGAGGACTTTGACATTAGCTTGGTGAGATACATTGTCGAGCAGTTCAAGAAGGAGTCTGGCATTGACTTGGAGAAGGACCGGATGGCGATCCAGAGAATCCGGGAGGCGTCCGAGAAGGCGAAGATCGAGTTGTCTTCGACCAAGCAGACCGAGGTGAACTTGCCGTTCATTACTGCTGACCAGTCTGGACCAAAGCACATCAACTTGAAGATCACGCGTGCGCAGTTGGAGAACCTTGTTGGGCCATTGATCAAGAACACGGTTGCTCCGTGCGAAAAGGCCTTGAAGGACTCGCAGTTGAGCAAGTCGGACATCAACGAGGTCATTTTGGTTGGAGGTATGACGAGAATGCCAAAGGTCGTTGAGACCGTCAAGAGCATCTTCAACAAGGAGCCATCCAAGGCCGTCAACCCGGACGAGGCTGTTGCCATTGGTGCTGCGATCCAAGGTGCAGTTTTGGCCGGTGAGGTCACAGACGTGTTGTTGCTCGATGTCACGCCATTGTCGCTTGGTATTGAGACGTTGGGCGGGGTGTTTACCCGATTGATCCCACGGAACACCACGATTCCAACCAAGAAGTCGCAGATCTTTTCCACTGCAGCCGAGGGCCAAACGTCGGTCGAGATCCGGGTTTTCCAAGGTGAGCGTGAGTTGGTGCGCGACAACAAGTTGATTGGCAACTTCACGTTGAGCGGGATCCCACCGGCACCAAAGGGCGTTCCTCAAATCGAGGTGACGTTTGACATTGACGCTGACGGAATCATCAACGTCTCTGCCAGAGACAAGGCGTCGAACAAGGACGCGTCCATCACTGTGGCTGGATCTTCTGGATTGTCTGACGCTGAGATTGAGAAGATGGTCAACGATGCGGAGAAGTTCAAGGACCAGGACCAAGCCAGAAAGGAGGCGATTGAGATTGCCAACAGTGCTGACCAACGAGCAAACGACACTGAGAAGTCGTTGAACGAGTTCAAGGAGAAATTGGACTTGGAGTCGCCAGAGGTCAAGGCCTTGAAGGAAAAAATCACTGCTATCAGAGAGTTGGTTGCCAAGGCCCAGAGTGGTGAGGAGGTTGACTCTGCTGACTTGAAGGCCAAGACCGAGGAGTTGACCAAGGAGTCTATGGAGGTGTTTAAGACATTGTACAACAGTGAGAGCAACAGTGACAGCAAGGAGCAGCCAAAGAACTAGTCTTGTTATCTTGGAAATAGTATAATAGTTTGTAAATAGTCCTGTAGTAAATGTGTAGCAAGCTTGTAAGTCACGTGTGGCACAATTTATATAGTCAATTGTTTGGCTGTAAGGTTTACTTAAACACTGCTGGAATGGTATTCTGGTGGTAAGTATACATTTCTGGTATAGTAGATGTGAATAAATATTGTTGAAATGACATTTGTGTTTTTACTTGAGACCAAGGTCGTGGATCATGTGCAAGTAGTTGAGTTGGAACAATGACAATTGATGTAAATTCTCATTCCCATTCATTCTCAGTCTTGTAAACCCCACAAGTGTGCCAAATCAAACCAAACAGCTTGCCTTTTAGTACTCCACTAGAATAACAAAAACCATCTTGTACTACAACTTGCATCCAAGATATCCTCGCCTCAGTTTTCCATTGTATATAATCTCATGTTGGCAATCTGAGCAAATTCCATGGGATTGATAAATAGTCCACACAATAGTACCATTCTGATCAAGGTATTTGTCACAGACTGGTGAGTGAACCAAGACAGATTTCTGGTTAAACCTTTGAAACTCAGTAGCCATGGTAATCACTTGATTGAATTTGTAGTCATTTGGTCACCTTTTATAGTTGCGTAATCACGGCCCAGTCGGATCTCCATTTGTGAGAAATGATCCATGTAGAATCGTATTCTCCAAGGTGGGAAATAACAACAATATAAGGAATTAGCCCTGATGAACTAAATGCCATTTGTTACAATAATCATTACACGTGGCCATGTTCTCGTAAATGATGATATTGCCTAAAAACACGCCATTAGGATCCACTCATATTGCTTTGGTCAGTTTATCCATAATATCCAACGGCTCAAGCTTTTGTCTATATCCCCAGTAAAATCTAATCCTGTTGTTTGGTCCATTGCCCATTCTGTGGTGTACTCGTATTTCATCCAATGAATATTTCCCATTCACATCAACGGTTACATGTTTCAAGTACATCAGCCAACTACTCAGCGGCCAAAGCTTAGTTTCACATAAAAAAGACTCTATTCAACACAGAGGCTAGCCCAGGCACAGATACACAAAGGATCACCAATGCCAATCATATCCGTCTCTTTTCATACAAGGCAAGGCTTAAACTTGTATGATTCCACTTGTCGGTGCTGGACTGGTTTCCTATTTTCTACAGCACATTAGGCTGGAGCAGTTCCCTGGGGAGGGTTGTCAAGTCACCTACGACCTAGGACAAGCTCACTGCCCGCCAATGTCGACTACTCTGCATATTTACCAACGAAGATTACATTTCTGTTGGAGTTTTCTGTCGGTTACATGGCCGTTTGGTCGTAGACGGCAAAGTATACATATCTGGAGCCGTATAGCTATAGCCTTGATAAATATTATCATTATTCACATAACATATTCACTAGCACTAGTTGAAAGTTTCTTTTCTCTGTCGCAGAGTCTTCTGTCGTCGACTACATGGCCATCCCTGGTCTTGGATGGCAAAGAATAAATCTCTGGGAGCCTAGTATCGCTATAGCCTTGAATACTATGTTTCAAGAACCAAAATTCAAGCAACAATGCTGAATGTGAAATATCCAAGCAATACAAAGCACTGTGAGATGGACAGTCTGCTTCAATGTCATTCAAAGGACCGCCTTTGAGTCTGTATTGAGTCTATTGGATATCCAAATTCCGTATTGCTATAAAAATTTCATAAAACTAGATGCTTTACAGGCAAGATTAACCAGCATCGCCAGTTGGCAGTATTGATGCCCTCAATGGAATATACTCTTGACTACGTTTATTCAAACAGATTTTGCGAATTAGGCGAATATCGTGCCCAATACAAGCATACTAGTTGGGATTACTGACTATAATTTCCAAACAAATTATATTGTGACGGAATTTTTCAATTTTCCTAGGTACCCCGCCAGGCCATCTATTATGGACCAGGGATTGTAGCAAAGTTGCTGGTTTGACAATTGATGATTTGCCATTGGTGTAAGGTTGGTTGAACTGAAATACCAAGTATCAAAGTAGTACCAAACTACCAAACTGAAATACCAAGTATCAAAGCAAAGTACATGTATCAAATTAAAGTAGCAAACTAAATTACCAAAGGACCAAACTAAAATACCATGTACCGAAGTAAAATACCATGTACCGAAGTAAATTACCAAATTAAAATACCATGTATCAAAGTAAATTACCAAACTAAAATACAACGCTGTATAGTTTTAAAAGTTACCAAACTAGTTCGCAAAGTAGCTGGAATCGGAATCTGAATACTCAAGTCGGTTAACCTACACAGACCCAAGTCTCGACGCAAACCCATCGTATCTCAGCGCACGGCAACAACAATGGCTGACCAATATCATCTGCCGAGACTTGAGTGGTGCTGCCCGGGTACATCTGCCAAAAACCAAGTCGCTTGACGCAGGATTCACTACCCCGCGTTGATTGCCACATCTGGCGGGCCCAAAGAGATTGCAAAAGATACAAGAAAATGCCGCAAGATAATTGTGCAACAGTTGCCCCGATTGTACGCTGGTTGTGCCGGAATTGGCGTGCTGCAAAACACGTCAACTGCCGCAGATACCCCAGACAGCCTGGGCAGAAACAACCCAAGTGATCAGTGCCAAGAACCACACAAGCACGTCATTTCCCCAATTGATCGGAACACTGCACTTCGAGACCAGGTGGTATTCAACATGAGCTACGCTTGCTATGGACTAAGCGATTGGCCAGCCCCGAAACAGGGTACGACATGCCAAAACAGGAACCAACTACCGGGATTGTGTATGGGGTCCAAGGACCCTTGAGATGCTAGTGGGTTTGTCAAAGGGATTGCAAAAGCCACTGGATGTTATGTGGGGCCAAATGGTCCCGGAATAGGAAACCGCACATACTAGTTTATTTCAGGCTGCTAAAAATGGGTGACTGGCTCGCTCAGATTGTAGAAAAGCTACAGGCATTTAAGAGTGGTGACATACAATGCCTGTAAACTCTAAATTTGAAACCCTGACGTTGATTGGATCCACTGTTGGATGAATGAAATGACTTGAGTAGGATTGACCAAAATCACTAGATGAGCCACTAGATGAGCCACTAGATGAGCCACTAGATGAGCCACTAGATGAGCCACTAGATGAGCCACTAGATGAGCCACTAGATTAATCAATAGATTAACCACTCAATTAATCCAATATTGGCAATTTTTCACCACTGGATTGGCCGCTGTTGGTTGAGCTAATAATGTTGTATGCAGGTACTAACATGGAGACGCATGGCCTACTCCTCATTTCCAAAATGATTCTACAAAGAAACAACTGATGGAACCATTTTGGGCTCGTCCTGAGAATAAAATTTCAACTATATAAACCACGCCTGCCCTACTGTAGTTTCCATCAAAGTATATCCTACTATATATTCTCCACTCGCTATTCACCATGCAATTCACCGCTATTCTTTTGACCGTCGTCTCTTCTGTCTGTGCCATTGAGCTCGCTGTTCTCTCGGCCTTGTTTGGTGACTTGCAAGCCCACTCCGCAGAGTACTTGCAATATATCGCCTCCAACCCATCGGTTTACCCAGGTTCCTTGATTGCCTTGGCGCAATCTGCCAAGGGCCAATCCGACTTGTCTCCATTTACCGACAAGTTTCCAACTGACGAGTATGAGAAGTTTATCACCGGGTTCCCAGGGTACTCCAGAGTTTCCTCTGAGACTGCTGCTGCCGGAAAAGCTGCTCCTGCAAAGTCTTCTGGCTCTTCTGCTGCTTCTTCTGCTGCTTCTTCTTCTGCTGCTTCTTCTGCTGCTTCGTCTGCCAAGTCGTCTGCTGCTTCGTCTGCCGCTTCTTCTTCAGCTAAATCTTCGGCTGCTCCATCTGTTGCCGTTGCCAACTCCACCAACGGAGCCGCTGGATTGAACGGAAATGTCGTCTTGTTGCCAGTCGTTGCCATTTCTTCCTTGTTCTTGGCTGCTCTTTTGTAAGCAGGCAAAGTCATTTTGGACATAGTACCATTGAATTCTACGATTTTGATTTACCATGTAGTTGTTACAGCGGAGCAGTATTACAGTTTGGGCTGGGTGTCTATAATTGTTGAAATTGTTTCAATCTGTTTCAATCTGTTTCAATCTGGCCCATTCAGCTGCGTATGTCATGGCACGCAATGGTCAATCTTATTCTTAATTTGTCTTCCAAATTAGTCTTAAAGAATAAAATTCAAACGGGCCAAGCTAGTGTATGTGACCTAATTATTAACTCAAGGTTTAGTGATGGAAGTTTCCCAAAGAACTTAGGACCCTTTTGAAGTTTACAGTTAGACATGAGTGGCTAAATGGGAGTCTAATATAGTTAGAAGTGAATAATCATTTGGCAGAAGGTGGAATGGCAGAAGGCGGAATGGCAGAATGACTAATGACTGAATGGCAGAATTTAAAATGCCTAAAATGCCTGGATTAATAGCTGAACTTTGATTTACAATTCACGTTCCATTTGTTTATTTACAATTGCTGGGGAACTATATTAGCAATATGCATCTGGACGCCTCACGTCATAACAGAATAATGTCCGGATGTGGGGTGAAACAATCACGTGAGATATTCTGGTGCTAGGATGTGTGTATTTAACGGACACCACATAATCACTAAGTGGACGACTACATCCAGACATACAAAGCGTGCTCCTAGCATTTGAGATATTCACATCCAAACACCATGTAGTGTCCAATAATAGTGCCCTTAGCAATGTCCGTTACATCCAAACACCCGTAGTGTACTAGTAATAGTGCTCTTAGCATTTACGGCGTGCCCATTAAAACACATCCAAACATCATATCGCCGCCATCCAAACACCACATATTCCAGGACACGAAACTTGCGCGAGACGCGTCTTTATTCACCATGTTCAACAAAACCAAAAGAATACGTACTTTGGGCCGGCGCAACTTCGAAGACTCGTCACTGAAGCTTCTTGCGACCCAGGAGAATCTCGATGGCCAGTACAATACGCGACTTTCGATGTATAAAACCGCACCAGCCAGCGAGATATCGTTGGAGCAGTTTGAGAGCTGGGCGATTGATCGGGCCAAGATTTTGATTGAAATCGAGAGTTATTTGGCACGGTCGCGGACGGTGAAGGAGATTGGAACCGATCTCAAGCCGTTGTTGGCCAAATACATGCCATTGACGGGGGTAAATGGCAAGAATTCGCAGCAGGCAGTCCAGGAAAGAGTCAAGGACCACTACTCGCACTTTATTTTGCGACTCGCGTTTTGCAAGAGCTCGGAGCTACGGGAACGGTTTGTCAAGGCTGAGACGATTTTGTTCAAGGTGAGGTTTGAGCAAATGACGAGGCAAGAGCAAAGCGTGTTTTTGGAGCTGTGCGGGCTTGAGTTTTCCAAGGTGGACGAGCAGGAAAAAGAATCAATCAAAGAAGACCTCTACGACGCGAGTTACGCCCAAATCCTCTTTGCCCTTAAACACGCACGTGATGGTCACGTGACCCAGCAGATGGTGCAGCATCAGTTTGGGAGCGAGTCGTACATCAAGGTGAAGTTCCAGAAAGTCGCGGAATTGGTTGCGACGCGGTCGGTGTATGTGCGATGCGGGTTGTGTTACCTTACCCAGGGCCAATTGGGCCATGTGGTGACAAATGAGTTTACAAAGAGTCTTGAGGCCGGGTTGTTGAAGACGGCACAGGGACTTGGGAGATTGGATGAGGACGACCGGCTCTTGCCGTTGCTTTCACATTTGAGCAGCCGGTATTCTGGAGTGGAGTACGAGCCAGTAGCCACGAACAACGGCGAGATTTCGTGTGACAGTGTGACCAGCGACGAGTTTATGCGGCATTATCCGTTGGAAATCCGGTATATTTTGCGGACGTTGATGCGGGAGCACCATCTCAAGTACATTGCGCGGACGCAGCTCACGTTATTTCTCAAAGGGATTGGGCTAGGGGTCGATGAAGCGGTGAAGTTTTTTGGCAAGTGGTTCTGCATGGGGGGAAAAATGACCACCGAGTCGTTCAACAAGGAGTACAAATACAATATCCGCCACTGCTACGGTCTAGAGGGCTCGCGGATCAACTACAAGCCCTGGGATTATACCATGATTCTTCGCCAGGCACGTCCGGGAAAGGGCGAGTGTCATGGGTTGGTGTACCGGGATTTGAAGCCAGAGGTTCTTGAGGGCGAATTGCGGGCTGCTGGTGTGGAGGAGGGCGAGATCCGGGCGATTTTGCAGGACTGTGAGGCTGGGAATTATTTGGTTGCTGTGACGCGTGCGTTTGAGAGTATACATCGGGACAAGTTGCAGCAGCATGGGAAGTTTGAGACGAGTGTGATGAGCCATCCTAATTTGTGGTATGATCGACTGAGGCAGTTGTGAGGGGAAATTGGATAGAGACAAGAGCAATTGGATAGAGACAAGAGCAATTGGATAGAGACAAGAGCAATTGGATAGAGACAAGAGCAATTGGATAGAGACAAGAGCAATTGGATAGAGACAAGAGCAATTGGATAGAGACAAGAGACAATTGGATAGAGACAAGAGCAATTGGATAGAGACAAGAGACAATTGGATAGAGACAAGAGCAATTGGATAGAGACAAGAGACAATTGGATAGAGACAAGAGCAATTGGATAGAGACAAGAGACAATTGGATAGAGACAAGAGCAATTGGATAGAGACAAGAGACAATTGGATAGAGACAAGAGACAATTGGATTAGGAATGGGATGGGTAATCGACTAATTGACTAGTTGGTAGTCAACTAGTGGTATTAATTAACCGTAATTTCCACTCGACAACTACGTTCTCATCATTCCACATACTACATCAAATCGTATTCTGCCTAAAACATTACATGACAACATTGCATATATAATGACTTGCCAACATGCCTTGCTAGAAATCATCCAAATGGAATTATAAATCATTCATATCAACTTATTTCATCAAATAGCCCTTGGCTCAAATTCCATCGCCATGAAACACCCAACACACAATTCGCTACAACTTGTCAACAAATCTGCTCAATAATGAAAAGTTCTAGACTGTTATTGAGAAGTGACAGTAATGCTGCCTCTGGATGTTCCCAATATACTACCTCTGGATATTCCCAATATACTGTATAATATTCGTCTCCTCACAGAATATAGCTGTAAAATAATAATCATCAAGCTTCGTTACTGATTAACTCACATTGTTATCCATCATCACTAGTCCTAGGAATTTGTCAATCTGAGCAACAATTGTCAACTACAACTAAAATGCCAGTTCATGAGATGAATTCATACCAAAATCAAACATCCATCTACGTACCGTCCTTGGTCATAGAAGCAAAATATCAATCTCCCCTGGGAGCCTAGTATAGATATAGCCTTAAATAAATATCATTATTATTATTTGAACTAAATCTCTTTCATTACATGGAGTATTATAGTGTCTGATTACATAACACATGACACATGTTCAGTATGCGTCACAGCATATGATTCAATCTCCACAATTCACTGGAGAACCAACTAAAGAAAATGACAGGAGTTGATTCAAATTCTAGTGTATTTTGTGCACTCCACATGTCTTCTCAACCTATTCTCCTAATCATTTCCACCATTCACCAGCTAATATCCAACACTTTTCTGACAAATGCAAGCCATAGGCAAAAATAAACATATAAATCGTATACAAGTCGATTCTCATTTGCTCTAGACTGATCAATACCAACAGACTCCAGCATTGTACAAGTAGAAATAATTAAATATTTAAAACTAAATAGCAAGGAAATTTCAGCCAAGCAATACCAAGACATCGGACCAATCGGATATCAAGTCACTAGACCAAGCAACATCAAGATTCGGACCAAACGGAAGACCTGATCAGGGTAATACAGAGACAACCTACACTGCCAATCTCAAATACATCCATGGACAATCGTACAAAGCCCAAAAGGACGCATCTCACATGGCTCTAATACATTCCCCCACCCAGGCCCGGAACTCTGCGTCACCATCACCGAATTTTTTAAAATTGTTCTTGACGGCCGAGCTTCGTTCAATCAAATTATTATCCAAACTCTTGTCGTAAATCACATATGCCAACTCCCTCTGCTGTTCCAAAAGCGCCTTCTTGATCAAGCAGTCGACGACTTTCATCGATTTCTTTTCCAACCCGTTGAAAATCTCAATACCACAGTCCATGTCCAAAGCTAGAATATCCAATTGGTTGATTCGCTCCGCTTCAGCATCTGTAAGCAAGTCTGTTGCCGGTCTGGTGACTTTATAGATACTCAACCATTTGCCAGGCTGGTTGTTTACAATTTTATAACATAGCAATTGGAGCATGGCAATCGAGCTTGAATCGCAGACATCCGACTGGTACACTTGGTTTGCCAAAGCGAAGTCGTCATAGTTGATTCCGAGCAAGAGAATTAATTGGTTGGTGAGCTGCTTGGTGCCCATGAGTTGCACAATGGTGTGCTTAAAGTCAGCCAACACCACTGGAACGTCGATTTTCGAGCGTTTGACAAAGCTCTCGTTGTTTTTAAAAGTCTCCAACAAATCAACCAACAAATCCCCGTCAATGGCAAGCTGTTTTTCGTGCACCAAGGTAAGAATGTCCTCATTGTCGACTTCCTTGGCCAAGATTTGGTTCCTCAACTTGCAAACTTCCGTCTCCATTTCCCCCTTGGATAGCCCCATCTTCCCAAGAAAATACACCAACTTCTGGTCAACCAAACGAGCCACAAACCTGCTGAAATTCTCCTTATTCAATTTGAGCCCAGTGGCAAGCAAGTCGCAGAAATAAGCAATCCTGTCCAAGCCCATTTCAGCCACCTGGTTGCTGACCACCGCATTAAACACCACATTACCGTCGGCCCCATGAGGCTTTGTCCATTCGTGAAAGTACTCGAAGTCGCTCTTCACTCTTCCTGGGTTGTTGCGGATGATTTCCGCCATAGTATCGTGCTCAATGGCAATGCCAAGCTGCCTGGACTTGACAAGTCCTTGATTTGCCACGGCAAAGTTGTGTTTGGCGTAGTTTTGCACGAGCAAGTTGACTAGCTGAGTGTTTTCGGTGCTGTTTTCCTGGACCGAGTCAAGAAGCGGCTTGGCGAATCTTTGGGCCTCGCCAAACTTGTCAGTGGCCGATTCGAGGGTTTTTAAGTGGGTTTTGACCAATTGGCGGGCGTTGGTGGAGTATCTTCGAAGCATTTGCAAGACAAAAATTGGTCAGCATGCATGATTCGTGCATGGTAATTGAATTGGAGTAATGGCTTGAATTATAATAATAATAATATTTATTTTTGTATTTAGCTATATATTGTCTCCGGCAATACGGTGATTCGACAGATATATTTTCACTCAGGAACATCCTGAGGCAGCATTGCTGTTGAAGAAAACCCTTTGTCAACCCTCATTTGGTTGCTTGGGATTAAAAACTTCAGTGGGGGCAGTTATATTGTTGGTGCTTGGTGCTTGTATGGATTGTGTAAGAAGCCTGGTCACTCTTGTTGTCGAATGTGACCGCTGAATCTCATCATGTGTTGGAGGAATCATATTCCAACACGTTCTGGTAGAACTCAAGGAGTTTGTGGACTGATTTTTGGTCGGCAAACACTTTTCCAAGCGTATTGCGTATGCCATGAGTGGAATCTAGTATGTCATCAATGCGCGATAGAATTCGAGCTTCTAGGAGCTCTGGGCATCGTAGGTTGGCTTGAATTGGAGTGACAGAATCGAATCGGACTGGATTGAATCGGAAGTACAAAATTGAATCGGACTAATATATTGAATTGGGAGTAAAATTGAATTATAAATAATATAGCAGTAATAATATTTGCTCGACTATTCAAGAAAAGTCTAGCTAGACCATTGATAATGGCCTGGTTAGACAATACCTACAGAAGTTGAATGAGTCTGAGTCGGGCAGTAAATCTCTTTTTACTAAAAATGGCATTTGTATTAGTTATACTGGAAAGCCAATCTCATTAGTGTAATGACAAGGTGTAATGACCAGGAACCCAAAGATCTTGAGTCGGACCTAGCTGACACTTTTGCTATATCCTGAATAAAGTGGAATTGCTTCTGTCAATTTGTACTGTTTGAATAATTTGGTCCGGAGCGGCTCTTGGCTTAAGCACCCACTAGGAAGGAAAATTTTAAATGTTAAACGTCTCAATACTCTTGACCATGCGTCTTGACTGTTTGAAACATACAATTTCCTCGTCAAACTAGCTTTTCCAAATACACAGAATATTAATTGAAAATCAAAATATTAATCAACTATGCGCATTTGTCTAAAGACATGGAGATACCACGGTTGCTATGAGATGTCATTTTGGAAACCTCTGGGTAGCAACTGAAACATGCCTACTTTGTATACCTATTGACTTGGTAGCTTCACCTGAGACAAATGGGTATGGAAATCAGTTGGAAATCAACACTATACGTACATTTATTAAAAAAATATTATCCAACCATATTTAGAGTGAGTAGTTTTGGTAAATTACCATGAGGGCGTATCGTAAGCTACCACCACGAACCACTGGGACCTTGAAGCTAATATTATTTAATTTGTTGTATAAAAGCAATGAGTTTTCCAAAAAAATAGCATCAAATATTTACCAATGCAATTCCAAACTCTCTTTACTGTCGCTTCTATTGCTTTGACTGCTGTTGCTGCACCAGATGACCAAACTTCTACTGCTAGTGACCAAATTACTACTGCACCAGATGACCAAGCTACTACTTTGACTACTTCATTAATCCAATCTGCTACTCTGTTTGGGCTGGATATGACTACCACTGCTTCGTCTATTAACCCACAACACACTCATGTCCACAACCACAAAAAAAAGCGACTTGGATGGATGAAGCATTTACCATGCAACAGTCATCTCGGTCGCCATAAATTTCCTTCTATCATGGGTACTACTATTCCTAGCTTTCTTAACCTTTCACTGTTCCAATTTTACAACCCTCGAAGTAGCGGGACCACTTTAATTTAGTGATGGTAGTTTTTGGCAAAAGTATCAGTGGGTAAGAGTGTTGTGTCAGTCACAATTCACAAATTACAACCATGATATGAACATCATTTTAATCAAGACTCAATGCTGCTGGACGGCAGGTATATACAAATAGATTTATAATATACATACAAGGCTCGTGTACATGTAAAGTGAACCGATGTAGCACAGATAACGTTAATTAGTTGACGGACCTCGAATTTACGCGGCCACTTTAAGTTGATGATAGTTTTTGGAGGAATCATGTTCCAACGCGTACTGGTAAAACTCTGCCAAGTTTATAGACTGATTGGCAAACACTTTTCACGCTTTCCATATTCCACGAGTGGAATCTCGATTTCACCAATGTGTGATAGAATTCTAGCTTAAAGAGCTCTGGGCGTCGGAGGTCAAGTATGATGGAGGAGTGAATCTCACTTCTTTTATACTTTGGGTCTTGATTGCCAAATAGCTTGAGCAACGAAACATCCGCGAGGTTTTTTCCACTGAGTAGTTGTGATGCTAAACTGAGGATTGCCTTGGGGCCTTGCATAATTTCTTGACTCGCCAAATTGTAAACTTCTTGTTGTCCGAGGTGATTGAGTAAACTAAATGGTAATAATAACGCAGGGAAATAGTTTAGGGTAAACTAGATGTTATTTCACAGCTACTATAATTTGCAAATTCAATCTACATCATTTGAGTATCTATACATTATTAAAAGCTTGGTCTATTTGAATCAATATGCAATACTAACCAGCAATATTACATCTTTATTAACTTAGTTACCTTGGGAGGTCTCTGTGACTTGTGGGTCTGTGGATTGAGTAGCCTGTGGGTCTGCTGTGGCTTGAGTAGCCTGAGCAGCCTTAGCAGCTTTTGCACTTTCAATTGCCAGGCGAGCATCGTTGATAAGAGAAATTATATTAAAAATATCCCCAGCATAACCAAAGGCCTTTCTAATACCCTTTTGTTGGACATCGTCAGCGTCACCGGAAACATCAATCCCATTGGATGTTTGACCATTGGATGTTGGCAAAGTAGCAGCCTCGTTTATTGGAGCAGCAGTCA
This sequence comes from Saccharomycopsis phalli, assembly GCA_020342235.1. Classification (NCBI taxonomy): domain Eukaryota; kingdom Fungi; phylum Ascomycota; class Saccharomycetes; order Ascoideales; family Saccharomycopsidaceae; genus Saccharomycopsis; species Saccharomycopsis phalli. The sequence goes on from CP073212.1 coordinate 850,154, forward strand.
CAGCTAAAGCAATGAAAGAAATGGTAAAGAGAGTTTGGAATTGCATTTTATGTTTGTGTTGTAATGATGATAATTCATGAAATGAAGTCTGCTTTTATATCACGATCATCTGGAATCTTTGTTTCTTACTCAGTGGAATTGTCAGTGGTAACTCAAGCTTCCAAAGTGGTACCGACGAGATATTATTTAATCAAGAACTTACCATCAAAACAAATACTCACTTTAACAACATTCCGGCCAAAAAAATCTTTGACATGAGTCGTTCTCAGGTGTTTGTTATGACAAATGTCTCATATTACACTACCATTTTGGAAATGCGTCTGCATTTGTCTCAGAAATTGTTTGATGTTGCAAAATGCAGTAAAAATGATCTTGGGTAGGCAAATTGCAGCAGGGCAATTTAAGATGCTTGAAAAATAAGCTAGATAGGTGGTTGTAATGTTCATATAGTAACACATGGCTGTATAGTATGAGGCAGTGGAGTTGGAACTGTAAGACGTGTGCGATTGGTTGCTGCGATGTTATCAAGACGCGGAAAGTTTAGTTGTGCGAATTTATAGTAAAATGAAACCATAGCCGTACGTTAATGATGGATATGTGATGTTTTTGGACTATACTAGGTACCGAAAGAATCAATTTTCCAAAGTATGAGTAGCGCATCTACCGTTTTTAGTAAAGAGGTATACCTGATTGCACTGGTATTTGGATACATGGTATTTGGATACACTAGTATTGGATACACTAGTACTTGTATTACACAGCCTTTTTATTCCAAGTAAATTGTATCTTGATGATAAACTTTCCCTGAGAATTGACTAATTGGCTTGCAATATTTTGCCCTAGGCTTTGAAAAGAGGATTCTCTGTCGATATAAGAGCTACACTGTTGGATATGGATGCCAAGGAAAATTGTCTGAGACAAGTTTGATGGATGGCTGGTTGCTCAAGCCATTTGGAAATGAAGACCTAATGCAAATGATGTGGACAATACCCATTATACATGTTCTCCATACAGTACATGGTGTCGTGATCACCTGATGTTCCGATATTACAAGACTGCATTTTGCATGGGCAGTGCTCACTTGTGTATCAGGGACAATGGACAGACTATGATGATACAAGGGTGAATACTCTGTGTAACAGCGTAGGATGATCACTGGAACGACTATATAAGGCTAGGTAGTAAACTACCTAGGACATCTATCGATTTAAGGACCTTTGGTTTAGATTCAATCTTAAAGGAACAACAAAATATATAGAGATTATATTAGTGCTTCATAGTCATTAATTACCCCTACTTATTTAAACTCTGACAAGAAGCTAAAGGTAACTGAAGGCATCTCAGAAAAGAATATAAATATGATAGGAAATGGCTAGTATAGTAGCAAGAATTGGCATATTTACAATAGTAAGATACGGAAGCCATTGAGAGAAACGCTAGATTGTGATTAGCACCGCCTTTTAGTCAGACGGCAAGTATAAATCTCCAGTGGGAGTCTAAATAGCCTTGATATATTATAGTTGCCTTGATATATTATAGTTGCCTTGATATATTATAGTTGCCTTGATATATTATATTTGCCTTGATATATTATAGTTGCCTTGATATATTATAGTCCCCCTTATTAAATATGGTATTACTGTAACTACCATTTATTCCTTTGATCCTCATACAAGCTAGTCGCCAACAGTGTTAGACACTAGAGAATCTGCTATTCCAATCCACCTTGAATAACAATAATACTTATTCAAGACTATAGCTATACTAGGCTCCCAAAAGAGATTGATACTTTGCCGTCTATGACCAAGGACGGCTATATAGTCGTAGAAAGAAAACTCTGCCCCAGAGATAAAAACACTCAACCAGAGCTTGTAAATAAGGTAATGAGCATTGCATGGGCAATGAACTTCGCCTAGATCTTTAGAGGTGTTGCACCTTGAATACTTGTGCAACATTGGTACAACTCGAGTCACATTGGACACGGCTGTCTAATACACCTCTATATATTGCTCTCTACAATAGTGTCATATATATATTCACTCACCAGTCGACTATACACGTCGTCCGGTCACACGTCAATTCATCACTTGCCCAACTTGGCCAAGGCCTCTGGACTCTTTTCGCCAAAATCACGCGCAGCAAGACTATCTCTGCGCAAGAAGGCGACAATGTCGTCTTGGTAGTCGCTCTTGTCATAATCACTTCCGCTGTTGTTGACACGGTTAATCAAGTCAAAGTACTTGTTGTAAAAATCGCCATCATAACCACCCAAGGCAGAGTTGATGAAGAAGTCGCTCAACTTGAACGAGTCGGTCAAGCCGATGATCTGGTCGCGCAATGCTGGCAACAAGTGGCCAAAGATGTTGACGTCAATGTCATTGAGCTGCTTCTTGGACACCAAGTTGTACTTGAGGAACTCGCTGGCGTTTTCACGGACCGCGTAGTTGGCAAACAAGTTGATGATGCGCGCCAAGTGCGGCTTGATGGTCTTGCCGCTGTTGGCGTCGAAGTAGAGCAACGCCGACTCCAAGTTGTACCGCAAGAACTGGAACGTCGAGATCTGCTTCAAGTTCGAGCCCACGTTCTCGTAGTTGTTGCCCAACCGCGGCAAGATCTCCAACACATTGTCCACCTGTGCGTTGATTGCCAAGTCAAACAACTGGAGAAACTGCTTCGAGTCCTTGATGTCGAGCTCGCCAATCGTGTGGTTGCTCTTCAAGTACTCAAACGACTTGGGAATCGGCTTGCCCTTCTTGGCAGCAGCCCGGTACTTGACAATCGATCTTCCGGCGTTGATGCTCAACACATTGTTGTCACCCTCCCACGTGCACTGTACCACCCAGTCGTTGTAAGTCGACCCAAACCCAGAGTAAGCAGAGTACCCATGTCCGCCACAAGCCTGGCGCGCCTCATCGATTGCTCGTGCGCCAAACCAGGTCGCGTTGGCTTTGGCAGAGGCTGACACCACAAACACCTCCTTGAGCTCCTCGATGGTCTTGAAGAGGAACTTCTGGTCCGACAAGATGTTTGGCGAGTCCAAAGCTCGGGTCACTGCGCCAAAGATCTCGTGTAATCGTGCGGTGACGCTTGACAAAGTGTATGCGTGTGCCAAGAGCGGAATCAAACGGTACTGGTGGTTCGGATAGTCGATGATCTGCTTCTCCAAAGTGAGCGAGCTGTCGACCTCTGCTGGGTGCGCGTAGTTCTTTTGCGGGTCGCTGGTCTTGCCAAATTGCCGTCGGCCCACCGCATAGCGCAACGCAGTGGTCAAGACCTTGGCAGCAACACGGAACGAGTCATTGACCATGGTGACACGTCCGTCGAGCAACGCTCCATAGGCCAACTGGTCCATTGGCGAGTCCAAGACCTCACGCTCGTCGTCGTCGATCTTGACAAACTTCTGGAGCATGAAATTCTTGGGGATGCGGACGTTGGTGAATTGGATCCAGCCGTTGTCGATACCGTCACGGCCCATCTTCGCGCCAATGTCGCCAATCGACACTCCCGGAAGCAACCGGTGGTCGACGTCCCGCAACGGCACCACAAACGTCTTCACGCCGTAATCCTTCCCCTCGACAATCAACCGCGCGTACACCACACAATGGTTTGCGGTAGTGGCTGCGCCGCCAATCCACCATTTGGTGGCGCCCACATGTGGCGTGTTGATGACAAACGTCTTGGTGTCAAAGTCGTACTCGGCAGTGGTCTCCAAGCCAGCGACATTCGACCCGTGCGCCAACTCGGTCATGCCAAAACACCCATAGACGTTCTTGGCATAGTACCCTTCGCGCTCAAACGCCCAGTACTTGTATTGCGCCGGAGTGCCATTGCCCCTGATGGCGTTGTAGAACAACCCAAAGTGGATGCCCAACCGCGTCACGGTCTGGGGATCGTGCAACGGGTACAAGCTGAACAACCGGATAAACGGCGCCACGTTGATCTTCTCATAAGGGACGCCCCGGGCCCGCTGCTCGTGCACGTTCCGCTCCAAGTACGACGCGATCTCCGCCACCTTGAGGAACGTCGACTTCCGGATATCCTTCTTGCTCTGGTTGTCGTGCACATCCTCTGCGTTCTTGAGCACAAGGTTCCGCTCCAAGAACCGCGCAATCTCAAGAGTCATTTGCGCATTCTCCGCGCTGTTGCCCTCCAAGAACTCAAACATCTCGTCCACATCGAAGCTCGTCTTGCTCCGCTCATTCTGAATGAGGTTGTATGGCCGTGGAATGTTCCCCGACTGTATTCTCGACATGGTATAATAGCAAGTGTACAATGGCAATTCGCCGCGCTTATATACTTGCAATCCAGTGGGGTAATTACCGGCTCCATGTGAACTTCTCGGGTTGCCATCCAAATCAGGTAACGTTACCCGGTGCGTCAAACCCCCCATCCTGGCACATATATATGTGGAAATATGAGATGCGATAAATAAAGATATCAATGTGAATCATGTCTTTTTGTTATTTCTTCTTTTTTTCTTTTTCTTCCTTCTTCTCTTCTTCCTTCTTCTCTTCTCTTCTTCCTTCTTCTCTTCTTCCTCCTTCTCTTCTTCTCTTCTTCCTCCTTCTTTGCTTTCGCCCGACCTGCAGATTTGTCACATGGCTTGGACTAGATGCATATTCGGCAAGTATTCGGTTACATATAAGCACCCACAGCATTGGTATACTCCGGATCACGTGAATACCTGGTGTGTACCATTAATTTCGTGCCGTTCCGACACTCATACACTTGGGATTGACATGTAGTACGGTTAAAATTCTCCTCATTTAAACGTCTCACTCGCCTCCTTGTTGGTTTGGCAATTCCATTAGATGATTTCGCTAGCCTACGTCACTCTCCGCTATTTTACACTCACTTGCCATTCTTTCACCTGGCTTTTCTCTATACCAGAACCAATTCAAATGTTCTTGTAAGTAGATGGAATATCCGTGCCTGTATACCAGAGTGGTTCACGTCAATCTCTACAAGCTGTATTGTCCATTGACCTATCATGCCATTAAAGTTTCCAATGGATCAAACAGTGCATCGTCAAGTCATGAAACCTTCAATTGGCCGACTATTCCAGATTGCCTATTCCAGAATGCCCATCCCGATTAATCCAGAATCTCCAGAATCTCCAGAATACCTATTCCATTGTCCATTCCACGTCCATTCCAGATTGTCATCTTGTCATGATAACAGAGTCAAGCAATGTGCATAAAGAGATTTACTATTTGCATAAGAGATTTACTATTTACTCATTGGTTAAACTCAAATATATCTTCATTCTCCATCGGGTCAAAACCCATGTGCCATTTATTTACATTAGTAAATAAAACACAATTATTCATGACAATGGACAGAATTATTCATTCCATCATTCATTCCATCAATGAATTGTATACTACTTTACAACTGAATCAGCAGTCATTCGAATCAATCAAATGAATAATAATATTCATTTTTGTGTTCAGCTATATTGTCTCTGGCATGCTTATTCGGCAAATATATCCTCCTCAGGAACATCAGGCACCATTGTTAACAAGTTTGACGGCTGAATCATCATTTGTTGAAGGAATCATGTTCAACACGTTCTGATAAAACTACCCAAGTTTATAGGCTAATTGGCAAATACTTTCCACGCTTTCCATATTCCACGAGCGGAATCTCGATTTCACCAATGCGTGATAGAATTCGAGTTGGCTCAATCTCTTGTTCAAGACTATGGTTCTCGACATTTATTCAACAATACACCATCATCGTATACCAGCCAAGTCCTTTATTTCTAGACCTCATATTCAACCAAAACATGTACATCCCATCTACTACCGTAAAATCATCAAAAGACATCCTACTAAATTAACCTTTCCATTTACAAAGCAAATCATACCTAAAATATCCCTTGTTCCACCTGCCAAGGTTTATACATCTACTCCTGATGTAGCATCGTAGGATGATACCAAAAGAGTATTCTTGGTCTTGACAATTTACAATCTCAATGATATTACAATGGAATTCATGTACAATGGCATTCAATTGGCTGAAGAATTTCAAAACATCCATTAAATTCAATTTCCATACAATGTCTAGACTCAATTGTATAAAAATTATGACGTACCTAGTGTACCGCGTATGTCAAATTTAATCAATTCACAATCCATCCACCGCTCTTGGTAATCCCAAATATCTTTCAACATTCCTTTGCACGTTGTCTTGAATATTCATCTACACTCTACAAATAATAAAAAAATATTATCAATATTTAAAAAATGTTCAATGTTCACTATTATTGTTCACTGCCACAAGTTACCCGCCCGTTGACAGTGTAAAAAATTATCACCACATTTGTACAATCATGTCTGGACTAGCATTACCTCGGCTTGTATTTCCCAAGCTTCCATCGATAACAATCCGGCTTACGATCCCTGCGTTGCCACAATGGACTGGGATATTGCTTGCCGCTCCTAAAAAGAAAACGTCACACCAAAAGAAGCGCCAAAGACAGTTGGCTCCAGGCAAGAAACAGCTAAAGTTGCTCAACAACCTCAACCGGTGTCCGTCGTGTGGCCATTACAAGCGAGCACACACGCTCTGTATGGTATGTGTTGGCGAGATCCAGCATCACTGGAAGAATCTCGACCGGCAGCAGGCTGGATCACAAGAAGTGGAGCAGTTGGACCAATTGGATGAACGGATTGTGTATCCACGCAAGATTAAGAGGGATGCTGATCCAGAAAAGGAGGAGTATTTGAAGAGACGGCCAAAGACGTTGCCGGTGAAGAGATAGTGTAAATAGGAATACATCTGTAAATTATAGTTGTAGAGTGGATGGGAATGAAAAATGGAAATGAATGAGTGGGATGGAAATGAATGAGTGGAATGGAAATGAATGAGTGGAATGGAAATGAATTGAGTGAAATGAAGTGAAAAATGGAAATGAATTGAGTGAGATGGAGTAAAAGAATAGTCAACAACACAAATACCATTATAAATGTCAATTTCAATCTTCAACGAAATACAAAACTCATTATTAAACATCTTTCCAACTACAAATTAACTATACTCATGGACAATTCAATTTAAATAAACTCACCATTAATCAACAATGCCAACGGTAGATGGTCGTTTCTGGATAAAGAAAGATGTCACCTGTATACAAAAACAAAAGTAAATGACAATCCAACTGAATTATACAATTATAAATGAATATATAACCAATGTGCTACTCAATATCAAAACCAATTGTCATGATATACCCAAGCTATATCACGTGATACGCTGCACTTGCACGTGATGTATATATATGAGTATAGCTTGAGAGACTATAATTGGAGATATTCAAGAGATTTTATTTTCAAAAGTATTTGAGGGACGATTTAATTTTTCAAAAATATTCAAGCAATTATTCAATTCTTGTAAATATTCAAGCAATTATTCAATTCTTGTAAATATTCAAGAGATGATTTATTTTTCAGAATATCCAACTTTTCAGAAATATTCAAGAGTCTATTCCATTCTTGTAAATAATCAGCAGCTTCATGTAACATTCTGGAGCTTCAATTGCAGTCTGACACCATTTCACAATACAAAACCAAAAAGAATATATTAAAATCAAGAGGCTGCCAGCCTCCTACAAATTAAATTAATCACGCCAAGGCGCAATTGCTTAACATTAGCTATAAGCAACCAACAACACTAAAAACAACAACCAGGCTCACTTCTCCTTGGTCCGGGTACCCTCCTTCAAGGCAATCAACTGCTTGCTTCTAAAACTCTCATAGTGAACCACGGCGGTGGTTTCAATTAAATCTTGCAAATGGGTACGGGTCAAAAAGTCGCGCAAGTACACAAACTCGCTCTGCGAAACATCCTCAACGTCAATGGCACCCCACCGAGTGCGCCGGCCCCGAACGACTTTATTGTCAATTGTGATTTCCTTTTCGGAGCCAACGACAGCAAACGGAATCAAGCTGCGGATCTCGTTGTTCAAGTTCTTCTCCTCGTCCAACAAGTCGTCGGCGTCATATGGGTAGATATTGAACTTGTGGTACTTGAACTCGTCTTGCAAGATCTTCTTGAACCGGACCTTTTCCTCCGACGTGAGCGAATCCGCCTTGGCAATGATTGGAATCACATTGGCATTCTCGCACAACCGCTTCAAAACAGCCACGTCCAAACTCCGGAGGCCGTGGCCATTTGGCTGGATAAAGTACAACACCGCGTGTACTCGGGTATCCTTGATGTACCGTTCCCGTTGGGCAGTCAACTCCTTGCGCAAGTACTGGGAATGCTGTTCCTTGATGTACTTGATGATTGGCTCCCAACACCGGTCGTTGTTCACCTGGTCACCAAACCCAGGAGTGTCAATGACATTGATGTTCAACTTGACAGTGTCCTCATAGAGAACGTGCGACGAGACCTTGATTTCAGAGGTCTGTTCGATTGGAACGTCGCTGGATTTTCTGCCGCTGGACTCTGTCAAGTGGGACGCAAACAAAGTGTTGACTAACGTGGTCTTGCCCAATCCAGAGTGGCCCACCACCATGATATTGAACTGGAATCCGCGCTTCAAAAGCCGGTGCTCGATCTGGTTGGTGATGGTGCTAAAACCAACATAGCTCTTTGGATGGAACGGTTCTTCTGCTTCAGTCATGAGTAGTATCACAGAAATATACGTGTTAACACAAGACAAAAAGTTACCCGGGACACGTGATTGCGCATGTAGACTAGTATGAGAAATGAAATGAAATGGGATGAAATGAAATGGGATGAAATGAAATGGGATGAAATGAAATGGGATGAGAAATGAAATGAGAAATGAAATGGGATGAGAAATGAAATGAGAAATGAAATGGGATGAGAAATGAAATGAGAAATGAAATGAGAAATGAAATGAGAAATGAAATGAGAAATGAAATGAGATAATAAGAAATGAGATGGTGAGATAAAATTGACTATTAAATAGGTGTAAATTGCAGTTGAGTGAGTTTAAATGAGATGCTCTTGAACAGCTGGGGTGATTTGATTCATAATTGACACGACATTTTGTATGAGACGTGGTTTATTAATAATTAGGTGTAAATTCTGAATCAGGTATTGATCTAGTTTCAGATGTGAACTGCAACGGAGGTTTATTTGACCAAAGATGTAGTGGCTGGATGAATGTTGGTCTTTCCAGTATTTCTATTCCCAGTTTTAATAAGCACCTTTTTATAAGCACCTTTTTATAATCACCTTTTTATAATCACCTTTTTATAATCACCTCCCCCCAGTTGGCACTCATTTTGACCGTTATTTTGTTTAGTTACATACACTTTGGCCAGTTGGCAACGAATCCCTTTAATTTAATTAATATTTATCCAAGGCTATAGCCATACTAGGCTCCCAGAGGAGACTTGTGCTTTACCGTCTATAACCAAGGACGGCTATGTAGTCGTCGAAAGAAAACTCTGCAACAGAGAAAAACTTTCAACCAGATCTTGTAAATATGTAGATAATGAGCATTGTATGGGCAATGAGCTTCGCCTAGATCTTTAGAGATGGCTTTAGCCACCCCTCCCAAGGTACTAACTCGGTAGCCACGAATCAATTGTTTCAATAATACAATACTATACATAGCATTTTAAAGTTAATCAGTATAAACTGTTTATTTATTTTTGAATCCATTTCAACTAGTCATTTCTCATCACGTCCAGCACAGCATTGTACAACCTTGGCTTGTTTTCGCATGGCATATGTATCAAATTGGGATATACATCATCCGTCCTTTTACACCAGCAAGCCAAACAATACTCAATGACAAACTGCCCAATGTCCAGTTTGGATAATGACACAGTTGGCTGAATTCACATGACGGTATTCACAACATGATATACCCTGTAGGTCACGAGTCAATTGGTCCCGGGCTTATTCATACCCCTGCCATGTGGTTTCGGAAGGATGGAGATTTCTTGGAAACATCCATACTAGTTGGATCTGATATTGTAAACCTGGTCAATTGAGCTTTCCACGAAACAAGACAAAAGATAAAAGATAAAAGACAAAAGATAAAAGATAAAAGACAAAAGATAAAAGATAAAAGATAAAAGATAAAAGATAAAAGATAAAAGACTGATTCAAATGGTGTATGAATATGATCCGTCCATGTACTGGTGCATGGGAGGTGAAATTTCACTCTAGTGTCAAATCGAGTCTGCTGATTGACATGGGGTGTATAAATTAATGGAGTGTATAAATTAATGGAGTGTATAAATTAATGGAGTGTATAAATTAATGGAGTGTATAGATTAATGTATTGGTGAATTAAGATGTGGAGTGAATATATGTATGAATCATGTATGAGGAAGAGGAGTAAAGAACGGAGTAAACGGAGTAGAGAACGGAGTAAACGGAGTAGAGAACGGAGTAAACGGAGTAGAGAACGGAGTAAATAATTGCAGTAAACAATCCATGAACAATCAAATAGATACAATCCATAGATACAATCCATAGATACAATCCATGAACAATACATAAACAATACATGTATAATCCAATATACGTACATTATTAAATACATCAACATTTCATAATCCAATACGTAAATTTCTAAATACATCAATATTTCATAATCCAATACGTACATTTCTAAATACATCAACATTTCATAATCCAATACTTACATTTCTAAATACATCAACATTTCATAATCCAATATTTACATTTCTAAATACATCAACATTTCATCATCCAATACGTACATTTCATAGACCCATTTCATAGACCCACTACACCGACCCACTACACCGTACGCAATACATGATCAATACATTAACACTTATTTAGAAATGTGCTGAACCAAGTCAACGACTCTGGTGGAGTAACCGTACTCATTGTCGTACCAGGAAATCAACTTGACAAACTTTGGCGACAACCAGATACCGGCCTCGGCGTCAAAGATACTGGATCTCGAGTCGCCCAAGAAGTCGGTGGAGACAACAGCGTCCTCGGTGTAACCCAAGATACCCTTCAACTTACCCTCGGAGGCCTTCTTGATGGCGGACTTGATCTCCTCGTAGGTGGCCTCCTTTTGCAACTTGACGGTCAAGTCGACAACCGAGACGTCGGTGGTTGGCACTCTGAGAGACATACCGGTCAACTTACCGTTCAACTCTGGGATGACCTTACCAACGGCCTTGGCGGCACCGGTGGAGGATGGGATGATGTTTCCCGAGGCGGTTCTTCCTCCTCTCCAGTCCTTGTGGGATGGACCGTCGACGGTCTTTTGGGTGGCGGTGATGGAGTGCACGGTGGTCATCAAACCCTCCTCGATTCCAAAGGTGTCGTTGATGACCTTGGCCAATGGCGCAAGACAGTTGGTGGTGCACGAGGCGTTGGACACAATGGTCTGGCCCTTGTACTGGTCCTCGTTGACACCGACAACGAACATTGGAGCGTCCTTCGATGGAGCAGTGATGACAACCTTCTTGGCACCGGCGTCAATGTGGGCCTGGGCTGGGCCAACCTCCTTGAAGACACCAGTGGAGTCGACGGCGATCTCCACTCCGTTCTTTCCCCATGGGATCTGAGCTGGGTCTCTCTCCTTGAAGACAAGGATCTTGTGCCCGTCAATGGTGAGCGACTCGCCGTCAGACGAAACCTCGCCGTTGTACTTTCCGTGGGTCGAGTCGTACTTGAACATGTAAGCAGCGTAGGTTGGGTCAATGAACGGGTCGTTGATGGCAACAACCTTGACGTCCTTTCTAGCAAGAGCAACTCTCAAGACAAGACGTCCAATACGTCCAAAACCGTTAATTCCAATAGTGACCATGTTTTTGTGTGTGTGTGTGATGAAAAAAATCCCAGGGGGCGCCCGCTATTTATACACGCTCGCGGGTCACGCAGCCCGGACCAGGGGCATCACCTTACAACAAGCGTCGTTTGACGGCAAATTTTTCTGAACCGGCCTGTACCATTGGGTCATCAGGTGAGGAACATCGGCTGATGCGTCTTGACAGGCTGTGTACAGCTGGCCTTGGTGTATATGGAATATATAGGGTGTTTAATTATTTTGGTAATTTCAGGATTTTATGATTTTATGATTTTCAGGATTATATGATTTATGTGTTTGCCATTTGGCAATTGCAGTTTGCAATTTTCGTATTGCCTGATGGCACCAGGTGATTATTAATCGTGTCCATCACTGGAATACAAGTGCATGTATATCTGGTGATTCACATAGGATTGGTATTAGTAGTGATTGATATAATAGAGGTTGATATAATAGAGATTGATATAATAGAGATTGATATAATAGAGGTTGGTATAATAGAGGATAGATTGGAGGACTTTAGATTAGATGGAAGGTGAGGTGATGTGGAAGGTATGGTACTATTGGTGATATGAATATCAATTGAATGTACTGGTAATTGTAGTGTACGAATCAATTGAATGTACTGGTAATTGTAGTGTACGAATCAATTGAAGTATGAATCAATTGAAGTACGAATCAATTGAGTGTACTAATCAATTGAATGTACTGAGCAATTGAATGTACTGAGCAATTGCAATGTATCATATGAGATGATCAATTGCAATATATATTGACACGAGATGATCAATTGCAATATATTACTGAATAAAAATCAATGGCAATATATTATTGATGAAAATCAATGGCAATATATTATTGAATAAAAATCAACGTCAATATATCATTGGCGTGTATATCAATTGCAATATATTACTGACACGAGATAATCAATCGCAATATATCATTGGTGTACATCAATTGCATTATATTGGTGTATATCAATTGCATTATATTGGTGTACATCAATTGCAATATTGTCATGGCAATACCTTTGATCGTCCTATCATGACAATACTCCATTACTTTTGGAAACCAATTGCCATCTCTCATTCGCATAAAACGTCCTATCCAAATAATTCAGCCAATGATCAACAGCCAACATTGAGTTTCGGCACGGTTTCCGTTTCCGTCTATTCACATGGTGACATGTAACTGTATAATTCACGACCCGGAGATGCGGCATGATCACGTTACCTTGTAGTGTCGCAGTTGGTATTCAGTATGATGGATATTTATATTTATAAATGTATATTCATGTATTCAATAGCTTATTGTGATTGTGATATATTCATGGTATGGACATGTTCATGGTATATAGACGGCCGTTGGCAGCCATTTGGCAAGATCAAATTGCAAAAGATGGACAAATCCCATGATCATTGATATTGCCATTGGATGTCCATTGATATTGCAATCGACACAATCAGACTCATCATATCGAATACCTTTACTTGAACAAGCAACCTGGCTGACGCCTAACTACTGCGAATCGACAAATGACCAATTGAGTAAAATCCTAGTTGCAATCTGAGTGCTAATATGGTTTCAGCAATGCTTCAGTGTTTCTTGCGTACTGTCGAATAACCGTTTAAAGACAATATAGTTGGATGTGGAATGAAATTATTGTGGTCTTAAGAAAAGTCTTTGAATCTCAGTTATGATACAGTCTTTAGATCTAATCTATCCAGATACAATCTCAAGTCTTTAGATATAATCTCAAGTCTTTAAATATAATCTCAAGTCTTTAGATACAATCTCAAGTCTTCAGATACAATCACACACAGTATTGGAATAATCCCACCAGACTAATACTAAATATTCACCATTCCAGGAAAACCAAAGACCCACACCAATGGCTAGCGAAATCAGTTGGCAGTACCAAATGTCATTCTACAACCACCAAGGTAAGCATCTTATATTGTATATTCATGAGTGCTCATCTTATTACACTGTATTCATGAGTTCTCATCTCAATAGCACATCTGTATACCTATTCTACTCATCTCCACCATCTCATCATCCACATCGCTACTTAAAAACCTCCTCATTTGCAAGCGGATCCTTGGCCAATACATTGTCCCGCGCCTTAATCTTCCGACTCAACGCACTGTCCTGCCGGCTTTTCGCCTCCATCGCTTGTTGGTTCTTCAACTGCGCCCTCACAACATTCGGACTCACAAACTGCCGGTTCTCATAGATCTTTGGCCCGCAAAACGACCCTTCCAACACCACAACCGGAGTAAGCACAAGTCGCGGCCCAATTTCCACCAAACTCATGTCGTCGCCCTCATTAATCTGGTAGTTCCGCACCCAGACCTTGCCGTCAACCACGGAAAACAGCATAACATGGTCGATAAACGGTTTCAGGCCCCGAGCCTGGGGTGGAACCCCAAACGACTGGGTGAGCATCTCCTTGGTCAATCGGAGATGTGGCTCGCTGTCAAACGCCTGGTCAAACGAGAGAATCGGTCTCGAGCCCCGGAGACAGTTGCCTGTGAAGTTGAGCTCCTCCAAAGTGCTCATGTTCTGGACAAAAAACTTCATGCTCGGCCCGTTTGGCGTCTTGGCAACCCACATGTAAAGATCCTGGTGCTTCTTGGTCTCGAAATACACAATGTTGTTGCAGTTGTACAACTCGGCCACCTCGTTCAAGTCAAACAAGTTCTTCTTGGACCCGATCTTGGCCTGGCGCTTCGAATGGGGAAGAAGAAGCGCCAAGTCGTTCACAACGTGCCGGTGGCGGTACGTGACTCCGCGCGACGTGATGAGCAACACTTTCTGGCGGTTGATGTGCTTTTCCTTGTCGGTTTTCTTGGTCGACTGCTTCGATAACGCCTTGTATACTGAACTCATGATGATGGCAAGGGGAAAATTTTTTTACATACCCATCTCGTCACGTGGTTATGTTGATGACTAAGCGAGTAGTCTGTCTAAGCATAGTTAATATTTTATTTAATATTTATTTATGTAAGGCTATAGCTAGGCTTCCAGAGGAGATTTGTACTTTACCGTCTATGACCAAGGACGGTGCTGCTATGTAGTCGTCGAAAGAAAACTCTGCAACAGAGATGAACTTTGGACTGAAGCTTTGGACTGAATACGCTTCTATATACTATTTAAACTTCTATATACTATTTAAACTTCTATAGTCTAGAGCCATATCTAGCAGAAAGCAGAATTTCCGTTTAATCAATAGTGCCTGATGTCTGAGTGAGGAGACATTTGTCAAATAACCATGCCAGAGACAATATAGCTAAATACAACAATGGATAGTATTATTACAAGCCCCTATAAACTATAAAGTCCAACTTTTACTGTACAAAGACTGTATATATAACCAAATACCAGTTGGAATCATTGATATATTCACTTTCCACGGTTGACATACTACAATGGTAAATAGGAGCAAAGACTAGAAGGCCGAGACTTGGATGAATAATCTTAAAAAACATTGAATAAATATCCAGTCGTTATCATGGGCCCTGGGTCTTTTATAAAAGGCGCGGACTGTATTACAGTGGAATGGTTTATACTATGAGCTATAGACCATGAGCGAAGCTACTGTTGGAATCAATAGTCCAGCTACATCAATAGAACACTATAAATTTGGTTTCTCGTGGAAATAGCCTCTGGCGGCAAATACTACGACTCTGAAATGAAGATTCAAAATGCAAGAGAATTGCATTTACTTCTTTAATGTCGAGCTCTAGACTGAGTGGAGTCACCAATAAGTCAATGTCCAATACGTCATGTCCAATAATATATACGTCCAATTAAAAGTCTGCAGTATTAATCAATCCATTAAGTGGTTCCATAAGTGATTCAGCAAACGTACCCGATCCAGACACTTCCATATCTAGTATCACTCCAGTAAAGGCACACATGGACGTTTCAGACCATTGTGGTATTGATGTAGTTTTTAACAGTCCAGATACATAGCTTGGATACATAGCTTGGATACATAGCTTGGATATATAGCTTGGATATTACAACTAAATACAAGTTGGCAAATGGCTAAATATATTCACTCAACGACCAAAGACACTCTACACTTGAATAGACTTTAAAATTCCTTCTCCACTCCACTCTTTCTTCCACTCTCCCACATGTCACGTGTCACGTGACAGTATCCATTTCAATTTCAATTTCCTACCATCACTATGGAGAGTCTAATCGCGACAAGAAAACGCCGTGTAAATGCCGGATCGCGGCTCCGGTCGTTGATAAACGCCGAGGAGATTCTAAACTACAACGATGACGACGAAAACGTGGACTTGTTGTTCCAGGAAGGCGAGAGCGACGATGGCGAATTTGACGTCGATGCTGCGAGCGACGACGAGGTTCCAGGCAAGAAGCGGGTGCGGAAGACGGACTACAATTCAGACGAGATGTTCAGCGACTCGTCTGCGGGGTCGAGCTCGTCGGAGGACGAGGAGGAGGGCGAAAAAGAGTTGGCGAAGATCGAGAAGCAGAAACGCAAAAAGCAGCGGAAGATCGTGCCTGCGGTCCGGAAAAAGGCGGCCAAGGCGCCGCCGCGGGTGCGGAACACGATCCGGGCGGACTCGTTGCTTTCCGAGACGCGTCGGCAGTCTACAAGACTGTCGGCGGTGCAGAACAAAATCGAGTTGGTGAACCGGCTCAAGGAGTCCGAGAAGCGGCGAGAGCTCATGAAACCAAAGCCCCAGAAGCCTGCGCGGCAGATGACCCAGGAGGAACGGCTTCGGGAGGCGGTTAAGACGGAGAAACAGAACATTGAGTCGTTGACCCGGTTCCGCGAACAGGAGATTATCAAGAAGCAGAAACGCAGCCAGATGATGAACAAGCGGGTGGTTTTGGAGGATATGTTGCGGCTCGAGAGCCGGATCGAGTATGTTTCTGCTACTCAGGAGGCAGTCGAGTTAATGGTGCTTCGGGAACGGGAACGGAAGAAGGAGCGGAGAGGGAGAAAAAGCGAGCGACAGAAGCAGAAGCAACGACAGAAGGAGGCGGAGGAGTTGGAGCGGTTAGTTGGGGAGGTTGTGGGAGTTTCTCCTAGTGTGGGGATGCAAAAAGGGATGCCAAAAGGTGGAATTGAGATGGAAAAGGAAATGCAAAAAGGTGGAATTGAGATGGAAAAGGAAATGCCAAAGAGTGAAAATAAATCCGTTGGTGTTGAATCAGAAATGGAAATGTTCAAGGGAGGGTTGAGAGGAGTGAGTGACAATTTAGGAATTGGGCAAGAGAGCAGTGTGAAAGTAGAAGAAAGTAGATTGGGTAATCAGAATGTCAAAGTTGAGCAAGATGAGGATGGAATGGTGGATCAAAATGGTGACATGACTGGGGGAGAAAGTAATGAAAAGGAAAGTGAGAGTAAGAAGAGTAATGAGGAGATAAACAATATTAATGAAAAGAGTAATGTGGAGCATGAGAAGAGTCAAAAGAGTAATGAGAAGATTGACGAGGAGAATGAAAAGAGTAATGAAAATGAAAAGAGTAATGAGAGTGAAAAGAGTAATGAGAGTGAAAAGAGTAATGAGAGTGAAAAGAGTAATGAGAGTGAAAAGAGTAATGAGAAGATTAACAAGATTAATGAGGAGAATAATAATAATGAGGAGAATAATAAGAGTAATGAGAGTAATAAGATTAACAAAGAGAATGGGAAAGTAGACGACATTCAAGGTGCAAACATAGATGACAATGATAAAATGGATATAGACACAGTCAATGACATGGATACAAAAGCGGGCCACGGAATTGAAATCAATGGCAAGAAAAGTACCAAAAGTCTAGGCAATGACCAAAACACGGCTGAAGAAACAAAACAAGCAGAAGAAGCAAAACAAGAAGTTGAAACAAAACAAGCAGAAGAAACAGAGGAAGCAGAGGAAGCAGAGGAAAACGAAACCGACACCCTGGAACCCGTATACGAAGGACCAGCCAGCAAAGTCGTCCGCAACTACGTCATGTTTGAAAACTTCAAGTCAAAATACGTCGACGCGAAAAACATCCGCAAAATGCTCTTTGGCATCGAGAAAATCTTGCCGGGACAGCGCAAGAACCAAAAGCTCCAGCGAATCGTCCACATCCTCAGCTCAGACAACATCACCTCGTACAAATCCGAGCTCTTCAAGTCGTACTTTGACCTCCAAAAGGACGGGTTTCTGGAATTGAAAAAGTTCCCGCGACTTGGTGAATGGGACAAGAACAGAAACTTGGACGACGACGATGATAAGGATAAGGACAAGGGCTTGGAGATCCACATCGAAACCCCTGCTCCTGCCTCGATATACTTGGGTAACGGGAACAAGAAGACGTGTTTCATTAGCGGCAAGACCGCAATGTATTTTGAGCCCAAGTCCGGCATCCCGTATAGCAGCTCGGACGCTTATAAGATTATCGACAAGATTAAGCAGGGAGAGTACTCGTGGTGTGAGTTTGGCAACGGAGGGGCATATGTGAGTCACCGGTATCTGACGCGACATGCCAAGGGGGTTCCCGAAGGGTTTTAAAGAGAGTTGGAGTGTTTGATTGTTTGAGTGTTTAAAGATCTGAGGTCATTGATGGTCAGAGTGGCAGAATGAGGATTTATGCTTATTGACTCCATTTGCAGAGCATTGATTATCATTTGTCAAGGATTGGCTAGACTATTTGTTTTACAGAAATGAGATTCTTGGGTATAGTCAAGTGTATTTGGGTATTTACCATTTGTATGTAGTTACATATGCAGTGGTCAATAAGAGTGATGGTCAATAATTAGAGTAGTATTTAATAGTCGGAGTAATATTTAATAAACAGAATAATGGTCAATAATTAGAGTAGTAGTCAATATTGAGAGTGATGGTCAATATTTAGAGTGATGGTCAAGAACTAGAGTAATATTCAATAGTTAGAGTAGTAGTCAATAATTAGGGTGATGATCAATAGTCAGATAATCATATTGAATAGTCAATCTGACTATTGACTAGTCAATAATCAGAGTAATGATCAATAATCAGAGTAATGATCAATAATCAGAGGAGTAGTTAATAATCAGAGTGATAAACGTGAGCTTTACCTCACCAATCCATTCTTATTCAACTTTTACAATGTACTTGACTAGACCATTTTATTTCTACGAAAATGTTCCTCTTTCCCAGTATAAAAGACAAAGCATGACAAAAAACAAAGAAAATAGTTTCAAGGAGAGCAATAAAGATCTTCACAATCATCAGAGGTCATGTGAAAGTGTAGTGTTATTGTGGAGAGGAAATGGACTTGGCTGGATCATTTCCTGGGAGCCAAACAGACGGTACATATGTTTCAGGGTAACCCCTTTTCTTCTCATCTAGTAATAGTCAATAATCAGTAAATAGCCAAGTAAATATTGGCCATTTCACCATCGTATCGTGGCTATTAAATCACAATGACTTGTTTTCCTACTACGTCATGTAATTGTCGTCTATAACATATTTATCCAGTACAATAAACCAATCTAATGTAGCTGTAGCTTTGAAATGGAATGTCAGTTGGCAGATTGTAGATGGATCAATCACAAGTTGATGTGTTTTATACACAATATTCATGGCTTAGATTCACTCAATAGCCAGTGATTGGGAGCCTAGCGTAATGAATATTGTTTGACACTTTTAACATCACATATCACATCACACATCAGATGTCATATTATCAGCATGTCACATCACATCACATTCGATATCATATATCACCATGTCACATCACATCACACACATCTTCACGTCTCTACAATTCTCTGACACCCTTTTTGACCCTCTCCAAACGAATATTCTCCCGCTCCTCAAACTCCTCCTGCTGCTTCTCAAGAACTTCCCTCTCCTGCTTTAACCGTCCCAACTCTCTTATCCGCCATTGCTTCTCCTCAAGAACCACATCCACATTATCCGTGTCGTCAATTCCCCCCAAATCTTCCTCGTTATTTTCCCGAAGAATCCGCTTTGCCTCGGCCTCTGACTTGATGATGTTTTCTATATACCCAATGGCTTGTTGCTTGGTGTTTTGTTGGACGGTCTTTGGTGCTGGGTTTTTGGTTTTGGTTTTGACAAACGTTAGTCGTTGAATTGTTCCCGAATCTGATTCGGAGGAGTCTGAATTTGAGTCAGAGTCAGAGTCAGAATCTGAATTTGAGTCAGAATCTGACTTTGAATCTTCCTCTTCTTCTTCTTCCTCTTCTTCTTCTTCCTCTTTCTTCTTCTTCTTCTTCTTCTTCTTCTCTTCCTCCTTTTCTTCTTTCCCCTCCCTCTTTATCGTCTTAAATCTAGATACATCTCTTACCGAAGTCTGTTTGGGCGTTTTATCCACAACTGTTTCTTCTTCAGATGAATACTCAGACGAACTCTCACTATCTTGTTGCTTTGTAAAATGACGCTTCATGATGATCCGTTTACTTGGTACATTTACTTGCGGATCCACCAGCACGGTACACCAACTATAACCAGGGATCATAACCAATTTACGGCGGTAGTTTATAGCCATGGCGTTATAATTGGATTGATAGTTTGGATTGATTTTGAATATTGGTGTTGCGTTATTGATTAAGTAATTGATAATAGATAATAGATAATAGATAATAGATAATTAGATAATCAGATAATCAGATAATCAGATAATCAGATATAATCAGACAAGATATAATCAGATATTTAGATAATTAGATAATCAGATATTTAGATATAATCAGACGCAAGATATAATTAGACAAGATATATTCAGATATTCAGATATCAAACATCAGACATCAGATAATACTATAGGCTAGAACAAGGCTATACAATCAATAATCCAGAAACATCAATCAATACATCCAGGATATCAGGATAATACATCCATAACAATAGAACAAACTACAGACTACAATACTTATAATCAGGATAGTCAAGTTAATACTTCACTCAAGATACACCACTCAAGATACTTCACTCAAGAAAACACCTCATGTCATTCACAAAATCCTTTAGAACCATTGGCCCCAGTCTTCGTCCCAGACACCCGGGAAAACTCACCCCACTCCGTCACCACTCTTCTCAAACTGAAACCATCCACTTCAACAAATTGGCCGAATCATGGTGGGACTTGAACGGACCGCAACGAATCCTCCACAAGATGAATCTTGTGCGCATGGACTTTATCAGAAAGACTCTCCGAGACAGAATCCCGCTCAACGACGCAAACACCCCCGACAAGTCACAGGACATTTACGTTCCCGGATTCAGCTTGGATCTCTTGCCCAAAAGCATCACCGAGCAAATTGTCCAGGATCAAACCACGAAGCTCGATGAGGAGTACCGGAAACTACGATTAAAGTGCTTGGACATTGGCTGTGGAGGAGGCATTTTGAGCGAGTCGTTGGCCCGATTGAGCATTGTGGAGTCGGTCAAGGGACTTGATTTGGCAGATCAAGTGCTCAAAGTGGCGAAGCAGCACAAGAAATTGGACGCAGACGTTGACAAGAAAATCACCTATCATCTCCAGCCGGTGGAAAGTCTTGAGGATAATGAGACGTTTGACGTGGTGACGATGTTTGAGATCTTGGAGCATGTCGACAATCCACAAGAGGTGCTTCTAGCAGCGTTGGGCCATGTGAACAAGGGAGGCGTGCTCTTTCTCTCGACAATTAACCAGGACTTTGTCAGCTGGTTCACTACGATTTTCCTTGGCGAATATCTCCTCAAGATCGTGCCAGTGGGAACACATACGTTGGACAAGTATATCAACTACTCGGACATGAAGAGCACGGTGGACTATAGCGAGAAGTTCCAAGTGATTAGCAGTTGTGGAGGACTGTACTTGCCATTTTATGGGTGGTATCTCCACCAATATCCAGGGGTGGGGAACTACTTTATGGCGATTGCCCGAAAATAGACCCGATGAAATACACGTGATTTATGTATGACTTGCACATGACGTAGAATGACGATGCGTGACCTGTTTTTCAGGCTGAAGTTGGGAGAAAATTGAAAATTATTTGTAAAGTTAATCAATAATAATGGCTAAATTCATCAAGTCTGGTAAAGTTGGTAAGTAAAATTGTGAATATGGGATATAATTGAGAGTGGATGTATTAGGAAAGAAGCTTGAGATCTTGGAGTTGTAATTGGAGTGCAAGAGAAGTGGTAATATTGAACCAAGTGACAAGAACCAACGAGAACATTAGAAGCAAGAACATAAGAAGCAAAAATATACAAGAAGGAAGAATATACAAGAACCAAGTACATAAAAGAACCAAAAGCATACAAGAACCAAGAACATACATCATCTGAACCATCCACCACTCGTAATCCCTCCTTACATCATTTCTAACATTAGCTATTGTCGTTCGTGGACGTTACGCCGGTAGAAAGGTTGTCATTGTCAAGCCACACGACGAGGGTACCAAATCGCACCCATTTCCACACGCCATAGTCGCTGGTATCGACAGATACCCACTCAAGGTGAACAAGGCACATGGAGCCAAGAAGGTGGCCAAGAGAACCAAGATCAAGCCATTTGTCAAGGTTGTGAACTACAACCACTTGTTTCCAACCAGATACACTTTGGATGTTGAGAATATCAAGTCTGCTGTGACCTTGGATGCTCTTGCTGAGCCAACACAAAGATCCGAGGCCAGAAAGGTTGTCAAGAAGGCGTTTGAGGAGAGACACCATGCAGGGAAGAACAAGTGGTTTTTCACGAAATTGAATTTCTAAGCGATGTATTTTAATGTGTTGTTATGGCAATGAAATATAATTGTAATAGCATGGTAGTTGTGTAGGTGGGAGGTGAGACGAGTTGGTATTGGAGGTGTCTGTATGAGTTGTTATTTCATTGACTAAGATATTCATTGACTATTATTTCATTGACTTTGACTTTATTTTCATTGGAATATTGATTCATCTTGCTTCATTATTATCATTTACATCTTGTCTCAGCACTCGGCAGTTTAACCAACCCGAAATTCTATACTGTAATCGTCTTGTAGAGTCACGAGCTAATTGTACCATTTAGTCTAGATGCGTTCCATCTGTTGGTAGCTTGCATGTGTATTGGTACTTTGCAATATCGTCAAGATGGCAATTTTCAATTTGCGTATGTACATGTGTTGTATTTTCAATATTATTTTCAATATCTCAATATTATCTCAATATTATCTCAATATTATCTCAATATTATCTCAATGCCCAACATTAAAGTCGTACATGTTCCTGGTTGTTCTGTATGGAGCTATATTCGTCAAAAATGGCCGACAAGTTAATTGTACAATGTACATTCCCTTTTTTCATTTCCCTTGGCCTTGTTCTTACTTTCCCTTTGCCTTTTTTCATTTCCCATTTCCCTTTTTTATTTCCCTTTTTTATTTCCCTTTTTTCCCTTTTCTTACTTCCCTTTCCCTTACATCTTCACTCACATACCATTTGACTCTGTCAATAGACAATACTCCCCAATACGCCCGATGCTTAATCAAAAATTCCTACAATCCCAATCAAATCAACTTTGTCTGATCGTATCAAGTGCTCTGTAATTAAAAGATTCAACTTCTCAACTCCATGCCCAATCTTCTGTCCAAGGCAATCTGCCAAGTCCATTTCCTCTTACAGAAACAAGTCTTCAAGTAAAATAACCTACCATACAACAGAATACCGTGCTAGTACCTGAGGTAAAAGCTCATAGTCTGCCCCATACAAACTTCCAGTACACTACTCAATCCCGCCTGGTGTTTTTCTACCCATTTGGAGAGTTTTCTTGACCACTACATACCAGCACCGTCCTTCGTCCTAGACGGTAAGGTATAAATCTCCTCTGGGAGCCTAGTATATCTATAGTCTTGAATAAAATAATACTAATACAAAAGTATAAATAGCCAAACTTTGAATAGTAAGCGATTCTAGCCATTTTACCAAACATGTCCTAGTTACTACATTACACTCTTGAGTTGCTTCTAATGGCAAATGTCCTGGGTGAAATATATCTGTCAAATACATTTCCAGAGACTATATAGCTCAATACAAGAAGAAAAATTATCAACTCGTATATATCTTCAAGCGAGAGCTCTTGGAATCAGTCATTACACATTGCCCACGAATAAACAGAAGCACCAAATTAATAATTCAATCGAGAAAGCTACGCTAAAACTGGTACAAATTGAAACTCCGTATCCCGTCTTTTCAAAGTCGTTGATATTGATATAGACTATTGTACTTTCCGTACTACAGGCTATGAATTTCTGTCCAAAGGTTGTGTTTCCTTCTATTACAATTATATTCTAGTGACGGTGCTCCAATGGGACATGTACAGTCGTCTCATCAAGCACATTGGAATTGAAGCAAATGAAATTACATTTGACTAATCTTCTGACGTGGAACGTCACACTTGGAGGTGTACGGTCATGTTTTGGACAATAACTCGAGTGGAGTCTGGGTATGATCTCCTTTACTGGCGTCTGTGAAATCAATCAAAACCTCATTCTAATCCTAGCAATCCAGGATAATCAAAAACAGCAATTAAACGTCTCATGCTCGACATGCAATGCTATATAACACCGTGTGCACAGCTCAAAGCCACGGATTGGAATTTAAATCGCATTTCCACATTTGTCAATAACCGAGAATCTTACTTAGTTGTCCCCATTTGAAGGGCAATGGATGGCAAGCAATCTTGACCATGGATTGGAACTTGTGGCACACAGTGGATATTTGAATTGGTCAACTGGGAATTGTATTTAGTATAATCAGCGAGATGATTAAACGGACACTTTATAACATAGTCCACAAGATAATCACAAGGTATCACAAGGTATCACAAGATATCACAAGATATCACAAGATAACCATGTCCAATCACAGCCAGCATTGTAATGAACCTCGCCTGTCACGCTAAAGTGAATTCTCCGTTGCGCTAAATTGCAATCCGTCACTGTAGACTCACGCTAAAATTTGCAAAAATGTTCCGAGGGAATTGAGTGTTTGCGACCTCAACTCTCCATACAGCACACCCCACCAATAAAACCGACTCTTGGGATAACCAAACCAGCCATTAAATATCGGGGCACCACCAGGAGCATAAAGAAAAAATGGGACAATAACTAAAAGTGTTCGGAATATGCAGTGTTGTGGAAGCACATTAGCAGGCTGGTGAAGCTGGACGGAGGAGCAAGAGCATTGGGCTACAAAGTACACAATAGTAAATAGCAGTGCCTTAGTGGGACGTCTTAGGGCATTTTAGTTTCTAGAAGACGTGATGGTGCTTTAAATTGACAAAGGATTGGAGTAATCTTGTAGACTATTTCGGAGCTAAATTTTTCACAGGTTGCAGTGTACTCACCCAACGTTGCACTAAAGAAAACAAGCAAGTTGATGAAATGGACGCTGGGGAGTTGAGTGGGATGGCCAGGGGATGATTCTCCGAGGAAATGGACCGGAAATGACGGGAGAAACAAGTGGTGCCATGTGAGTCGGGAGCGAAAGCCAAGAGTAGGATGATCGGGTTGTATCGAGGCGAAATGGCTGGGAGTCGGCAGCGAGAAGCAAGCATCGGTAAGATGATCACATTGGAGAAGCACAGTGCGGCACAAATCAGATGTTCACTTGCGGAGATGAAATGTCATTACCCATTAGTACAAGAAGGACTCGAGGAGCACTTCTGACCGTTGAATATAAAAAAGTAAACGGCAAGCCAAGAACGAAGCGGTTTGCACGTGGTATTGAGATATTGTGATTGGATATTGCAGATATTGAGATATTGAGTGACGACAGACTCAGATTTCTGTGGGAGATTGGTGTACTGTGAGGTTAAATAACAAGGTATTTGCGATAGGAAGGCCACGCTGGAACGATTTTGTATACATTGAACGATTTTGTATACATTTGTTGGCTGGTACCAGGCACGGTGAATTGGGTGACTAGTAATTGTGAGTTGAAATTGTTGGATACGAGTGAGTGGTGCAGTGATTGATTGACTGAGTGACTAATATATTGATTGACTGATATATTGATTGACTGATATATTGATTGACTGATATATTGATATATTGATATCGTGATTGATATAGTGATCTTGATATCGTGATTGATATCGTGATTGATATAGTGATTGATATAGTGATATTGATATCGTGATTGATATAGTGTCGTGATATAGTGATTGATATAGTGACAGTGACTGAGTGTTGTGATATAGTGTTGAGATTGAGATTGGTGATTTCTTGGGATTATCGATCTAGGATTGTTTGATATTGGATAGAGTGTTGACGTTGACAGATTGACAGGTTGACAGGTGTGTCATTGATTGAGATAGACTATCGAGTGAACTATTGACGAGCAAGGTAAATATCAAGTACAAGGTAAATATCAAGTTCAAGCATCAACGCATTGAGTACTGTCTAAGCATCAACGCATTGAGTACTGTCCAAGCACATTTACCAATTACATTTACCAAGCATACAAGATAGAACTTCAAGTTGTTGAAGATTGAATAGAGGTTGAAAGTTGGTAAGTTAGAAGTTGGCGATAAAGATTGAACGTTGGAAGTTGGTGATATAAAGATAGGAAGTTAAAAGTTAGTGAATATTGGAAGTTAACAAGTCGGTGAAATTAAAGTTGGTGAAATTGCAAGTTATTGAGTGATTATTGTTATTGAGTGATTATTGTTATTGAGTGATTATTGTTATTGAGTGATTATTGTTATTGAGTGATTATTGTTATTGAGTGATTATTGTTATTGAGTGATTGTTGAGTGATTATTGTTATTGAGAGATTGTTGAGTGATTATTGTTATTGAGAGATTGTTGAGTGATATTGAGTGATTATTCAGTATTATTAGCAACTAATTTATTTGCCATCCATACATTGCTCACCATGCTAAATCAATACTCCCAGCAGATCATCGACATCCATGTCGCCGAGCTTGCAGCGGCAGTCCGCCGCGGCACAGTGTCCGACCCGCCGCTCGTCTACAGCGTACGCGGCCTCGAGCAGATTGCCCAGCGGAACTACGCCCACGCAACGGCAATCGTGCTCCGGGTGTTCCAGCTTCTTGCAGAGGTCAACACCGACGACGAGGCCACAGTAGTATTTCTTTTGGAGACGCTCCTGCTGATCATCTCCGGATCGTACCCGCTGGTGGTTGTGGATGGGTATCCCGACCAGATCTTCAGCAACTACGGCACAAACAAGCTCCGGTCGTACATCTCGTCAGCGACGATCCGCTTCAACCCGCTCCTCATCAAATGCGCGCTGGACTTGTCCGAGAGCGACGTCCGCCAGTGTATCGACGTGTTGTTGCGCGTGGGCTCGTGCGGGTTCCCCATGTACGAGTACCGCTCGCTCGCAGGCCCGCCCGGCGCGGCGTACCTCCCCCTGGGCGAGGCCGAGCGCATCGACATCTTGGGCGGGAACTTATTGGCGTTTCTCTCGTTCTCGCGGCCCGTGGAGTATTATGACATTATGACCGCGCTTGTGACCCTGCCCAAGACCGTGCCGCGGTTTCTCAAACACGCGTCGACGTTGGAGTTTGCGACCTACGGCGTGACCAAGGCGGACCATGAGCGCGACATTCCGCGGAATCTCGCGTTTGTAAGGCAGTATCTCCGCGCGGGCGGCGACCCGGTGTGGCAGATGCTTGTGTTTATCAACGTCATGAAGTCCATCAAGCACTGGGCCGCGCACTGCCAGCCGCACTACTTGGCGTTGACCCGCCGCCCCGCCCAGGCGATCCCGCGCGCCGCCGCCGCGCTCTTCCGCGACGCGGTCCCCCTCCTCGAGGTGCCCGGCGGGTACGACCTTGCGGGGAAAAAGGCATTTGCGCGGTTCCTCACGTTCCTCCTCTGCCTTGCGCCCGCGGCGTTCGCCCGGCCCGGCGAGCCTGGCGCCCGGCTCCTTGCGGCGGTGACGCGCCTCATCTCCGCGGGCGACGTCGCCGACCCGGCCTACGAAGCCGCCTGCGACTGCTTCGTGCTCGTCCAGGGCATGGCCGCGTCAATCTACCAGTTCCTGCCAGACCACGACATTGTCCGATTCGCGAAAAAATACTGCCCGCTCGTACTCCCTGTGCTCGGCACGCTGGCGGTGCACGCGGGGCTCCGCGTGTGTTTCTTCTGCTTCCACCAGACGCTAGCCGACGCCGATGGCGGCACTGCCGACGCGACGTTCGCGCTCAACGTGCCTGATCTCGAGCGGCTCCTCACCGCCGCGTGCGCGGTCAAGCTCCTCTATGACAAGCCGGACGCCCGCAAGGTCATTTATTCGCAGCGGTTCGCGTCCGTGATTGACGCGTACCTCCCGAAGCTCCTCGACCTCGTGGCCCGGCCCACCGAGCCCGAGCCGCCGGTTGCGCTGCCGCGCGCGCGCACGTTCCGCGACAAGCTCCGCCGCACGGGCGGGCCGCCCGAGGACGCGCGCGTCGACGCGTTTGGGTACAACGCCCCCGAAATCGCGCGCCAGATCATCGCAAACTTCTCGACCATCATCCAGCTCGCCAGCCACGTCTACCTCGACTTGCAGTTCCCCGAACTCAACCGGTTTTCGCAGCTGCCCCGCTACTTTTCGGACCTCTTGGCCACCACCATAGTCCGAGGACTCGAGGACGACAATCCAGAGCTTTTTGCCGCCAGCAGACAGCTCCTCCTCTGCTGCACCGACGTGTCGCGCTACTCCGACCACGTGTCGCTCGCCCAGAAAATCGACAGCGTGTGCTACGTCGGCCTCACGGTGTTGCGCCACTTCACGCTCGCGGACGGGAACCTCCTTGTGGCTGCGGCCGAGATCGCCGAGGCGCTCCGCCTGGACAGCGTGCTCACGCACCGCGCGGCGCCCGACTTGGGGCCGGGCTTCCTCGCGCGGCAGACGTACTACTTGGAGTTGGTGGTGTACTATCTCCAGTGCCTGAACGACAGCCGGATGTTGCGCCCGTTGTGCAGCATCGTCCGCCGCTCGGTGTTCTTGCTCGAGTACCTTCTCCCTGGAAACCCGGGCGCGCTCCAGTTGTTCACGGACATTGTCCCCGAAGGTGTGCAGGCAGTTGGCACGGTTGCGTTCCGCCGACGCGTGCGGAACTGCGTGTTGAAACACATTAGCAGTGCCACCGACGGCATCCGCGACTCCTGGACGTTTCTCTTTGCGCAATGGCGCACCATGGCGCCCGGCCCGGTCCACGCGAACGCCAGCCGGTTTCTCGCGCTAGCAGCCGGTTACTTGCTCCATGAGCCGGCTCTCCGCTCCGACGTCGACGAGTTCCTCCAGTCGCAGGTGCTCCTGCTTCTTTCCCTGGATCCAGCCGTGCGTGTGCTCGCAAAAACCGTCATCAAGGACGAGATGCATCCCGAGGCCCGTGCCGCAGTGTTTCTCAAGCTAGAACGCTACTTGTGGCACCAGCGGGGGACCAGCAACGTCGACGCGTTTGTCATGCTCGCTGCCTTGGATATCGCCGAGAAAATGCTCCATGAAGACGACCGGATGCGCTTGTTTCGCGTCTGGGTCGCAATCCACTCGGTGTACCACTCCATCAACGGCCAGATTGCCGCGCTGACGAGTCCTGGCGTGCTCCAGATCAAGGCCAGGGTGTGTTCTACGGGCACCGCGTTTCTCCAGTCGGAGGTTGGGTTTGTCAGTATGGAGTTGCGCAACAATATCTATGCTACAATCGTGCTGTGGATGGAGCAGTCGGCTGCCCCCGACCACAAGGGCCGCACGCCGTCCCAGACGCCGTCCCAGGCGGGTCAGACACCATCACAGACGCCCGCGCAGACACCCGCGCAGACACCCGCGCAGACACCCGCCCCGCTGTCCGGCCCGAGCGCTCCGCCGTCCGGCTTGTCTGGCCCGCCCCTCGGCCTGGCACTATTCCTGGTGCCGTCCCCAGCAACCCGCCTCCTGGGCTCCGCCAGCGTCCACACTCCGTCGCACGACTGCGCGTCCCAGGGGTCTTCCCAGGGGTCTGCCCCTCACACACCCTCCCTGGCGACGCAGGACCTCGCGGAACTCACGTTCCAGCACCACGCGTCGATCTTGCTCACGCACTTGACTGCCGGCCTCAGTCTCATGTCGTCGGCGTCCCGCGACAAGCACGCGGTGTTTGACACGTTCATGTCGATGCTCACCACCGTGCTCGGCCACTACGCGACGGGGCCACGCGACGCGCACGACGCGCGCGACGCGCGCCAGGACACGGTGGACGAAATCTGCGACAATCTCACCACCGCGCTCGGGAACATTTACTTGCACAACATCGAGCTCGCGTCGGAGCGGTCGGTTGCGCTCGGGTACCACCTGGACCCGAACATCCGGCTCGTGTGCTACAAGATCTTCAACCGGCTCGGCGACCACGCGCCGCGCGAGTCGCGCGAGGCGCTCCAGGACGCGTTCGTCGACCTCATCACCAGCAACCTCGCGTTCTCGCGCGCCCTCGAGGACGCGTGCCCCAAGTCAGAGTGGACGCGTCTTGCGGACGCGTTGCTCGCGGTCTACGCGCGCCGGGGGAAGGCCCTCGCGGTCGTGCTCCATCTCATGTGCTCCAAGCTCAGGGAAAACGCAGAACTCGTCTTCCGCCACAACAACGTCGTCACCCGCATGTTGCACAAGTACACCCAGCGCACCCTGGGCGTCGCGTACCTCCGCGCCGTGCTCCGCCCAACGCTCCTGCGCATGGCCCGCGAGAAAAAGTCCATTGGCCTCCAGAGCACCGACCCGGACGACGCGGCGCGGTTCACGGGGTACCTTAGCGACGCGGTGGGCGCGATCCACGCGTCGGCGGAAATCCTCCCCGCGTCGTTCCGATACATTTGCTACCGCATCAGAGAGGAGTGCACCGCGTCGTCGGTGAGCCCGCTCATTCTCGTGGGCTCGTTTGTGTTTCTCCGGTTCATTTGCCCCGCGCTCGTGAACCCAGACCGCGCACTTCTCGACGGACAGGTGCTCACGTCCCAGGAGAAGAAGAGCTTCGTCACGCTCGCAAAAGCGCTCCAGGCAATGGCCAACCAGCAGCATGGCATCTGCCTGTCGCCCGTGCTCCGCTCGCACAAGCCGGTGGTGTTCCCGATGTACGGCAAGGTCTGGGACTTTTTGGACACGATATCGCGTCCGATTGGCGAGCCGGGCCCCGAGGACTGCTTGAAGGACGACCCGGGGTGCGTAGACTTTCTCCACGCGTTCATCGACACCTACTCGCTTGAAATCGCGCCCTGTTTTGGCGTGGAACTGGACGCCAAGTACGACTTTTGCGTGCGCATGTTCCGCACCTTGACCCGCCTAGGCAGCCCGCAGCCCGCGCCCACACAGGCGCACTGCTGCCCGGAGTCGCGTCAAAAGCCGCCCATCCTGGCGGCGGCGCCGCAGTTTCTCTCGCGGAGCGTGTGCAAAGTCGGCACCCC
Organism: Saccharomycopsis phalli; assembly: GCA_020342235.1. NCBI lineage: Eukaryota > Fungi > Ascomycota > Saccharomycetes > Ascoideales > Saccharomycopsidaceae > Saccharomycopsis > Saccharomycopsis phalli. The sequence continues at coordinate 881,314 of CP073212.1, forward strand.
GCTCATTCTGTTCAGCTACTACGTGTACCAGAACCTCACGGTGTTCCCCGCGCTCTCGCAACACGTCGCCGACACGCTCCTCCGCGAGTTCGACGCGACCGCGTTCTCAGTCATCCTCGACGCGACCGAGTACAACGGGTCGGGCCACGCGTTCGCGGACGCGCTTCTCGCGGCGCCGTCTCTCGACTGTGTCTACGTGGTAAACGCGAACCGCAAGTTCATCCAGGCGCCGCCGCGGCTTCCGGAAAACACGCAGTACCTCACTACGATCATCGACATGACGGTGCTGAGCGAGTACGCGATCCTGAGCCACGTGGCGAGCCTTCTGCAAGAAAGCTTGACCGTGTGCCAGGTGCACCTCCCCGAGTTCCCAGACACGGTGGGCAAGTTGTATTTCGGGCAGAACCACCTCCAGATCTCGTTCCGGTGCGGCGGACGCGACCTCAACGAGGTGTACTTCCTCGGACTGGTGTCCCTCGACGCGACGCGCCCGGGCACGCTCCACGTACGCGACACGTACACCGGCGCCGAGCTCGAGCTCGAGTCGCCCGAAAACGACGAGATCATGCGCCGGTTCCAGCGGCATGCCACCAAGCTTGCGGCGGGGTTGCCCGCCAGTCGCGTGGACGTGCGCCAGGAGTACGTGGCCGAGCTCCTCGTGCTCGCGTTTGTGGGAATCGTGTCGCCCAGCCGCGCGATCCGCCACCAGGCGCACCAACTCGCGCTCGCGCTCGACCGCGCCAACGCGTTCCACCTCACGTGTCTCGTGCAACTCAGCGACGCGCCCGAGGACAACCTCTGGCCCGTGTGCCAGGCGTCGCGGAAACTCGCGGTCGAGCAGCCGCAGCTCACCGACAAGTTCTTTGACGCGTTTTTCCGGCTTCTCTCCACACCCGCGTTGGCCGACTGCCACGCGCCGTTGCTCTCGATAATCGCGCCCTGGGTCGACAACATCCGGCGGGTGTTGTACATGCAGAGCGGCCCAGAGGACCGCGCGCGGCGGGTCGTGGCCCAGCTCGTGGCCCACGCGCAGGGGGACTTGTTTGGCAAGTTCAAGTGCAAGATCTTCCAGAGTCTAGTGGCGATGGACGAGCTAGTTGGGCCGACGGTGGACGAGGTGGTCCGGTACGTGGTGGAGGAGCTCTACGAGGACGACTGGAAGCCGTTTGTCACGCTCGTCACGTCGGTGTGCACGCCAAAGCTCTGCTGCTACGTGGTGGAGCGGCTTGTGGACATTTCGCAGCACGACGGGAGCACGCGGGACGCGGCGGTGCTTCTCCGGATGACGCTTCTCGGGTTCCAGGACTCGCGGTTCTACTGTGAGCGTTTTTTGCCGGAGCTCGCGTATATCGTGTTTGTGTTCCACAACTGGGGCGCGAAACACGTCAAGCAGGACGTGTACGCGCTCGCGTGCAAGCTCGCGGACGCGTGCGAGGACCGCGACTTGGCGCAGTATCTCGAGTCCGACGCGACCAAGCTCACGTTTGGACTCTTCAACCTGGACAGCGTGGCCAAGCGGCAGAATCTCAGCGACATCCAGCGGCTAGAGACCCTTGGCGACCGGCTCTGGCAGTTTCTCGCCGACAACGTGCCGCAGTGCAACCGGATCATCTGCACCAGCCTCTGGTGGAAATACGCGTTGCAGCTCACTCTCACCGCCCACGGGAGCTTCCAGCCACGCGGCATCATCTTGTTTGGCACCATGGCCAAGGCTCGCGTCTCAGGCGAGCTCGTGGGCAAGTTGATGCAGCTCACCGGGGGGTACGCCCTCCAGCGCGGCGGCCTGGGTCACGTGACCGGCCTGGGCGCGGGCGACGCGCTCTTGTTTCTGGACCAGGACATGTTCACCATGTACAGTTACGCCATGTGTGCCCAGGGCATGCCTCAGAGCATCGGGAACCTCAGTCTGGGTGTGTGGAACTGCGCTAGCCGGTGTCTTACCCACGATAAGCTCATGTACGAGGTGTGTCTCCATTCGCTCGGCACCTACGCCCGCATGCTCTCAAACAGCCGCGACCCGGTGCGGGTGCCCGTGTTTTTCGGCGGGCGCGCCGCCCAGGGCCCGGCGCTTGTCGCGCTCGAGAGCGGCCTGGGCTTCGAGGTCGGGCGGCCCAACTGCGAAGTGTACTTTTGCTACATCTTCTCGAGAGGATTGTATGGAAACTTCAAGGTGGACGTGCTTGGGACGTTGGAGTGTGTCACTGTGATGATGCGGCGGCTTGGACTCGACGTCAGCAGCTACTTGTTGCTCTTGTTTGTCATCAGCGAGCCCAAACGGTACCTGAGCTTTGTGACGGAACAGGTTGGTGGCTCGTTTGAGCAGTTGGATTTCTCGGTCCAGGTGCCCCTGGTGGTGCTAGAATACACCTCCAAGCAGGAGAATCGCCTTCTTGCCATGCTCATGATACTAACCAACTACTTCTTGAGCCCAAACATCCTGGAGCTGGCTTCGGTGCGGCTCTTGGTGCTTCTCAAGCACATTGTCCGTCACAATGCACCAATTGTGCTCAAGTTCCATGCCCAGATTATTGACATGGTGCGCTACAGCCGCACAGGGTCCAACCTCGTGTTTTTTGCCTTGACCACCGATATAATGTACCGGATTGCCCAGATCCAGGACGCAGGGACGGCAGAATACGCGTTGCTGCGTGATTTGGAGGCGTTTGGCGTCGCTGGGGTCTCGAGGGCGACGTTTTTGAGTCCTGTGGACGAGCAGTTTAACACGGTGATGCAGGAGCAGAAGCTGCAATTGGCTGAAATGGTCTGGAGCTAAGCCAAGTGGTTGAAGAATCAAAGTCTGTGTTGGTGTAATGTAATTTAGATGTACGATGAATGTATTGTTTGACTATTGGCAAGGGATCTTTATGGCACGAGGCATAAATGGCCTAAATTTAGGTATGTTCCGGTTTTGGAATTGAGTATATTAATGTATAGTAATATTTCGATTGTATTAGTTAATTTGTATTGCTATTCTGTATTGCTATTTCTGTATTGCTATTTCTGTATTGCTATTCTGTATTAGTTATTCTGTATTAGCTATAATCTCTGAAACACCAAGCCTTGGGAGAATCCAAGGCACTGCTGTTGAAAATCAACTCGTGGCCAAATTAAATCCTTGCAAAGTTTCATTTGGAGAAACTAAATGAGTAGGTTGATTGGACCATTCTTTGGTTACTCATACAGTACATCAATTGGATACTTGTTGAAATTGCACCTAGAAGCTTGGCAAAAATCTGACGTTTTATACTCTTTTATAGCCTTGAAGAAAATCACAAGTCTCGACAGTCTGATGCCTTTTAACCTTCCAAGTACCAAATTGACCATACACATTGACCACCATACTGTAATGAAAAGGTTTACCTAGTATTTTCTATTTCCCGTCTGGATCATGGAAAATGGCCCAACCAAGTCATCCCTCTTCATAACGACACAGTCTTTCTCATGACTTGTCCATTTAGACCATTGTATTTGCTCTTTTCAGAACCTCTTGTCTGCTAACTTGTCACCTGGCCCAATCTCATGTACAAAGGCTATAGTATAGCCAAGTCCATTCCTTTCTACAAAGATACAAAGTCTCCTTTTCAAGTATAAATAGTCAATTTTAATAGCCAAGCGAATATTTAGCTACGTTACCCACACATATCCTAGTTACTATATTATACATGCAATTCATATCGTCAATATAGGAAATTCAGTCTCGACAACCTTCAACCAGCCGTGAGCATCCGAAAGTCACTACCATGTACTGGTGGATCTAGTTTCTGCTTTATATGTATTTCCTTGGAGTGGTTTGCAGCCATTTGAATACAACGTTACATTCTAATCATGTTTAGAGTCCAAGAAAAAAAATGAGTTCTTCCCAAATTGGTGAAACACAAAATGAGTTTGAACCCCCGGGCGACCCATTAGGGCCCCAAACAACAGCAAACCGCATGGATTCCCACGGCGAATCTATTAACCAACTTCAAATTGACCCAAGTGCCGCCAGGGCACCAGCAACACACACCAACGGCCAAATTAAAAAATCCTATGGCCTCACCGAGGAGGACGAAACCGACCCCTCAGAACACGAAACAAGCGGATACAACACCCCACCGGGTGCCATCTCGCCACCCCCACAAACTTGGAACCGACAAAACGTCGAAGAAAAGCTTATCCAACCTTATGAAACTGACCACCCCTCCCAAAGCGGGAACTCAAATTACACATTTGAGGACAGGGCTCGTGACGCTATACAGGCCTACGGAGTACTCACTAACGCAATCTCTGGGGCCGCCCGGTTTTACAAACTTGATTCAACCACCTTCCTCCGCCAAGCTGGACAGGAGGAAGCCATTCAATTTCTACAAACCCAACATGCATTCCTCGCACCCCCGGCCACCTCATCAAAACGTGGCCACACTGCAACCAGAACCAAAACCCGGGAGCAAAGACCAACTGGCAAAGACCTTGAAACAGCTGGCAGATTAGCGTATTACGTTAATCCTCAAAGTCGAACATGGAGTGCTGCAAAACGCATCCAATTCGAAGTTGAGTCCAAAGCCATCATTGACCAGTCGGCATGCAAGATCAGCATGATCAGCCTCACCGCGGCGCACCACTTCCGGGTCCACCTAAACGAACCCTTCACCGACGAAAACAAGTTGACACTCCAATCTGCGCTCGGATCACCAGGACCACTCAACACAAAACCATGGGTCTCACGGGTAATCCAAAACGTCCCAGCAACCTTCTCCCCCGACAACGTCGCACTCGAAATTTCGAGAACCTTAAGAAATGCGCAGTGGGAAGGAGAAGCCTTGTGTTCCGCACCAAGACCACTCATTAGCCCAGAAAACATGCCGGATTGGTCCACAATCCCTATCGAATGCACAAAACGCTACTCAGCTCGGTTATTCTTCCCGGACGAGGCAACAGCGCAATTCGCGTCAGAACAACGCTACTGCATCGAAGGAGAAATCCACAGACTAACCGAGTACAAGGGAAAGCGCAACATCCGGAAACGGACTCACCTTGACCTCCTCAAAGAGTCACCGCGACGGCCACGCCGAAGCCGCGGCTCCAAGTCAAAAACGAGCCAACCATCTTCCATCCCTCCTGCTTCCACCGCACAAAGCGGCACACCGGGAAACCCAAACGCCACGAGTAACCCCTCCAGTCAACCCAAGATCCCAAAAGATCTAGTGATCAATACGACGGAGACTTACCCAGCTCCTGATGAGAACTCGACATCAAGATATAATCTACGGTCAAGTCGAACTCAGATGGTTTCCCACAGTGACTCAAGCCAAGTTGGATCACAATGAAGATAACAATCATCTCGATCAACATCCAGAAACGAAGGCCGCATCTAGAAGCGGTCCTTGACCATTACAAGAATTCGGCAGTAATACTATTAGTCCAGGAGACTGCACGTCAGTGCAACCCCGATGAGACTTGCAACCACGCCGCCTATGACAAATATGATTACCTCCCTGAGGTAAACGACCAGTCAGCCCGACCTAGGGCCACGACATATGTTAACAAGAAAATTAAAGATCAACAATATGGCTACCGCACAAGGTATATCAATGAATTAAAAGATAGAGACTGTGTGGGAATCACCTTAGAATCACGAAAGCAAGTTGTAGACATCATCAACATCTACAATGCGCCGCACGATTCCAAGGCCCACCTCAAGTCCCGGTCGCTAAAACTAGTAAGAAACTACATTATAGACAAACAAGGAATTTTCAATGGAATTATCATGGGCGACCTCAATGCAGCCCACCCAGCCTTTACCTCTCGCAACATAGCAGGGGTGGAAGCACGGAAGGCCACACTGAGGATCGATGACATCATGGAAATGGGGAAACTCCAATGCCTTAACATCATCGACCAGCCCACACACCGTGACGGTAACACTCTTGATGTTATACTAATCAGCGATAAGTTGGAAGGGCAAGTGACACCACAGCCAAAGCTTCGGCAATTCGGCTCCGACCACTTCGGTCTTCGCGTATCACTCCGCCCTCCCGACATGTCGAACAAGATCAAGCCAAAAACGGTGCATAACTACTCTAAAACGGACTGGTCAAAGGTACGTGCAACACTAGATAAACGTCGGTTCGCAAGCGCCATCCACACAGAGGATGAACTAAACAAGGCATCCGCCAAGTTAACCCAGAGTCTAAGGCAACTAATTGACAGAAACACCCCGATGAAACTAGTAAATAGCCGCTCAAAAAGGTGGTTCACTCAAGAAGTCAAAGACGCGTATAGAACTGTCACAAGCCTCGCAATGGACAATCCAGAACGAAGCAATGCTCAGAAGGCCTTTCAGGAAACTGTTCAAAAAGCCAAATCCAAGTGCTGGAATGATTTCTTACTCAAGTTGGACCACACCACCATCTGGACTGCTTACAGATACACAAACCCAGCAAAGCGCCATAGAATGATGAAACTGTACGAGGAACAACACGAAGCCTTTGGCAAAACCTTTTACCCACAGATCACTGTAGGTGAGAGCCTCACGCCAGCTTCGTTCCAACCGCACAACACTCATTGGGACGACATCGAACCAATAACGAAGGAGGAAATATTCAACACCATCAGATACCTAAAGCTCAAAAAAGCTCCAGGTCCTGACCAGCTCACCGTTGGTCAAATCAGGGAGCTTTGGCATGGGAAAACCTTCCCTGACCAGTTGGAATTGATCTACAACGCGTGCCTCAAACTTGGAGCATTCCCCAAACAGTGGAAAACCAGCATCACGGTAGTAATCCCGAAACCGGGAAAGGCCAATTACGAGACACCAAAATCATTTCGACCAATTAGCTTACTCAATATACTTGGGAAAATCTTCGAGTCAATCATGACCCAAAGATTGGTTGCCAAAATCCAACTTCCATCTTACCAATTTGGGGGGCGCAAAGGGTACTGCGCAACGGATGCGGTTACAACCTTAGTAAATAACCTCAAGGTCCACGCCCAGACTCACCTCAAGGACAACCAGAAAATGCCACTAGACAACTCCAGCCACTCCGGAGCAGTCCTAGTCGACATTGAAGGTGCCTTCAACAACATGAGCCACCCGATCCTACTACAAAAGATGCAGGCCGTCGGCGCTCCACCCGAGATAATTAATTGGACTAATAACTTCCTCCAGAACCGAAGCACTCAGCTAAAAATTGATGGACAGTTATCAGACCAGCACCTCCCGTTACGTTCGGTGTCCCACAAGGCTCTCCAATCTCTCCAATCCTCTTCATGATCTACACCCACGACCTCTACAACCGGCTTGAGCGGAAAGGGGCTGTGGCTTTAGGATTCATTGATGACATTACAATTGTCAAAACGGGATCCCGAGGCGACATTGAGCATACACTTCAACGATGCTTACAGGAATGCCATCAATGGGGTCAAGAGAATTTCACAAGCTTTGACTATGGCCCGAAACTACAATACATACGATTCTTCCCGAATCGAAGACGGTTACCGAACTGTGAATCTAGCCTCCAACTTCCGAACGGAGGACGAAAGGAGGAAACAAACGAGGTCAAGTTATTAGGCATTACCCTTGATTCAAGACTCAGCTTCAGGAGCCATCTAAAACAAACATTGTCCAAGATGCGCCGTACTGCTGAACAAATAAGGTACTTAAGCCGAATGACACGAGGAACCACGGGACGTACCACGATAATATTGTTCAAAACGTGCGCAGTCCCCATCATATCGTATGGACTCGAGGTGTTCTATAACAGCATGACAAAAACCCAATGGGGTCAGGTCAGTGTGATATTCAACTCAATCCTACGACTGGCGCTAGGCCTCCTCAGACCCACGTCCACCCCGATCATCTATATCGAAAGTGGTATTCCACCACCAACGATCCTACTCAAGTCCTTGGCAATAATGAAATCTATGAGATGGTTCATGAATACATCACGCCAAAACCCAGTCCGCTCAAGTTTGTTCCAAACTACCACGATCAATGGAAGCACGAGAATCATAATTCCAAAGCGCCCTCTTATCCAGGACATGTTACAGGCAACAGCCCCTCACAATCCAGATATCAGAACGTTTGACGCAGCCGCTCGATTACTTGAACAACGCGCGGATTATGCACTAGAGGAACAACGACTCGAGGACGACCCGCCACCGATGCAAGATCCAAGACGGACCCGCATCCAGATGCTCAAGAAAATAGCCTCAGACGCAGCAACCAAAGAGTGGCAAGCAATGATCACCTCAACCAGCGAATCATTCCCAAACCACTATAGGAACGCACGCAAAATCAGCACCACTCCTTTCAAAGTGCACCGAGACAAAACCAAGCTCCTCCTCACGGAAGCACTTGCAGGCCCCAAGGCAATCCTCAGTTTGGCATCACAACTACTCAGCGGAAAGAGCCTCACAGACGGATCGTTGCTCAAATTATTTGGCAATGATGACCCAAAGTGCAAACGATGTGGGACTCACTCCCCCTCCATCATACATGACCTACGATGCCCAGAGCTCCTAGAAGCTCGAATTCTATCGCGCATTGATGACATACTAGATTCCACTCATGGCATACGCAATACGCTTGGAAAAGTGTTTGCCGACCAAAAATCAGTCCACAAACTCCTTGAGTTCTACCAGAACGTGTTGGAATATGATTCCTCCAACACATGATGAGATTCAGCGGTCACATTCGACAACAAGAGTGACCAGGCTTCTTACACAATCCATACAAGCACCAAGCACCAACAATATAACTGCCCCCACTGAAGTTTTTAATCCCAAGCAACCAAATGAGGGTTGACAAAGGGTTTTCTTCAACAGCAATGCTGCCTCAGGATGTTCCTGAGTGAAAATATATCTGTCGAATCACCGTATTGCCGGAGACAATATATAGCTAAATACAAAAATAAATATTATTATTATTATTATTAGAGTCCAAGTAGATTCTTGCAACACTTTTATCGCGACATCATTCTTTGGTTCAATTCTAGAAATTTCTCACGACATCCATTTCAAAACAAAAAGATTACAACAAATGCCAACGAGTCCAATTGTCAACTAGCAACTCACTGCTCCACTTTCATCGGAACCATTGCCTTTTTATCCTGTAATCCACTTGTATAACTGATTTGAACGAGACAACTGTGACAATCCTAATTTCCAAACAAAGATGAATACATGATATAGGATATTCTTGTATACAACTCCTCATGTTTCAACAGTCGAGTCATCATTCTGACTAAGATCTACCAGAGATTTCATCAAGAGGTTACAAACTATTAATCTTTACAACCATTCGAGTCCAAAGGAAAAAATTACATAGTCCTCGATATAGCATCTAAAATATACCCTATTCCAACCCTACGCTAATAATCACAACGGATTACGTCAATTTCATGAGTTTTCCCAACCATTGGGTACCCAGATAAGAAAATTATCAATCTGTAGCTCAACACGCCAATCATCCATAGTATAACAAGAAAATCCCATTTACTAATAAAATTTACAACTAATCTTTCCAAGTTTGAGGAATATCGTGCTTGTTGGAAGTTAAGCACCAGACATTGGTCATGTGAATTTCAAATACAACGCCATCACGTGACTTAATGACTCGCTGCACATGGAATATTTATTTTAGTGTACATTCCATATACCAAACACTGGAAGACGAATAAAATTTCAATGTTAGTATAAACTGTGTGTTTATAATTTGCTTATGAAATGGCGGCAAATATAAATACTGATCAACTGTGGCGATGGATGATCAACACTGGTTGAAGAAGTATTTACACATGACTATATTTTGTGCCTTTTCAATAAAACTGTTTTGACTGGGCATTGATTATCAATCAGAGTTATTATGTCTAGGGTGTAATGGCGGTTAGGTGTCGTCAATCAATGTTTTTACTGCAGAAAATGGCTAGAGCAAAAAATTCCTTCATGTAGGCATTGCTTGCTATTTTTAAAGCTCCTCAAATCTGCCTCATCAGCCCAAGTTACAATAACTGAATCAGTTGGCAAGAGTAAATTTGGCGATATTCGTTGACAATAAGGACTGAAATGTGATGTGAATTAGTTTTCATTACACATGAACATTGATGGACATGGCTCCTAGGCGAATTCTGTCAATGGATGAATGTTAGACTTGAGAATTTACACAAGTCAAATGAAATGACTGTGTAATGTACAGTTTTATACCACTACAGGCGAGCTGAGACCATTTTTAATGGTTGGCTTGTATTTTCTCTGGGAATGTTGTCGAAACACGTCTGGAGAAGTGACCAATTATAAGTTTAATTACAAGTTTAATTACAAGTTTAATTACAAGTTTAATTACAAGTTTAATTACAAGTTTAATTACAAGTTTTATCATATTATAAGTTTAATCATTACAAGTCTAATCATATTACAGCTCTAATCATTACAAGTCTAATCATAATACAACTCTAATTATATTATAAGTCTAATAATATTACAAGTTTGATTATTTTATAAGTGTAACCATTACAAGGCTAATACAAATCATTACAAGACCAATCATTAAAAGACCAATCATTAAAAGACCAATCATTAAAAGACGAATCATTAAAGACTAATCATTAAAAGACCAATCATTAAAAGACCAATCATTAAAGACTAATCATTAAAGACTAATCATTACAAGCATTAGTCTCAATACGACTATCAAAACTCTCCACGTTCACGTGACATGACACTGGACAATACAGGCAATAACGAAAGCGTCTTTTAAAGCAAAAATCAAAGTCATGATATAAAAATAGATAAATCAGAGTACAAGCACATACAACAACATAGCGACACGAGAGCAACACACTGCCAATACGTTTAAAAAAACAAAATCACCCATACCGAAACCGCATATATTTGATAATGTCCAAAACACTAATCAGTCCCCTACCAGTCCACTAATCAGAATCATAAACACTCTCATCTATCTCATATTTGTTGAGCCGGTACAATGCCATTGCAGCTTGTGCGTCTTCCACCGAAGAATGAGGACCATCTTGGATATCAAGATTCAACACCTGCCGGGCAAGTTTCTTCAAGCTAGGCTTCTGGCCCCCGGAATAACGACGATACCCGTCCCATTGAGCCGTGTCTCTGATATCTTCATATGGATGGTCAATTCCCATAATATCCAAGTCGTTGTCCAAGGAATGGCCGACCAAGATCCGGTCCTCGATCATTTCCTCCACGAGATCAATTGCCTCGTCGGTGCTATAAGCCCCTCTCAAGTGTCTTGGGGTGATTCCGCTGACCCATGTGCGGAAATCGGTGATCCGTTCGTCGGGACTCACATAGATATCAAGAAGTTCGCGGCCATAATAATTCACCACCGACACACGAGCTAGAGCCAGAGTCCGACCAGGACCTACGCCCACAAACTCACAGTCAATGGCAACATATCGACCAGCAGCACTTGTCTTTCGATGATCGAGATAATGCAAGTTGGATTCGTCATAGCGCAAGTTCTGGCCTCTCAGCAATAACAAAATCTCAAGGTCAGACTCGGACATGGCAATGATATAATGATTCAATAATTGAAGAGTTGAGAGGTGTTATACTCGGGAACTGTTTCCAGGGGGGTGCCCCCATCGCCCATATGCGGGTAACCCCGGACCACGGCCCTCTGAAATTCAAAATTGTCTTTTGAAACCGGGTCATGAAAGAATTGAGTGAGCAGGAGCTTGAGGTTGTGTCACATCTTCGAGCCTCGTTGTGGTGTACTGTGACCAAGCTAGTCGAGGCTGAAACCAAGAAACTAGGGGTGGTACCTACTCCAAACTACGTGGCGCTGTTGGTACAATTGGTATTTGATCAGACGTTGGCAGTTGGAGATGATCTCCAGAGCTTTGCGCAGCATGCGAAACGCAAGACAGTGGTTCCTGAGGACATGTATATGGTTACCCGGAAGAATCCGCAGTTGACGGAGATTTTGAAGCGTATGGGGAAGGAATTGAAGAAGGGCAAGGTGGAGAAGCAAAAGGGTGAAGGTGTGGAGCAGGTAAATCAAGGAGAGGAGGATGAGTTTGATGACGATATTGATTTTTCGGCGATATGAGGATATTGTAGGTATGTGGGAGATATAAGCTAGCAAGGTAGCTAGCATGGATAGACTAGCATGGATAGACTAGCATGGATAGACTAGCATGGATAAACTAGCATGGATAAGCTAACATGGATAAACTAACATGGATAATTGAACGTTTTGGCCAATGAACCAGTGCAAGATTGAAACTAACATTCCATCCAGTGATAATGACTGAAACATGCACTCATTGTGTCGGGAGAATTAATTCCTGTGCATCTAATTGGTCCTTGGAATATGAATTCATTGATGCGGCGGATACGTTGTGTTGATTGAAATCATGTCAAAGAAATGTAATACAACAACTAGGATACGAGTTGGTGAATCGGCCAAATATATTTACTTGACTATTCATGCTTACGTGACTTGTTCTGTAGAATGAACCTGGCTAGTCATGACTTTGTGCAAAGATATTGAGTCGAAAGAAATAAAGACAAGAGATGAGAAAAAGAAAAAAGGTATGATAAGCATGTCATGATAAAGTATATCACGATAAAGAATGACACAGAATGCATTTCATGAAACTAAAAGTCAAGAAATTAAACCCCTCTTTCTATTACAATGGAAATCATACAAAGAATCATCAACTCACGTAACTAGTCTTTTTCCATGATTCAACATATACCTAGTGTCGCGGTTAACAACTACTACAGAACAAGTTCACTAGTGCAAAATCGGTGTCGGTAAAGACATTGCCGACTCCCGGTTTTGATTAGACCAAGTAATCCAACCAATGGTATTTTGGAAACAATATTATTGGAGGATAAAGGTCTGATAAGAGATCCAGAAAGTCCATATAAGGAGGGATTTCTCCTTATAGTAAACACACAATTCAACGAACCAGTTCAGCTAGACATTATATCTAGCAGAGTCCAATCCGGTTATCCATATCCTAAAGGAACAAAACAAATAATTAAGTAGTTTACAGTTCATCATAATACTATGTCTAATTCAGACAAAACTATAAACCACGACACCTAGACTACTTCTATGCTAAACAAAGTAATCACGAGCATGCAGTGTAAAGTCTACAAACTTATTACAAAATCATGAAAGATAAGGAACAAACCAGCGTAATATAGTAGTTAGGATACGTTTTGGTACAATGGCTAAAATATATTCACTTGGACCAACAAATGCCAATCCACAATCTGATAAGTTGGAGATTCAGCACTCCTTCTAAACCTCTTGACTCCAAAGAAGCTACTATATTACCACCGACTCTAGCAAATATGCCGTCGGAACACCATTTTGTCAATCTATAAATCTAAAATGGCACCAATTGAAAAGATTAAATCAATTCCCAGCCAACTGGAGCGAGTTCTACACTATTCGTCTCACTGTCTGTAAGTTCTCTTATTACCTCACGTCGCATCCCAACTGTTCAAACTAATTACAAGCCACTTTCCCAAGTCTTCCAGTCACAGTCCCTACACCAAACATCGCCGATGGTCGTTATAAATACTCCTATATCAACATTGAATTTCCTTTTGGTGTCGAGAACAACTGGCTGATTTTCCATGCTTTCACACCGTCACTCCATGTCCGAATATAAGACGACAAGGAATAGTGTAGTTATTACGAAGGGAGCGAATCCGTTTTATTTAAAGTGGCTCTATTGAGCTATAGAAGTTTGGTGATTAGTACAAGATTAGAGCTACTTCCTAAATTAATCAATCCAATTTTGCCTATTCATCCAGTTATTCAATTCCAAAAAAACAAACACTAGTCAGCTATCCAAATCTCTACACTATTACGTTATTCTGGGTTTTGTGGATTTGGAAAAGTAATGCATTTAACTCGAGTAAGAAATGAAGACTTGAATCTCCGGTAGAAGACCATGACTATGTGATAGTTTCACTGGTGGTGATATATTAAAATGTCAAACATTTAGTTTGATAACGTTGAGACTGAAGTATCAGATAGTATCCAAGTGAGTTACGTCTCTTTGAAAACAGTACTAGGCATATCGAGGCCGAACTTTTACCAATCCAACTACATTTAAAACGATTTGCCATGGAAAAGTGCAACAATGGTTAATCAACACCAACCCAAGTTCTCACCAATGGGCTATTTGATGGTGGTTGAATCATAAGCAAAGACGCAAAACTCAAGTCCTAAGATGAAATAAATAAACCAATGACAAAGATTGGTAGACGCCATATTACTCTTCCGACTCACTACAAAACTCTACGAGGAACAGATTCACCAAAGGTTACTACTTCCAAAGGTAAACTTCTACTCTGAAGCACTAGCTGGACCAAAAAATTACAAGTCTAATTAGTCAACTACTTGGAAAAAATTAATATCAAGTAGCCTCAGGACACAATTCCTACATGTAATCCAAAGTGCTATTTTGTGAAATTCCTTTACAACCCCATGATAGATGGCCATGTTTAAAGGTATTGGAATCTTGGAAAATGGGCAAGGTTTACAAGGAGAGTGCAAATTGTCTTTTAAAGATGATGGCAGTTTACACATGTGTCGAATTCTATAAGTTGGCGAATAGATTATTTTTTCACATCGACACAAGGGCCACCATTACCTAGATCCATGGGTTTATTGTAGGTTTTAAGATCAAGTGGAGTTTTACGTGAGGGTTTTCTCTCGACGCCATTTAGCGGTGTCGTTTGTTTTTAGATGGTGAAATACATTTCCATACCGGGGGAGTCTAGTATAGCTAGAAGCAACTAAGAATAGTAGTGTAGTAACCAGGATACGAGTTGGTAAATGGTTGAAATGTATTGTCTGGCTATTTAGACTTGAAGATGAAGTGAAATGAACTTTTGCTAAACAAAGATTTGTTGGGATTCGTTGTCTTAAAGATGGTAGTTTTAGGAAGAAGCACAATTGACAAGACTAGTATAATTAACCAGAGAGCCCAATTTATAAGGCTAGTACAATTACCGGAAGAAACAATTGATAAGACTAGCACAATTACTGGAGGAAACAATTGATAAGACGAGCACAATTACTGAAAGGATCATGGGAGAAAGTAACGAATTAGTGTAGCTCCAAGAAAAAAGTGAAACTCTTTATTAATACAACGGGAAATGTCAGATAATATCAGACTTGAAATTTTCATATTGAAATGCATGAATTATCATACTAAAATACTTTATTATCATATTGAAATACTCAAATTTTCAGCAATTTCATAGCATCCATCTAACCACACTACACTCCATCAATATATTTACATGAAATACATACACCACCTCTCTATCTCTTAACCCACGTAGGACTCTTTCTACTCTTAACCTTGCCCGGCTTCTTTCTCTCCACCTGTCTGGCGTCCACAGTCACACAGCCAGCTTTACGTAACCGAGGCTTCAAGAGCTGGTTAAAGATAATCAAACATCTGGTGATGCCACTGGCAATGGCACCCACCTGACCAGTAGGTCCTCCTCCATTTGTCTTGACAAACACATTGTACTTTGCTTCAGCATCAACCACCTTGAGCGGATACACAATGGCACTTCGGTCGGTGATCCGTGGAAAATAGTCCACAAGGCTCTTGCCATTGACAATAAACTCACCTGTACCACGCACAAGATACACCTTTGCGCTGGCGGTTTTTCTTCGGCCCACAGCAACGGCTCGGCCCAAACTATCCAATTGCGGAATCCGGTTCACCTTGCTCCAGTCGGCAATGTCTCGGGAGTACTTCTTGAGCACATGCTCGATCTCAGGGTTCACAAGTTGCTTGTCAATCGAGTCGAGCCGGTTGAGCACCTCGACCAACTCTGAGTACTGTACCGGTCTCAATCTGCTGCCTCCGCCCGTCAACCGATATTCACTAAAGTTGACCCAGCGGCTGGACTTTCCAGTCATAACTCCAACAGTAGGCAAGTTCGAGTACTTGCGGAGCACCTCTTCAAGCTCAAAGATGTTGTTTTCGTGAATCGGGTTTGCCGAATAAAACGTCGGCAACTTGGGAACCACTCTTGTCCGCTGGAGCTCCGGCACCACCTGCTGATTGCGCTGTAACGGCGCTTGCACATGGTGGAACGACTTGTTGGAGATGTCGGGAACCGCCGGCACTGCGATTCGCGATTGGCGCGAAAAACTCTTGGATATAACCGCTGAGTTGCTGAAGCACCGTTTGAACATTGTGTGAGTTTTCTTGTGGACGAAAATTTGTAGTCTGTGCGGGCTGCAAACCGTGCAGCGAGAGACTGAAAGTAGATGAGACTGAAATATTAAGACTAAATATTAAGAAGACTAAATATTAAGAAGACTAAATATTAAGAAGACTAAATATTAAGAAGACTAAATATTAAGAAGACTAAATATTAAGAAGACTAAATATTAAGAAGACTAAATATTAAGAAGACTAAATATTAAGAAGACTAAATATTAAGAAGACTAAATATTAAGAAGACTAAATATTAAGAAAAGGCTGAGATAAAGAATAAAGACTAAGATGAAGAATAATGACTAAGATAAAGACCAAAGACCAAAAGACCAAGAGACTAAGATAAGGACAAAAAGATTAAGTCAAGACCAAGATCAAGTCAAGATCAAGAATAAGTCAAGACTACGTAATATTAAACTGAAAAGATACCCAGCAGATGGACAATACACATAGTAAAGCCTTGCAAAAGACAATACTCTCAAGTAGTAAAGACTAAGCTGATAAAGACTCAACTACTGATCCTGGTAGTCAAGTATAATCAACCTTTACCTAAGCGCAATGGTCTATTCACACAGATTACCAGCATCCTAACATATTATAGCAGAGGACCATCGTTCCAGCAAAAAGACTCTCGGCAACGTTTTTTGGCAGAACATCATCACAATTACAATCCACTTGACAGTAGAACAAACTACAACAAAAGCGACTCAAAGAGATGCATCCAATCCACACGCTACAACCATATATTATTTGACACATTACAACATTGTAAATTTGACATATCGCAACATTGAAGATTTGTCATTTTGATGCTTGGAACTGTGACATCATAAGTTGCACACATTACGGTCTGGTAACTTTACACACGAGAAAAACTAGTTTGACTAACTATTGAAAAACTAGCCTAGTAATTAATTTACCAGAAAAATATACTCCTATTCCAGAAGAATGTCACTCCTGTTGTATCATAGGCGTGTTTGTAATTTACTACCGAGGAATAGTGAACCTGGAACCATTAGGACCCTGAAACGGACAGTGTTCAATTTTGTAGTATAAAGGAAATGCCATTTTCATAAATCAACATCAAAAACTCAACAATGCAATTCCAAACTCTCTTTGTCATCTTCTCTATTGCTTCAACTGCTGCCGCTCCTACTAGCGAAACGACTACTTGGGCTTCGTCCATAGACCAAGTTTTTGCTATTGGCGTTGAAATAGCCAACGCAGGTAAAAAAGATAATAGCTTTATAATGCTGCTGGATGGCATGGATATACGATAGATTACACACAACTGTAAGCAGTAGATGCACATTGACCATAGGCTATGGTACCACAGGACCATGGTTAGTTGAAATGGTGGTTTATCAGTTTAATCAACAAACAGCTCTAATATGAATATTCAATCCCAGGCAGTTGTGAGTACTGATGTATGGTTTCTTTAACATGTCAATGGTGACTGGCAGTGAGCTGAAAGAGGATTCGTCCTGGATTCACTAGTGTTGCAGTTTATTGGCGAGGTGTCCATGTGTTGGCTAAGGGTGTGGTTGAATGTTAGATATGTTGGGAAGTTTAAATATGTCAATGAAAGTGTGTGTCGGATTTGCACAATGGTTTATTGGAACCAGTAACCAGATGGTCTACAATAAGAATAATTAAGAATAATCAACAAAGTCACTAGGATAGTCCTTGTAAAACAGTCTAGCAAATCAATTTTAAGGATATTAAATGCAAGATTTACACTACAGTCAACGTTAATTGAAGCATCCTATTCTCTTACTGAATTACTACAGACCAAAAGAAAACCAATACGCACCAGAAGCACATTAAAAGATGTGTGATGGCGCACGACTTTCTAATGGAGTCCTAACAGAGACGACACAATCAATAATTACAAGACTAAAATGGCTAAAATATTTAAAAAGGCAATAAACTGCAGAATATGACTAGCGGAAATGAAAGGGTACATGGTGCACAGAAAAGAGTACAATATCAAGGCAAATATAACCATTTCAGACCATCTCGAATAGCCTTCCACCACTGCCAATTAAAATTTTCCACTTTAAAAACCAGGTCAAGATCTCAGACATGGCTAAGATCACCCTACTCGTATATACCCATTGAGGGTGACGTATGCAACACCGTCTCCGGGTAACTCAGGTATACAGGTTTGGCTGTGAGATTTCCATTTCACAATGTTGTGGCAACTTCTTTTCAACTTGTTTGTCGTCAGTTTGGCGGCAGCATCCAATGTGATTGTCGCAGACGACTCCAATTTCGATGCGATCATTGGCAAGCCAAACACCTTTTCGTTTGTCAAGTTCTATGCCGATTGGTGTGGCCATTGCAAGACCTTGGCGCCGGTTTGGGAAGAACTTGCAGACGACCTTGCAAACAATCCACGAGTGCAAATTGTGAAGATCAATGCCGATGTCAATCGCGCCGTGGGAGGCAGATACAATATCCAGGGCTTTCCTACGCTCAAGATGTTTCCTCCAGGAGAACCTCGGCCAAACGACTATCAAGGAAGCCGCCTGTTGTCGCTGTTGAAGGAGTTTGTGACATATGCCATTGACTTTAAGGGGTTTGGCAAGCCGGTTGTGGACCACGTTGTTGAATTGTCTGACCAGACGTTGAAGAAGACCCTCAAGGGAAAGCATGGTTTCTTTTCTGTGACGGCATCCTGGTGTGGCTACTGCAAGAAGTTGAAGCCTGTCTGGAAGGAGTTGGCTACAGCATTTAAGGACGAGCCAGACGTTGTGATTGGTGATGTTCCAACCACCAGTGTCGATGCTGAGGATATTATGGCGGAGTTTGAAGTCGAGAGTTTCCCAAAGATTGTGTACCTTTCTCCATCTGGGAGCAGCGAGTATTACAATGGGGGACGCGAGTTGGATGACCTTGTGAGCTTTGTGAACGAAAAGGCTGGTTTGGACAGAACCGGAGACGGGACTTTGGGCAAGACTGCCGGTGTTATTACGTTTGTGCAGTCGCAAGTCGAGAACATCAAGACGAAGTACGATGCCGAGCGGTTGTTGGAGTTTTTAGCCAAGGACAAGGGCGATGACTATTTCATGAAGTACTATGTGAAGTTGGTGGAGAAGGTTCTTGCCGGCGACATTGGGTACTACCAAAAGGAAACTAGCCGGTTGCAAAAGTTGTTGAAGGGGAAGAGTGTGAGTAACAAGCTCAGAGACAATATTACCAAGCGAATCAATATTCTTCGGGGATTCCTTGGCATTCAGCTCAGGGATGAGTTGTGATTGGGTTGGAAACCTTGCCAGGTGGAATATTTGGATTCCTTGGCATTTGGTTGGAAACCTTGCCAGGCGGAATATTTGGATTCCTTGGCATTTGGTTTGGGATGGATGTGATTGAAGGCCGCTAGGTCTTTAGCGTAGCAAGAGTATCTTGATCCGGGACTAATGTATATTGTATTGCAATTGTAAACGATTCAATGCGTGGATGAATGTAGGAATGTGTAAAAGACATGGAACAAAGATAGCCAAGATACAAGGAGAGCAATAAAGATCTTGACAAGGAATAGAGGTCATGAGAAACGTGGTGCGATTTTGGGGAAAGAAATGGACTTGGCTAGACCATTTCTCGAGAGCCAAACAGATGGTGAATGGAATTTTAGGCTAACCATTCTTCGTTACAGGTAGTATATTGTCTCAATACGGTGATTCAATAAGTATAATTCACTAGTAGCATCCTAGACAGGATTACCAAGAAAACCACGCTAGCTATCCAGTTCTAGATTAAATTAAATTTAAACAGATGGTCGATTTGTATACTTGTAATGATGATATTTATTTTTGTATTTAGTTATATATTGTCTCCGGCATTGCGGTTATTCAACGAATGCATCACTTAAGAACATCAGGCAGCATTGCTATTGAAGAAAATGTCGTGATATCCAGATGTCTAGATTAAATTTAATTTAGACAGTTGTATTGGATGTGTAAGCTTGGTTGCCCTGTTGCCAAGTTTGACTGTTTGTAATACTCAATGTGAGGATGCCGTACCATTTAACGGATTTGCAAATACTTTCAAGTGTATTTACTGAGAGTCTAGTATTTTGTCAATTTACAATAGAATAAAGGCAAGAGTGGTTAACCAAAGAACAAATGGAGATGTAACTTTTGACTAGTGTGAAGATGTGGAGGAATGGACAGAAGGAATGGACATTGGAATGAATTTTTACCTGGGTATGTAGTACGGCTATGTTGTAAATATATGGATTAGTAAACTGATGGATGGAGATGTGGTGGATTGAGTGAAGTATGTGTGAGTTGAAAGTATGACTGAGTAAAGTATTGTGAATTGAAAGTATGGCCGAGTAAAGTATTGTGAATTGAAAGTATGGCCGAGTAAAGTATTGTGAATTGAAAGTATGGCCGAGTAAAGTATTGTGAATTGAAAGTATGGCCGAGTAAAGTATTGTGAATTGAAAGTATTGTAAATTGAAAGTACAACGTCAGTTTCTAGAATAGTTGTAAATTAATATTAGTCAATTGATTGAGCAGATTCAACTCTTTAAATTTATAAGCAAATACCATCCAACCCCAGGATGTTGCCGATTGAAGCCACCGTCTTGAAGCGTGAAATTGCGCTTTGATTTGCAAGGAGCGGCATTATAAAGAACTATAGCATCATTTTATACACAGCAAAGCAAGCTAAACTCAGATGCCCAGGAGCAGCAAATGGGAGATTGTGACCGGAAGATTGTGACAAGAAACTCTGGGAAATGCAAAATTGTGACGAGTAATCTAAAGCATTCCAACTCTCCAAATCAACCAAAATGCCATGTAAATTCCAAAATACAACGAGAATTCCAAAATACAACGAGAATTCCAAAATACAACGAGAATTCCAAAATACAACGAGAATTCCAAAATACAACGAGAATTCCAAAATACCATGTAAATACCAAAACCAGGCACCTCAATTAAACCCCTCCTACCACTCAATAGCAGCACATTTCTGAACCAACCGAACATGCTCCGGCCAGGTCTTGCCCTTTAGTATCGTCTCCTCGACAATCGGCTTGACATTTTGCGGTCCCACTCGCGCCATCCAAAACATTTCGCCGCTCTTCAAATACACAATCACGTTTGCCGCAAACTTGTGCCCACCCACATGACTCACAAACCCCACTTTTGCTCCACCTGGTCGATCGTCGCCAGGATCTCTTTGCAATCCGGCGTCGCGAAAATGCAACGAAAACTCCTTTTTCAAGATCGGCGCAGTGATTCCGCAGCGCTTGTCTCTTGTTTTGTGCGAGCACAAGAGCACAAGAGCCTGGAGACCCACAGGCACGATTTCTAGTCCTTGGATGCGCGGCACGTTCACCAGAGGCAACAACGGAACCAACTGGTCCAAAGCCGCGGCAACTGTTCCAGCGGTCATTCCCTTGAGCTTGAGGAAAAACGGCATCACCAAGACCTCGCCAATGCCAGAGAAACTCGACGCCGACACTTTGATTGGACCATGAGCCGGGTTTTCAGCGGCCCATTCGGCGACACTATGTTCAATTGTGCCCGGAGTCCCCGTGGCATCATGCTGCCAATCGTGTTTGCCCGTGGCCACAATGAAATGGAGCTTGAACGGCTTTGCTGTCTGGTAAAGCAGGCTGTCGGCATCGATCTTCAACGACAGCGGAAATTTGCCCGAACAGTCGTGGCAGCTGAAGTCGCAGTCTGAGATTGCAACGAGCGACTCGATTTCACTGGCGTCGGGGCCAAGAAGCGCGGACTTTGCCTTGTTGAATATGGAAAGAACCATGGACAATCGCTTAAATGCACGAGAAAAGTGCATGGAAAAGTGCACGGGTCGGCGAAAATAAGGTTACGAGCCGGGTAGAAGGACGAGTGAAAGGGGAACATGAGGCAATGTGATGAAGATGGATGGAAAGTGGGATGTGTAAATGTAATGTGGATATATAGTTGTAGAATGATGCGAGTGATGTCAAAGATGATGAGACCAGACGGTATCAGAATGGGTATCAGGATGATGGGATGATGGGATGATGATGAAATAATTATGTGATGATAATGAAATGATGGAATAATTATGTGATGATAATGGAATGATGGAATGATTATGTGATGATAATGGAATGATGGAATGATTGTAATTGTATGTGATCATCAATTGAGTGCTATTGTGCGTGAGTATGTATCATGTACCAGCTTCATGTCATTGCCTATGGTAATCCATTTCGACAATACTCAACCGTTTTCCCATATCACATAATAATAAAAGTCTAATTTAGCTAACCAATCCACGTCGGTAATCAAATTCAATGCCACACTTTTATAATCCACCATATTCTCCATAATCCCCGTCCCAAATTCAATGCCACTTCCATATCCAGCAACATGTAAAGCCTCTGAAAGATATCCACACTGTTTACCAAAAGCTATCCAAGGGCTTTTCCAATTACAGCCTGGGAGTCTTCCATCTGAGGTCCAGTATCACCAACTATTTCATGACATTTGCTGCTTCGGTCCAGTATCACCAACTATTTCATGACTTTTGCTGCTTCGGTCCAGCCTAACCATCTATTCATGACATTTGCTGCTTCGGTCCAGCCTAACCATCTATTTTACGACATTTGCCGCTTCAGTCAGGTAAACAAAAGTGCATTTTTTCAAGATATTTACTAGTCTTTCCACAATCAATTCTAAAAAGACTAGGATCCGGAGAATAGTCCTTGGCATATAGTGAATTATCCATGTCCATAATAGGCCCCTCTCTAGGGATAGTAAGCATGGTTATAAACTTTTTAATCACACAAATTTCCTCACCATTCTCTAGAGGAACAACCGTGCCCTTGAGAACTGCACTTGGGAACCTCTTCAATACCTCCATCGCCTGTGCATAGTTGTATGCTTTTCCCTTGCCAAAGACCTTGTGGAACTCTTGTCGGTCACGAACCGTGTCTGATTTCACAAAGAAGTTATACACTGCCCTATTGTAATCCATCACAATGCCCCGTAAAATCGAATATCTCTTTCCTTTTGTAAGCAAATCTTCAAATTTCTGTCTTGACTTTGAGGAGACTGCATTTGGCCCACGCAATTTCATGAGAGATTCCAATTGTATATAATCTATATTTCCACTCCAGTTATTTTCTGTGACACGGTAGCAAGCTGATGATAGCGATGAAAAGTATTTGGCGTTGGATCTGACCACTTCTAGCGGCACGTCGGGGAGGTTCTTCGTCGGGCTTCAAAAAATTCAGCATCGCTGGAAAAATGGAAGGATCCTTTCTGTAGGAGTTGAATTGCAATGAATCAATATAAATCTCCACGCCTTTATTATTATAAGTGTATACGAGCATCACGTTCTTGGTTTCCTCATGGCCACATGTATCATAGTTGGACAATTTCTCACTTCTAGAGGGCTCAATATATAGACTTTGGATGTTGAATTTTGCGAGTAAAGAGTTGAATTGTTCGTTGGTATAAACTGATGCTTCATTTGAAGAATGGACTGGAGTCGCAAGACCAATTTCTGAAAAAAAAAAAAGGGCTAAAGAAGGTCAAAAATGGCTGAAATGTTTATTAAAGAATTGATGAAATTGATAGTTTATATACGAAAGGCCATGATAAGTGTAGCTAATGTTTTGAGCCTCATGATGCGTGTGATCTGTGAGTGGCTTTTTCGAATACTTTGGCTGTCAAGTGGGTATTATTTCGTGAGGCTACTCCACCTTTGTATCATATATCTAGAGGCTTGATATCATTTATATTTCATGGTTCTAGTATTGTATTATTTATTATTTTCATACTGATATTCTTTTCCTTTTCAATCGTCATGTTTCATCTTCAATCTTCACCTTTTAATCATGTTCGATTGACATTCGCAAGGCAAATACGCAACCTAAAACATGTACATCCGTACTCAACGGTGCGGCAACGCTTGTGTTTCCACAAGAGTCAAACATAAATCCTAGATACTATGATATCTTGTAGTTCTATAAATTGCTACTAAGATCGAGCAGGCGCATTCAGACTTTTTCCATGGTACAAGAATCTCTCATTTAGCAGGGTAGAGTGCAATATACTTGAAAAGTCTGTTGACCACAAGTCAGGTTATTCACTATTTGTGTGGTATTTAAATATAATGGAGCACGATGATTCAAAATTGAGATCAGGGCTGGACTTTGGATGCATATTTAGTACTACAAATGACAACAGGTGCCATGCAGTTGTGGGATTTTCAACAGGTTTTCGTGGATATTCTCGGGTACAATTGTGAAGCCAGGTTTGGGACAATGTATAGCTGATGAATAAACTAGTATGAATTTTATAGTAATAAATGTCCAGACATTAATTGGAAAATGGTCAAAAGTATTTGTTTGACTATTCCAAGGATAGCAGGCTATTTATCCGAGGCTTTTGAATGAAATGGATCTAGTAGGCCATTATCCTTGAGGGAAATGGGATAAGTAGAGAAGGATATAGTTGTGATGAGATTGAACAGGTTAAGAATTGGAATTTCGTTTCATTACACTAGTGCTGATGAACGACTTATACGTATTTACTGTAATGGTCAGGTTTGCATGTTCAAGGCATGCACATTGTGAATTTCAATAATTGGAGAATTGATGAAAATTGGGCAATGGAATTAGTCAATGGAATTAGTCAATCAATTAAATAACATAATCAATCATCAATCCCAATCATTAATCATCAATCATCAATCATCAATCATCAATCATCAATCATCAATCATCAATCATCAATCATCAATCATCAATCATCAATCATCAATCATCAATCATCAATCATCAATCATCAATCATCAATCATCAATCATCAATCATCAATCATCAATCATCAATCATCAACCATCAATCCCAATCATTAATCACCATCACCAATCCCAATCATCAATCCCAACCATCCATCATCATTATACCACCATTACATCACATTTTACACAATCAAATTCATACATTACTCAACTAATCCTAACGCCTCCGGCAAACTGTTCTTCACATTCACTATACTCTTTACCGAATCCTCCTTCCCCTGTGCCTGGTTGTTCAACAACTCCCGCTTGATACTCTGGATCCGGAACTTCTCCTTGCGGTGATGAAGACACTCAAAGTAGTCATCCACCTTGGCAGTACATTCGGATGGTGAACCTGTAGCAGCACTCGTGTAGCACTCGATATATCTCTGGAACTCGCCAAAACACCGCGACTGGCCTCCTCTTAATCCATACCCTGACGACATTTTACAGACTTGTGATATCTCACGCCCGCTAATTGGGCATTCCATTTACCCGGCCGCAGCCGGGTAACACACACTCAAAGGACGCGAGCACGGGCGTCAATTTTTAACATGTCCAAACGTCACATTGACCAAGATGGCGTGTCCATTTGGACGTCGGCGAGCGCAAAACTTGGCCAGAAGATCGGCATGGCGAGCGAAATTGCCGCAGTGACTGCTGAGCAGCTGGAGGCGTATCAGATTATATTCCGCATCCAGGAAATCACCGCCAAGCTTCTCCATCCCGAGTTGCTCCAGGTGCCACCGTCAAAAGAGCCTGAGGCAGCGCCACAGTACGACAGTTCAGGGAAGCGAGTCAACACCCGCGAAAGCATTTACAAGGAACAACTAGCCGAGGAGCGACACGTGCTTGTGGAGATTGCCAACCGCGCGATTCCCGGTTTTTGTCCGCCGCGCGACTACGTGAAGCCGAGCAAGTTGATGGAGCGCGTGTACATGCCTGTGGACGAGTACCCCGAGTTCAACTTCATGGGGTTGATTTTGGGCCCGCGGGGAAACAGCAGCGCCAGATTGAGCGAGCAGACCGGCGCCAAGATCCAGATGCGCGGGCGGGGCACAGTGAAGCAGGGCAAGAACCAGCATGTGAGTGAGCAGCAGAACGACTTGAACATGCCGATGCACTGTCTCATAACCGCCGACAACGAGGCGTCGGTGCAGAAGGCAGTACAAGCAATCAAGGATATCGTGGCCTCAATCATCGTGACTCCAGAGGGACAGAACGACCGGAAGCGGGAGCAGTTGCGCGAGCTTGCGGCTATCAACGGCACGTTGCGCGAGTATGAGGAGCGGCCGTGTCCGATTTGCGGGGAGATGGGCCACCGTCGCTATGCGTGTCCAAAGAAGCAGCAGTACTTGAACACCATTGTGTGCAACCGTTGCGGGCTCCCGGGCCATTTTGCAAAGGACTGCACTTCCCAGGATCCGTCTCAGGGTATTAGTGTGGCTGACCAGGAGTATCAGCAGATGTTGGAGGATTTGAACGGCGAGCATGATAGTAAACGGCGTCGCGTGGTGCACGAGCTTCCTGCGCCTGAGTACCAAGGTTCTGATCTGATGCAAATGGATGCTCTGGATTTTCCACCTCCACCGGACCTTCCACCTCCGCCTTCAGATTTTCCACCTCCGCCTTCAGATTTTCCACCTCCATCGGACCTTTCTCCATCAGATCTTCCTCCTCCTTCTGAGCTCCCACCTCCTCCATCGGACCTTTCTCCATCAGATCTTCCTCCTCCTTCTGAGCTCCCACCTCCTCCATCAGATCTTCCTCCTCCTTCTGAGCTCCCACCTCCTCCATCAGATCTTCCTCCTCCTCCTTCTGACATTTCTCCCCCAGACATTCCTCCACCACCTCCTCAAGACCTGTATAATCACTGATATGCTACGACTGACGACAAATACAAAGCTTTGACAATGTAGTATAATACTAATCAACATTTACATTTGTAGCAGGTATATTGCAACTCATGCCAAAGATTCCAATTCATACCTTGTGAAATCTGCTCCAATCATATACATCATCTTCAGAAATCCCAAGTCTGTCGAGTGTACATCTATTTATTATAATATTTATTTTGTATTAGCAACACCCTGGGGCAGCTATTGAACAAACCTTTATCAATACTCTTATAATAGTCTCTGATTAAAATTTTAATTTTCTCAGTTTTGTCAATTCATAGTATTTGTGGGTTTGTAATATCTAGTATCATGACTGTTGTAGCTTCTCTATGAAAGTGCCCTCTTGAGTCGGACCTAGCTATCCCTTTTGGCATATCCTAAATTGAAATTGATTCTGTCGATTTAAACTGTTTGAATAACTTAGTCTGGAACGGATCTTGGTTTGCTCACCCACTAGGAAGGATAATATTAAGTGTTAACGCCCAATAATCTTGACCATGCGTCTTGACTGTTTGAAACATACAACTTCCTCATCAAACTAGCATTTCCAAATACACAGAATATTAATTGAAAATCAAAATATTAATCAACTATACGAATTTGTCCAAAGACATGGAGATACCACGGATACTATGAAACATGGAGATACGGATACTATGAGACATGTCCAAGTGGAAATCAC
Organism: Saccharomycopsis phalli; assembly: GCA_020342235.1. Taxonomy (NCBI): domain Eukaryota; kingdom Fungi; phylum Ascomycota; class Saccharomycetes; order Ascoideales; family Saccharomycopsidaceae; genus Saccharomycopsis; species Saccharomycopsis phalli. The sequence goes on from CP073212.1 coordinate 908,928, forward strand.
TGGATAGCAACTGAGACATGCCTAATTTGTATACCTATTGACTTGGTAGCTCAACCTAAAACAAATGGACATGGAAATCAGTTGGAAATCAGCACCATACGTACTTTTATTACAAAAAATATTATGCAACCACGTTTGGAGTGAGCAGTTTTGGTTAATTACCACGAGGACGTATCGTAAGCTGCTATCATGAACCACTGGGACCTTACTGCTAATATTATTTAATTTGTGGTATAAAAGCAATAGGATTTCCAGAAAATAGCATCAAATATTTACCAGTGCAATTCCAAACTCTCTTTACTGTCGCTTCTATTGTTTTGACTGCTGTTGCTGCACCAGTTTACCAAGCTACTACTTCGACTACTTCACCAGACTTTCATGATGTCAAAGGGGGTATCTTTAAACCTTTCCCGGTTAATTCTAATGCACCTCTGGTTAGCGGGTCCTCTCCAGATGATTGGTAGTTTTTGGCAACAGTATCAGTGGGTAACCGTGCTGTATTGGATACAGTTTACTAGTTACAGCCGTGATATGTAAGTCATATTCTCATTTTAATTATAACTTAATGTTGCTGAACGGCATATATATACGAATAGATTATACGAATAGATTAATAATAGACATACAAGACTCGTGCACATGTAAGATGAACCGATGTAGCACAGACAATTGCAATGTGTTGGAATCATGTTCCACACGTCCTGGTAAAACTATACAAGTTTATGGAGGGGGATTGAGTCCCACATCTTTTGCACTTGGAGTCTTTATTGTCAAATAGTTTGAGCAACGAGTCATTTGTGTGGCTTTTTTTCACTGAGTAGTAGTAATGTACATCCATTTACAACACGTATATAGTACTATATTAGAGTAGTTAGGATATAGTTGGTAATAGCTAAACTATCCGGTTGACTAAAGAAAAGTAGATTACATAAAAAGAAGATTCTTTATATGGGAATTTACCTGGAGTATTGCCTTGATGGTATAAAATTGACAAGTGTGTTGACAAGTGAATCTTTACAACTGCCAAGTGTACTACTGCTGATTTCACAACTGACAGGTGCTGATTGTAAATTTCATGATTGCAAATGCACAACTTTCCAATCATTCACTTTCATAATCATTCCAACTCTCTTGACGCATCACCTCACTTGGCATATCAACAAATACACGACCATTTCACTCGCATCTTGACTACTATTACATCCCGTAAAGTCCTATATCCATTATAATACAAATGCTATACTTTTGATTGTCACCCTGCATCTCCAAGTGTATTCCAAAGTACTCGTTCTCCACAAAGCACATTACCCTGTAGCATCAACATCTATACTCTTTAATTTTCAAGCAATATTTTGTTATTGTACCAGCTCACATTGTAGTTATATTTCATGTGAATACCAAGTTGGCAATACTAGATTTCCACTTTGGCCAATTTCTTTTATAGGATATCTTTACCAAACTGCAGCCATTGTTGCATAATTGGCTGCATATAGTATAAATATGTTTATAACAATATAAATAGGTCGGTTATAACATCATAATAAACTGCTTAGAACATAAATGTGCCTAGAACTCACAATAAACTGCTTAGAACATCATAAATAGGCTGGTTATAACATAATAACTTCTTGACATCACAATAAACTGCTAATACATCATCTCGTCAGCTTATCGTCAAAATTTCAACGCTTCATTATTGCAATATGCAACCTTTGGCCAATGTCAGTCAGTCTGAATAAGGTACGCCAATAATCACAATTCTTACAAGATAAATGCCACAATGGCAAACTATCCATCTCACACCTCCCACAGCTAATTTGAACTCTCCTGGCCTAACTTTGCCTGGCCCAACTTCCACTTGCGGGCATTTTCCAAAAAAGCCTGCATCGACTTAGTCGCGTCGTCTGGAAATTTGTACTCAACGTCATCACTTCCCTCCTTCTTGGTGATCGTAGGCAACCGCTTCTCCACTTTTTCCACGCTCTCTGAATCGCCATACACCTCCTCAAACTGCTTGTACGCCTCCAACAACAAGACTCGCTGCTCAGAATCGCCCTTTAATCGTTTGAGCCCAGCTTCAAACACTGCGCGTCCTCTACTTCGCGATTCGTCCGTCACTTCAATCTCAAGCTCGATCTCGTCGTCTGACTGGAGTGCCGCTTGAATGGATTTTTCTTGTTCACCAGAAGGAGCCTGGGCCTCAAATACTGCCCAATTGACCCACTGCTTTACTCCGCCGTCAATATCCACAAGCTGCTCATAAAGCCCGCGTGCCCGAGTGTACAAGTACAAGTCTTCCACAAGATACTTGATGTAGGCATACCACACCAGCAAATCGGCTCGGGCAACGTCAATGGCAATGTCAAACACTCCCAAACTGCGCGGCTCATCGCCTAGACTACCCTCGTACAACGCATATTCCACCAACACGTCGCCCAGAGGAAACTTTGCCAGATATGCCTCGTACAATTTGCGCACGCGGTCGACTTCTTTGAGCTTCTTTTCGAGGCCAATGTAGTAGCGGAAGGTCTTTTTCTTTGGGCACATGCCTATGCTCTTTCCTAGCAACTTTCTTGCGCTCGAAAGCCGATGCTGGCGGATTTCAAACTCGGCAAATGCAATCCACACTTTGGCAAAGGAAAACTTCTTGTGAGGGATCAACAAAATAAGCCGATCAAACACTGCGCGAACCTCTTCGGTATCATCCAATTCCACCTCAAGAAAAGACGCTTGTCGAAGTACTAGTTGAACATAATGCTTCCAAGCCGCAGTCTTGTCCAGGTCGCGCGGCACGTGACCCGCAGCCTCGGCAAACCCTTGTTTGGCTGATTGTGTGTCTGTTTGAATGAGCAACGTGAGATACTGCCACCACGTGATGTAGTCGTGCGGGTTCTGTGCCACAGTCTGTTGGTAGTCGTGACGACGTTTCACCAAGAGAATCTCGTCCAGTGACCCATGCTTCTTTTCAAACCGCAAATACTCGTCTAAAACCCGTCCGTGCAGCGGCAACTTCTCCATGCCAAAACTAAACAACTGTCTACATCGCTGTAGTTCGTTTCTCGAGGCTTCGTACTGGGTCCACCTCACAAGCACGTGCTCAAACGAGAGCCCCAATTTGCGCAACGTGTCAATGGCAGTTCCAAACACTTTGCGCACACTCTGCTCGGAGCCAAACTTTATTTCATACTCGGCCCACTTGTTCCACGTCTCCTCCTCCGGATAAACCACCACATACTGCTCAAATACCCGGCGCACCCCCGCAATGTCGCCCGCACGTGACTGCAACCCGAGGTACAGGTCATAGACCCGCGGGGCTGGCTCATAGATGATCCATCTGGCAAACACGGCTTTGGCGCCGTCAAAGTTGCCCAATCCTTCTTCCAACAGGAGGTACTGGTACCAGAGCTTGTCCTCAAAGGGGAGAAGCAGGATCCCGCGTTCTAGGATGTTCCGCGCGTGATTGATGCTCCGGTTCTTGATCTCCACCCCAACGTACCGTGACCACACCTGGACGTTCTCCTTGTTGTATATCAACGCCCGTTCAAAGAGCGACCGTGCACGGGCCATATCGTGCTGCAGAACCTCGAAATTCGCATAGTTGAGCCAGGCTTTTACGCTCTTTAAGTTCTTGCGGAGCGCAGTCTCGTATTCCTGCCGTTTCCGGCCCCTGAACTCCTCCGAGTCCTCCAAGTTGGAGATCTTCACCTCAAGGTCCTTGCGGATGTTCACTGTCGTCTCAAACGCATCCTGAACGATGGATTCCGCCGTGATTTGCAAATTGTCCATGCTCCATCATGTCGAAATTTGTTCTTGATTGTTAGGTAGGGTAGGGAATGAGTGTGTCACGTGTGCACGATGTGATGTTGATAGTGCAACGTATATAATAATAATAATATTTATTTTTGTATTTAGCTATATATTGTCTTTGGCATTACGGTTATTCGACGAATATATTTTCACTCAGGAACATCTATTTTTGGTACTTAGTGATTGTAGTGATTGTGTTGGAGGAATCATATTCCAACACGTTCTGGTAGAACTCAATGTGTTTATGGACTGATTTTTGGTCCGCAAACACTTTTCAAAGCGTATCGCGTATGCAATGAGTGGAATCTACTATGTCATCAATGCGCGATAGAATTCGAGCTTCTAAGAGCTCTGGACATCGGAGGTACGCCAAACATGACAGCCCTGTGCTGTTGAATATGTAGAGTAATGGGCATTGGAGAAGCATTACGCTTCCACCTAGACCAATGGTGATCTAAGCCATGTCCAGCCCAAAGCACTAGCACTGTGGCCTTTGCACCATGCTGTAGAGACAAAATTATATCAGTCCAGCATATATGAGTTATCTGATTTTGCCAAGTGCGTGTTTGGACCAACTAGGGGAAACAGTAGCTGTTGTTTTTAGTAGTCACTTATACTGGAACAGGAGACAGATCTTGGAGTCAATGACCTTGTCGTGGTTTATATTTCTGTCGTGAGTAGACATAGTATTACGATGAACTATAAACTACTTAATTATTTGTTTTTATTCCTTTAGGATCTGGATAACCGGATTGAGCTCTGCTGGGGATGGTTTACGGCGAGGTGCCGTTTATGTCATATCCCACGGCCTCAGACATCACGATACTCTCCAATGACATTTGAGAAATCACTCAGTCTAATTAATGCCGTAGGTCTATAATATTACACTGATATTGACATTGCCCAAGCAAACTGTTATGCAGTGGTTGTTTAACCACGACAAGAATTCTATCAAAAATAGATGAAATACTAGTGAGTGTTTTTGCCAACCATAAACCAGTCATAGCAATCAATACAAGCGAACCCACCCAATTCCAAAGTAACATCTAAATATACATCCACCAAGTAAACATACATAAAGTAAATCATATCATTCATTCATTCTTCATAATAACATCTTATAGTCAACCTAAGTTCGCAATGCTGTTGCTACTTGCACTCTATAGTAGATCTATGTTGAGCCAGAGCAAGCCTAAATTTTGCGGCGAATATATTTCAGTCGTTCAGCCAAATCACGTTATAGTTATTATATTACAGATTGCTTTTTATCTTTTGATTGACGCTATATAATTGACAATTTTGAACTTTTCAGTTTACAGACTCCAGGCCTCTTCCAGAGAAAAGTATAATCTATCAATGTGATATTTCATCTCTTGCTCAGTTCTATTTTCCAGTACCAATAATCAATTTGCCATCTGGAATGACAATATTTGATGGCGTAGATCTTTCTGCTGAAACCGCCTTTGCTAATCCAATTTGTGGCGTTTGATTGTCATAATAGACATATGTATCCCTCATAAATGGGGTACCTAAGACTATCTTTGAAGACGGTAAAAAGAAAATGTTAAACGGACAGTAATACATAAGGGACTGTTGTTTGCCCATATTCAACAGATCAGGCAGAATCTTGAAAGAGTGCTCACCAAATGAAAATTCCAAGTTGCCAATACCTCTCCCATTACAGGCACTAATAGTGATCCCGTTTACTATTCTCACATTAAAATACCTTTGATATTCCTCTGGTAGAACAATCGAAGAGCTCCCACTATCAATAACAGCATTAATCGAAGGCTCAATCTTCACCCGCTTATTTCCAAGGATCATGGTACTAATTGGTAATTCCAAGAACCCTCTCTTGTTTTTGAAAGCAGGAAACATATGCAATGGCCCTTGGAATCGGTTTGTATCCACTCCTCCAAACACAATCTGCCCACTGTCTTTGCCGGTCCGCAGGTTCATGTGGATTCCGTAGGATTGCCGCTTTATATAAATTGATTGTTGAAGCACCTGGACTATTCCTGGTGGCTTACCAGAGATTTGTGTAGCTAAGCCAATAATACCATATGTACTGTCAGCCTTTAAGGCCGCGCCAAATTGAGTTTGTGGCAATACAGCCGACCCGAGAACTATATCATCAAGATAATAGTCTCCCGAGAAGACGGTGCCATTGCCATATTTGTGATAAAACCCATTGCCAGGTACAAGTTCTGCAGTCTTGGACTTTTTTGGATCGTATACGTACGTCGTACCTAGATGGATCTTCTGAAAAAGACTGTCGATGAACCGTTTTATAGGTGACATACTGGTGTATTGTATGAGTCCTGGTTGGGGAAACCATGTTTCGACTGTTGAAGTATCGTATACTGCATTGATGATTTGGTTACCAATCTTAATCCGTGCTTCTGGCAAAAGACCCCTATTATCAAAAAAATCAATTACATAGCCGTCTTCTTCGCCAATTAATTGGCTTCCTTTGCTTTTGGTTCGTAGAGCTCGTTTTGCAAATAAACTATCTGGTGGACTCATTGATGCCGCGAAGACATGGCCAAGGGCAATGAAAAACAATACAAACTCCATAATTTATTAATAAAAAGTAGAAGCCTTTGCCTTATTTATCTAGTACCCCAAGAAGATTCCGAGATGCTTTCATGCCTTGTGCCCCTCGCAGTTGTGCCGTGAAATGCATACAGTTGCAAATTCCAAATACTAGTTGTGATTCCGTGTCATGCCTAATACGTTTTAATGATAATAAGATTTGCCGCAAATCAAAGCCGCTTTGTTCGGTCGAAATGAAGAACATGACCTGGGTACAGCTTATGAAAATCGTCTAGTTCTTAGTATCGTATAGCTTCCAATATCTGATTTTTAGCATATTGAATATCACCGTATTGATAAAGTTTCTATTCTCCACATATTCCGCTTCTTATTATATCGTGGCTTTCTTTGTATTGAGGCTCTCTTTATCTTTTGTTTTTTATTATATTAGCATCATCATTAAGCAATATCAAGTTACATTCAATCATGCAATCGATCTTTGACGGGCTTTGTCAAAAGATGCCTTTTGAAAATCATTCTGACAAACAGAAGCCATGTCTTGAATTAAAGAGCGCCGTCTTATGTTCATTAAAACAAAACTTCCATCAGTGCCTTCCATTGATTCATTTTGACTAGTTTCTATCAATCTTAAAATGGAAAATTTTGCAAACAGGAATCACACTTCTGAAAGCGAAGTATCCGAGGGGGTCTTGGCCCCCTCGGTTCATTGATCATCAGCAGATTTCCCAAGAGATCCACCTAGGATGATTGAAAATCGCTCAGGCTAGCCGCGGCAGCTGGCCGAAAGTTTTTTTTACCTCTGTTGCAGAGTTTTCTTTCGACGACTACATAGCAGCACCGTCCAAAGTCATGGAGGGCAAAGTATAAATCTCCTCTGGGAGTCTAGTATAGCTATAGCCTTAGATAAATATTATTATTATAACAGTCAAACTTGGTTGCTAGTCTTGTAGTTTAAGATAATATACAATTATCCATTCAAGTGATTTTTGATATTAGTTTTTTGGAGTCATGTTGTAATGGCATCACTATATACTGCAGTGGGTTCGGGTATGGGGTACTTTTGATTTACATAGTTGCGTTTATGCAAAGCTTGATGATAGTATGTCAGAATGGCATTTTTCGGATGTTGAGATTCATTTTCTTTTGCTCACTTTGTAGTGGAACTTCAAGTGACCTGTCAAACCTACACCCATTGAATATCAATAACCATGATAATTTTCTGATATATTTTCACTCATGAATATCCTGAGGCAGCATTGCTGTTGAAGAAAACCCTTTGTCAACCTTCACTTGGTTGCTTGGGATTATAAACTTCAATGAGAGCAGTCATATTGTTGATACTTAGTGCTTGTCACTATGTAGAGTAATGGGCATTGGAAGAACAATGTGCTTTTTCCTATTTTGTAGGTGACTTGGGCCACTCCTCAGGATACTAGTCCTCCTAACGTGCTGTAGCACAAAGGAAATCTAGACCAACACAGACGAGTAGAATCCTATAGGATTTTCAAGCTTTGCCTTATCTGAGAAATAGACGCGGGTTTGATTAGCATTGGTAAATCCTTTGTGTATCTATGCTTGGGCTCGAGTTCAAAGTACATTAACTACTGTAGTGTACTGTTACAACTATAAAGTTTGAGTTGTAAATGGTGTCTGAGAAGTTGAAAATAGCTGAAATGGTAAGTTGAAACTACAGTTGGAATCATCCATTTAAAACATCCTCTCCCAAGTATACTCGTTCCATTTGAAACAAATTCATCTCACCATGTCTCACCAACACAAATACGCCATTGTCAATTGGAAAAATCGTTAAACTGTTGTGACAAATTAATAATAATATGTTGATTTACATCTATAGCTTTATCATAAATTGTAAAGCCATTGCCAAGAAGCGTAGGATTTAGAAGCTCAGATAGACCATTGCAGATTGCTTGATTGTACGCATTATGGAACAGCAATATCAAAAGTTATGAGTTGCCAATCACTTGGATATTTCAACAGTGAGCCATGTTTTGCAATTGTGAATACGACGCAATTGTGAATATGACGGAATTGTGAATATGGCGGATTGTGAATACGGTAGAATTGTGAATATCCCTGGATTGCGAATATCATGACATCTTCAAGGATATAGTTGACAATTCATTTATCCGCACAAACAAGGCATATTGACAGTTGTCCCCGCTTATTGTCTTGGTAATTCACATCTGATTGCATCCTTGAATGTGGAATCAAAGGGACGGATAATATTCATAAACATTGTGTACAAAGAACCAGAAGTCTGGTAACATTGTACCTGAGACAGGACAAGTATTTACAGTGGTAACAATAGACTTGATACAGGGCAAGTATTTACAATGGTAACATGTACTTAAGACAGTCCAGTACAGTTGGGGTATTAGACAGTGTGGAATTCTTGACTAGGTTTTGAAGTTTGGATTCTTATGTGTTACATGGTGATTATAGACAATGTAGGATGAATGGATTGTGTGAAAATACATGACGATGTAAAACGTAGAATAAATAAATGGCAATAAATAGCAACACATTAATATGAAAGCAATAAATAGCAACACATTAATATGAAAGCAATAAATAGCAACACATTAATATGAAAGCAATAAAAGTTATAAATAGCAATACATCAATACATCAACACCAAATAGCAAACTCAGCCCAGCAACTTTCTCTCCACTGACCTTCCCAAGCAAAAATATAAACAACTCAAGCCAAAACAACCAAGCCAAAACAACCAAGCCAAAACAACTAAGCCAAAACAACTAAGCCAAAACAACTAAGCCAAAACGTCTCCAAACGTGCGTTTTGACACCTGTATAGAAAGACAACTGGACTACAAACCGTCCCACAGATTATGAGACACCAAGTCTCAATTCATGTCTCACAATTTCCAACAACTGGACGGAACATCCGACCAAGAGTTCCAGACGGTCGGATACAATTTTCATCTGAAACAGGGCAAATCTCTTGTTGATTATGCACTACTAGACACTACAGAAAATATATCCACCATACCTTACTATCCCAAAATGCAACCTAATAAAAAAAAACACTCGCTAGAAGCGAGCCACTTTAATGTACACTTCTCATCACTTCTCATTCCACGCTGGCTCCAGCCACCAGCCACTGTCTCTATTCCCATTCTCTGCTCCTAACCGAGTCACAACTCCAAACCAAGTCACAACTCCAAACCAAGTCACAACTCCTAATCAAGCCATTACAACCTCTAATCAACCCACCACATCTCCAAACCAAACCATCACTTCAGCTCAGTCTTGTCCAGACGAAAACACACTTCCTTGACCCGGCTAAAGTTGCTCAAATACTCTCCCACAGTCACCACGCCGTGATCCGGTCGCGAAACCACAGTATCCTCCAAATGGTTGTCCAGGTGGTTAAATACATAATCCTCCTCGACGTCCAAGGGCCCATCAAAGTTCAACATCGGTCCATAATCACCCTCGTACACGATCGAGCCAGCCTTGCGCTTCAACTCAATGTATTGCAACTCAAACAAGTTGCTCAATTGGAACGCGCTCGGACGATTTTCGGGCAGCGGCTCAATCATCCAGTGGACAAGTGCGTCGAGCGTCTCTCCGTCACGAAGAAACGTCACTGGTGCGGTGTGGAGCAGACTGACATCAGTCAAGTTGGACAATTCGCGGGGATTTGAGAGGCACGTTGATGTGGATGTGAGCGACTCCAGAGCCAAGTTCCCGTCGTGGATTGACAAGTCACGAAACGAGAGTTTGCCCGCATCGCTGAGATCCCCCGAACGGAGCTTCTGCCAGGAAAGACCATTCTCGGGGAGGTATATGTTAGCGGCGATCTCGACGATGATCAAGCCCAAGGAGAAAATGTCGGCAGGGTAGTTGTAATCCGACTGGAGGAGGATTTCCGGCGCCAAGTACTCGCGATCACCTTCCTTGTCAAGGCTCTGGGCTTCTCCATGTAGTGCTTCACGTTTCCCTCCCGTGGGACTGCTTCCTGCGTCCTTGATGTGGGCCATTCCATAGTCGCCAATCTTGAGCGAGCCCTCAAAGTTGATGAAGACGTTTGCCGGCTTCAAGTCCAAGTGGAGGATCCCGTGCTCGTGGAGGAAGTTCAAGCCGACCACGATCTCGGTCAAGATCTTCCACACGCGGAACTCGTCTAGTTTCTGGTGCGAGTTCTTGAGGAGAAACTTGTCAAGGCTGCCATTTTCACAGTACTCCATCACAATGTAGTTGTGGCCGCTCCAGGCAAAGTTTGTCACGTAGTTGACCAAGTACTCGCTTCCTGTTCCGCGCCTGCTTTTGCTCTTGATGGTGTTTAGGATCTCGATTTCCTCATCGGGCGAGAAGTTGATTTTCGCCAAGTCGCGGTCGAGAATCCCCGAGACAAACTTCTTGTCAGTGGGGGAGAGAATGTGCGCCTGGACCTTGTTTCTTTGGAACTTGTCTGTGCGCCTGGCCTGTTTTTTGATCTTCTTGATGCAGTATTTCGCGGTCTGGAAGTCGCACTGGTACACCACCAGAAACTCGCCTTCGCCAATAATCTTGACGTCGCTGTCAACTCGCTCGCAAAGAAGCTGGTCAAACTGCCGTGTGGGCTGTTTGGAGCTTGGAGTGACGACTCCCACATTGAGCAGGGAGCTGTTTGGGGTACGAGTCTGGGCTCTGGGCGTCTTTGTGGGCGTGGTGATGTCCATGTCAAAGCTGGTGTCAAACAAGTCCTTTGAGGACTTGAAGTTTGGCAGGCGGACAAACGAGCTGGAGGAGTTGTTGAAGATGTTGGGAAGCCGGCCAAACGGCTTTTCCTCCGGCTCGTCCCAGTTGACGCTGACGCTAAGCAACTTCTCCTTCAAGCGGCGATTGTTGCCCTCTGACGGTGATAAGATCCGGTCAATCAGCGACGGCGACACGTCCATTTCGCTGGAGGTGCGTTTCTTGGCTGGCAGACCGAACTTGAGGAACCGGCTGCTCTTTTTGAAGAAGTCTGGCGACGGGATCGGCAGGAGGTCTGTGAGCGGCTCCTGGGGACTTGCTGGCGGCTTTTTCGCGGAGTACTTGGTGCCAAACACGTCGTCATCGACATAACATTCGCTGAGACGCGAGCGGGGTTTCTCGACGTCAAAATGGTTTTTGCAGGGCGTGTCTGGGAGCTTGCCGAAGATGTTTTTGCTGTTTTTGTTGGCGATAAACGGCGACAGCGGGGCAGGAGACTTGCCCTTGCTGAGGTTTTTTGAGAGGAGTCCCGACAGAAGAAAAGCGGAGCGGAGCGGCTTGACGAAGCGGTAGCTGGTCTTCTTCAGACGCACGCTGGGACTAGCCTTGCCGGCGGTGGGCACTTTTTTCAGGAAAATGGGCGTGGCACACTCTGTGGGCACGCTAAAGAGATTTGGCTTCAGGGCGCGGAAGGTGAACTTGAACTCGGAAGCGCTGAGCGAGGAGTTTCCTCCGACAAGGCGGATGGTGGACTTGTCGGTGCCAAACGCGTAGTTTGACTCTGGGGTGTCCAGCACGGGTCTGATGGTGCTGAAGACGCTGTTTGTTGACACGGACTCGCTGTCCTCATCCTTGAAAGGCAGCCAGTTCTTGACCTCGTTCTCGATGGTTGTGTGTGAGCGGAGTCGCTTGGAGAGCTTGAAGTGCTTGTTGTCGGTGACGTTTGGCAGGACCAGGTACGTTCTTTTCGCAGAGGGCCGGGGAGGGTCGTCGCGAAGCGACAAATTGAGAAACCCCGTGCTGCGTTTGAGCCTGCTCTTGTTCAAGTTGTCGAGTCCCGCCATTGGAAGGGGTTTGAACAGGAACTAGACGTGCTGCTGGAAAAAACAACAAAGGACGAGGTAGGGTAAGAGGGGGTGCGGGATGGGGTGCACACGGTTCCAGGCGCGCGATGCGGCTGGCAGCGAGGCCGTATGTACGGAGGTGTGGATGTGGTGAGGCCGCTGGATAGTGCCGAGTGGGTTTGGTGGTACGGCCGTGGTGCTGGGTATGTAGTTTTGGTTCGTGGGTCGTATTTGGGCTGTGTGTATTGAGTTTGACTGTATTGAGTTTGACTGTATTGAGCGGCTTTGCATTGGTCTATTGTCGCCTGCTTCATTTGGACATTGGTGCATATTATGAGACAGTGCTACAGTAGACAATGGGCCGTCCGACAATGGTCAAAAGTGGTTATAGTGTTGACAATGTAGCTCAAGACAATGCTAGAGGCAATGCTCAAGACAATATTCATGTGTAGGTTAGCAAGATGTGTAGCAGGTGAGATGCAGATATCAGAATATGTACAATGATACAAGATATGGATGTCATATACAAGATATGGATGTTATATACCAGATATGGATGTCATATACAAGATATGGATGTCATATACCAGCTACGAATGCCATATACAAGATGCCAGACGTCGACACTAAAATGGAATACAACAGTACATTGGTAAATGGACAACACCCATACAATAAACAATGTATAGTAACGATGACACGATAAATGCACGCGCAAGGGAAAAAAACATAAACAAACGCAAAAAAACAACAAACCCATGGCACAACAAAAATGGCAAGCCTCAACAATATTAGCCATGGATAATGCGCAAAGTGAATATTGTCCATTGTAATGTCATGGAATTGGAAATAACAGCCAATGTGGGATACAATTGCATCACTTTTAAATAATATTATATTCCACACTCCCCATGTGTCTTTTAATCTCGGTACATGTGCTTTGAATCGTCCAGCCATTACGTCACCAATTTGTCCCATTTTTGCAATCATCCCATGATCGTCCATCATTGTATACTATTGGATGATACAATCGGGTAGAGTGGTAGAGTGTTTAGTGTTTAGTGTTTTACTATTCTAGTGTTCTAGTGTTCTAGTGCCATTATAGTGTCATTATTAGTACCATTGCCAGTACATTATTAGTACATTATTAGTACATTATTAGTACATTATTAGTACATTATTAGTACATTATTAGTACCATTACCAGTTCATTATCAGTACATTATCAGCACCACTACAGTACCATATCATCAGTACATCATTAGTACCATTACAATACCATTACAGTACAGTACAGTACTCCATCACTGGATCACACTGGACCTCACTACTCTTTATTTTCTTTATTTTCTCCTGTATTTCTTTATTTTCATTTCATACTTTTACTGCTCTACCATTTCTCGTACACCTACAACTCAATACAACACAACACAACTAAACACAACTAAACACAACTAAACACAACTAAACACAACACACCTCACCACACCTCACCACAACTCACCACAACTCACCACAACTCACCACAACTCACCACAACTCACCACACCATCCAAATATCCAACTAATCCATCAAACCTTCCCCAACATGTTTCATAATTTAATATCCCAATGCGTCCACCACGTACCTGACAGATATTACCACCGAAAATCAAATTAGGGTACTTTATTGCATACACTCAACACCTGAGTATTGTCCACCGACAATCATGTACAGTTGGTCCCAATTAGGCTCAATTGGCCTCCGCCCGATCACGCAAACTTGACTCTTATCCATTCCTTCATGGATACTTGCTTGATCGGGCAATCCTCGGTTATATTCGCATGTAGTCCCAAGTACCGGTGTCTCCGGTTAATTCACCAGGATTCAAAACTCCTCACTACCCTGATTGGCTTCTCGTATATTTCTTGCTATCCGTCTACATGCATCCATGCTCTTATATCGGTCGCACAACATTCGCCCATATTAACTATCCTTGCACTTGATCTAGTTACTATACCGCATCCAACCATTATTAAATTAAGATTGCTCGCCTGATGATCTACTCACTACATGTTTGCCTTGGTAACGTCCATGGATACAGCATGCTCAACTGTGCCATGAATTTCACCCTACAGTTGGCAAATTGTGGTTAGATTAAATAGTATTCAGGTGGATTTACATATTCAAGTGGATTTACATATTCTGAACAGCTTTACATCTTCTAAATTGCTTTACATATTCTAAACTGCTTTACATCTTCTAAACAGCTTTACATCTTCTAAACAGCTTTACACTATTGGGTAGTTTAAACCTTGTTTAAGCTTTGAACTACGATTTAAACTTTGGGTTATTAATAAGCCACCGACAATCAAACAAGCATTGACAATAGGGCAAGATACAAAGCAAACTGGCCCTTTCCCAATCGTCGCCAGCGAGTAGATATCTGAAAATGAGACGATATGCCAATTGACTGCCAATGGTCCGTTTGGTTCGTTGACTAGTTTAGTCTGAAGCCAGCGTGGTAATATGTATGAGGTTAAGCTTACATCTGCGCTTTGATCTGATGGACGATCTGGCTGATTTGCGACTAATCTTCGGGTCTCTCAACAGTCCACTGGGAAGCATTGGACTGGTGATTCCACGCCAAATCTTGAGACATGGTATTGCTCAGTGTTAGTTGTAGAATTTTAATAATTTAACTATGCAAAATATCAACATGGTCGAGGCTAAAGTCGACCTATAAGATTGTCATAGCCTACAAGATTTGCCATTGTCTTTTATGATTTATCGTTACCTACATGTTGATATTGTCTACATGTTGATATTGTCTACATGTTGATATTGTCTACATGTTGATATTGTCTACATGCTCATATTGCCTATATGTTCACATTGCCTACATGTTTGCCATAGCCTACAAGTTTTGTTATTGTCTACAATGATTCACCGATTGTCCTACAAATTTTGTTATTGTCTGCAATTCACATTGCCTACAATTTACATTGCCTAAAATTCACATTGTCTACAATTTCCATTGTCTAAACTCATGCACTTGCTTACAGCATATCTCATATGCTCATACATGCCAATTACCATACCCAAAGGATCCATTACATACTAAAGGATCCATTACATATCCAAACGATCCATTAAATATCCAAACGATCCATTACATATCCAAACGATCCATCAACCCCAGCTCACCACCAACTCCCAAAACACTACATCATGACTGAAATTTAATAAACTATTAACTTACCTTTTGACAGCCGAAAGCACCCACATTACTCCGTCTACCCGCCTCTACTTCAGATACTATACGCGGTAAACGAATTCACCATCAACGTCTTAGCCACCTTGGCTTCCTCCCACGTACCTTCCAACTGCTCTGCACCCACATCCAGCTCGACTTTACTGTACTGGATCTCCAACGGCAGAACCGTGTGTGCGCCTCCCAGATTGCTATTCACCACAAACTTGGCTTGGGCTCCCTTTTTGCTTTCCTGGGCAAGCCCCATTGTCTGGAACCGCGCCAAGACTCGTTCCTCGGCTCCGGCATGGTCAAACACAATTGGCCGCTCAAACTTCCACACAATCCGCCGCTTCTCCTTGTTGAACGTGCCTGTAGGCTTGGACAGCGCCAGTAATACTTCGACGGGACCCTCTTCCAACGAAACAGAGAGAATAAAATCGTCCAACTGCACCCGGTCTCCGGCCTTGAACCGGCTCGAAACCCATTCATTGAGCCGGATCGTCAACATACAACTCGCCTGGTGTGGCTCAAATCTCCACACAGGCACAATGACCACTGGCGATTGGGCTTTTTCTGACACCAAGTACTTCAAGCCGCCAAGAGTGCGTGTCGTCACCAACGAAGGGTTCACGGTAAACACTTTTTCCTCAGCAGCATCGTCGCTGCCGTCAATCAACTCCACCAACGCATGGTTCGGAATAAACTTGTCAATGACCCGTCCCGAATCAATCATCTTGATGTATCCGCGCTGCGGCACGTGGCCATGGCCAAGGTACGTGATCCCCACTTCTCCAATGATCTGGCACGATTCCGCAACTCCATCCCGCATTGTCACCTTGAGCAGTTCAGATACTGATACGTTCAACCCTGAATCCGCAAGCTCCGGGTGGAAAAACTTGGCGTTGCTCCGCTGTCCTAAAGAGCTCGAACTGCCATTGGAATGAAGCGCAAGGTCAGACTGTTTCCGCGAAGCTTCGCTGATGGATAGCGACGCGTTCTTTGGAAGCGGAGGAACTGGTGCTGCTCCATGGCCCTCGTTGATGAACAGAAGCCGTTCCAGATTGCCTGCGTCCATAATACTAGCCTGGGTCAAGTTGGTAAAGAGCTTCGACTGAATGTCTTTTCGCCGCTTTGGACCGTCTTGTTTTCTCGTAGGAGGCGGTGGAGGCGGCGCAGACGCAGTTTCCTCCTTGAAATGTTTCTCCTCGTGAACTGACTTTTCCTTGATTGGCATTTCCCCATGGACAGACTTTTCCTCAAACGATCTCTCCTCAGTCAATGGCTCCTCCTCAATAAACGACTTCTCCTGCTTCACAAACCGCAGCTTCTCCTCCTTAAACGGCGACTTGTCATTGATAAATGATGACCGTGGATTGATTTGCGTGTCAAACAATTTCGGCTCCTCAAGCGGATTAATCGGCTGGCTAACCGGCTGGCTGGTTGGCTGAATCGCCGGCTGGCTAATTGGCTGGACAACCGGCTGCTCAGAAACTTCTTCCTCCACAGCTTCGCTGCTTATACTATCGTGCCGCTTCTTGTGCTTTCTCCGGCCAAAAAGCGTGCCCACTTTTGATCTCAAACCCAGCTTCTTTTTATCCGAGCCAATCGTCGATGGATTCGACTTTGTGGTATGAAGCACCGGCATTGCTGGAGGAACCAACTCGCTTTTTGGCTTCGGCTCCTCAGACACGTGACCGTTGGGCTGGGCCAATTTGGATGAGTCGTAGGCAAATCGCTGGATCTCTTGATCTGGATTGAACTCCACCAAGACGCCAAACAAGTTTTCGTTGTGCTTCAAGTTCTCGTTGAACTTGTAGTTCAAGTTGTTCTGGAACGAGATAAACGCGTCTTTCAAAAACAACAACCGGTTGTACTCAAAGTTCTCAAACGTCTCTGCGACTGGAGGCGATCGGACTGCCCATTCCTCGGTTCCTGCCACATCGGTCAAGTCCAGAAGGCTCAGAAGCATGTTGTTGTACTTCTTGTTCTTGGAAATGTCAAAGCATTTCTTCAACGGGCTAATCAATTGCTTCTCCATGTTGTTGCAGAAGGTCTCCAGAATCGTAATCTCCTGCTGAATGTCCTCCAAGATCCCGCTCCAAAGCGACTCAAAGTTCCCCAAGTGATTGTCGGAAAGAACCTTGGCTCCGGCATACTGTGGATCGTTCTTTGCCTCTTTCTTCACATACTGCTCAATCAGCTGGTTGAGACTCCGCCCCTTTGTGTCAAGAATCTTCTTCAACTTGTTGGTGTAATGCCGGTTGATCATCATGTAGTCAAACAAAAAAGAGCCCAACTGGTTATTCAATCCCTTGGACTCTAATAATCTCGAAATAAACACCTCCGCGGCATCTGCCGGAGTCCGTTCAACCAAAACTGTAGAAGCAAATACCGCTCGTTCCTCACTCATGTGGTTAAGTCAACAACGAAAACAAATTCGGAAACTATAGGGGTAGCTTGGTCACGCTGTGGTCACGTGGCGATCACCGGAAGGCGGACCGAAAATTTTTTTTTTTCAAGTTGCACCGGTGAGGCTATTCATTTGGTCTGAATGCCGGTCTCATGTTTAGTCTAATTGTTTGTTTGTGTATTTTGTAGTCTCGTTAGTGCTGTTTCTAGGTGCATTGTTTGGTTAACGTTTTGGGGGTGTCTCAGTTGTTTTCGGAAACAGTTTGCGTCACTCCAAGTCCATTCCTGCACCTAATCTGGAAATATAATAGTCAATTTATCCTGGCAAAGACCGATTCAATATTAATTAAACCCAGCCTTGATGTGGCACTTTTTTAGTCCGAAACTATTCGGACTAGACGTTCAAACTAGACTACTCATTCATATTCAAAGTGCCTAAAAAGCATACGTCCAAGTGAGTAATGCCTCCGATACTACAAATTAGAAACGACATGCTAATACTAACAATGCCAAGTTAGATACTCAAAATAGTCTGTCTACTAATTCAATATCCATCACTAGTAAAAAAAAGCTAATGACGGACTCAAACCAAGTAATTTTTATCTCGCTCGTTACAAGTCACGAAATATCCATAGGAATACCTCTAAACATACTCATAAATGGGCTGATTGAATGATAACTTTGCTCCAAAAAAATTTCGTCTTTTATATCACTGCCTACACTTACCCGGACACGTGCCCATCTATTTTGCCCATTTTTTTTTACTACAATCTCATCATGTCGGAACACATTCCTGCTTGGAAGCGATTAGGCTTGAAAGTTAAGCAATCTCAAGAAGAAGATTTCTTGGCGATTGCCAACACCCATTTGGAAGATTCCAGCTTGACCAAGAGCCAAACAAAGCAATTGAAGAAGCGGGTGAGACAGGATCTGGAGAAGCCCAAGAAGCCGCCCAAGAAGGTGAAATTGCCGAAAAATAAAAGACCAGCGCCACCTGAAAAGGATCAATTGGCGTATTTGAAGCAGTTTGTGGACGACCGCGATGCGTGGAAGTTTTCCAAGCAGAAGCAAAACTGGATTCTCAAGAACATGTTGAGTATTGACCAAAAGTACAGCGCGTATTTGGGCGAGTATTTGAAGAGTGTGCAAGGGGGTTCGCGGATTCGCATTGAGAATGATTTGAGGCAAGTTGTCGATCGGTGGAATGTGCATGCCAAAAAAGTGGAAGATGAACTAGAAAAGGAGGGTGAGAAAGAGGAGACGGGTGAGCAAGACGAAAAGGAAGAAGAAGGGGAAAAGAAGGAGGGGGAAAAGAAGAAGGAGAACGAGAATGATGTGCCAGTTGTTGATGAAGTTTTAAGAGCTCAAGGTTTGTTGAAAGATATTTTCAACGAACGCGTTGTCTTGGTTTCAATAGATGAGGAGAATGGAGAGAAAGAGAAGGAAGTAGATGATGCGGTGACTGAAGATTTAGATCAGTCCAAACAAGACGCTGAGGTGAAAATAAATGAAGAGAATAAAGAAAAGAAGGATAAGAAAGACAAGGATAAGAAGGATAAGAAGAACAAGGATAAGAAGAACAAGGATAATAAGGATAGAAAAGAAAAGGATAAAAAGGATAGAAAAGAGAAGGATAAGAAAAACAAGGATAAGAAGGATGGAAAAGAGAAGGATAAGAAAGATAATAAAGACGAGAAGGACAAACAAAGTAAAAGCTTGGATCCCGTCGAGTCCGATTCTACAATGGAACATCAAGCAGTAGAAGAACCTACGCCAAAGACTTCCAGAACCAAAAAACCAAAGACGAAAAAGGGTGCGTAGCATCGTGTCTGAAGACTTGTCCAATTTAATCATTGAGGAAGTTGAAGTGATGGATTATGTTAATATGGACGAGGATGAAGTCGGGGTAGATGATGGATATGTGGTAGATGATGGATATGACGGGGTAGATGATAGATATGAGAGTGAATAAAACAGATAGCATGGCAAAGAACATAAAGAACATGACTGAAAAACTAAATTACAAAACTTTATAGCATAACATAATAAATATTTAATATAACATCATGTCCCTGTAAGTTGTTTAGTGTAGTAGACAAGTGTATAACTGGTTTCTTCAAAAAGTCAATATAGATACAGAGACGTCAAAAGTAAAAACACAATTCTTAAATATGTCCATAATGTCAATTAGTATCATTTTTCGGTACGCAAAATGGCAAAAAAGCTTCCCCACCAGGACTCGAACCTGGAATCTCTCGATTCCCCGACTATCGTAGTCGAGCGCCTTAACCATTGGGCCATGAGGAACAAAGCTTATTGAAATTTATTTTCATCGATAGAAAAAGATATTTTGGTGGGGAAAAAATTTTGAGCATAAAAAACTTGAACAACTAATGAATATATTAGTAGCCCAGCCAATAATACATTTGCTTGGGTGTATTATAGAGTAATTTAGTCTCATTTGCCCCATTACGGATTGTCTGAAGCCCTATTTCGTTATCGTCAAGATCACAGGTATGTGCTCACCGCTCAATACGTATTAAACTAACACTGTGAATGGCCAGCATGGTGTACTTAAGATAAACAGTCTATGACGTACATACTACGTATGTGCCGAATAATCCTGATTGCTCAGAGAGCAACCATAACAAATAACTAGGATACAAGATGAGGGGAAGAACAATAGGAACAATAAGCAGTCAACAATTAGTATTTAAGGGACAGGAGGTCCACTAAATCGGGGAGCAAATTTTTATATATTATTATACATATATTACGGCTGTAATTCGTGCATTGTGACCGACACAACACTGTTACCCACTGATACTTTTGCCAACAAACCACCAACAACCCACCAACAACCTAAAGTGGCCCCGTAAATTCGAGGTCCGTCAGTCTATCACAAGTAAAGAATTCGTAGATCCATAGTGTCAAAGTCCGCTGGGTTTCTAATTTTTTTCCACCAAAGCTTCAAACATTGCGATCAAATTATACCTGCGACAGCATCACAATCGGCTGTTTGGGCATACATACCGTTATTATAAGTACAAGCAGCCCAATTTATGGTCACATTGTTGTATATAGCATCATATACCTTGGTACTTTCAAATTAGCATGAGAAATATCATGCGGTATCAGTACTAGTCACTGGTACAGTCACAATCACAAGGGAGACGTCAATTGCTCACAAAAATAAAAGACTGTCACTAAAAATGAAGACAACGACGAGTCTTGATAAAGGTAAAGTTTATCACACTAACCTGGGTCTATTTTTCCATGCCGGACGGAAATGTTGCTTTGATTTTTCACGCAGTAAAAAATAAAGTTCTGTTGGATGTTGTAATATAGTAACTAGGATACAAAGTTGGTAAAATAACCTTTCATCAGAACAGAATTAAGGCCTGTTGAGATTAGTTATCATCTGTAGACTGGTTATTTCGGGAAATGATAAAGCGCAACGGATAAAAGGAAGAAGAACAATTGCCAAAGACGAGCACAATTGATAAAATACTAGCTTAATTTCCGTAAGGAAGTGGAAATGGTGCGTAGCCAAGAAGCATGTGAAAATTAATAATAATAATAATAATAATAATATTTATTTTTGTATTTAGCTATATATTGTCTTCGGTTGTTCTTCATATCTACAAAGGTTAAACTAAGATGATGTATTCACCGTCAAGGGAATTCAACTAAAATTTATGAACTTAATTTTTTGCCATGGTTTCTAAAATATGACAATGGGACAATAAAGTCTATATTTGACCTTTTGTTGATGTGTTTAATCGCCTCCCAAACAGGGTTGACAGTATCCGGAGGAAAGTCAAAGGTGACTTGGATCGACATGCCTTTGAAATGTGAAGCCAAATGTGTATCGTAAGAAGTCAAGGCGAAGTTGATTGCTTCCATTATAGCGCTCATAGAGCCTTTGCCCAAGAAAACTGTAGGAATAATAATGGACTGGGAATTTGGAGCCAAACCATGGTATTTTCCTGTCATATGCATGGCTGCTTGAATGGCTTGTGTTTTATAAGAATCATCCATGGAGTCACTCTTGCTGTCAGATTCTCTAGCCCAGAGAATCTGTGGAAGAATATTGAACACAGAAAAGTATTTCGATACGTCCTCTTTAGAAGCCATTCCCAAAGTGAAGATAGCCCTGTCTTTGCCCCCATTTTGTCTGAAAGTGGCATTTTCATCCATACTACCAGTGTCTCCTGTGTTCACCATGGCACAACCACTGTCCTGAACCACATAAGCGATCGCGTCCATTTCACTAAGCTGATAGGCGACGGACTTCTCCAAATACCCATAAATAATCCGATTGCCAGTTCTTCCCGTAAGGGTAGTTTCAATAATTCCTCCGGGGCCACCAGCACTCTTATGGAACTCTTCTTGATCCGACGATCCGAGTTCCTCAAAGGCAGCGGCTTGCATTTCATTCGTACTTTTGATAATAGCATCTATATCATTTTTTGACTGACTTTTATGTGTTACGGCAATGTAAAAGTTTTTCAACGGCTCGTTGGCGTTGATTGGGCGAACGAGTTTGCGTCTCTTTTTCTCTTCCTTCCTGAGGGAAGGAGTGACCATAGCATGGATACTGTGAATCAAAAGAATGAAGAAGACCAAAAGCTTCATGATACTGATAATAATGATCTTAGTAGAGATCTAGGATGTTTAAATATTCTTTGAATCTGGAGTAGTACGGATATTTAACAAACGCCCTGCATGTTGAAACACGGAATGGTACAATTCTGTAGCGACGATGAGGCGTTTGAAGAGAAGAGAGGGGAGAAAAAAAAGAGAAAGGACAATGGTGAAAATAGCAGACAGTAAAGAATGTGAAGGTTAAATATTTTTTGTGAATAGAAGATGTCGTGAAAATATGGATATTAGATTGGTGGATTGTGAATACTAAGTCGCGTATTTCAAGTTTGACATTACAATACAGTGGTGCCTATTACCGTGCCAAACGCCGTACGTAACAAATATGCAAATAATTATCGTGAAATAGTCGTATTTATAGATTCAGTAGGATATACGTAAAATATATAACGGAATGTATCAAGGCCATGTATATGTGAAACCCAATCAAGGGTGATGACAGACTGCTTGATTCTAATCTATATAGCTAAATACAAAAATAAATATTAGACACTGGCGAGATTACTCTCCCAGCCCACTATAGAACTCTACGCGGAACGGATTCACCGGTGGTTATCACCGCTAAAGATAAACTCCTACTAGCCGAGGCCGTAGCTGGCCCAAAGAATATTTTGAGCCTGATAAGCCATCTTCTAAGTGGAAAAAGTTCGGTATCATGTACCATCAAGAATCAATTTAATCCTGATTGCGATCCAAAGTGCCCTAGGTGCAACAATCTCTCTCCAACAATATTCCATGACCTATCATGCGCATGCTTACAGGTATTCCGAACTCAGGAAACAATCGGCAAAGGCCGGGCAGGTAGTCCCTTCGGGGACGAGACTCCATAGCTCCTTCTTAGCCATTTCTCTTTGACAGTTCCTTAAAGATCAAGCCGAAAGTTTTTATCCCCATTGTTAGGGTTTTCTCTCGACTTAAGAATTAGCGGCGCCGTCCTTAGTTTTTTAGACGGCGAAATATCAATCTCACCCTTCTGGGGA
Source organism: Saccharomycopsis phalli (assembly GCA_020342235.1). Taxonomy (NCBI): domain Eukaryota; kingdom Fungi; phylum Ascomycota; class Saccharomycetes; order Ascoideales; family Saccharomycopsidaceae; genus Saccharomycopsis; species Saccharomycopsis phalli. The sequence continues at coordinate 932,366 of CP073212.1, forward strand.
GCCTAGTATAGCTATAGAAGTAAATAAACATATTATTATTATTAATAAATATTATTATTATTGATTCTAATCCAAAAAAAAAAATGGACAGAAAAATACTGCTTACCCCAGAAATGACCTGAATCAATGATACAAGGACTTTCAGATTAATCAGCGACTAAAGATTGTTTATAGTTGCGGTGTTCCACTACTTGTAGTGAGGTGCTTTATATTTTGAGAATTGCAGCGCAGCGTAGGTCAATTATGTTGAATGGGTATTGATACAGAATCTGGATGAAACAGAATATCGTCAAAGTGATGGACTGATTGAATCAAATGTACAATCCTACTAGCTTCTTTGCGATCCACCACGACCAATAACTTTTCAATGAAACCTGAATCTATGAATATGGTTAATAAGAACAACATCTATTGTGGATTCATGATCAGTGCAGGGAATTCGTCTTTGGTTGTACCTAGAAAGTAAATGACCTCTAGGGTATATTACGGATAGACGAAGGCTGAATGTGATCAACCTGAGTCGGTGTTGGCATGTAAATTGACGACCAATCGGAAAAGGGAAAAGTCTGAAAAATCCATGTCTCAGAAAATAGTCCATGTCTCAGAAAGATGGCTCGTGTCTGGGAAAGATGGCTCATGTCTCAAAAAGTCTCAGTAATGTCGACGTGTCGAATAAATGATTCCTGACTCGGTGTTGCTGATCCATGACATATTGTATACTGCCATATTGGGATAACTTGTGACGCCACAATTTGTAGATCACTGTATTCAACAAGGTGCAAAAGATGTGCGGCCCATAGCCATGGGTTGATTGTTTTCCGGAGCAGGGAAGCTGTCTTTTAGAATTTTCACACACTAGCATCGAGCATACGGCGATGATAGAGTTTAAGAGACGAGGTGAAATGGTGATGCAATGATGAGAATAAAGTTTACAGATCATTCAAGTGATTTCTGGCTTGGGATGATTGTTCATTTATTGCTCCCGGTGATTTAAATTTCATTGAGTTTTCATTATTCCATTGTCCGTCCTATTCCTATATTATTTTTCATTTCATTTCTCCTTGTCTTATTTCTCCTGATTTCATTTCTTCCTCCCACTATTTTTTCCACTCTCTGTAAACAGAGAACCAGCCTCGGATTATGACTACATGATCTTGCATTGAAACAAAAATAGCCAAAAACAGTCAATAGCCAAGAAAATGCTTTGCACTGATTTGGGTGGGCAGAACGCAAATCTCCTTGAAGTTGGTGGTGGCAGTACCATCTAAAGATCTAATATTAGAACCATGCAACGTTTGACCCGGGTGTCAGGAGCCACTAGCGCGGATCTCGGGATCTAGGAGACACGCAAAAACCACGGCAAACACCAAGGGAAACCAGGACAATAGCACCGCGAAAAAGCGCAAGAATGGAAAAGAGAAAATTGCGAATCTTAAAGTGTACCTAGTGATGACGCAGCTGCTTGATGTGTTTTTGTCAATGGGCTTGTGCATGACCCTGCAGGGTCGTTTATGCAGCCTTGAATACCACTCTTGAGGTTGAGGCAGTAAATGCAGGTCTTGTAAAGAAGTTATATAGCTGGACAAGCCCCAGGAAAGAGCAATATGCTCATTTTATATTTATTGGTTTTCTTGCCGTTTGCATATGGCCTGTTTGTGTTTAAGCGGGACGGGAGTATGGCAGTTGGGCGCAACTACAACTTCTCTCTGGCTGCCAACACCTCGACGTCGCTTATATGGACTACGTTGACGTCGACACTTGTTGGGGAGCCGATTACAGAGACGACAACTGTGTGGGATGGTAATACTCCGGTGGCTACTCGGTTGAGTACTTCTGGGAATGTGATTTTCTCTGAGAAGGTTGTTCCAGTATCGGACTCTCCAAGTCAACTGGACTCCAGTGATGCAAGTCAACTGATTTCTAATTCTCCAAGTCAACTGGCCTCCAACTCTCCAAGTCAACCAGATTCAGACCAAAACTCCGATGCAAATTTGGCACAAAATGGTGGACAAGGCCCAATTGTATCGGGACCTGCTTTAAAAGCAGTTTCCTCCAGCACCGATTCCGCTGGTTCATCTGATTCCACTAACTCCGCTGGTTCACCTGATTCCACCGATTCATCTGATTCAGCTGCTCCCGTTGGTTCAACGATTTCACCAGTTTCCGATTCAATTGTTACCACCTCTCTTGCTACAACTTCAGTGGTGATCATCTCCACCACTGCCACTACTCAGACTCACACCATCTTTGTCGCAAGCAGTTCTCCATCCACCACAGAATCAGGAAGCATTGCACATTCAGTGTCGACTACGTTTTCCCAGCCATTGATTACCAATGCACTTGCAACGTCACAGGTTCTGGTTACCATTTCCACAACGCAGTTTACTACGGAAGTAGTTATCAAGCAGACTCAGACGTTAGCTCCAATCAATGGGGGAAGTGGGAGTGGAAGTAGTGGAAGTGGAAGTAACAGTGGAAGTGGAAGTAGTGGAAGTGGAAGTAACAGTGGAAGTGGAAGTGGAGGAAGTGGAAATGGAAGTGGAAGCAGCAGTGGAAGCAACAGTGGAAGTGGCCTTGGAAATACTGGATACAATTCATCACAACCATTTGGCAACAGCACATTTGGAAACTCCTCCGTCTCCAACCTCTTTAGCGCAATTTCCAACCTGCCTCCTTTGGACTTGTTCACACGCACCCCGCACCCACTCACAATCCCAAAGGGAGTGTCCAACGACCGGCCGTACGAGACAAACAAATTCTTTGTCAATCTCTTTCTCGCAGACCAAACAGACATGATCTGGTCGTATCCATACGGAATGTTTTACGAAAAAAGCAACTTGTTTGGTTGGGGTGTCAGTTACACCACCAAGAGCCAGGAGGTATTTGGCACCGACAGTCACGCCTCGACAAGCGGAGCAGACTACTATACGCTTCCCGCAGGGATTGCCTCCCTTCTCTTTAGTGCTACGACATTTGGCCCGGGTCTTAGCTTGGGTCTTAGCGACATGAAGGACATGAGTGTACGTGCAACTCTCGGCACGTCCACGGACTATGTGGAGTTTCCTACTGTCCAGGGCATGGGATTTGTCACGGGAATTTACCACGGGAGTCTTGTGGCCGTGCTCAAGTCAACCAGTGGGATCCGGGCGTTTTCCCAAGAGACGTCGAATGCGCTTCCCGTGGGAGTGACAAAGTACCGGGCCCAGCTCTTCTCTGGAAGCGACTGGCTTGTGTATGTGACGTCCAACGGCACGGCTCCAACGTTTTCCGTCAACAATTCGCAGATCGAGGCGTCATCATCGGTAGATGGCTTGGTGGTACAAGTGGCTGTGGCTCCAAACAGCACGCTCGAGGCGTATTACGACATGACCGCAGGGATATATCCAATCAAAGCCGTAGTGGGCGGGTCTGTGGCCAGCGGGGACGCGACCTACGGGTTCCTGTATGTGAATATGGGCAACTCGACGTCGGGCAAGGGTCTTGTGTTTGCGCTTCCGCACCACGTCCAGTCGCTCAATGAAGCAACCCAAAAGACGTCCACTGGCATTGCTCTTGACTCCACGACAAAGGGAACTATGTACGGCTACATCACCGACACGCTCTTGCTCACAGAAACCCTCAATCCCGCAGTGCAGTTTGTCCCATGGTCACAGCAGCTCAATGGTACCACCGTGCAATGGACCACGGAACAGCTCGCACTTTTGGCATCGGTAGCCAATCAGGAGATCAACGTGAACATGCGGGACTCCATCCAGAGCGTCTCGACGTACTCTGCCGGGAAAATCCTCGACAAGTTTGCATACATTCTCTATGTGCTTTCCGACGTGTTGAAGGACGCCAACGCAGTACAAGTCACCCTCGCAAACCTCAAGGACGCCTTTGACGTTTACTTGACCAACACCCAGCTCTATCCGATGATGTACGACACCACTTTTGGCGGAGTATCGTCCACTGCAAATAACCACGGGGACACTGGCCTGGATTTTGGCGCAGGATACTACAATGACCACCATTTTCACTACGGATACTTTATCCACGCAGCAGCTATCCTTGGGTACGTCGACAATAAATACGGTAACGGGACGTGGGCTGCCCAGAACAAGGATTGGGTCAATGCGCTTGTTCGGGACGTGGCCAACCCTAGTGAAGACGATACGTACTTTCCCGTGTCCCGAATGTTTGACTGGTACCAGGGCCATTCCTGGGCCGGTGGACTCTTTACCTCTGGAGCCGGAAGAAACGAGGAGTCGTCCTCCGAGGACTACAACTTTGCCTACGGTATGAAACTCTGGGGGAAAGTAATCCAGGACGTCAACATGGAGGCTCGAGGCGACCTTATGCTCGCTGTTATGAAGCGTTCGCTCAACAATTACTTCTTGTACTCTGACGACAACACAATCGAGCCACCTCAGATTGTCAAGAACAAGGTCAGTGGGATCTTCTTTGAAAACAAGGTGGCTTACACCACGTACTTTGGCACCAACATCGAGTACATCCACGGCATTCACATGCTCCCAATCACGCCGGCTAGCTCCCAGATCCGGGGCCCGACGTTTGTCCAGCAAGAATGGGAGCAGAAGATTGCCGCACTTTTTGGAAACGACTTGGGTGGTTGGACGGGCATTCTCCGGCTCAACCAGGCGTTGTTCGACCCAGTGTCAAGTTACAAGTTTTTTTCGCAGGACAATTTCCAGACGTCCTGGTTGGATGATGGGCAGTCTAGAACCTGGTGCTTGGCTTTTTCGGGGGCTCTCTCCAACGCATAGATGTATAATAGACAATAGGCATGATACAAATGTAGATGTGTATGTAATTAATGATGTAATATAGATAGATGTCGAGAAATAGTTGCATGTCTTGATTGGTTAGAGTTGTAACCAGTCATCGTTGATACAGACTACTACATGTTGTTTGTTCCTTTAGAATGATTGATTGTTCCTTCCAGTTCCAAGTTGTCCTCTATACAGTAGAGTGATTTTCTTTTATAGTTATCACGACAATATATTGCCAACAGATTAATAATATACTCCTGAAATCAAGTTTTGAAGATTCAACAGCCCAATACTACCTAAACCTCCTCCATGCTCAGAGAGATGGCTTCACAAAAGGCCCTCATTACCGGAAAATACTTCCAACACACCATGCCCCCAGAAACTATATCTAAACAATGCCGCTTTTTCCTCACTACAAAAATACCTACAGACTGTGGAAAGCTTCCAGATATTATACGTATAAACGTGCCACTAACCATTGTCATTCATTGTCTGACACCATTCACAGTGTTTCCAGTACTTTTCAAACAAACCATACTTGTCCAACTCCTCATTTGTTTCATTGGTGTCTCGCCCTAACAATACCCAGGTTCCACATGGACACTCAACATGCATGTACAACAACGAGTCTCGTTTGGCTTGATAACACCCTACTGGAAGGGGTAGCAAATCTGCGGTATTGCCTTTACAGGTGATTCCGTGGCCATATTTTAAATGATCCAAATAGCTGTCTACTTTGAACCACCGCTTCACATGACAGAACCGGCACAAGCCATAGTCTTTAAAAAGATACCGCAACCTGGCAATATCCAATGGGCTTTTCACATCTTCAACACAATCGGGACTCGGGGGACATTCCAGCTCCAAAATTCCAAAATTCCGCATCTCGCATCGGCCTAGGGTATGGTTCTGGAACTTTCGCGGATGCGTTTCCAAGTTCCAATGGGTATGTTCCACCGGATGGAAGGAGTGTATGGAGCAAAATTCTGGCTTGTCAGGAATGAGAATCGAGCTCAAGTCCGAAGAGACGGACGAACTAGAACGGGAACTTTCTATTTCATTTTTTTGGGCTATTCTATTTAGTCTGTCTGAAGACGGGTTCAAAGATTGGAGGATCATATTGTAAGCAATGAATTAGTATAAGCTAGCAATGAGAAATGTTATAGGGTGTAAATTGGAAATGAGAGGGAACACAAGCACATTAGTGATGGCAAAGGTACAAAGAGGCAGTTGAGAATTACACTATATCGAATTGGTTGAGACTGATGAAGATAATCAAAGCCAACCAAGATATTGAATTGGTTAAAACTGATGAAAATAATCAAAGCCAACCAAGATACCAAATTGTCAATCTGACTCAATCAAATAATATACATCATATGTAATCAGCCAAAATATACACAAAATACCACAATATACTGTGCTACACATTCATGGCAAATCTCAATGAATATTCCACCGTGTAATCTGACTCGTAATCCCATCAAATACCAACGTGTTGTTCAATGGAACATACTGGTTGGTCAACAACTTCAAACATTCCTGTCCCGCAAGACCCCCTACAAAAGCCGAAATATTAATCAACTCGTTCCCTCCGCTTCTAACCAACTCTTGCGCCACTTTCTCGGTGGTTTCGTTCTGCACTTCGCAGAGTTCAAACAAACCTCGGGCCGAGTCTGGAAACTGCCCGTGGGCTTGGAAGTACCTTTCCACTGCCCGGAGACCAATATAAATCGACGATGAAGCACTTTGCTTTACGGCATCGTTTATAAACTTCATTGACCCAAACTGGACAACCAAGTAGCTGCTGTTTTTGGCAAATGACAAGAGGTACTGGTCAGAGACTTCCAAGCCGGGATTGATTTCGGACGCGTATTTGCGCAATTCGCACATTTCCACATGCGCTCTAGCCTTGTATAAGCTCTGTAGGCGAATGTAGTGGTCGGTGGAGGAAGCCATGTCAGGAACCGAACCACTCAACGGAAGACGGTTGTGGTGCTCGACAAAACGACTCAAGGCCCTTGCCAATAGCCAAAATGGAGTGGACGGATCTTTTGACTTGGCAAGATCCAATATTTCCTGGATATCCTCGGGGACCTTGGTACGGACCGAGCCTCTCCAGGAATTGGCGAGCAACTCCTCGACGTTTTCCAAGTTGGCATAAGCAAACTTCTTGGTGTTTTCCTTGAGGTACTGCTTGATTTCGGCACGTTTGGGCAATCCAGGGCCCAAGAGACGTAGGTAGTGGATAAGAAGCACCGAGTAAGGTATATCTTTGTACTGATCCAAGGGCAACGACTCGATATCCAATGATGAAACATATTCACTTAGCTCTTCCCATGGGCAATCGACCCTCAAATCAGCCTTGGGAGTACTGTGCGACTCTACGATACATAGTTCACGGACCACCAACCTCACGCTTCCATAGAAGCCCACGGAAGAAATAAGCACACAGGGAACACCCAATTCCCACAAAACACCAACAAGATTTCTGCCAGCAGCATCTAGAGGCCCGCTAAGCACCACAACACTATATTGGAGCCAGTTGTGGGTCTTCATCACATGACCTAGGCTTTGGCAGATGGCTGTGCCTTTTACCCCGGGGTTCATTTCAAGAAGAACTTTACTGGCGGAATTTGCCTTGAACTCGCCCAAGTCGTCGTCTAGAAGGAAGAAGTTCGCCGCCAAGTCCTGCTCAGTGACTTTACTGCCATCAATGATTGTAAACCCTCCTACATTGGGAAGAACGAGGTTTTTGAGAGTCTCGCAGCCAACAGAGGAGACATTTACAAGGCAAACACTTGCCAGCTCGAGTCTTTCCTGGCCGCTAGCCTGCCATAATCGCAATTGTCGGTCGTATTTTTGCTCGTCACTCATGGAGGAGGTATAATTGGGAGGGTTTTTGTCCAGCAGTTACCCGGGCTATTGTGGGTGAAGGGTTAGAATTGGAGAGATTTAAATGGAGATTGAGATTTAAACTGAATCAGGTGAGGTTTAAACTGAGATTGGAGAGATTTCAACTGAGATTGGAGAGATTTCAACTGAGATTGGAGAGGTTTAGAGATAGGAGATATTGAAACTGTGGATTTAGAAGCATATTGGAACGAGATTTAAAGTGTAGATTAGGACGTAGATTAGGATGTAGATTAGGACGCAAACTATAATGTAGGTTTAGACATGGTTTAGGATATAGTTAAAACACACTTAAAACGTCAATTTAGATGGCTGGCAGATTGACTCTTGTAAAATCACAACTACCACTATCAAGCTAATTACCTTACATGGGTTGTCAAAGGGTTTTCTTCAACAGCAATGCTGCCTCAGGATGTTCCCAAGTGAAAATACATCAGTCAAATAACCATAATGCCAGAGACAATATATAGCCAATACAAAAATAAATATTATTATTACATGGCAAAGTCTGACATCCAACGCAGCTTCTTTGACGAAATACACGTGACCAACTAGTCTTCGCCTACCCTGCCTCAAGGCATCGAAAAATTTCACCAGCATTCTTCTTCATGTCACTAGAGTGGAACAATTGTCAGGTCGCTGATTGGATCCACGCAGCTGTACAGGCTCAGGGATACGCCAAAATGACGCCTGTTCAGGCGGCTACCATCCCCTTGTTTTCCGGCAACAAAGACGTGGTTGTGGAGGCAGTTACCGGCTCAGGAAAAACCGTGTCGTTTGTGATTCCGGTTCTCCAGCGGTATTTCAAGTCCGAAAGGGTCAAGGGAGTGTTTGCCGTTGTCATGGCACCAACACGGGAGCTAGCTCTTCAAATTATCAAGGTATTTCGCGAATTCATCGAGTATTCCCCAGAGACAATCACGGTGCAGCATGTGGTGGGAAGTCTCACCACGCTCCAGGAAGACCTCCAGCAGTTTAAAGAGACGCCGCCCGACATTTTGGTGGGCACCCCAGGGAAGTTGCAAGATTTTCTCGGCAAGATCCCGAGCCAGATCCGCGAAGTGGACTGTCTAGTGTTGGACGAGGCCGACCGGCTTTTGGACGTCAGTTTCGAGACAACGGTGCGGGAGATTGTGAGGAAGTTGCCCCGGCAGAAGCGGATTGGGCTCTTTTCCGCGACAATCTCTTCTGCCGGAGACATGATCTTTAAGATCGGCATGTCGAATCCCGTCAAGGTCAGTGTAAAGGGCAAGAGTAGCGAGATGAACGCCGCTCCTCGGACGCTCAGCATATGCTACAAGACCTTGTCCAGTGAGGAAAGCCTTCTAGGTATCCTCCATGTGCTTGCCACGGCCGAATATCGCAAGGCAATAGTGTACTTCCCCACATGTGTCGGGGTGACGTATTTCTACGCCATGGTGTCACACGTGCTCCAGAAGGCACAGAATGACCACGGAATCAAGGCCTACTCGATTCATGGAAAGCTCCAGCTCAAACCACGGCTCAAGACCCTTGAAAAGTTTACGTCCAGTGTGGCAGACAAGGCGGTTCTTATGGCGACCGACGTGGCTGCTCGTGGAATTGACATTCCCGACGTGGATATAGTGATCCAGATGTCCCCTCCGACGGATCCCGATGTGTTTTTACATCGGTGTGGGCGCACAGGAAGGGCAAACAAAGTCGGCAAGGCACTTGTGTTTCTCGCTCCAGGAAGAGAAGAGGACTACATTGACTTTATGAGGGTAAAGCGCGTGGATATTGCGCAAGACTCGACCGATTTCCACAATCTTCCAGCGACAGTCCAGGCGGAATTCGGCCTCAACCAGCCCATACTGTCTCTCGTCCGAAAATGGACCTTAGATGACCGTGCACATAATGATCTTGCGATCCGTCTGTACGTTGGGTTCATTCGCTACTACAGCAAGCACTCTGCCCAGTCGATCTTTCGGTTGGAGAACTTGGACTATGCCGGATTGGCACGTGCCTATGGGTTGTTAAGGCTTCCTAAAATGCCTGAAATCACAAAATACGTTGACAATCCGGGCTGGTTAGGCGAGGAGATTGACATGGGCAAGTACAGCTACAAAAACCCGCAAAAGGAAAAGGCCCGTGTCGCTGAGTTGGCATTGGAGGAGTCGAGGCGATTGGCCATGGCGAAAAAGTCCAAAACTAGGATAGCAAACCAGTCGTGGTCAGGGAATATTCTGGAAAAGGAGACGCGACAAAGCCGGCGGGAAAAGAACTTGAAGAAGCGGCAGGCGATTGAGAAGAAGTTGATGGAGGAGAGCAGTGACGATGAGTTGGAAGAGGACTGGAAGGATGTCGTGAGGCAAAAGAAGAAGCAAAAGAGCGGGGGGATAGGCAAGTTTGATGGGCTTTGATACAATGGATTTGACGGTATGAGTTACGGTGTGACTTTGCTATTCTTGAGACAGAGTAGATGTTAGAATTGAATAAATAACGTCGGGATATCTTTGATAAAGTAGGGGGCATGGAGATGGTTTTTGAATCAATTTACAGTTGTAAATCGTGATGCAGGTTTGTTTGCCATGGCGGAAGCTTGTGATGTAGAGTATGGATTCTGATTTCAAATGTTTTTTGATATATCAGCATATTGCTGGGTAGAATTATTGCTGGGTAGACTTTTTGCCAGTAATGGTAATGTATTAAGGGTTGTACATGTTGATGGATGTATTCAATGTTATTGAGCATTCAAATATACATACTGTTATTGAGTAGTCGGATACTCACTATTACAATTGAGCATTCAGGAAATACATACTGTCACAATTGAACATTCAGAAAATACTCAATGTTATAATTGAGCATTCACGAAATACATACTGTCACAATTGTGCATCCTGAGCCAAACAAAAACCATTAAACAGATACAACATATTAATTATATTTATACAAGGCTATAGCTATATGGCTCCAGAGATTTATACTTTGCCGTCTACAACCAAGTCGGTGCCGCTATGTTGTCAAAAGAAAACTCGGCTCCAGATATAAACTGTCGACTAGAGCTTGTAAATATGTAACATACAACATATGTACACCACTTTACAAGCTTTACATACCAAGAACCTTAGTTTCACTCTGATGCATCAATTGGTTCGTTTTAAAAACAATCCACAACCATTTGGCTATTCAACATTGAAATTATTACATTGTAGTATAGTAACTAGGATACGAGTTGGTAAAATAGCTAAAATATATTCCCTTGACTAGGAGACTGGGTCAAAGGCAAACATAAAAGAAAAAGAAAGGAATAACAAAGAAAACAAAGTTTCAAGGAGAGCAATAAAGACCTTGACAATCATCAGAGGTCATGAGAAAACGTAGTGTTATTGTGTAGAGGAAATGGACTTGGCTAGACCATTTCCTGGAGCCAAATAGACGGTAAATAAATTTTCAGGGTATCCCTTTCATCATTACATACATAAACTCATATTATATATTAAGAAAAGTCATCTTCAAAATTCCCACTGGACCGCAATTATCAACAGTCTGCGGAAACTTTTGCAGTTCAACTGGCCTCGTACAATTTCAGAGCGAATGTATATTTCAAGTAATCAATTCTACATAAACCACGGTAAGATGTTCTACCAGCCCCCCAATCTATATTCGTTAGAAAATTCCAAATGACTTGCCATTTGAATACATCCAACTCATTTGGTTGTCTCCATTTATTTATCATCCATTATTCATTATCATCCACTTTTCCTCACCGTATGTCACGTTCATTGTCACTCTATACTTCACTCCATATTACACTCTTCATAATTCATATTTACTTGGGATTGCCTCCCATTTCACCAACTCACAATTCAATCAACAACCGTTCTTCCTTTGGCGGCTCTTGGATGGATCTTGTAGGCGCAGTAGGAAACAGATTGGCAAATGCATTATATCCCAGGGTGTTTTGAGGATACTGGTACATTGCTGAAACCGGCAGGGCAAATTGTGGATTCGGAGGTTCACTTGCTTGGGGCTCATTTGCTTGAGGAGGTTCACTAGGACCTTGTATTTCACCCGGGTTTTGTAATTCGCTAGGGTCTGGGATTGGTGTGAATGTCTGAGGTTGTGAATTGCCCGGCTGATTTAATTGAGACTGAGGAATTGGTTGAATTCCTTGGGTAGGGTCATGATGTATTGTAGGTCCAGTGGGTTGTGTATGCTGGACTGGATGTGGTTCAAATTGTGCCTGAGAAGTGTCATTTTGGATAGGTTGAGTACCGGTCTGAATAGGTTGAATCCCAGTTTGAATAGGTTGAATTCCAGTTTGAAAAGGTTGAATTCCAGTTTGAAAAGGTTGAATCCCAGTTTGAATAGGTTGAATCCCAGTTGGTTGAATTCCAGTTGGCTGAATTCCAGTCGGCTGACTTCCAGCTTGAATAGACCGGACACCAGTCTGAACCGGCTGGACTGGCGGTATAACTTGTTGAAAACCAGTCCCAGTAGACTGCATTTGCCTTGGAACCGAATCAACCGACGAAAGCTGAGGATATGCTGGCTGGAATTGAGGATACCCCGTATAATTTTGAGGAATCTGACCAGTGACATGTGCAACTTGCGACTGGGCACGGCTATATCCACGAAGACTCAATCGCTTTTCAAGCAAACTGTCATACAAGCGGGCAATTAGACCGAGTTTCTGCTGCAAATCAATGTACCGCTCATACTTGCCCAAATCTTCGTTGAGGTTCCGCGCCAACTTTGTCTTTAGCTTGATGATCTCAGTGTACAATCCCTGCAACTGCTGGTTCTGCAACACCTGCTGGTAGCCACCACTTTGGGTAAGGTTGTCCATCAATTGGGAAAACAAGGCAATGGAGTCTTCCTCTGCTGGCGAAACTTTTGACTGGAGCTCGCGGTTCAAAAGCGGTTCAAAAGGCGACGGCTGAGCCACCGTCGGTTTCCGTTGCTGGTCCTTCAAGCTCTCGGCGATTGCGGCTTTCATTTCCTCATCGTCCTCAACATAAACCTGCTCACGAGTCTGCTGGCTCTCTTTCAAGCTCAACTCCAAAGCTCGCTGCAACATCTCGTTCTCCTCGTCCAATTGGCGGCTCTTTTTCGGCTTCACCGGCTTCTTCTCGGCCAACAAGTCAAAACACGAGTCACAGACCCGAACTGGATCAGTTAGACCCATACTGGGGATTGGAATCGAGCTTCCCGAGTGCAAATGGCAAAATACCCCGCCACAGTTCCGACAGTGGTGCTTTCTATTAAAGGTCGTGAAGGACTCAAAGCCAATCATACAGGAATCGGCCTCGACCCAAACCGGAGGCACAGCAGACTCCATGAACTTCTCATTGAAGATGATCTTGTTGTCGATCTTGGGGAACTTGAAGATCCCCTCCTGCTTCAAGTTGTCGTGGATCTTGTTGATGTTGTGGTTCAAGTTTGTATACTTGTCAAACAAAATGTGCCAGGTCTCAAACAACTCCAAGACCTTATCCTTGACAATCGCGTTGGTCTTGGCGTCGTGAAGCACATACAACAACTTGTCGAGAAGCTGGTTTCGCACCTGGCTGTAACTCTTGCTAAAGCCATTCTCAGTCGAACCTCCACCCACTGTCCCTCCAGCAAATATCTCCATGGAGAAATTTATACCAGAGTTCTTGATAAGCAAGTCCAACAACGTGAGCAACTGGATTTGGTAGTAGGGGTTCTTCCCATTGAGAATCCGCGGCTCCCATGCCTTGAGAAACTCTTTGGCTCGCACCTTTTTCGTCTTGATCAAGTCCACAAACTCAAACCCGCGGTTCAAGTCAATCTCCCCATTTGGAATCGACTCTAAACAAATGTCATTTAAAAGCCCGTCCACGTCTATGCTACTAGAAAACCAACTCATGATGAGGATAAACGATGGCTAGCGATATAAGTGGCAACAGTTACCCGGCCAGGGCGATGCAGACCATGAGCATGATAGCTGAGATGTAGAATAGCTAAGGATACAAGATAAGATACAGAAAAGATACAGAAAAGATACAGAAAAGATACAGAAAAGATATAAGATAAGATACAAGAAAGGATACAAGATAAGATACAAGAAAGGATACAAGATAAGATACAGAAAAGATACAGAAAAGATACAAGATAAGATACAGAAAAGATACAGAAAAGATACAAGATAAGATACAAGAAAGGATACAAAGTAAAATGCTTTTTTAATCATTATAATGGAAGACTTTAGCGTTGTGTGTTTGAAAGTGACTGGTGTAAGGAAATTACGCAATGTAGATGGACTGAGTATTGGAAAATGTCAAGAAATGGCACAAATTGGGTATGAAAATACTCTGATACTGTCATAAATTGAAACTTTGAATCTCGCGTCATTCACTCAAGAAACAGTCACCATGTAATGATACACCAAAGATTGTATCATGGCTTACTCATGATATGGTTATGTAAGAAATTATTACACTATATGATGATACTCTGGCATTGTGGGAATATGTCCATGTGATATTATTCTTTGGTCATGTATGATCTTGTATCATTACAGTTTGACGTGCTATCAAACGATAGTAGGACAATTGGCTATGTTGACAAATGGTTATTTTTTGTTTTGCCTGATATTTCGATATTCCAATATTAATTGTGATATTCCAATATTAATTCTCATATTCTAATACTTCTTTTATTCCGATACTTCTCTTATTCCAATACTTCTTCTTTACTTCTTCCTTACTTCTTCTTCTTCATACTTCTTCCTTACTTCTTCTTCTTCATACTTCTACATTTCACCAGTGAATATTTATTATCTTATAATTCTATCCCATTCTTCTTCAAATACTCCTTCACAAATTTTTCCTCTTCTGGGTTGGATGCATTAATTGCTGGAACGTTCGAGGCACGGTTCCATGGCTTTGGGCAGGCCAAAAACACAACAGAACCAATAGTAGCAGCAGATAACTGTCGTTAGAAAACCCTGGTACATTCATTTTTACTTACTTGCCAAGGCAAGACTTTCTTTCCGAGAATAGTGTAAGCAGATCCCATTGTATGTTGGTTGAAAATTCAATGCTCTGTTTTTCATTGGACCCACGTTTGCTACCCGGACACGCACCACAACATTGCATGCAATTTTTCACTCTTGTCCATGAGCCATCCGCAAGTAGTCCCGTGGAAATCCAACAGTGAGCTTCTAGAACTCGAAAAATGGTTTTATAGCAAAGATATAGACTCGAGGAAACGTGCTGTAGACCGTGTTCTGGCATATCTCATCCGGGGAAAGGTCTTGGCCTCCATCGAGGCCACCCGGCTTCTAACTCAAGTCTGCTTGGAAGACGACGAAAATAAGCTGGATAAGACAATAGTAAGAATGGCTTATTCCATGGCACTCATAAAGTTTGTCAATGACCTTTTGGACCCGTATCAGAAGGCCAGTCATGCGATTTCGCTCCATGGCATCGCCAGAGACATTGACTTGCCAAGCTCGTTTGTCGAAATCCGCCACATTGCCACCCACGAAAACTTGCCGGAATTGGGAATTCTCAGAGGACTTGCCCAGAATGCGCTTCTTTGGTTGCGTGACCACTTTTGGAGTGCCAATGTTCTAGAGAGTGGGATAGAGGTGGATAAGAAGGAATTGAAGCAGTGCATCAAGGCATACAGAAGACATCACCGAAACGGGGCTCAAAATGACGCTGAGTATGAGAGTTCCATGGCTCGGCTTGGAGATATTCTCAAGGGTCCAGCCGAAGACCAATTGACCGAGGTCTTGTGTTGCAGCAATGTGCTTATCATGGACAAAAAGGAGATAAAATTCGTGAGTGTCCAGCGGCTTTACTGGCCGTTATTGAAGCTTCTTAATCAGTTTCTCCAAGGGAGAGTCAATTTGTACGAGTTGGTGTGCGTATACATGCTGAAGGGGGATTATAACGACACCGAGTTGGAGTTTGTACGGGGATGGATGGAGTTTTTTGTAACTAGGCAGGTTGTTGACCAGGATTTTATCATGGGGTTGTTGGATGATCGGTTTGAGTCGGTGAAACTGGCGGTGAGGAATAGGAAACGAGTCAAGTTGGAGCGCAAGAGTTTTTTCTTTGATACTGTGGAGTGTAAACGGGTTGTTCCATTTGGGGTTCCTTTTTGATGGCTGGATGGGTTGTAAGGAGGGGTAAGGAGAATGAATGGATTGATGCCAAGTCTGAGAATGAATGGATTGATGTCAAGTCTGAGAATGAATGGATTGATGTCAAGTCTGAGAATGAATGGATTAATGTCAAGTCTGAGAATAATTCAATGGATCAATATCACAAGCCTGGGAATGCGGGCCGTTGATGGGATTTAAACTGCATTCTACAAGTATACTGGTGCCATTGGCCTGTGAACGTACAGTACCATTTCGGTATGCTATTTCAGTGTATTGCATCATATCTGCTGCCAACGGTGCTTGTTAATGTCCATTTAGTTGAACATTCAGTCGACAAAGGTAGTAACTGGCGAAATAAACAGATGCGTGTTTGATGAAGCTGTGCTAGGATTTGACTTTTCGGATAAAGTGGAGTTATGACAGTACTAGTATACAGCAAGGTGGAAAGCAAGGTGAAAGCAAGATGGAAAAGCCAAGGCTAAATAAAGAAAACTGCCTACCTATAAATGATACATCTTCCAGTGCACCAACTTGTACAAAACACAGTTACTACACTCTTATTAATCCCTGCCAAGACAGCTCCCAAAAATCTTGTGCAATTGGCTCTTAATCACTCCAACATGAAAATTCCAGTGTACCTGGACAATACAATGGCTCTCAATTTCTAAATAGCCATTTCTCTTAATAACAAAAATAATCAATGATTCTTGACGGGTTCATGAGAATTTGTGAGTGATCTTGACATGGATCTGATTTACCATTTATGGCTACGTGCATACATTTATGCATTCAACAGGAGATGACTGGACTACAATCTTTAGCAAGTATGCTTCAAGAATTAAATCAATTTGTCCCCACAATTGCATTCCGTTTCAGTGAGTAAAACTTGCATGTGCTGTTCAATTGGCATATGATGATTTGTTTGACTCGCGCTGTTTGAGTTGACGTTTGTATGCCACATTTTCGTGAAAACACCATTGTTTGAAAGGTCACTATCCAAATACAGAATATTGTCTTGGATCATCTTTCCAAGGCACCAAGGGGCTAAAAAGATATGATGTGTTCTCCCGGATAAAATATCATGCAGGATCAGAACTATAAAAAGGATCGTCGCAGGTATAAATCACCAGTTTTTGCCAATAAAAATTAGTGATATTGAGTAACCAGAGGAAACAAGTTTGCAGTTTTGTTAATAAACCAGTGATATTGAATAACCAGACGGAGCATAAATTCATATTTTCAAGCCATGTCGTACGACTATAGTAGTTATCCCACCAGTTTTGATGATCTTTTGTTGGTGTATTTCTTTGAGGAGGTAATGTGTGAGGACTTGAGAAGTGAGTCGCTTGACTATTTATGCTATTAGTCTGGTTGAGTCGTTTGACTTTTTGCTAGACCAGTCGTGTGATTTGATATTTTGCTAGACCAGCCGTGTGATTTGATATTTTGCTAGACCAGCCGTGTGATTTGATATTTTGCTAATAGTCTCGTTGAGTCGCTTCTAAATGAACCCGTGGAGCCAATGATAATAGCGATTGCCAATGATAATATCGATTAAACAGTTATTCTTGTAGTACAACTGGCTTCTACCAATGAGCCTTACAACACTACATCTCGATCATAATACTCGTGTACAGAATTCTATTAGACCCCACTATGGTGCGTGACACCGCACACGCATCAAAAATTAACACACCTCCTATTACTACACCTCCCCTTACTATACCTCCTCTCACTACACCTCCTCTCACTATACCTCCTCTCACTACACCCCCTCTCACTACACCTTGGCCTTCTTTCTATACTTCAACACCACATCACCACTGTTTTTCCATATCTTCGTCTTGATAGTCACCAAGGTCATGTTTGTTGGCAACACCTCGTCATTGCACAAGACCTCGAGCCAGTCCTCGACTTTGAGCGAGTCCTCATAGCTGCTGTTGGAGTACGGATACGTCTTCTTCATCTCCGGGGTCTTATGCGGCAGTTTCTCCAAAATGTAGTGCATGATCTTCTTGACCCGGATCCCCTGGTTTGCGCTCAACTTTGTGTTCAGCACTGCCGGCAACTTATCAGGCTTGGTTTCGTCCCACTCCTGGATCAAAAAGTTGATTTTTGCCAAGGGCTTTTTGCAGTACTGGTCCTTCAAAAGAGCGTCACCAACCCACCGGGGCAATGCTCTGGCCAACTCATAGAGCCGTTCATCGGTTGGAGCTGCGTCCCAGCTGTTGAATCGCTCCAAATTAAGCAAGTTGCCGTTCAAGCTGGGCGCAGATTCGTACACCAACACCGCCACACCAGGTGATCCAGCTAGCTCGGGAATAATCGGAATGGTTCTGTCGCACGAGAGGCAAAATGCGGACTCCTGGAGCTGCCGTGGGTCGTTGGCAGTGAGATAGGCGTGCTTTGTATCCAAGAGAATCAGATACATGCTGTCGACCTTGAGGGTCTCTTTGACGACGACAGCCTCTTTTTTCTCCTCCTTCTTCTCTGGCTTGTCGTTTTTCTTGCGCCCAAACCGCGCAAGCTTCTTGAACGTGCTGCTTTCCTCAGGAACCTTGGGCTTTTCCTCGGGTTTCTCTTCGGGTTTCTCGTCGACAACATGCTGGTACGGCTCGTACTCTGGGCGCAGCAACTCGGCGGCAATGTCTGTCTTGTTATCAATCAATTTCTGGCGGAATTGCTGGTCGTTGGCCACGATCTTGAGCACCAATTGGTGGAGAAGACTCTTGAGCACCATCTTGCCCAAATTGAGCCGGACCTCCTCCAAAGGACTCTCAGCCACCGGCACATCCTCACCAACAATGTCAATGAGCTCATCAACATACACTTCACAGTCAGTCAACGTCCCTTCACTGATGGTTATGAGCACTTGCCCGACCTTGAGGGTTGCCTGGCACCAATTTGGGAGGGTTTCCTTGGTCTGGAGGCCGGTAATGACTGATTCAAAGAGTGCAGCCTCACCATCGAGCCGCTGGAGCCTTGCTCCCGTGAGCAAATTCCAAACTTCGACCCGGCCCGAGTCGTTGAGCGTGACTACTGTGCGCCGGTCGTTGAGGATTCGCGCAGCTACGACTGCAGGGTTTCCGGCAATAGATGTGGCTGGAGCGTCGTAGAGCGGGGTGAGTGTGATGAGGTTGTCAGGGATCAGCGGGGTGACGATTTCGAGGAACAAGCAGTCTGGGTCGGTTTTTGACGGCGATCGGATGTAGTTGGAGGCGGTGCCGTTGATGTTGACGAGGCATGTGTCGAAGCAGAAGCCCTCGAACGCGTCGGTGACGTCATCTGTGCTTCCTGAGCCGCTGTAGTCGCTGAAGTTGTCAAAAGTGTCTCTCAAGGACAGCACCAGCTTTGGGCGGGGCGAGACTTCCGGAGTGGATCCGGCAGACGCTGTGTCGTCGCTAATGAGTGAGATCAAGTTGTTTTTCACCGTCAAGTACTGGTGGAGCACGACATTTCGGAGATCGACGTTGCCGTACCCATGGACCGCCGAGCCCTTGGATGCCGCCCAGAGCGAGCCGCCCAGATCGGCCCGTCCCGGCGCGCGTTCGGGCGGCTCGCCGCCCACAGCAAGACTGGTCACCCCGTGCTTCTGACGGCCCATTAACGCCACCACACCTAGACTCTCTTGAAGCTTGTCGCCGAGCAAGCGCAGGGCGTCGTCGTCGGCGGCTCCTTGGAGCGAACAGCCCCGGATATCGGTCTTGTAGATGTATCCTTGCCGGTCGCCCGAATAGAACACCCGGAGGTCTGGATATGGCGAGTGGAGCGACCAGACCAGGCTATTGTGCATATCAAACGTCCGGAGCACCCGGTGGGTCTTGAGAGACCAGAGCTTGATTGTCTGGTCGGCCGATCCAGAAAGCAACCACTCGTCGCCAAGAACCAATGCCCGGATACTATCAGTATGTCCGACTAACAGAAGCACGCTTTCCGGGGCACGGACGTCCAAAAGACTGATGGTGTTTGCCGTTCCACCGACGCAAATGACGTCACCGGAGGCCCCCATCAGGTACACCGACCCGCCCAGGGGCGAGTATGTCGCCCGGGGAGCCGCCCGGACAAGGTCCCACGTGACGACTTTCCGGTCCAAGCCGCCCGAGGCGACCCAGCCGCGGCTTGCAGCCAAGCACTGCACGTAGTCCGCGTGGTTGCCAAGGGTGTGTACTGCGCCGGAGGAGAAGTTCCATAACTTGACATACAAGTCGGACGAACATGAGACAAGTGAGTCGTCTGAAACCACTTCGATGTCGTTCACCCAGTCGGTGTGGAGCTGCTGCAGGCCGGCAAGGGTCCGTGGAGCCACCCTGCCCAACGCAAGACCCTGGCTGAGAAGCTTGTCCTCGAGCTGGTGCTTCAACACTGCGTTGTGCTCGTAATTGCCCGTGCTGCTGACGTCGGGGAAGTCTCTGGGAGCTGATTTCGAGGTCGGGCCGTGCCACAACTTGACGGTTCCGTCGCGGCCGGCAGAGAATAAATTCTCGCCGCGGATCTTGAGGGCATTGACGCCGCCCAAGTGGCCGTCTGTGGCTGTATCTGCGGTTCGCAAGACGTAGGATACTTTTTTGCTGACTTTGGTCATGGCGGGAGAATGGAGTGGCTGAAATTAGGCTGACGAGGGCTTAGTAAGCAGGGGACTGGAATTAGTAAGCGGGGAGATGAGATTAGTAAGCAGGGAAGGGAGAGGAAGGGAGAGGAAGGGAGAGGAAGGGAGAGGAGAAAGGGAGAGGAAGAGAGAGGAAGAGAGAGGAAGGGAGAGGAAGAGAGAGGAAGAGAGAGGAAGAGAGAGGAAGAGGTAGGAGAGGTACATGGCAGAAAGCAGGTGGAAATGTAACAGGCAAGAGACAGGAGGTACAGGAAAGGTGCAGCCAGGAAACTTGAAAAGTTGAGAAACCACAAGGAAAAGAAATCAAATTACCTGAAACAAATGAGAAATTCCCGAAAATGTAAATGGAAAATTCAAATTACACAGAGCCATGGCAGCATCAGCTGCGTATTGTTATCATTGAGTGCTCATCAATGGAGAGAAATCTGTAGGAGTGACTAATGCGCAGGTATAAATGGCAAGTGGCCACCATAGATAAGTACCCGTCATAGAGTAGCCATCATAGAGTAGCCATCATAGATAAGTACCCATCACAGGCTAGTTGCCAACTGTTTGAATACTCGACCTTGTTGAGACAAATGACATGGACTGGTGCATAATCTGACAACAGACTGACGCATGATCTGATTCTGTCATGTCGATTCATCCTCTAGAGTGACATTGTTACAAACGTATGCTCTCATATTTAGTTAATTATAGATAGTTTTTCTCTTTGTAATTGAACAATTACAACGGTGATGATTGAATTTTACTTGTTTCAACTACGGAAATATCCCCTTTAAAGGATAGATATTCCCAATGAGGCCTATTGTCGTGAGTTTACATTACAACTTCACATTGCGCCTATTGTGCCGTTGCGTGAGTATATTCCAACGTAGAATGGCTCTCCGTTGTAGGTGACTTTTGGTTTCAACAACAGATTCCAACAATAGTCAGTAGTCAGTAGTCAGTAGTCAGTAATTAATAGCCAGTAGTCAGTAATCAACAGTCAGTAGTCAGTAGTCGGTCAATATTCAATAGTCAATAGTCAGCCAGTAATCAATAGTCAACAGTCTGCAATCAACCACATCCTACATTATACAACCCTCTGATACAATACCTTTCACTCCCATATCATCTCCCACTGATACTGGGTCACAAACACTGCAGAATAGTTTGTCAATGCAATATTGACGCTGATTATGTCTCACCAGCCTCTACCTTGATCAGTCGGTGAAAGTTGTCCTCATGGTAAACACAACTTTTCCCAACAATTCAGCTAGACATTATATCTAACAAAGCACAATCCGGTTATCCAGTTCCAGAAAGGAACAAATAATCAAGTAGTTTATAGCTCATCATAATACCATGTCTATCAAGGCTAAACCTATAAACTACGGCAGATACAATACCTCTACTCCCATATTATCTCCCACTGATACAACAATGCCAAACTTAATAACCAAGATACGCGTTGATAAGATACCTCAAATACATTCGCTCAGCCTATTTGGATGCATCATTTGCTATACAAGTGGTTTCCAAGGAGAGACGCACGACTCCCATAGTGTCGCGTCAAATGGTCTAGCAAATGTTTTGGTAAATAGCCAATACGAACCATAGTAGTTTGAGCCTTGTATCAGAAAGAATCAAGGTAGGTACGGACTTTATCGCCCTCTAATGCCAAGAGAACTTTTAGAATCTAAAAGGGTCTATCATAAACATTGAGTATTTCAGAATTTAAAAGGGTCTAGCATGAATAACGAGTATTTCAGAATCTAAAAGAGTCTAGCATAATCATTGAATATTTCTGGAAAAGACTCGTTTAGATAACAGAGTAGCAGCCAAAAAGTCAGGTGTGGCTGCCAAGGATTTTGGATCATCTTTAATGAAAGACTCGGAGAGTGTTGTGAATTCGTTGAAATAGGGGACAATATTCAGGAAACTTGCGCACGGTTTGGTTTCAGGGACTCTAGGTTACCGGAAACTGGGATAGACAAGGATGTTTATCATATGTTATAGTGGTACCAGTATTAGTCTGGATGATTGATGCGTATTAAGTAGGATAGTCATCGGTTGAATCTGGGGATCTTAAAGTAGGATAGTCACCAGTTAAATCTGGGGATCTTGTTTTTCGTGCTCGTGGCAACGGAAACGGTTTCGAGCTTGTTTCTTGCGTACAATATATGTCAAAGAAAATAGCCAGTATCCTTTGTCAAGGAGTAGCATTGCACAGTATTGGAAATCGGTAAATGTTGAACCACTTACATTGAGCGACAAGGCATAATGGGAATGTCAATAACAACCACAAATACTTGAAAATAGCTGGTTAAGCGTATCTCGGCTCTCGATCCAAGATAAGTAATGAGAACATGATGCTTGTTGGAGCAAGCTTCGACAGTCTCTGTATGTAGCATAAAGTTTGTCGACAAGCTGTTCCAATCGTCAAAGAGTGCCGCTAACATTTTGCCGTAAGATTCACGTTTTTGCTTCAAGCTTAGTACAGATACTTTGAGGTCTGAGGTTCTTTTGATAATCTCTACATTGTGTTTGAGGTGAATAAAGAGTGGATTCTTTTGGTCAAGGTCACGCAGTTCATAAAGCAGCGAGAAATTAAAGAGTTTTGGATAAAGTGGAAAATATCATCAAGGATCTCCACAACAGACTTTAAAGTCGGAAAAGAGTGTCGATTTAATCGATAAGGTCCCTTCTGGAAAATGAGCGACACTGTTGGGCGCTGTGGACTTTATTTTCTGGCAGTAAGTTAGGATGTGATCGTTTGAGATTGCCAATGGAATTGGAATGCCAGAAGCAATGTCCAAAACGAGTAGAATGTTGCTAGGAACGCTTCGGTTATCCAGGTGGAAACTCTATGGACTACTGCCCACTCGATTTGGAAACGAATAAAACAACTCAGTCAACAGAAGTAGACTTCCGAGGAGCAGTATCATGTGCAGTGAAAGTGTATATGGCCTTACTTTCAAGTGAGAGTTGTCTGTGAAACTAAACTCATGATGTAGGTGTGTTTAATAAGAAGACAGTGATGAATATTGGGCAAACCAAAAACTGTTGTAAAGCGGTGTTCGGTTGGTAGTCGTTAGTGTCTGTTGATTTTTGTTTTTGGTACGACCTCCATGTAATGTAGTGAGTATCTTATCAAAACGTATCTTAGTTGCTATATTACAAATACCCTTTGGCTCACATACTAGCTTCCACTGATATAATACCTTTGGCTCACATACTAGCTCCCACTGATATAATACCTTTGGCTCACATACTAGCTCTCACTGGCCATATACCTCCAAAACCGCACCCAAATCGTCAGAAAACTCTCCAGCTATCAATTCAATAACATATCCAATGTCCATTGAATGTTTGTTAATTATAAATGGCAAAGTCGCCTCCGAACGTATAGATCAACAGATGACAAACTG
The DNA here is from genome assembly GCA_020342235.1 of Saccharomycopsis phalli. Classification (NCBI taxonomy): domain Eukaryota; kingdom Fungi; phylum Ascomycota; class Saccharomycetes; order Ascoideales; family Saccharomycopsidaceae; genus Saccharomycopsis; species Saccharomycopsis phalli. The sequence continues at coordinate 956,174 of CP073212.1, forward strand.
TTTGAAGTTGATCCTCATAAATCTTGGATAGTCAGGAGATATTGACGTCCCAAACTTTGATTCAGGATCTCGCATCCATTTCATAACCAATTGGCCTTGACGTTGATTAACATCTTGGTTTTGTGATACTACGCCTTGGGAAAATAGCAAGGTTGTAAAAACATTTCCTGGACATGGCAAATTTGCCCAGGCAGCTCTTGACAGAAACCGATTTACTTCTGGTTATAATTCATTCTATCAGGATATGTTAAACTTCAACCATGATTAAAGACTGGTAATTGACAGAGTCTGATATGGTATGTATACAAGTTCGATTGCAATGGTAAACAAACATACATGGTAATCAAACATAACACAGTCTTGGTATGATGGTCTTTAGTATTGTCGAATATATCATTGACTAATATGTCCTTGTCTAATATAGCATTGCCTAGTATACCATCGCTCAATATTATAATTGTCTAATATATCATTGTCTAATATATCATTGACTAATATATCATGGCCCAATATACCATTGTCTAATATATCATTGTCTAATATATCATTGTCTAATATATCATTGTCTAATATATCATTGACTAATATATCATGGCCCAATATACCATTGTCTAATATATCATTGTCTAATATATCATTGACTAATATATCATGGCCCAATATACCATTGGCTAATATATAATTGACTAATATCATTGTTTAATATATCAATGTCTAATATACAATTGCCTAATATTATCATTGTCTAATATCATTATAATTTCATAATTTCATCATTATTTATTATCTCATTCATATTTCATATCTCATATCTCATCCATCTATCATCTCATGTCCCCGCCCATCGCCCATAACCATTCGTCAGCACTTACCAAGCATGAAATATCAAAATATTCATCCACACTCTTCACATGGCCAAGTTCAATGGGTCCAATTCGGCGCGGTTTGTAAAAAACCGCACCTCAAAAGTGACAAATGTCATGGCTCGATTCGAAGAAAAGGCCCGGATCGACGAAATCGACTCGGTAATGGGGTTTGACAAGTTCGACTCCGGACCAAAACGCGTGGGATGGCTTATAAATATGCAGACCACGGTGATTGAGGACGCCAAAGTGAGCCAGGGATTGGCTGCGTGCGATTTATACTTTTTGGACCAGGAAGGAGGGACGTTCAAGACCACGATCCAGTACAGTCCGTACTTCTTTGTGGTGTGCCAGCAAGACAAGCAGGTGGAGGTGGAGGAATATCTCAAAAAGACGTTGCTTGTTGGCTTGGTGAGGGCGTATTCAAGAGTGGAGAAGCACGATCTTGCGTTGATGAACCATTTGATTGGGTTGAAGCAGCCGCTCATCAAGCTCGAGTTCAACAACCAACAGGACATGCAGGAAGCCCGGCGGATTCTCATGCCGATTATCCAGGAAAATCGCCAGAAAAACGACACCAGAGAGGTGTATGCCCTCGGGGAGACGCAGTCACGTGACACCCGGTCGTGTCTTGAGGACGTACGAGAGTATGATGTGCCGTACCGAGTTCGGGTTTCCATTGATAAGAATTTGCGGATTGGCAAGTGGTATTCTGTGCGGAATGAGGCTGGGGACGTGTATTTTGCGGAATTGGATATTGTGGTGCCTCCAGATCCCGTGATTATGGCATTTGACATTGAGACCACCAAGGCGCCATTGAAGTTTCCCGACGCCAAGGTGGATCAGGTGATGATGATATCGTACATGGTTGATGGTGAGGGGTTTCTTATTACGAATCGGGAGATTATTAGCCAGGATATTGAGGACTTTGAGTACAGTCCAAAGCCCGAGTACCCTGGGCAGTTTGAAATATACAATGCTGCGAACGAGGAAATGCTTCTCAGGCGGTTCTACGAGCACATTAGGGAGGTCCGGCCGACGGTGATGGTGACATATAACGGAGACTTTTTCGACTGGCCGTTTCTCGACACCCGGAGCACGGTCCACGGACTTGCAATGCGGGACGAAATTGGGTTTGAAAAGGACAAGGAGGATGAGTACAAGTCGAGCTACTGCTGCCATATGGACTGCTACCGGTGGGTGAAGCGAGACAGCTATCTTCCACAAGGTTCCCAGGGTCTTAAGGCGGTGACCACGGTGAAACTTGGGTACAATCCCATTGAGTTGGATCCCGAGCTCATGACGCCGTATGCGATTGAAAAGCCGCAGGTGTTGTCGGAGTACTCGGTGTCCGATGCAGTGGCCACTTACTACTTGTACTACAAGTACATCCATCCGTTTATCTTCTCGCTCAGCACGATTCTCCCGCTCATTCCCGACGAGGTGCTTCGCAAGGGGACAGGCACCCTCTGTGAGATGCTTCTATCGGTTCAGGCCTACGAGCACAACATCCTCTTGCCCAACAAGCATGTCGACGCCTTGGAGCGTTTTTTCGATGGTCATTTGCTTGAATCCGAGACCTATGTTGGTGGGCACGTGGAGTCGCTCGAGGTTGGGGTGTTCCGGTCGGACTTGCAGGAGCACTTCCGGCTCGACCCGCCCGCAGTGGGCGGGTTTGTGCTGCAGTTGGGCGCAGTGGTTGACTTTTTCATCGAGGTCGAGTCGGGAAAGCGGCCTGGAGACTGCACGAATCGTGCTGAGGTGGTCCAGAAGATTGGCGAGCAATTGCGCAAGCTTCAGGAAAGTCCAGACAGAAACGAGCTCCCGTTGATCTACCATGTGGACGTGGCGTCAATGTACCCGAATATCATGATCACCAACCGGCTCCAGCCCGATCTGATCAAGTTTGAACAAGACTGTGCCGGATGTGACCATAACCGTCCGGCAAAAGTGTGTGATCGCAACTTGGACTGGAACTGGCGTGGCGAATACTTCCCGGCAGACGTCGGCGAGTATCTTATGATCAAACGGGCGCTTCAGAACGAGCGCTTTGACCAGAACCGGCGGTCGTTTGCCGAGCTCGGCTACTCGGAGCAAGTGACCCACCTCAAGAAGCGAGTCACGGACTATAGCAAGAAGGTGTACCATCGAATCAAATCGAGCACCGTGGTCACCAAGACGTCGATTGTATGCCAGCGGGAAAACCCGTTCTATATTGACACCGTGCGTGGATTCAGAGACAGAAGATACACCTACAAGGGTTTGGCCAAGCAGTGGAAAAAAAAGCTCTCCAAGATTGACAAGCACGATCACGCAGCAGTGGACGACGCGAAAAAGATGGTCATTGCCTATGATTCGCTCCAGTTGGCGCACAAGGTCATTTTGAACTCGTTCTACGGCTACGTCATGCGAAAGGGCAGCAGATGGTACTCCATGGAAATGGCCGGCATCACCTGTGCCACAGGGTCAACGATCATCCAGCGGGCACGAACCACCATCGAGAAGTTTGGCCGTCCGCTTGAAATCGACACCGACGGAATCTGGTGCATTATTCCCGCATCCTTCCCTGGAGACTTTGACTTGAAGTTCAAAGACGGCTCCAGTCTCACCATGCCGTACTTGTGCAGTCTCATGAACCATTCTGTGCACGAAAATTTCACCAACAATCAGTACCATGAGGTTGCCGATGATGGAAGCGTCACAGTGAAGCCAGAAAACTCCATCTTCTTTGAGCTTGACGGACCATACAAGGCCATGATCCTCCCCACGTCCAAAGAAGAGGGAAAGGGAATCAAGAAACGGTATGCGGTGTTCAACTACGATGGGTCGTTGGCCGAGCTCAAGGGCTTCGAATTGAAGCGCAGAGGCGAGTTGGCAATTGTCAAGAACATGCAAAGCGACTTGTTCCCGGGGTTTCTCCAGGGAAACGATCTAAAGTCGTGCTACGAGGCAGTGGCTAATATCGCCAACAAGTGGTTGGACATTCTTCTCACAAAGGGCAAGAACATTGAGCAGGACGACTTGCTTCATCTTATTGGCGAGCGAAAGACCATGAGCAAGTCGATCCACGAGTATCACGGCATGAAATCCACGAGTATCACCACAGTGAAACGTCTTGTCGAGTTCCTTGGCATCGAAGTCAAGGGCGATAGCGGAGTCACTGCTCAGTTTGTGATTGCCGACCGGCCCAGAAATGCTCCTGTGGCCGAACGGGCGATTCCCATTGCCATCTTTCTGGCAGACGTGACGCAAAAAAGAACCTACTTGCGCCGCTGGTTGAAGGACAATGCTCTCGAGAACTTCGACCTCAAGTCGATTCTCGACTGGGACTATTATTTTGAGCGGCTTGCGTCAGTAGTGCTTAAAATCATTTCGATTCCCGCATACCTCCAGATTCACCAGAACCCATGCCACAGAGTCACGCTTCCACAGTGGCTCATCAAGCGGATTGCCGAGAACAAGGGCAAGCAAACACGCTTGACTGAGTTTTTTTCCGCTAGCGAGGGCCCCAGCAAGATTTCGGAGCGCGATATTGAGGACTTGGCCGCACAGAAACTGGCTCTTCCAAAGATGGGTAAAGTCCGAGCAAGAAAGCGCAAACTCTTGGAGCAGCTTGCCAGTCAGGAGGAACAGGACCGGCAGATTCTCTTGGAACCGTGCCCGAAACCAGACGAGGACTATGTGGCGTTCTTGATGTATAACAAGGCATTATGGCGTCAGAACGACGTCAAGAGGCAGGTAAATCGCAAGATCTTTGGCGAAAGCGCTTCAGGGAAGTCGTCAATCAAGAGCATCATCAAGAAACAGGCGTACAACTATGTTAGTGATTGGCAGGTATTGGGCTACTATGAGGAACGGCCAGGCAGAATCAAGGCCAAGGTGATTATCAGTGACAAGATCCAGGAGATTTCCATTAAGGTCGCCAAGACAATCTACCTCCAGACGGACGATCCTCTGGCTTTTGCCCAGTACAACATCTCTGAAATGCCCAAAGCCGTGGTCAAGACCCCAGGAACGGTTTACAAGCTCGTTTTGGACGAGTCAGAGTACTTGGATCTCGCCAAATCATCCGACTCGCCGCTACACAACTGCCGCATCCTTGAAGACCAGATTTCGAGCCAGCAACGCGCAGTGCTTGACCTAGGTACCTGTATCAAGTTCAGCAACAAGGAGATGGGTGGACTCTACAAGGGCCTTCAGTTTGGATTCCAAATGCACGATCTTGCTGCAGTCGACAATCCAAAGTACCTTCAGGGCTTTCCGTTTGATGTGGTGTACTTTAACCACATGATCTTGAACCAGTATGAAGTCTACAGTGTATTTGCGCACGAGAAAACCAATATATTCATACTCAAGCCCAACGACCGGGCCGAGGAGTTTTCCATCAACATTGGCAACATATTCAAGGAAGCATTTGTCGAGTCGTCGTCGCGCCATCTCAAGATCTCCAAGGACACATCCTTTGACATTCAGTATTTCAGCAGTCTTGCCAGTCTCAACAAGAAGCTCAATGCTCGGCTAGCAAATATCTACGAAGAAAAGTCTGCCAGCAGCATTCTTGTGTTGCAGTCGCCATTCAAAGCCCGTTTGTTGCGAAGTCTCAAGAGCCTCCAGGCATACCCGATTTTCACAATCAAGCACGACGAAATCTCCTTGGCATCGCTCAACTGGCAGCAGGCGGCCATGAAGCACATTTTTGAGTATTATTTTGCCCTTGACAGCTGGTTGACCGAGTTTATTCTCATAGCCAAGTCAAGCAACATTCCAGTGTGCAACATTGATCCAGGCAACCTCAACTATCTCATTGACGTTGAGTATGCTCGGAGACTCCAAAGGGCCAACTTCATTCTTTGGTGGAACACTCCCTCTCCGCAAACGGACCCACTTACATTCCCAAACATTAATGTGCCAGGCGACTATACTAACGTGGTCATGGAGATCAGCATCCAGAACCTCATTCTCAACAGTCTTCTCACGTCGTCGTTGCTTGAGGAACTGACCGATTTGGCTGATAATGCCTACGGCAGTCTAGCGGTTCTCAAGGCCTTGATTAAGGACTGGTGGGACATGGCAATCAACCAGTCGCAGTATGCGGATGTGATGCTCAACAATTTCATTTGCTGGATCCAGTACAAGGGCTCGTTTCTTTACGATTCGGCTCTCCAGTACCACATTTTCAACCTCACCAAGAAGTCCATTTATCAGCTTCTTATAGAGTTCAAGAAGCTCGGATCACACACGGTATTCGCCAACCAGAACAAGATTTTGCTCAAGACCTCCAAGGCTTCAATTGAAAACTGCTATGCCTACTCCAACTATATTATAAAAGTCATTCGTTCAAAGCCACTCTTCAACTATCTTGACCTTCGTATCGTGCGCTACTGGGATGTGCTCGTGTGGATGGATGAATACAACTTTTCGGGAGTGTATTGTCTCCCTGAGACCATCGAGGCCCTAGCAGAAGAGAAGCTGTTGAGCTCAACCTGGAATATTGCCAAGTACTTGCCTACTATATATCAGCAAGAGTTTCTAGACTGGGTAGGTATCTACGTGGACTCGATTGTGAAGCAGAAGGTCAATGGAATTGACAAGACCGATGAGCCGCTTGTGTTTTCCGGTTCGCTCAAGTCTCGAATCAAAAAGCTTTATTCAAAGCAAAACAGCGTGATTTTGAACAAGTCCTTTTCCGAGGAATATCTGTTCCCCAAGCTTCCTGGGTCACACTTGGTGTTTTCCAATCCGACGCTTGAGCTCATCAAAAGTCTCTGTGCGGTGTTTAGTATCTCCAATAATTTGCAGTCCCGAGTTCTTCGACGGGAGTTGCTTGGTTACCTTGATGTTCGGGAGTTTAGTCCCGAGGCAGTGTTTAAAAACCCCAGTGTCAGTTTGAAGATTTCGCAAATCCACTGTCAGAATTGCGGGTGCATCAAGGATGTAGACTTTTGCAAGGATGAAACTGTGTGGAGTTGTCTGTCGTGCCAGGCGCCGTTCAACAAGGTGTCGCTTGAAGAACGGCTTATTGATGAGTTTTTTGTCACTATTAACAACTTTTATGTACAGGACTTGAAGTGCGAAAAGTGTGGCAAGATTCGAACTGGCGAATTGAGCGAGTTGTGTGAGTGTTCAGGCCAATGGGTGGGGTATATTGATAAGAACAATGAGTTGCGGAAGTTGCAGATCTTTGAGAATGTCGCGGAGTATCATGACTTGAAATTGTTGCGCGATGTGATTGATGAAGTATAGGAGGGTTGTAATATAGTAATATGAGTGGGTAGAATGGCTAATATTTGCTTGACTAGAAATGGCTACTGTAGTTGGATGAGAGTTTCACTAGGGAAATGGTCTTGACGGTAGAAGATTGGATTGGACAAAATGGGTTTGAAGAGTAGCCTAACACACGAGGTGTAAGTCCGTGCCTTGATTCTTTCTGATGTAGGACTCGAATTTTCACCATCGCTATTAGATATTTAGCCAAGACACATTTCCTGGGCCATTTGACGCAACATTATAGGTTTTTCCTGATGTCTTGTCTCTCGGTTCCAGTTACTCGCCACTATATGAGCCTGTCTTGATGCCGATAGGACGAGTGAATATAGTCAGTTATCTTATCGAGACATAGTTACTATATTACATGAGGTATAAAAAACGGTGAACATTACAATGACTTGGTACAATGTACACATTTACGATATATCTTGGTGTAATGAAGAAAGAAGGTTTATCCTAATATTTTGTAACCCAGTTTGTCCTAATTCCTATTAGAGAGCCAGGACTTTTCCTTTTAATTAATAGGCAGACCTTTCTTTGAATAGTCGAATGACTATATTTTCGCTATTTTACCAACACGAATATTACTATATTACAGTATAGCAATCTGTAGGTGTTGTGGTTAACTGCAAAACAGTTTGCTTAAGCAATGTCGACGTCAATGAAATATTGCGGACCTACGACATTGATTAGACTGAGGTATTTCTCCAATACTATTGGAGAATATCGTGACGTCTTAGGCCGTGAGATATGACACAAACGGCACCTTGCCATATACCATATCCCAGCGGATTATGTCAAAGCCATTCTAGACGTGTAAATGTGATGACTATAAATAGGAACAAAACAAATGATTAAAGTAGTTTTAGTTCATTATAATATCATGTCTAATCAAGACTGAAATATAAAATATGACAGGCATTAACGACATATCTTGTATACGACGACATTACGATGACTCGGTACGACAAATGGTACACATCTGTGATATCTTTTGGTATAATAAACAGTAGCATAAAATGTCTTGGTATAGCAAACGGTGCATATTTAAAATGTCTCTTTACCTGCCCAGTACTCTTGGCCTTTTGAGCCCAAGAACAGACCACGAAGGCATCACTTACACCAGCCAAGCCCGCTCTTTTCAGATAAGGCGAAGCTTGAAAATCTTGTAGGATTCTACGACCAGGAAAGCTCACTGTTCCTCCAATTTCCATTACTCTACTATTCACCAACGTAGGTTGAAAGTTTTATCTGGCACTGTTTTCTTTTGGCGACTACATAGGAGCATTTTCCTTTGTCTTGGACGGCAAAGTATCAATCTCCCCTGGGCCAGTATAGCTGTAGTCTTGTAAATTTAATATTATTCTTTACAATGTCATTGTATGGCAGTCTTCAGATATTAATATATTTTGGTATACGGTGGACATTATGATGACTTGGTGTACACATTTACGATATCTTGTACAAGAGACATTACAATGGCTTGGTATATGACCACATGTATGATATATCTTGTACAATGTAATATAGTAACTAGGATACGAGTGGTAAAATAGCTAAAATATATTTGCTTCACAATTGATAGGACTAATTGATGGGACTAGCGTAATTACCAAAAAGTAGTGGGAATGGTGCGTAGCCAAGAAGCATGTAAACTATTGGATTAATGTAGCTCCAGAATAGAATCCCACCCTTTTTATACCATACAACAATCTATAGATGACGATATCTTGCACACGGTAGACATTCGCTCCATATCATACAGTTCTTGCTACTACACATGGTCAACACATCATTCCTCTGTATAAACTCTGCCCTGGTTCCGTCCTACTTTAACACAATCCACCCACTATGCCCTACAGTCCAATACCTCAATATCATACAGGCATTATACAATGGCACTATGGCTATAAAACGACCACTATGGCTTACAACGACCACTATGGCTTACAATGGCACTATGGCACTTGTAAACTGCGAGCATCGTCGTCAAACTGGTTGTCGATAAAATCGTCATCGTCATCATCATCAGAGCCAAGGATATCGTCGTCTAGAAACCCTGCAGTCGACCCCACACTGGTATATCTGCCCATGGACGTTCTTCTGCCCAACACTCTGTCCTTCAAAGCGTTGCGGGCACGGATCAAGAAACGGATCAAGGAGATTGAACCCATAAACGCCATGACGCCGACATCGACGATTCGATTGACGACCATGTCGGTGGTGTTGTTTTCGATTCTGGTAAAATCGTCATCGTCCAAGCGGATCTGGCCAAATCGGGCAAACCCTCCGTTTCGTTTGATACCCTTGTCGTAGACGAACCAGGACGCAAACACAAACGCGGCCACGGGAATAAACACGACCAAAAACAAGTTGAATCCCGAGAGTCCCGTGCCATGTTCATTGTTGAATTTGTCCTCCTTGCCGGGACACGGCTTGACCTCCCAGTTATCCAACTGCCGTCCGTCGACACAGGTGCTGAGCGGGATCTTTCTGTATCCCGTGGGCTCGTAGTACTCAAACACGTTTTCCTTCAAGCAAACTTCGCGTGGATCCTTTGGCAGCAACCCTTCAACCAATTTGCACGTGCCGTCGCTGGCTCTGGCAAAGTTGTAGTCGCATTCGTAGTCACGGCGAGTACATGAGCAGTTTCGCAAGACCTTGTAAGCCTGGCCAAGAGGCGCGTTCCCCACATAACAATCTGTATGGGATCGGATCCGGCGGAGATATTGTGCCTGGTGGCCAAACAAGCAGTTGTCGGCAATGAACGGGTGCTCTGGCAGCCAGTACTCAAAGTCAGAGGCTGCGAGGTTGTCCAAATCGAGCTTACACTGGCGAGAGTATACTCCGGTGAAATCGAGGCCGTAAGCAACGGATCCACGAGTGCCAGTGGTCATGAGCACAAAGCGGCGCGATGTGTCGGACGGGATGGTTGCAATGTCATCGACTTCGACTTCAGAGTCGCTAAACTGGTACTCTGACCAGGAGTTGCCCTGGTCCAACGAGTAGACGACCTTGTTTGTGGGCAGAAACTGGTCGACTAGCACAATGATCAGGCCCTGGTCGCCAAATTCCCAATTTAGCGGCCGCTTGCTGGCCTCTTTCCAGGTGATTCCCGCGTCAAAGCTGAGAAACGTCGAGCCGTGTTCCTTGGACAAAAGCTCCGGCCCGACGTTGCCAATGGCTAGCAAAAGCCCGACCGCGGACCCCGAGCTGTACGTGTCGCGATAATCTTTGCGTTCCGTGAACCCGTGGACGTTTAAACTGCACTTTTCCAATGGCTCGCCCGAACAGGCATAGCGTTTCCCCTCGGAGTCAACGGACGGAGGAACAATGTACGCCCATTCTCCGGCATCGTTGTGTGTGATTTTCGTCTTGAGCTTCTTGTCACGGCCCAGTTTGACCTCATCAACGTTACTCACCACATTGACGATACTCACGCCCTCAAGTCCTGTGACGTGCTCAAAGTCAACAAAACCCGTGCGGTCGCGATTAACATAGTCAATGGTATCGACATACGACGTCCCGTTGGAATTCGACTTCAAAATACTGCCATATTCACGATGCGGCTCCACTGACGTGGTCACGTGGAGGTAGATGCTTCTGGAGTTGGACCGCATCACAGTGTACGCCTGTTCGGATTTCACATGGAAGTCTGGCGGGAATTTCGCATAGGCCCATGTTTCGCCGTCGACAGTACTATAACTTTTGAGCGACTGGCCGTCTTCGGCAATGACAGCCGTGACAAGAAACCCGTCGTTTGGAGCCAATCCAACTGTGGTATCAAACACAACCTTGGAGTCTTGGAACTCATTTGCCGACGACACAATCTTCACCGACCCATCCAGATTAAGCTGCTCACAAATAATCAAGTCACTGGTACCAAACCGGGCCCCCGCAAAGTCACATGACCGAGCACCTTCCAAGAGCCGGGTAAACGACTTGCCTCGATCATGAGTAATATACGCCTCAGGCACGCAGTCACGTGACTCAGAGGTGCACCCGAGGAAGAGCCATGTCAGGGTGTCATTTGGGTGGAAAATCACTGGGGTGAAGCCATAGGAGTTTGGTGGTGATGGGAGCTCGATTTCGCGGAATGAACGCGCACGGTTTTCCGAGAGATAGAGCACGTTTTTGGGGGTAATGATTGTGACAATGTCGGACTCGTGTTGGTTTTCCACAATGGCAATTGCCGAGTTTTCGTTGATGGACGCCCAGAAAAAGTCAAACCCGCCATTGTGGCTGATAAAAAGCCTTCCGTCTCTAGTGAGCACAAGTAATGTCTCGTCCTTGAGCCTGTCCAATGACTGGTCGAGGTAGAGGTACTGTGTCACGTGACCGCTGAAGTCGAATGTTGCGGCGCGGATATCTTGTGACGATGCCAGCTCTGCGACTTTTTTGCAATCGAGGTCATACTGCTCGACATCGATTTCGCCCTGGCATGAGTTTCCTGGAATCTTGCTGAGTATCGGAAGGCGGCTAGGCGGGTCTGCGGCGCACACCAGGCGGAGTGCCGGCCAGTCTGGGCTGCATTTCCCGGCGGGGTCCGCCTGAAACCCGCGGCTGCACTCATAGTCTGCGCGGGTGCACTGGCAGGTTTCAAGCAGCGGCACCACGTCCTGATAAAGCTGGTTAACAAAGCACTTGGCGTCGAGTTTGCGGCGGCGGAAGGTCTCCTTGCGGCCCATGATGCACAGGCCGTCTCTATGAGCGGCAAAGTCCTCCATATCGCCCAGACCGCATGTGCGGCCAAATGCCTTTGAAAAGTCAAGTGCATACACCCGGTACTTATCAGACATTTGGCCGGCAAGCACAAACTTCTGGCTGCTGCCGTCGACGGTTGTGGTCAAGACCCGGGGCCTCAATCGCACGTCCAAGTCGTGTTTGTCCCAGGACATGCCCTGGTCAAGTGAGAAGTACACATGGGTGTTTTCGCGCTGGCTCTCGTGGAAAAACGGCACTGCGACAATGATGTTGCCCTGGTCGCCAATACTAAAAGCACATGGCTCCTTCAACGCGACTTTCCACGAGTACCCACCGTCGCGTGACACCCAGGTCGACAAGCGGTCGTGCTTGTACTCCAACGAGTCAGAGACTGCGCCAATGCCAAGAAGAATGCCTGGGGCTGGTCCCGAAGCAAACGAGCCGTCGCCCTTCATCTCAATGGCGTCGTTCAAGTTCAAATGGCACTTGTCTTTGGACTTGCAGTATGTCTTGACGTCGGAATCGTCGTATTCGAGGAACGACCAGCTGCGGCCGTCGTCAAACGACATCATCGACACCACGTTTGGGAAAAACGAAAACACCCCGTCGAGCCCAAGCATGATGTTGCCGAGCCACACTCCAGCCAAGTTGGAGATCTTCTCGAGCGAGTTGAGCCCATAAAAGTCGGCGTTCTCGCCCAACCGGTCCAACTTGCGGAACGTCTTGCCCTCGGGATCAGACACAAAGAGATCCGACACCGTGGTCGAGAGGTGGCTGCTGACCTGCTTCTTGAGACCCCACACCGACACATACAAGCCGCTGGAGCTCGATGGCAAGAGGAAAAACTGCTCGCTGACAAGGTCCCCGGGGAAATGGGCCTTGTGAAACGTCTCCCCGTCCTTGGAGACAAAGAGATTGACTAGCGACTTGTCGTTGTACCGGTCGGAAAACGCCTTGATGACAATAAACGAGCTTACCACTTCAACGTCGTAGATCAACGCCAGCTCAAGCGAGTCGTCGCTAATCACCTTGGTGCTGGAAAAGTAGTCCAGGGTGACTATGATCTGCAGCGACTTTGGGTGGCCGTTGCTGTCGTTCACAGTCGACACACAGAGAATATCGTCGGTCTTTTTGTTGTCCGGCGTCGCCGTAAACGTGCAGAAAATGAGCCCGTCAATCGTGTCGATTTTCGCCCGGCTCGCAAACCCGTCCCTGGTATAATAGTAGTGCCCGACGCACTTGAGTGGCTGTGAACAGTCGAGAAAGTTGATGAGCACATTGTCCCGCACATTCTGGTTCTGCTTCACAAGCACACGCACCAGGTCCGTCACCTCCTGCTCAAAGGCGATCCCCAGCCACGATTTTCCCCCATCGTTCGTCACATATTGGGTCGTGCCGTACATCACAACAAACGCCCGGTCCTTGAAATACGGGTCGTGCACAATACTCTTGACCCGTTCGCCGGAGCCTGGCGTGACATTTTTCCAGGAAAACCCGTTGTCGTCGGATTTGAAGAGCTTGCCGTCATTGAGGTTGAGCACGGTCGAGGAGTCGTCAAAGTATATAATCTCGTCAGAGACCTTGTCAAAGTCGTGCGATTTCACCGTCGGCGCAAATCCGTGTGCAATTGAGCACCAGAAGAGAACGTGGTACACGAGGAGTAGTAAGTTCATGACAAGTTGCTGGCTGAATTTCGTAATGTAGCCCTGCTTATGTAATGCCCAGATGAGACGGGGTAAGTTGGTACCGTGATTAAATGGGTGGGTTGGAGTGGGTGGTAGTGAGTGTGTGTATGATTTTGTGTGTGTGAGTGTGAGTGTGAGTTTGAGTTTGAGTGTGTGAGTGTGAGTTTGAGTTTGAGTGTGTGAGTGTGAGTTTGAGTGTGAGTTTGAGTGTGTGTGTGTGTGTGTGTTGTATGAGTGGTATGAGTGAGTGGTGTAGTAATATAGCAATTGTAATATCGCAATGGTAATATATTAATGGTAATATATTAATGGTAATGTATTAATTGTAATGTATTAATTGTAATATATTAATTGTAATATATTAATTGTAATGTATTAATTGTAATATAGTAATGAAATATCAAGTATCAAGTATCCAGTAGTAGTATGTAGTATGTAGTATGTAATATGTAGGTGTAAATGTAGTATAGATGTAGATGTAGCAAGGAATAGTATAACGTAATAATGTAACAAATAATGTAACAAATAATGTATCGTAAATGTAACAAATAATATATCGTAAATATAACAAATTATATAACGTAAATGTAACGAATATTATAACGTAATAACGTAGCAAGGAATACAGAAAACGCAATAAAGTAGTACCATAAATAACCATATTGATTCAACACTTGTCATAAATTCATCATGGTCCTCAGCACTAGGCATGTTGTCAATCTACTTGGCTAAACCATCTCTGGTGAACCATCTTTGGTGTTCAAACCAACAATTTGATTCACTGGAGAATTGCCCTGCCAAATCTGCCTAGAGCCGCCGATTGCTGCTGAAACGCGCCCCACATTTCAATACGCCAGCACAATGCCGTTGGTAACGGTGGTAATCCACAACGAGTAAATGGTAAATTGGGCTTTGTTGGTTTCTGAGTACTGCTTGCTTCAATTGTACCAGTGGTTCAGTCAGCCCGTCTAATCTAGCAATTGGTCCACGGAAGCAGTGTCTCATGTGACTTGGTACGTATAGATTGGCTCAAGACGTTAGAGTGGTTTCATGTCTAGATTGGTTTATGACGTCTAGATTGGTTTATGACGTTAGAGTGGTTTAAAACGTCTAGAGTGGTTTATGACTGTGATGTTATACCAAAGAGTCGGTACCACGAGTTGGTACCAAAGTCGGTACTAGGGTCGGTACTAAGGTCGGTCTACAAGTCGGCACTAAGAGTTGGTACTACAAGTCTGGTATCAATGACTATGAGCAAAGACTATATATCCAAGAACCGGTATCAAAGCCTAGTACCAAGTCGGTATCAAAGCCTCCATGTCTGACTCTATCTGACTATCTCACTATCTCACTATCTGACTATCTCACTATCTCACTATCTCACTATCTCACTATCTCACTATCTCACTATCTCACTATCTCACTATCTCACTATCTCACTATCTCACTATCTCACTATCTGACTCTAGTACATACGACAGTACATACGTCTAGCAAATGTAAATCTCTACATGTAAATCTCTACATGTAATCTCTAGTAAAGTACTAGTGAGTACTAGTTGGTACTAATAAATTAACGTCAAAATACGAGATACCAGCCGATGTACGATAATTACATTTAATACCAGATACCATGGACATGTAATTTCTTTTACAAAATTATAATATCTAGTACAATAAACATATCATGGACTATTATTCTGTACAATCTTATAAATCTTGTACAATAAACATGATATTTTGTACAATAAACATCATGGACTATAATTCTGTACAATCTTATAAATCTTGTACAATACCATTACCTTACTATATCACATCACACTATAACATCACCACCGGTACAATATCACCAGTATAAATCACATTTCTTAATATCTCCATCCCATCCATCGCGACACTCAGTCCCGGGTAACTCCCCCACATGGGAAATCGTTGCTAGGTAAAACCATCATGTCTAGCAGAAAGAAGACCTTACTCAAAGTCATTGTCTTGGGCGATTCTGGCGTGGGCAAGACGTCTCTCATGCAGCAGTTTGTCAACGGGAAGTTCTCCCACCAGTACAAGGCGACCATCGGCGCGGATTTCCTCACCAAGGAGTTGTCCATCGACGATAAGAACGTCACCATCCAGTTGTGGGATACAGCGGGCCAGGAGCGGTTCCAGTCGTTGGGGGTGGCGTTTTATCGTGGCGCCGACTGCTGTGTGCTTGTCTACGATGTCACCAACAGCAAGTCGTTTGAGCACCTCCAGTTCTGGAAGGACGAGTTTCTCATCCAGGCCAACATCAAGAACCCTGCGTCGTTCCCGTTTGTGGTCTTGGGCAACAAGATTGATATTGACGAGTCAAAGCGCGCGGTTCCGCTGAAAAAGGCCATTCAATGGGCTGAGGAAAAGGGCAACATCCCGTACTTTGAGACTAGTGCCAAGGAGGCAGTGAACATTGACCAGACGTTTGACGTGGTTGCCCGCAACGCGTTGCAGCAGGAGTTGGAGAACGAGGCCGAGTTTAATGAGGATTACTCTGATGCTGTGAACATCCAGTTGGACGGTGACAATGGGGGGTGTGCCTGCTGACTGGCATCATTTAATATTTGGTAATGAATATATTGTTGCAATGCGTAGATTATATAGTTTGGTGGATTATGCTGTGTTGGAACGGCTGGATATTGTGAAGATTGGCATAGGGAACGTTACAAGAAATGTTAACATGTAACGTTAACATGGAAATGTTAGCATGGAGCAACGTTTAACCCCGTTTAACATAGTGTTGGCATCGTTTAACATCATTTATCGTCATTAACAGTATAACATAGTTTACCATCATTAACAGTGTAACATGGTTTACCATCATTAACAGTGTAACATGGTTTACCATCATTAACAGTGTAACATAGTTTACCATCATTAACAGTGTAACATAGTTTACCATCATTAACAGTGTAACATAGTTTACCATCATTAAACATCGTAGTTTGTTCATCGATAAGTTTGGTAGTCTTAAAGCGAATAGTCGTATGATGCCATCCATTGAATCAGTCTGCTTGTGGTCTAGATGGACTGCTGGATATTTGATAGTTGGATTCAGCATCTGACATGTTCCTTGTGCCCTAAGAAATACATGTCTTGGGACCATTTCTAGTTCCCGAGATGTTTCTAGTACCATTATTCTAGTCCATCCAGTGGCACCTTTATCTTGTCCATCTTCTAGCACCACTATTCTAGTACCCTCTGGCCACATCTTCCAATACCATATTCTACCTTGACACTAAACCATACAATGTTCAATTGATCCATTCAACAGTGCCTCATTTGCTCAGGTTGTCTCAGTGATCAATTACATTGGCCAATCATTTAATACCGCCAATTGTGGCTGCTTGCCTCATTCGGAAAAATGGGTTCTAGACTGGTTGACGTGGTTTATATATATCTTTGGTCCAGACAATTGGTCATTCTCATAAGCCATGTATACTATAGCCATGTCATACCATGTCATCATATCATGTCATATCATACCATGTCAAATCCTATGGTCAGCCACTCTACTCAAGACTGTTGTATAATTCAACCATCAACTGTCATGGGTCCTATCTGGTCATTATAAATGCAGTTGTGCATTTCAAGTGTGGACTGACGAGTGTGGTTCAATGAAAGAATCAGATAGCACCACGGAGATGATGTATAAACCGTCTCGGCAAATTACTCACTGGGGAATCACTGGTGAATCACTGATGAATCACTCGCTGAATCAGCTAAATCAGCTAAATCAGCTAAATCAGCTAAATCACCACATATCACCACATATCAACTCACTAGCTCCTTGGAAAACCCAAGCTTCGGCTGCTCACTGGGCTCAGTCAGACTAGACTTCTCCACCACAGGAATCCCAACGGGAATTTCATTTGGAAATTTGGACTCTGCCAGTCCTACTTCTGCTTCCTTCTCCTCCCTCTGTTTCTCGTCACTAGGGTTTCCCTCCCTCGTGCTCTTTCTCACTTGCCCTTCTTCATCGCTATCCACTGCCACAGCAGAACTCCGCTTCAGCGGCGAACAGGCAAACTCCATCATGGACTTGTCGCTAATCCGCTTGGCCATGGGCATCTCCAACACATAGACATCGTGCAAGTCGTCCTTGCCATTGACATTTATATTTTCCGAGCCAACCAAGTCGATCATTTTCTTGTAGTAGTTGTCCAAGACCTCCTCTGCGTATCCAATGTCAATCAAGCGGGTTGTGCCCGAGGAATCCCAGTCGTTGGTCTGCTTGCGCTTGGGGATGATCCGCCAGCCGACACGCTCCAAAAACTCCATTT
Organism: Saccharomycopsis phalli; assembly: GCA_020342235.1. NCBI lineage: Eukaryota > Fungi > Ascomycota > Saccharomycetes > Ascoideales > Saccharomycopsidaceae > Saccharomycopsis > Saccharomycopsis phalli. Next base: position 974,006 of record CP073212.1, read on the forward strand.
CAAGGAAGTTGAGCTCGTTGATATTGACGCCACCGACCTTGGCGTAGTGCCGGTTGGTACAGAAGTAGTCACAGAGGCCTTTTGCCGCGATTGTCGTCGAGGTGAGCAAGAACCGGTGCACCGTCAAGGAGTTTAGCGTGAAGCTCTTGTAGTTGCTCGAAAGAAGATCAATGTAGTACACCGCAATGAGGAGCATCAGGTTCTCCAAGCTGCTGTAGTGGCTGAGCCGAAGAAGATAATCGTAAATGGAGATGTTTGGCGGGGCTCTTGAGTGGAACCGGGTGAGGCTTTCTGAGGCAAGCGAGGTGGGCAAGTTGTCGTTGATTCTGATGAGCAGCACCAACATCCGCGATATTATCACCACAAGGTCGTTTTTGGGGCACTGGAGGAACGCCCTGGGGAGTTTCCGGGTGGTCATCGTGGAAGAAGTGGATGGAACACGGCCAGGTGTAGTGCCGAGCCACGTGGGCAGGCATGGAAAACGGCGAAGCGAGAAGCACGAAAACGGATGGGATGCGTGAGGTGAGATGGGAGAGAGAGAGGGAGAGAGTAAGTGAGTGAGTGATGGATGGATGGATGGGATGATGGAGATGGTGAGAGATGGGATAGAGAGAGATGGAGACGGATATGATGGATGTTAATTGAGATGATATCAATGAAAATTGGTAGACACCTCAGTGGCTGCTTATAAAACCCTTGAATCAACCACACAGGTAGATTCGCACAATTACAGCCACAATTGCTCATCAACACCAATCCTATCTTCCTCTACAGTACAATTCTCATACTGTTCATGACGACGGATGACAGTATGCGGGTACCAGGGCCGAGTCTAAATGGACATGCAATTGCTGCTTTTAATTGATCGCAAATCTCTGCGGGCTTATCGCAATCGAATTCCGCTGTTTTCTACATGGCCGTCCACAAGATACCTCAAAAACGTCGCCGGGAATGTCGCTGGGGCTTGAAAATTTTTCACTGGGTCGAATCGATTATTCAGTGGCTTCATGCATACCTCAAGTGTAAAATTCCCAATGGTGCATTTCCCTATGGGGATTTTTATCGATCTCAACGTCTGCGTCTGAATGTATCTAAGAATGCAGTGTAGTAGTTTTATCAAATGTGTAATCTAGTATTTCAATAAATCAATCTATAGTCTAATTACAATGTCTGCGTTTATCTACACATCTGTACATCCATCTATACATCTACATATATCTATACAAGTACATCCATCTATACAAGTACATCCATCTATACATCTACATTCTACTTCTACGTACCTTTTACTCATCCAGCAACTGCTCCGTCCAAATGACAAATTCCTTGCTACTCAACCCCACCATCAGTCCTGTCCCACATCTCATATCACCAAGGACTTTCAACCGAGCTATCATGCCAATTGTAATGTAGATCCGTATCACCAAATACGCCTAGCTATTTCCACTCGCTCATTTCAGTGATCTATGTACCTAATCATGCCCCCGCCATATCCTCGCCATATCCCACTATATCCACACTACTCACGTGTATCCTTACACGTGGGACCATCACTCTATACAAACCTCGCCAATTCAGAATGTAGATAATATTTATCCAAACCTATAGCTATACCAGGCCCCAGAGGAGATTTATACTTCATCGTCCAAGACAAAGGACGGTACTGCTATGTAGTCGTCAAAGAAAACAGTGCCAGAGAGAACCTTCAACCTATGTTGGTGAATATGCAGAGTAATCGACAGTGAGACAGTGTGTTTTCCTAGGTGACTTGAGCAACCCTCCTAACGTGCTGTAGCAAAAGGAAACCACCAGGCACTGACAGTAGAATCCTACATTCTAAGCTTTGCTACATCTGAAAAGAGAGCTCAATTAGCAGTGGTAATTTATTTGTACATCTGAAAAGAGGGCTCAATTAGCAGTGGTAATTTATTTGTACATCTGAAAAGAGGGCTCAATTAACAGTGGTAATTTATTTGTACATCTGTTCTTGGGCTTGTCGTGGTTAATTAGCCACTGCAGAATACGTCAAGTGTTCAGGTCGGTACCTCTGCTACAGAATCCCATTACAGAATACAATAGCAAGTCCTCTAATCGGTATTCAACACCATCTAATTGTTGGACAATAGTCTCGTAAGAGGCTTGTCATTTCCTATAAAGCCCATTTTCCGCTATATACCACGACATTTCTTTTAGCTACATCTCCGAAAACACATCAACTAATAATAATAATATTTATTTAAGGCTATAGCTATACTAGGCTCCCAGGGGAGATTTATACTTCGCCGTCTATGACTAAGGACGGTGCTGCTATATAGTCGTCGAAAGAAAACTCTGCAACAGAGATAAAAAACTTTCGACCAGAGCTTGTAAATATGTAAGGTAATGAGCATTGGAGGGGCAATGAGTTTTTCGCCTAGATCTTTGGAGGTAACTTTAGCCACCCCCTCCCCAAGGTACTAATTCGGTAGCCCTCCTAACATGCTGTAACAAAAAGAGAAAGCTACCGGTCCAGCACCGACGAGTAGAATTCTATAAGATTTTTAAGCTTCGCCTTATCTGAGAAGAGGATGCGAGCTTGAGTAGCGTTGGTAATTCCTTCAGGAATCTGTGCTTGGGCTCGAGAGTCCAATAGTATCGGGCATGTGAAATCGTGAAAAATAGATGGTGCAGCATCCTCACATCGGCTGCATGATGGGCTCGCTTCGGCATTGAATAAAGTCTTAGTTTTATGTGAGACTAGGCTTTGGCCGCTAAGGAGTTGACTGATTTTGCTTAGTGCTCGTTTGGGCCCAACTAGTGCTTCTGAAAGTAGTAATGTTGACTTTTCAGTAGTAACTTGAATTGGACCTCGGCGTAGCGTTGTGTAGTGAGTCGGTAGTCGGATTTCATTGGAGTCAATGAGTTCTTGCCATTCCTTGGTTACTTTTTTCCTTGTAGCTTCTTTTAAAACAGAAATTTTTCTTTGTTTCAGCGGGGCCATTTGTTGTGTGGCAGTTTCCAGTTCAGTCTGATCTTGAACACATCAACTATACATGGCCATACTCTCCAAGCTACGCTCTATCACCCTGTTGGTAATCTCTGATAGTTTCTACTACTTACTGGCCAATTTCCAATTAATCTGTGCTTGCCTTGAACTCTAATGTATAATTCGGAAACCGTGTAAACTGATTTACGCCATTATCTACAATTTGTAATTATACTACATCAGCCCATTTTACCGTATATAAATCTAACTATAGTGAAACCAATTTATATCAATTGCCAGAATTGTTGGAGTTTCCAGAATTCAGATTACTGGAACCTGCATTTGAATTATTTGAATTGTTGCCATTGGAATTATTACCGTTGGAGTTGTTGGAGTTGGAGTTGGAGTTGGAGTTGTTGGAATTCGAGTTGTTACCATTGGAGTTGTTGGAGTTGTTACCATTGGAGTTGTTACCATTGGAATTATTGAAGTTGGAGTTGTTGGAGTTGTTGGAGTTGTTTCCATTAGAATTGTTCCCATTAGAATTGTTCCCATTAGAATTGTTTCCATTAGAGTTGTTTCCATTAGAATTGTTTCCATTAGAATTGTTCCCATTAGAATTGTTCCCATTAGAATTGTTTCCATTAGAGTTGTTTCCATTAGAATTGTTCCCATTAGAATTGTTTCCATTAGAATTGTTCCCATTAGAGCTGTTTCCATTAGAATTGTTTCCATTAGAATTGTTCCCATTAGAGTTGTTTCCATTAGAATTGTTCCCATTAGAATTGTTTCCATTAGAGCTGTTTCCATTAGAATTGTTGGAATTGGAATTGTCGTCATTGGAATTATCGTCATTGGAATTATCGTCATTGGAATTGTCGTCATTGGAATTATCGTCATTGGAATTATTGTCATTGGAATTGTCGTCATTGGAATTATCGTCATTGAAATTGTCGTCATTGGAATTGTCGTCATTGGAATTGTCGTTATTGGAATTGTCGTTATTGGAATTAATGGAGTTGTTTCCGTTGTTTCCATTGGAGTTGTTGCCGCTGGAGTTTGTTCCATTATTGTTGTTATTACCAAAGTCGTTTCCACTAGAGACGAAGTTTGAGTTGCTGTTGGAGTTGTCATTTCCAGTTCCGTCATTATTTCCGTCACTTCCATCACCACTTCCATCACCACTTCCATCACCACTTCCATCACCACTTCCATCACCACTTCCATCACCACTTCCATCACCACTTCCATCACCACTTCCATCACCACTATCATTCAGATCACTGCTTGAGCCGTCTGGCGAGTCAGTAGCAGTGGCGTCAGTAGCAGTAGCAGTAGCATCGGCACCATCTGTAGCAGTAGCATCTCCAGTGTCAGTAGCGGTATCTGTTGACGGCGTATCGGCATCACCAGTGTCCGCATTATCATCAGAACCATCCAGAGAATCAGAGTCACTACTGTCGCTTGAACCTCCCCCGCCAAATTCACCAATTCCACCAGCAAGCAATCCGGCTCCACCAACTTCAGCAATAGTGGTACCAATTCCGCTGCCTTTTTTAGGAGAATTGTTGTTGTTGTTATTGTTATTGCCGTTGTTGTTGTTGTTATTGTTATTGCCGTTGTTGTTGTTGTTATTGTTATTGCCGTTGTTGTTGTTACCGTTCTGGTCGTTGTTGTTAGCATTATTAACATTGTTATTGCCGTTGTTATTACCATTTTCGTTCTTGTTATTATCATTATTACCATTGTTATTGCCGTTGTTATTACCATTGTTTCCATTTTCGTTCTTGTTATTGTCATTGGCATTTCCATTCTGATTCTGCTCTGGCTCGGCATTTGGAGAAGCAGACGCCGCAGGACTGTTGCTAACTTTGTTCGTCTCCGTAACAGTCTTGGACGGCTCTGGTGTTGGTTTTGTCTCATCTGGTTTTGCCTCATTTGGCTTTGTTTCATCTGGCTTTGCAACAGGATTCGGTTCAGGCTTGCTATCCAAGGCTTGTGCAGCACTGGTCACCAACGGTGGTTTGGGTAATTCCTTTCCAGCAACACCGGGAATCCCCACTTCTGGAGCAGCTTCGGCCGGCTTCAATGCCTTGGGAAGGATCTTTCCAAGAGAACCGGAAATACTCTCTCCGATTTTACCAAAGATGCCTCCAAGCCCTCTGGTATGGAGCTCAGGGAAAAGAGTCGGGGCACACAATACTGCGGCGATATATAATAGCAAAAAGGTTGAAAAGAGCCGCATTACTGGAAATCGAGCGTTGTGGGATCTTAAATATGGCAGCTAGCACCAAGCCCTTGGCTACTGGCTACTGGATTTTGCCAAACGAGGTAGGGTATGGTTGTGAGGCGGGGAGCAAACAAGAGAGGTGGAATATGGGGATTGTGAGGGTATTTGCTACATTTATTGTTGGCTGCTGTTGTATCTTTTCGTGTTTTCCGTTGTTGTTGGTGAGGATGTTGTCAGAATTGTCTTGGTTGGATCTCGGAGCCAAGACCAAGTCTTGGAATGCATATGCATACCCAGACATGGAAACTTGTCCAGGCTTATTGATGAAACGTTTACCGGATCTAGTGAAGCGAGATTCATGTACGTTGGATGTATTGTTGAATTACCGGGAATTGTTCTTGGGTCATGGGATATAGGTAATATATGTATATTTATATATACAATGTCAAGGAGGGCTACCGAGTTAGTACCTTGGGGAGGGGGTGGCTAAAGTTACCTCCAAAGATCTAGGTGAAAAACTCATTGCCCCTCCAATGCTCATTACCTTATATATTTACAAGCTCTTATTGAAAGTTTTTTATCTCTGTTGCAGAGTTTTCTTTTGACGACTATATAGCAGCACCGTCCTTAGTCGTAGACGGCGAAGTATAAATCTCCCCTGGGAGCCTAGTATAGCAATAGCCTTAAATAAATATTATTATTATTATACAATGTCATGGATTGAGATGGTATGCCAATGATTGAGATGGAATATAGATTAAAATAGTATTGGTGACTAGTATTGTGTGGTTGATAAAACTGTTGAAACGTGTCTATCTTGGATGTCCCCGTCACTCGGAGATGATTCATTCTATCCGTTGGTTTATTGAGCAAGTACATGGTAAATGTAAAATCACAGTATAGACGGTGGACAAATAATGCTAGACAATAATACTAGACAATAATACTAGACAATAATACTAGACAATAATACTAGACAATAATACTAGACAATAATACTAGACAATAATACTAGACAATAATACTAGACAATAATACTAGACAATAATACTAGACAATAATACTAGACAATAATACTATACAATAAATGCCAAAGGTATGTCAAAGCCAAATACTTACCATTGGAAATCTGGGCTTGGATCATATCCACTCCTACACATTACTATACTGGATTTAGCTTCCACGGCCAATGTGCCAACTACTTGGTGAATGTGTGGTTCATGGTAATTTGAATCATGAATCTGATATGATCCAGGGTACTCAAAGCATACAAAGAAATATGGCTACACAAATTAGAATTATAAATACTCAACGATTGGCGTAAATGCTACTCTTTTCATACCTTGTGAATCTCGCTAATATTTTCACAACCAGAAAATACTAGATTACATCCCTCTGCTAGGACTTTGTTAGATTCCCGTGACCATTTCATACTTCACTGGCCACGTCCAAGTATGACCATGGTGCCTTGATTCTATACATCAGACTGTCCTCTTTTCTTTTCTTTCACTTTCCAATTCACTTTAGTCGCCTTCTTCACCTTCACCTTTACTTTCTTCACTTTCTCTTTCTTCACGTTTACCTTCACCTTCTTCTCTTTATCTACCTTTTCTTTATTCTTCACTTTCCTTTTTCCACTTTTTAATCATCCTTCTCCTCTTTCTCTTCCTTCTCCCCTTTCTCTTTCTCTTCCTTCTCTCCTTTCTCTTCCTCCCCCTCTCCATCTCCATCTCCCTCTCCATCTCCCTCTCCATCTCCCTCTCCCTCTCCCTCTCCCTCTCCATCTCCCTCTCCATCTCCCTCTCCATCTCCCTCTCCATCTCCCTCTCCATCTCCCTCTCCATCTCCCTTCTCCCTCCCTTTCTTGGACCCACTGGCACACCCCCAGCATCCACAACTCACACACTCCACCTCATTCCCAGGTACTCGGCACACACACTTGACCTCAATACACTTGAGACAGCACAACTTCTCATACCCCTGTTTGCGCCACTTGCTAATCAACAACTTGTCGGCGTACTTCTGCTTCACGAGCCACGTATACAAATCCGCGTCGATAATCTTCTTCTTGTAGCGCAACTCGTAAATGTAGCGGCTCTGCTGGTGGTGAATCTTGATAATCAGCCACAAGTTGGCATTCTTATTTTCTAGCCGCTTTAATTTCCGGGCCTCCACCTCGCGCAATTGGCTCTCAAACTTGTCGAGCTGTGGCTTGATCTTCTCAAACCCACTTGGTGGCGCCTTGCTTCGTGACGTCTTGATCTTGGCCATTGTGAAAATTTTCCGACCATGGACGTTTCCACATTGGACCTCCTCCGGTGCATTATATGCAAGGAATATTATACAAATCCCGTCATCAGCACATCCTGTCTCCACTGCTTCTGCTCGTTTTGTATCAGGACATATTTAAACTCCAACTTGGCCTGTCCCGTGTGCGGTAAGGAGTTGCTCGAAAGCGCGTTGCTCAGGGTTCCCATTGTCGAAGAGTTGGCGATATCCGCGAAAAATGGCGCGAATCGGGTGCCGGAAAAGGCTGAGACGCGGCCGAAGCGGTTGGGGGAGGTGTTGCCCGAGAAATTGCTGGAAAGGAAGCCTCTGGAACCGCGACGGGGCGGGTACAAATATGTGCCTCGGAAGAAGCAAAAGACGTTGATTACAAACTTTACGCAGAGTGAGCAGGAATATGGTGATAAGTTGTGGGAAGAGGCGGGGAGAAAGACGGAAGTGGGAAGGAGAGAAGGAAAGATGGAAGGAAGAAACTCAGTTGAAGTGGTGGTGATTGACGATGAGCCTGAGGAAAGACAGAGGGAAGATAATGTGTGTGATGTAGACGGAAGAGGAAATGAAATGGGAGAACAAAATGAAACGCAAGGGGAAGTGTCTGAAGTATCTAAAGGATCTGAAATTTCTGAAATGTCTAAAGAATCCAAAGCATCTGAAATTTCTGAAATATCCAAAGCATCTGAAACGTCCAAAGAATATGAAATTTCTGAAACATCAAAAGTCCCCGAATCATCTGAAAAATCTCACAGCCATGTTACTCGACTCCCCAAACTAAACTTTGCCCAATGGAGCTTGGCAAAGACCAAACAAAAACTCAAACCCTACGGCATCCCCACAAACGGGTCCAAAAATGATCTCCAGGAACGCTACAACCACTACCAGACGCTCTACAACTCAAACCTCGACAGCAGCTATCCAGTCTCCACCAAAGAGTTGTTGCACAGACTCAGGCAATGGGATCATCAGAAAGTTGTGGCTGCACACAATTCAGGTATATTTAAGGATTTTAAAGACCTGGAAAACTGGGCTGTCAAGTACAGAGACCAGTTTAGAGAGTTGGTGAAGCAGGCTAGGGCACTGAAGTCTGCACTGAAGGACATGAACTAGGTGTGTGCAGATGGAACATATTGAGTTTTTACGCCAGAATAGTTGGCAGTTGTAATTGGCGACTGGTTGCTTTCTACAAGTAGTTGGACGTTGTAATTGGCAACCGTTGCTCCATTTACTTTCAATAACTCAGTTGGCAAGTGCTCCGTTGTCATTGAAAGCTGTTTCGTTTCCAAGTAATGCAAGTCAGTTTAGGCACAAGGCCCGTTGTGAAAGGCGAGTTAGACTATCTTATATTCCTGCAATGGCACATGTGGGGATAATCAATGAGATTGGCTGAGGATATTTAGCTTTTGGTTGTCTTTTATTTACATTCTTTGAGTCTAACTAAGAAACGGTTGGTAATCTAGTCCAAGAAACGGTTGGTAATCTAGTCCAAGAAACGGTTGGTAATCTAGTCCAAGAAACGGTTGGTAATCTAGTCCAAGAAACGGTTGGTAATCTAGTCCAAGAAACAGTTGGTAATCTAGTCCAAGAAACGGTTGGTAATCTAGTCCAAGAAACAGTTGGTAATCTAGTCCAAGAAACAGTTGGTAATCTAGTCCAAGAAACAGTTGGTAATCTAGTCCAAGAAACAGTTGGTAATCTAGTCCAAGAAACAGTTGGTAATCTAGTCCAAGAAACAGTTGGTAATCTAGTCCATCTGTACAATTGCCAAGTCATTGGACCAATTGTGAGGAATTAAAAGCAATGGCAAGGTGCGATTGAAGGATTGGTGATTACTGGAATGGTGTTTACAATACAGTTGAATTAATGGCCTTGAACGTTGTAATGTATTTATGATGAATGTCGTATAGTATTATGTTAATGTTGTATGGTATTATGTTAATGTTGTATGGTATTCATGCCATCAATATTCATTGCATTTATTTTGAAATTTTTCATCCTAAGCAGCCAAATGAGGGTTGACAAAGGGTTTTCGTAACAGTAATGCTGCCTCCGGATGTTCCCGAGTGAAAATATATTCGTAAATAACCGTAATGCCGGAGACAATATATAGCTAAATACAAAAATAAATATTATTATTATTGTACTTGATCATTACAATCCACATCCGTTGAGTGTCAGTCACATGACGCATTTTCTGTACAGACTATCAATTCCGCATATCAAAAATAAAGTTTGGAATCAAAAAAGAAACTCAATTTACCATCTACAAGTATAACCATGCCAATTCACCACTAAATACCATAAATATCATAATCAGCTAGCACCATCCTCAACTAACAATACCATAATATTTATACCATACTATCCATACCATACTATCTATACAAATCACTGAAATAAACTTGCAATTGCAACACCCAACTGCATACAGCATCACGTGCCTTGTCAACACGTGGACCACGTGTAACACTCATTCCAACAGCCAAGTAGAAATGATTATATTATCCAAATCACCAGCAAAAACTGCTAGTTACCATTCTCCCCTTGAACAGCATTCTCGGGCAACTTGTGTCTCTCACCTGCATCGCGTGTTACCCGGCCCTGAAAATTTTTTCCAGGCCCTATATCAGAAAAAAAATTTTTTTTTCATCTTTTCTTCCCTAGAGTTACCATGGCTTCTGCTGAATCTAAACAATCAGAGAAAGTTCTTACTGAGCTTTTCAGCAAGTTAACTGTTGCTACTGCAGAAGAGAGAGAGGCTGCTGCTTCGAATGTGTCGTCGTTCTTGAACGGTTCGATCATCGAGCATGATATCCCGTTGGAGTTCTTCCAGCAATTCAAGAAGACAATCAACAACAAGAAGGACGTCAACGGCACCATCAACGCCTTGACCGCTGTGTCGAGCATTGCCAGCCAGGGAATGACTCCATCTGTGGAGCCATACCTTGTTGAGCTTACTGAGGACATTGCTGCCAAGTCTGGAGAGAAGAATGCGGACTTGCAAAAGGCTGCTGCGCAGGCGTTGCTTGACGTGACCAAGAACATCACGCCTACCTCGATCAAGGTGATTCTTCCAATGCTCACCAACCGGTTGGAATCGACCAACAAGTGGACCGAAAAGGTTGCGGTTTTGAGTGCGATTACCGCGTTGGTGGACGTGGCCAAGGACCAGCTTGCTCTTCGGATGACCGAGCTTGTGCCTTCGTTGTCTGAGGCGATGTGGGACACCAAAAACGAGGTCAAAAAGGCTGCTAATGCCACAATGACCAAAGCTACGGAAACCGTCGACAACAAGGACATTGAGAAGTTTATTCCAAAGTTGATTGAGTGTATTGCCAAGCCAACCGAAGTTCCAGAGACTGTGCATCTTTTGGGAGCCACGACCTTTGTGTCTGAAGTCACTCGGGCCACGCTTTCGATCATGGTGCCATTGTTGTCGCGTGGTTTGGCTGAGCGTGAGACTGCCATCAAGCGTAAGGCTGCGGTGATTGTCGACAACATGTGTAAGTTGGTGGACGACCCGCAAATTGTGGCTCCGTTTGTGCCAAAGTTGTTGCCTGCGCTCAAGAGCAACGTGGCGACTATTGCCGACCCAGAGGCCCGGGAAGTCACTCTTAGGGGACTCAACACGTTGCGCCGGGTTGGTGCCATTGGTGCTGACGACGCTATTCCAGAAGTTTCGACTGCTGGTGACATTTCCGTGACCAAGGCCGAGTTGAAGAAGTTGTTGAAGGACAAGAAGATTTCCGCGAGATTCGACGCGGCCATTGAGTATGCCTCTGCCATTGCCGGAGACTTGATTGACGAGCGTGATATCCAGCCAGATTCGTGGTTGTCAAACCTCTTGCCATTCATGACAATCTTTCTCCACGAGCAAGAGTCCAAGGACGTGATTGAGGAGTGGAGAAAAAACGCCATTGCCAACATCCCAGAGCCACCAAAGTTTGACGACGAGGAGGACGATGGTGAGGACTTGTGTAACTGTGAGTTTTCGCTTGCCTACGGTGCCAAGATCTTGTTGAACAGAACCCAGTTGCGTCTCAAGAGAGGCAGAAGATACGGTTTGTGTGGACCAAACGGTGCCGGAAAGTCGACGCTTATGAGAGCCATTGCCAACGGTCAAGTCGAGGGATTCCCAAGTCAAGACGAGTTGAAGACCGTTTACGTTGAGCATGACATTGACGGAACCGAGGATGATACCTCGATTGTGGACTTTGTCTACGGATCTGGTGACCTTGGAACCAAGGAGCATGTCAAGTCCAAGTTGAAGGAGTTTGGCTTCACTGACGAGCACATTAAGATGTCGATCCACTCCTTGTCTGGAGGTTGGAAGATGAAGTTGGCTCTTGCCCGTGCTGTGTTGCGTAACGCTGACATTCTCTTGTTGGATGAGCCAACTAACCATTTGGATACCGTCAACGTCGCCTGGTTGGTCAACTACCTCCAGACCTGTGGTATCACCTCGATCATTGTGTCGCACGACTCTGGTTTCTTGGACAAGGTGTGCCAGTACATTATCCACTACGAGGGATACAAGTTGAGAAAGTACAAGGGTAACTTGTCTGAGTTTGTCAAGCGGGTTCCAAGTGCCCAATCCTACTACGAGTTGGGTGCCTCGGAGATTGAGTTCAACTTCCCAGCTCCAGGTTATCTTGAGGGTGTCAAAACCAAGCAAAAGGCCATTGTCAAGGTCTCGAACATGACCTTCCAGTACCCAGGTACTACCAAGCCTCAATTGCTTGACATCAACTTCCAGGTGTCGCTTTCCTCCCGTATTGCCGTCATTGGACCAAACGGTGCCGGAAAATCCACCCTTGTCAATGTCTTGACCGGTGAGTTGTTGCCAACCAGTGGTGACGTCTATGTCCACGAAAACTGTCGTATTGCCTACGTCAAGCAGCATGCGTTTGCCCACATTGACTCCCATTTGGACAAGACCCCATCGGAGTATATCCAATGGCGTTTCCAGACCGGTGAGGATCGTGAGACCATGGACAGAGCCTCGAGACAGATTAACGAGAATGACGAGGAAGGCATGAAGAAGATCTTCAAGGTCGAAGGTACCACCAGACGTATCCAGGAGATTCTCTCCCGGAGAAAGTTCAAGAACTCGTACGAATACGAGTGTTCTTGGTACTTGGTCGAGAACCCAGGCCTCAAGAACGAGCGCCAGGTGCCAATGATGTCTGTTGACAACACCTGGTTGCCAAGAGGTGAGTTGGTTGAGACCCACTCCAAGTTGGTTGCCGAGGTCGACATGAAGGAGGCTTTGGCTTCTGGACAGTTTAGACCGCTCACCAGAAAGGAGATTGAGGACCACTGTAACATGTTGGGCTTGGAGACCGAGTTGGTTTCCCACTCGAGAATCAGAGGTTTATCTGGTGGTCAAAAGGTCAAGTTGGTCTTGGCTGCTTGTACCTGGCAAAGACCTCACATCATCGTCTTGGATGAGCCAACCAACTATTTGGACAGAGACTCCTTGGGAGCCTTGTCCAAGGCCATCAAGGCCTTTGAGGGTGGTGTTGTCATCATCACTCACTCGGCTGAGTTCACCAAGAACTTGACCGAGGAAGTCTGGGCCGTCATGAACGGAACCATGACGCCTTCTGGCCACAACTGGGTCCAGGGACAAGGTTCTGGCCCAAGATTGGAGAAGAAGGAAGACGAGGGTGACAAGTTTGATGCCATGGGTAACAAGGTTGCTGCTGCCAAGAAGAAGAAGAAGTTGAGCAGTGCTGAAATGAGAAAGAAGAAGAAGGAGAGAATGAAGAAGAAGAAGGAGTTGGGTGACGCTTACGTGTCCTCGGACGACGAATTCTAAGCCGAGTGTTTTTATTCACAATTGATAATTATTATTCTTGTAGTGGTGTGGGTATTGTAGTTTAATTGGTTTGTACAATGGCGGATTGTGTATTTTTAGTGGTGTAGTCTAATGATAGTTGACAGTTTACAAATTTGCAAAAGGAGCAACCTACAATATTTACACAATAAACCTACAATATTTACACAATAAAACAACCTACAAATATTTACATAACATAGAACTCAAGTCTACCATAATACTCTTGCATTTGCTACATCGTTTCCGCATCACACTTTAACAAATATACCTTCACTCCGAAGCACCATGAGACAGCATTTCCAAAGAAACCACTTCACTCAAATGCTGCTTAAGATTAAACTTTAATTTGAGCAGTTTTATTCTTTATACTTGCTACTTGTAATCGCTGTGCAAACCTGTCCTCGTCAACAAGTTTTTAATATTATTAATATTAATATTTATTTAAGGCTATAGCTATACTAGGCTCCCAGGGGAGATTTATACTTCGCCGTCTATGACTAAGGACGGTGCTGCTATATAGTCGTCGAAAGAAAACTCTGCAACAGAGATAAAAAACTTTCGACCAGAGCTTGTAAATATGTAAGGTAATGAGCATTGGAGGGGCAATGAGTTTTTCGCCTAGATCTTTGGAGGTAACTTTAGCCACCCCCTCCCCAAGGTACTAATTCGGTAGCCCTCCTAACATGCTGTAACAAAAAGAGAAAGCTACCGGTCCAGCACCGACGAGTAGAATTCTATAAGATTTTTAAGCTTCGCCTTATCTGAGAAGAGGATGCGAGCTTGAGTAGCGTTGGTAATTCCTTCAGGAATCTGTGCTTGGGCTCGAGAGTCCAATAGTATCGGGCATGTGAAATCGTGAAAAATAGATGGTGCAGCATCCTCACATCGGCTGCATGATGGGCTCGCTTCGGCATTGAATAAAGTCTTAGTTTTATGTGAGACTAGGCTTTGGCCGCTAAGGAGTTGACTGATTTTGCTTAGTGCTCGTTTGGGCCCAACTAGTGCTTCTGAAAGTAGTAATGTTGACTTTTCAGTAGTAACTTGAATTGGACCTCGGCGTAGCGTTGTGTAGTGAGTCGGTAGTCGGATTTCATTGGAGTCAATGAGTTCTTGCCATTCCTTGGTTACTTTTTTCCTAGTAGCTTCTTTTAAAACAGAAATTTTTCTTTGTTTCAGCTCGTCAACAAGTTTGACAGCCAAATCCCATCATGCGCGGAAGAATCTTGTCCCAAAGCATTCTTGTAAAACTCTGCAAGTTTATGGACAAATTCCAGGTCTACCTTGATTTAATCTAGTACAAATTGACTACCTATTTTCTTTGCATCTCGACACAACTGGACTAACCAGTCTAGTTTATAACCACCCTTTGCTGTATGATAATCCTCAAGGCTCCCATAGACAAAAGTTTCAGTCTCCCATTGACAAAAGTTTCAGTTTCCCATAGACAAAAGTTTCAAAAAGGAATATTAACCAAATTAAAATTTATATTATACTTGCCTTTATTGTAGCATTTCTAAAATATCCCTAATCAATTACAATATCGTCTGCAAACTTTGACCCAAAGGCTTTCTTTCAACGGCATCATCAATCACATGTACCTGTATCCTCCAGAAACAATAAATGTCAGTATATATCATAGAAGCAACTGAATAAAGTAAAGGAATAAATCCATTGTATCCAGTGAATATTTATACAAGGCCTAGAGCGTATTTTGGTCCTGGTGAAATGACACTACAATTTAAAAGTATCCAAAATACTACTGAAGCTGTAGTTTTATTTCTTGTCTTTATATCATCTATTGACAGTCCAGTAATAATAGACTCAAGAAGCCATACTCAATAATGAATACATCTAATAATACATATTACAGTTATCCAACTAGAACAATTTCTCATCCCAAATATACATTAAATACACACTCATCACCCTTGAATATCTAAACTATTATCTAAACTAATATCCAAACTAATATCCAAACTAATATCCAAACTAATATCCAAACTAAATATTCGCCCCAAACTTTTCCCTGTATAACAAATCTACAGTCACCCGGCACGTGACACTATATATTATTTTCAAAGCGACTCGCTTCACACAATATGACCGAGATTGATGTGTCATATACCGACAAGTTCGGGTTCAAACCGCATTATAAAGTGCAGTTGTTACTCAATGGAGAGCGCATAAAAGGTTCAGAGGACCGTCAAAAAGTGCGAAACTTGTTTGACTTTGACAATCTCCAAAGATACTTTGCATTTGGATTTGGCAACAAGATTGTTTTTGAGCCTGTCCAGAAACTCCACAAGGTAATTGCTCAGCGAAAATTTGAAGAATATGAAGATATCATTGAGTTAGACTGCCTGAATTGTCTTGAAATGCCGAGTGATGTGTTATTCGTGAAGATAATTAGAGGAAGAGTGTTGGTTTGTACTAGTGAGGAGGTGGCCCTAAAAGACCCCCTGGACAACTTCAACAATGTCTTTCACTGGAAGCTGACCAATTCCATCGTCGAATGCAAGAGCCTGTTTGAAAAGGCAGCAGTTTTGACCGATAATCTGGACTTGACGATACTTGGATTGAACCAAGAGCCACAGGTGTTTAAAAATGTGACAAGCTTTGAGTTTGGTGAGTCCAATGTGATTTACTTGGGGGGAAAAAGCGGCATCTCTGTTGTCGATTTACTGTCGGGCGAACTGCGCTTGATCAAGACAGATTCTCAAATAAAATCGCAGCTCCATCCTGTGTCGATAATTGGTGCCGACAAGAACACTTTATTAGTCACATATGACGTTAGCGGCAAGTTTTCTGACCTTGAAGAGTTTCAGAAACTTCTGGAGGATACCCGGTACGTTAGCTTCTTTATAGACATTTCCAACGGCCAGGCATCGCTTGTGGACGAGAATTTTTTCCAAGTGGACGACCAGGTCGAACGCGATTTCTTTATCTACCAGGCTAAGCTTGATTCATGGAAATTTTCCTCTGGTGTTGACAATTTAATCACTGTGGTATCTACAGTTTCTACTGAAGTCGGGCTATTTACCCACAACAAATTGTACAGGCCAGAGCTGGATTCTATGCAGGGTGTCATTCCATTGGACGAAGACACATATGAGGATTTGTCGGTGAATGGGATGTCCTTGGATCTTCTTGGCACTGAAAAGTTGGTGGGGGTTCCATCACCAGAACTGGTTCATGAGGCGACTCCAAGGGTCTGGCTATCAACTAGCGACGGAATGTTGGTTGGATATGAGTTTATTGATGTTTCTTCTCTCAAGGAAGGGCTACCTCAGATTACTGCCAAGTATCAATTGGAAAAGTTGGAGAAGTCGAATAAGGAAAAGAGTGAAGAAAAGAGTGAAGAAAAGAATGAAGAAAAGAGCGACAAAAAGAGCGAGGACATGTCTCAAGCCAATCCATTTGCCAAAGCTGACCCTTTTTCTGGTACTGCAAGTGTGTTTAAATCGGGACCTTTTGCCAATATCCAAGCTGATGAGAGTAAAGGCGAGTTTGGCCAAGTTGGATTTGGCGAAGCGAAGAGTTCTGGAACTTTTGGACAAAGTGGATTTGGACAGAGTGGATTTGGGCAAAGTGGATTTGGGCAAAGTGGATTTGGAAAAAGTGAAGCTGGAAAAAGTGGATTTGGACAGAGTGGATTTGGACAGAGTGGATTTGGACAGAGTGGATTTGGACAAAGTGGATTTGGAAAAAGTGAAGCTGGAAAAAGTGGATTTGGAAAAAGTGGATTTGGACAGAGTGGATTTGGAAAAAGTGAAGCTGGAAAAAGTGGATTTGGACAGAGTGGATTTGGACAGAGTGGATTTGGACAGAGTGGATTTGGACAAAGTGGATTTGGAAAAAGTGAAGCTGGAAAAAGTGGATTTGGAAAAAGTGGATTTGGACAAGCCGGAGCGTCTTCTGGGTTTGGGCAGAGTGGATTTTCATTCGGACAAAAGTCACAAGAGAGTTCGTTTGCTAAAAATGGCCAGAATACAGAAAGTCCTTTTAGTGCCCTTGGAAAGAAGTCCGAAGACAGTCCTTTTAGTGCTCTTGGAAAGAAATCCGAAGACAGTCCTTTTAGTGACCTTGGAAAGAAATCCGAAGACAGTCCTTTTAGTGACCTTGGAAAGAAATCCGAAGACAGTCCTTTTAGTGACCTTGGAAAGAAATCCGAAGACAGTCCTTTTAGTGCCCTTGGAAAGAAATCCGAAGATAGTCCTTTTAGTGCCCTTGGAAAGTCAAAGACAAAAAACGACAGCACGCTCTCCAACCTTGGAAATCCAGAGAATCCAGTTGCAGAATCCAGCAAGGAATCCAAGCCCTCAGAGTCTACAGTTGATTCAAAACACGGTATAGAGTCAAAACATGGTATCGAGTCAAAACATGGATCGGGGCCTAAGCATGAAGTGATCAAATCCACAAAGTCGCATGAGCAAGTGAAGAAAACAGAGCCAAGTCAAGATGATGTGGTAAAAGAATCAGGGTCAAATGAAGGTGCCGAGGAAAAGGAAAAGGAATCAAATGAAGGTAAAGAGTTGGATGAAGCCAAGGAGAAAATTAAAGATAAAGAGTCGCACGAAGCCAAGGAGAAAATTAAAGATAATGCGTCAGATGAGGACACGTTCGACTCGTACTTGGACAAGGAAATTGACAGTGAGTTGGCAGATGATCTCAGTGGTACCATGGACAATGTCAATGACGTTTTAGATGGCGTGGAGACATTTACCATTGACGAAAAGCCTGCTGGACCAGATACCAGCACCTCTAGTGAAGGAATGGAGACTCCGTCGGAAGAAGAGTTTCAGAAAACTCGCTATGTTGACCGACTGGTGGATGCTTCCAAGTCGTATGTTTCTCAGTCGACTGGCACAGAGAAATTGGCTATACAGCAGCAATGTGTCGGGAGTGAAAAGAAGAAATATGTCAATTCCAGTGTTCAGGCGTTTAACGATGATACAGAATACGTTATGCTGTTGAAAGCTTCGGCGCTGCGTCCACATCAGTATGTTTTGGGTGAAGTGAAGTACCCAGCATTATCGGACAATCCAATTGCATCTACGCTTGAGAACTTGTATTACGACTCGATGTCGGAGTTTCAGGTATTGGAAGTGTGCCAGAGATCGCTTGACAAGTTTGTCAATGACCATTTACAAGCGAAGATCAATCCAAAGAGGCTGGAAGCTGCTCTAGACAATTGTTTTGTATGGCGGCTTTCCGAAGGGAAGCTTGTGGAGGATATTATTAGCAAGTACCAAGAGTCTGTTGGCGAGTTGTTGGCGGATCTTCGAGAAGGGCATGACGCGGTGGAGAAGTTCAAGAGCGAAGACAAGTTTGCGGACCAGTACGACGAGTTTGTAAAGCAGTTTCAGATGGTGGAGTTGAACAGTGAGCTTATGCGGACAAGCAGTGCCAACGAGCGTGTGCTACCATTTCGGTTTTTGATTCTCAAGGATAAAATCACCAAGAAGTTCAACTCGGTGGGCAAGTTATATCAGGATGTTCAGGACGGGTTGATTGGGTTGAAGACACAGTTTCAGAAGGGCGACACCAAGCAGATGTATAGTAAGTTGGGGACGATGATTCATCAGATCCGTGTGGCTACTCTGACGCAGATGAATGATATTAGTGTGCTTGTTAAGGAGATGGAGGGTTTGAAGGAGAAGGAGGCTGGTGATTTGGATGAATTGGATGGGGAAGTGGAGGGTGTGAAGGCTGAAGGTCGACGGGTTGTTTTGGAGATGATGCGGGATGCGAGTTTGGATAGTTTGACTGAGGTGATTTGATGAGGGATTGGCTGAGTATTGATTGATGGGTAGTTGATAATATGTGTATTTGCCGTGGTGTACCAACTATTGTGCTATATAGCTATCAAATTGCAGTTATGGTTTGCAAGTGTAGATGATATTTTGTACATTAAGCGGTCATGTCCATTGGAGTACTTGAATACAGTGGTAATGATGTAATAAGTGTAGTACATTTGTAAATTAGCTGTAGCAATGGTTGAACTTTGCCTAGTTGAATTGTGGAAATGATTGAATTTTGGCTAGTTGAATTGTAGCAATGGTTGAACTTTGCCTAGTTGAATTGTAGCAATGGTTGAATTGAAAATTGTAGAGAATACAAAACTTCTCGGCAAGTTAATCCTACGTCAACAGGTAATTCAAAAGATTTTAATACGTCTTGAGAATACCAAGTTTAAAATTTCACACCATGTACTGAAAAATCACCCCAATAACTGCTAATTCAGGCATTGTACTGGAAAAATCACTACAGTAATAAACTGCTAGCGTAGACTCCCAAAGTATTGCTAGCGTAGACTCCCAAAGTATTGCTAGCGTAGACTTCCAAAGTATTGCTAGCGTAGACTTCCAAAGTATTGCTAGCGTAGACTTCCAAAGTATTGCTAGCGTAGACTCCCAAAGTATTGCCAACGGTCAATTATTACCGAAAAAATTTCTAGTCTGGGATGACAAAGCCTCAATTTGGTGTTACTAGATCCATATGCAGTAAGGCATGGATAACAGTAATACCAACATATGCTGGACTCAACCCAACGACATTGAGTCCACGCTACACGAAATTCACGCCAATTTAATCACCCCCACACCTTACTGGTCGGATCGGCACACCATTTGAGATATAAATCAATTTAATCCAGCTAGTTTCCCCATGGGCGAGGGTAAGCCGCACGTCCCCCGGGTAATGCTGGGCCATATTGCGCCTGAAATCGAAATCTCAGCATGTTCGTGGTTATTTCGGTCCTACTTGCTGTGTTTCTCCCCATTGTGGTCCACGACTGCTTTCCCATCAACTACAAGTCGTCCAATTGGCTTGTGTCGGCGCTCTACTACTTCACAAATGCGCGTTACTGGCTCACGCTGGCAGTATTCCGACGATACTTCCCCGAGCACGTGGGGACCATCAGCAGCATATATGTGTTCCCTATAAAGTCTGTTGGGTTTCTCAAAGTGCCACAGTGGGAAATTGACGAGCATGGCTTGAAACACGACCGTCAGTATGCGCTTGGCTTCCGCGAAAATGACGCTTACAAAGTGCTTACTCAGCGCGAGTGCCCGAGGCTAGCAAAAGTAAGGTACGAATATTTGGGCCACTCATTTTCTGTTTTGTATGGAGAATGCAGTTTCGCGATTCCAGCCCGGCCCGAGGTCACGTGCCCGGAGATGCTGGTGGTGCTTTGGGGCAACGAGTTTGGAGCGCTGGAGATCGATGTGGTTCCGCAAAAGTTTGTGGAGTGGTCGGGCATTGCGGACAAGTATCCTGGGAAGCGAATCAAGCTATTGTACTCTCCCCAAGGTAAAGAGGTGAAGGTCGGGTCGCCGTTTGCTGAGCATCGCAGATCGCTTTTCCACGACTATTATCCGTTGCTATTGACGTCTGAGTGCGACGTGGAGTATGTGAACCGAAAAATCAGGCTGGATTTCCCTGATTCGGATGTGGTGGTTGAGCCGGTGAATTTCCGTGGGAACATGGTTCTAAGCGGGAAACGCGAGTTTGACATTGACACGTTCCGGCATTTTACCGTTGGCGGACACCGCTGGAAAGTGGCTACAAAGTGCATTCGATGTGTGATTCCCAACATCAGTCTAGCGACCGGCCAAGTGGATCGGCAGTTGGTGGTGCTGAAGGTGCTTAAACGGCACCGGGTCATCGACAAGGGCACCGACTACGCTGCGTTTGGCGTCAACTGCATCCAGTACGATTCCGGGTACAAAATCTCTGTTGGCGATACTGTGCAAGTGCATCAGCGAAGAATCAGCCGGTTCGAGGCGATCGAGCCCTCCACGTGACTTACCCTACCTGGGATATAATGGAGGAGGTGAAGTGGCCGGATTCCAGTATGATGGACGGTGCTGAGTACACGCTTCCTGGGGTGATGAACTATCTCCAGTCTGAGTTCACTCAGATTGAGAAGATGAAGATCGCCAACAGCTTGGAGATGCTGGAGATGAAGTTCAAGATCCTGAAGTTGGAGGGTGTCAAGAACGCCTTGAACATCACCAACAACAAGCTTGTCGAGGATTTGCAACGGCTCAAAAACGAGAACGCGCGCTTGGTACGCGCTGTATGTGAGCTCAAGCAGGAGAATGCCGTTCTCAAAGGCGAACTGGCCGAGAGCCGAGCCCCGTTGGAGTCTGATGCCGAGCTCCGAAAGTTGATTGGCGATTTGGCAGAGACAAAGGCCCAGCTGTTGTTGGTGCGGGACATTGGGCAGTTGGACTTGGAAGGGGCGTCTGAGGGCACAAACTCGCTTGATCTTGCGCCGTTGGTGACCAGCCGGCGATTTCTCCAGGACTGTATGAAGGAGATGTTCTACTTGATCAAAAACGGCAACGGCAACATCGTCAACAACATCAACGACTTCAGCTTCGACAGCGAGAACGCAAACCGTGATCTGGTGCGCTCGGGCGACTTTAACGTGTTTGACAAGTACAATTACGTCGCTGCAGAACAGCAGCAGGACCGGGCAAAAGACAGCCCGGGATTTCTCTTTGATAACGCAGAGGAGCGCGACGACAAGGAAAACAAGGTCAACTTCATTGAGAAAATCTCCGGCGAGAACTTCTACTCATTCTCTGATAACCCTGATCTGGCCGCCAACCGTTACACGCTCCCATTGAAGGAAGAGCCGCACCAAAGCGAACCAGAGCCTTCTGGCCTCGACCCGGCACCCGAATTGGAAGAACCAAGCGATACCGAAACCGTGGTCGAGCCTGAATTCGACCTCACCGAATCGCGGCCCATGAGCCCTGGCCAGACATTTTCCAACCCAGGGCTCATGTGCCTCGCGTACTCGCCCGAGACACACCAATTGGCTGGGTACTGCACCGAGTCGAGGCTGCTTGTTTGCTACAAGGCAGAAAAGGAGCTTGTCCAGACACACAGCATCACGTCTGCATCGCCCAGCATGATTCTCTGGGCCAGGCAACGATGCGTGATTTTCAGCGACAGCGAGCCATATGTTTTCCGAGTCGTTGACTTCAATGCCACCAGCGACACCAAGATCAACGTTCTCGAGTGTTTGAAGCAGCACCAGCAGCTGGATGACGAAGAATTCTTGCCCTTGGCCGACTCCACTATCCTCACTTTGGAGTTTTCCCAAGACAAACTCTTGGTAGTGTGCAAGAAGTTCTATTATGTGTTTGACATGACCGAGGAGCCGAAGTTGGCGTCGTACGTGCTGTTTGTCGGCAACACCGCCATCCCGTCGATCCGCTCAGGCCACTTTTCCGACGGAAAAGTCCTCATCTTGTCTGACAATGGTAAACTCTCGGACTCAAACATCATCCACTCGGACCAATATCTCGTGGGATTTGTGCCCCAGCAGCCTCATGCCATTGTGCTCGAGTCCTCCCCGTGGAAACTGGGCCACTCCAAGCTCATGCTATTTGATACTTCCTCCTCTAAGATTACCGACTCTTGGCTCTTGAAACAAAAGTTGCAGTCGCTCCACCAGTTTGGCTCCAAGGCGGTGGCCAGGGCTGCTGACCATACGTATGTGCTTGATTTCGCAGACAAGCTGGCAAGTCTTTGTGAAGTCCAGGGTACCGTTGCAGACTACGGGTTGGTGTACAACGCCTCCGAGATTGTGTTATTGAAATAGAAAATGCATGCTTGTAATTTTGTAGTGTAACCATTTTTCTCCCCGTGCGGGTACCACCAGGCCGCAAAAAAGAGTCTGCAACTGGCAACGTGTCCGAGCGGTTAAGGAGAAAGACTTGAATATTAAGCAATCTTTTGGGCTTTGCCCGCGCAGGTTCGAGTCCTGCCGTTGTCGATTATTTTTTGCATGCAACTCCACCTCTAGTCACGTGTAAACTCGAGGTGCAAATATTCACCACAACAGCGCAAAACCCAAGACAAATTGACGCACCTCGAATTTACTGACATGAATACTACATTCTGCAGGTATAAAAGATGGTAGTTTAGACTTGAGGGTCTTTAGTTCAATATATATATAGTTTACGTCTGTAGGATAGCCTGGCACTACCACGTATCTTATTGAGCTCACTACTACTATTACTTATTATTTATTTATTACTACTAGTGCAAAGTCCCCATCAGAGAAGAGACAACACTAAGTACGTCACATTCGAGGTCCCTCATTCACGGGGCCACTTTAATTTGATGCTGGTGGTTTGTTGGCAAAAGTATCAGTGGGTAACTGTTGTGTAGGTCACAGTGCACGAGTTACATCCGCAATATGTATATGTTGAGGTTAAACATCACAAATATGGCACCAATAACGGAGAACTACACTACGTTAGGATATACTCACGATACGGCACAACATACAGATAATGCTGTTGTATCGTAACGTGAAACTCATGGCCGTAGGAAAATATGAGGAGATATCTCTACTATAAAAGGAGAGATATTCCCGTAGTTAGGATCATCTAAGAATATCAATTCAATCATCACTACCGTTCCGATTATTCAATGACAAAGGAACAAAACTCATCTAAAATTCACTAAATATCTGAGCATAAGTTTGTAACATATAGCTAAATACAAAAATAAATATTATTATTATTATTATAAGTTTGTAACAATGTCACACTCTCCAGACGAGGATTTCGACATCGACAGTATAATAATATATAATCATTTGCTCCTCCATCTCATGGACCTCCTGTCCCTTAATTACTAATCTTTGATTGCGTATTGCTCCTATTGTTCTTCCCCTCATCCTTCATCCTGGTTATTCGGTATGGTTGCTTGCTGAACAACCAGGATTATTCGGCACATACGTATGCTCCAGGCCCGGCAAATTCACCAACTACTCCAGTCACATCTTTCAATGCAACCTGCTCGCATCAATATGAATACCATGTTGCTCACGTGGGGAAACAATAGGCAGCGTGTTCCAAGTTCACTAGCCTACTTTTCTGACACCGGTGTCGTTCACCAGAGCCCAAGATTCGTACAAAAGATGCTACCCATTGGTGGAAATATACGTCCCATGGTATTCTACAACCGTTGAGATGCAACGGTAGGCGAAGAAACCCCATGATGCAGGGTAACCGTTTTATGTCAATTTATAGCGATTCAGCCTGGTCCATGGGAATGAAAAGCTTGCAAAGGGAAGAAAAGAAGCTGGTGAAAGGGAAGAAAAGAGGCTAGTAAAAGGGAATGAAAAAGAAGCTTGTCAAGGGAACTTCAAACTGTAAATCTAAAATATACATCTGGAGAATCAGCAAGCAAGCGAAATCCCGCGTGGCTGTACGGCGATTTTTGATCCTGGGCAGCCGTGTGAATTTGGAAATATGATTCCTAGTCTTTCACTCATTTGTGGAAACCCAATCCTGATGGCAAATCTTCAGCATGGAGAAGTCGTGTATGACTTTGGTGCTGGTTTTGGAATCGACGTGTGTCGTGTTTCTCTAGAAGTAGGCGCAGCCGGCAAGGTTGTGGGCATTGATCTGACGTCGGAAATGACGGGTATCACTAAGCCAATGGCGTATAATCACCACGAGAATATCAGCTATTTGCAGGCAGATGTCTGCAATGTCCCCTTGGAAAGTGCTACGGCAGACATTGTCATTCTCAACTGTGGGTTGTGTTTTGAGCCCGACAAGCCTAGTGCAATTAGAGAAATGTATCGGCTCTTGAAGCCAGGGGGCCGGTTGGTCATGTGCGACATTTTGGCGACCACTGTGCTAGAAAACGAGGCCAAGCTGTCGATTTCCCAATGTCTAGGCTCGAGTTTATGTCCTTTGACAGTGGGCGAGTACATTGCGCTTTTGAAGCAAGCGGAGTTTGAGCAAGTGACGATTTTGAATAGTCTACAGGATACAAATGTATTCCAGCAAAGGCGAGGTGGTGAGCTGCATAAGATGGACTTGAACCAGTACTTGAAATTTTTTCACGTCTACGCAGTCAAGCAGTAGTGGTTGTTATGCCTCGGCAAGTTTGAAAGTGGCCAAATGATTTGTATGTATTTTGGAAATGATCTTGGCATATACTTTGACACGTGATACGTATATGCTAGATGGACGTTTCTTGGCGACGTTTGAAAACGTGGGAGGTAAGTGTTAATAAGATGGTGATAAGATGATGAAAAGATGATGAAAAAATAGTTGTTGATGTTTGATGGTCGTTGTTTGATATTTGGGTAGGGTTGGAGTGTACAATCTTAGTAAAGAATCATGTATAAGGTATATATTCTTGGCACAAGTCTGTCAATGTAGTCAATATGTGGTTGCTGAGCCATCAATACGATTTAGGCATTGGCCAGCCAACTGGTTGACCTTGAACGCGTGTCTATTTGGTCATCAATGTGCACTTGAAGGTTAATGTGGCCATGTGTGGATAATCTATTGCCATGACAATATTAGTATATGTTGGTGTGGTGTAAGTAGCATTGGCACCCACTTATTGGCTGACATTGAGCAGGACCATTTCAGTGACCAATTCGCTCTCGAGAGCATCTGGCTTGGTGTTTGGTAATGCAGTGGTGTTTTCGTTGATTTTCTCATCTGCATTGGTTATGCCAGTTGTGTCGTTGTGTTTTGCCCTGTATTGGTCATTTTCCTGGCCATTGGCCTCTTCTTGTTTGTCTTTTATTACTCTACCAATCTTTTTCTCTCTTTCCTCTTTCTTTGTGTCTCTTTCCTCTTTCTTTTTCTCTCTTTCCTCTTTCTTTTTCTCTCTCTTCTCTTCCTTTTCCTCCCCCTTTTCCTCTCCCTCTCCCTCCCTCATTGTCTTGGGCAAGGACAACCCATTCATCTCCTCGTCAGTACGCCCATAAAGCTGGAACCACCAGCGGACGTTTTCGCTGTTGGGATACAACACATCGCCAAGGTCACTGTCATTGGACGAAAACTGGCTGCGCCGCGCCAAAAAGTAGTCCCACACCGAACGAGTCTTGGCCGGCAAATCTAGAGAGTGCTTTTCACGGTCAGAGTCCACGAGAAAGTTGCCATATTGGCACGAGTGCAAGTGGTAGAATAGGCGGCGGAGAAACCGCTCGTTGAACGCAAAATGGCGGGGAAACTGCACAAGCAACTGGTAGACGCAGTCGAGGAACTGCTGGAAGATGGGCGCGGTGAACTTGACGTGCTTTCGCTTCTTGAAATGGTTGGTCAACTTGTTGAACGACTTGGATGCCGAGCTGAGCGCGTCGGAGTTGAGAAGCGACTTTGCTTCGGAATCCGACTCGTCGTCGGCATGCCGCTCGGTGTCGCTGACAAACCGCGTCTCTGAGGACAAGTGCCCCGACCGCTCCTTGAACCGGTGACCAAACGAAAACCAGTCCTTCTCAACAAGCACCATGAACCCGTCCAACGTGCGGAAATACGGATCCAAGCAGATCTGGGCCAACGCACAAACCTGGGTCGTCCGGTCCCATCCGTCGGAACAGTGCACTAGACAGTGGCTGCGGTTAAGGTGCACTGTCTTGACCACCAAGTCGACCCCCGCAAGAAGAAGTGACACGTGACGTAGCCACCCGGTGCGGCTCAACGCGCCCGCAGTGAGGCCGGGTAGCTGTGCCGCCACGTCGCTGCTGGACAAGAGCCCCGCCACCTTGCTGTGCGAGTCGCGCATCACGTGGATGTTGTCAATGCCGAGGAACTTGCGTTTGCAGTGCGCATAGTTGTCAATGATTTCAGTGCCGGCGCCTAATGCGGTTTGTGCCATTGCGTTCGCAGCCGGTCGCGCGTCCACGATCAAGTTGCTCTGCCGCCCGTGCTCCAGCCCCGGCGCGTTGCTGCCGAAAACCGCAGCTAGCAACGTCTCGTCTTGCACCGAGCGGTTCTGGCCGAGCCCGGTCAACGGCTGTGCCGACCGGGTGATGGTGCACCCGGACTGGCGGTGGAAGTACGTCAACACCGGGATGCGGCCCTTGGACCGGAACCGTGCTGCGTACCGGAGCACGCTGTCGGGGATCAGCGCCGGCACCACGAGCTGCGGCGGATACGTCTCACAAAGCAGGTAGGACGCGTTGACGTCCGAGATGCGCCAGGCGGCCGAGATACCCTGCCGCTGGATCTCCGCCGCAAGACTGTAGATGCGCCAGCTGTCAAACGGCCGCTCCAAGGGCACGGGACAGTAGAGAAACGCATAGAGCTGGGTCACCGCCGAAAGACAAGTGAGCCGCCGCACGGACTCAAACACGTCGCGCGCCGCCCGCACGTCGGTAAAGTCAAACGACACATTGACAAAGTCCTTGCCCTTGATGCTGATGCTCGCGCCCCGGTGCAACCCCGCAATGTCCCTGAGGCTCTGGAGCACCGCCTGGGTATCTTCGCCGTCGCTTGGATGCACCACGTCTAGCAAGCTTGAGCCCAGTCGCAACTCCACGCTGTCGATTATCGGATAGCACAACCAGAGTTCGCGCGGAGGCGCCTGGTGGTAGGTGAAGATGAGATGGTGGGTGGTGAGGTGGAGATCGCCGCGGTATTGTCGGCCCCGCTTATATAGCGTCACGCCGCCGGCCTTGGGTTAGTGGGGTCTCAACCAATGTCAACGTACTTTGGTGATTTTTAAATACTCCATGGTTTTCAATCTTGCATGGTGATTTAAACGCCGCTAGCTGGCCACGTGACACGTGCTGATTATAACGTGACAAGCATGTATTGATGTGGCGGCATGTGAAAAGAGCATTCATCTAAGGTGTAATGGTCATATTTACTGTGCCTAGCCTTGAATAATAATAATAATTATTATTATTATTAATGAGTCATTGTTTAGTTAACTATTTGCTTAATCTGCCATATTTATGAGCCATATATCTAATGGGCCATGTGTTTAATGTGTCATGTTTAGTTAACCATATGTTTAATGTCATATTTAATAAGCCATGTCTAATGAGCTATGTTAATGAGCTATGTTAATGAGCCATATCTAATGAGCCATGCTTAATGAACCATTGTTTAATGGGCCATATATTTAATTAACCATATTATTATGTGTCATGTTTAATGAGACATTGGTTAATATGTCATGCTTAATGTGCCATGTTTAATGTGCCAAGTTTAATGTGCCATGTTTAATGAACCATGTTCAATTAATTGTTCAATGCGTTATTTGTTTCCTGAGCCATATGTTTAGCTAACCATATGCTTATTGTGTCATGGTCAATGTGCCATTTTTAATCATATATTAATGAGCCATGTTCAATTAACCATTGCTTAATAAGCCATTTGCTTAATGTGTCATGTTTACTTATCCATTGTCAATGGCAGCCTTGAGTTGATTAGGTATCCAACAATAAAATGGCGTTATCTATAAACATACAGCCTTGTTTATCCCGTCTACAAACGTTAATTGGCAGGTATTTTTGATTCCATAGCAGTTTTGTTGAGAAATAACCCGGTTGCCTGTCGCTGGATTGAAATTTACAGAAATGTCTTGTTTAAAAGCTTGGATAAAGAAGTTTATTGTATGTCGTACTGTTGGGAAATTTCAGTCATGTATTGGTGATCTAAATGAGCTATGGAGTTTGGTAAGCAGTTGAAGAGTGTAAGGTGGATCATTTGTGATGATTGGTATGGACTGATGGTGACTGATTGAAAAATTCTTGGTTCTGATGATTTATTGATTGAATAGTCTATTGAGTGATTGATATATAATTGAATGATTGAATAATCTATTGACTGATTGATAATTGAATGACTGAGAATTGAATGATTGACCGATTGAATAATTGATTGGCTGATTTAATGATTTAATGATTGGTAATTGAACGATTTATGATTGAACGATTTATGATTGAACGATTTATGATTGAATAATTGATGATTGAATAATTGATGGAATGACTGATTTATGATTGAATAATTGATGGAATGACTGATTTATGATTGAATAATTGATTGATTATGATTTATGATTGATTATGATTTATGATTTATGATTGATTATGATTTATGATTGATTATGATTTATGATTGATTATGATTTATGATTGAATAATTATTTTAATCCACTGTCCATTAATAATCCACTAAATGCTTCACAATCGCTCGACTTAAACAATTTCTGAATAATTAAACTTGTTAATTTGCCCTCTGCTCATCACCAATCCCACTAGACACATGCGTTCCCGGGTAACCTCATCTCATCCATCCCCAATCCAAGGGGCTCAACATGGGGCTTCGTTCTTCAGAGTACTTGGAGAAAAACGGCGCCGCCACTATTTTCGCCTGTCGCCGGTGCGGAACGCATCTTGCTGCGTCGTCTCTGTTGATCTCAAAAGAGTACCGGGGCCATACCGGGACTGCTTACTTGATGGCCAACATGTGAGTAGTGCCAAGAGGAACGAGTCTAGGATACTGACAATAGGATAAACGTGGCGCCAGGGAAAATTGCGCAGCAGGAAATGGTTACGGGATTATATATTACTCAGAAAGTGCATTGTCACCAGTGCCATGTCAATGTCGGATGGACATATCTCAAGGCACGAGACAAGGCGCAGTTGTACAAGCAAGGGAAATTTGTCATGGAATTGGCAAGAGTGGTTCCGGCCATTTGAGTCCATGACTTGGTCCACAACTTGGCCATATTGGATTCTGGTTATTATCCTATGTTTGTCTACTTTGCACACTCCTCTGGGTGTTTCATCAGCACAATGCCTCTAGATTTTTGCAATAATACACTTAGATGTTTGATTTCTTAATGTAGTCGGACACCAGCTGGCACGTGGTACGCAATATTTTGTATGTAGCAAGTCTTGAGAACATGATGGTTTTATGGGTATTTACCAGCATATTCTAAATAAATTGGAAATGCTTCTATCGATTTGTACTGTTTGAATAATTTACGGAACGGCTCTTTGCTTGAGCACCCATTAAGAAGGAAATTATTAAATGTGAACGTCCAATAATCTTGACTATTTGAAATATACAACTTCCTCATCAAACTAGCTTTTCCAAATACACACAGAATATTAATAGAAATTAAAATATTAATAGAAATTAAAAATATTAATTAATCAACTACGCAAATTAGTCAAAAGGCATGGTGATACCACCAATGCTATGAGACATGTCATTTTGGACCCCTATGGGTAGTGACTGAGACATGCCTAATCTGTATACCTATTAACTTGGTAGCTTGACCTGAGACAAATGGGCATGGAAATCAGTTGGAAATTTACTCTATACGTACTTTTATTAACAAAAAATATTATCCAACCACATTTGGAGTGAGTAGTTTTGGTAAATTACCATGAGGACGTAACGTAAGCTGCCACCACAAACCACTGGGACCTTACTGCTAATATTATTTAATTTGTGGTATATAAGCAATGAGATTTCCAGAAAATAGCATCAAATATTCACCAATGCAATTCCAAACACTCTTTACTGTCGCTTCTATTGCTTTGACTGTTGCTGCTGCACCAGTTGACCAAACTTCTCCTGCACCAACTGGCCAAACTACTACTACACCAGTTGACCAAGGTACTACTACTTTGACTACTTCATTAATCCAATCTGCTACTCTGTCTGGGCTGGCTATGACTAACACTACTTCTTCTATTAACCCACAACACACTCATGTCCACCAGCACAGAAAAAAGCCACATGGATGGAAGAAGTATTTGCCATGCTATTGTCGTTTCGGTTTCCATAGATTTCCTAGGATTGGTGGCCCTCATATTCCTGTCCCACGGAACCATTCACTGTTGCATTCTCACCTACGTCAAATTAACGGGACCACTTTAATTTGATGATGGTAGCTTTTGACAAAAGTATCAGTGGGGAACAGCATTGTGTTGGTCACAATTCACAATTCACAAATTACAGCCATGGTATGAACGTCATATTCTCATTTTAATTACGACTCAACGCTGCTGGACGGCATGTATATACAAATAGATTTATAATACACATACAAGACTCGTGCACATGTAAGATAAAGAAATATATAAAAGACAACTTTAACTAGTTGAGGACCTTGAATTCACAAGACCGTTTGAAGTTGAAGGTGGTTTTTGGCAAAAAATGCAATGTGCAATAGGGTCGTATTGGTTGCAGTTTACTAATTGCAGCTGTAATATATGTATAATAATACATAAAAATTTGCTCTTCAATTTAGTGGACCTTCTGTAGTAATGATAATATTTACTTTTGTATTTAGCTATATATTGTCTCCAGCATTACGGCTATTTGTCGTGGTTAACTAACCACTACAGAATAGGTAACAGTATTCAAGATGGAGGCCGGGGTAGCTTCCCAGACTCAGCCACAGAATACAGTAGCGCATATGCTGATCAGCGGTAACCACTGTCTGATTAGTGGACAACAGCCTCTTACGAGGATTGGCGTTCCCTATAAGAAGGCCGACCGTTTGCTGCAAATATAACGGTCACAAGACTAATTCAGCTGGATATCTTTATCTAGCAAAACCCAATCCGGTTATCCAAATCCCAAAAGAACAAAACAAACAATTAAGTAGTTTATAGTTCGCTGTAATATCATGTCTAATCGGGGTAGACCTATAAGCTAGGACAAATATATTTTCACTCAGGAACATCATGAGGCAGTATTGCTGATTAAAACCCACATCAACTCTCAAATAGTCGTCTAGGATTAAACTTCAATTTGAGCAGTTGTATTGTTGATATATAGTACTTGTAGTGGTTGTGTAAGAAACCTGGTCTGCAAAACACTTTTCCAAGCCACTTTTCCAAGCGTGTGTGTATCAGCTGGTGTAGACCTGCTCTGATGCATGTTACAGGCCCATGAGCCAATATGACTAGGGCAAAAACAAGTGATTGGTTCGGTACGGCAATATCTGTCTATGGTTCCTGTATCAGATGCCGTGGCGAGTCTGGGCGAATTTCAAACTTGCTATGCAAATAGCTAAGGACAGTTGTATATGATTGATGAAACGAACGAGTCTTATGCCTCTTTGATACTTTACTTTTGGAAGCATAATTCTTGGATAACCACATGTCACAATGTTTTGAGTGGATTCATTTTCTGGTGGCATAATCATTCCAATGGTACCCAGAAATCAATTAATTGATATTTCAGTTCTCTTTGCCAATGAGAAAATATCCATCCAAGGTGTTCTGAAGCAAATTATTTGCTGCCGTTGCAATTTGAAACTGACATTATCCTTGAGGTAGCGGTGTGAGGCATGAAAAATATCCATGTCAAACCACCAGATCACTACAAATACTGACCATTCTAGTCCACTTTTAATCATCAATGAACACTTTGGCCATCTTTCACATTCTTTTAGCCATGCTCTTTATGGAGCTCGGCCTTGCATCTCCGGTCGATGTTGCCCTTGTCGCTCGGGACACTGACATCGAAAAATTGCTTAATTCTGGGGGTATGACAGGTAAAAATGCTCCGTATGTCAGACGGAAAAAGAAAGGTCCGTATAATTGTCTCAATGAGTATACCCGAAACGTGGTTCTTGCATACACATATCTGCCAAGATTCGAAAATATCTTTATTCAAGGATTAGGAAAGTCTCCATATGAGACGCTTTTTATTCTGTCAGCACTATTTCCCCACCGAAACTTGAAGAAGTTGTTTCAGCCACAATCTACAGTATGGGATGCTGGCTGGATCAAGACGTTTTGGGAAGATCCTGTGAAAACTCCAGAGGAGGAGACTGTTCGCCATATGGATGATTTTACATCATTGGGAATAGAATGCTATGACACAGAAGGCATTTGGGAGAATAATAATACGTACATGAAGTTGCTCGGTTTAGTGGGAACAATGACCAATAAACAGAAGAAGAAATTTGAGGACTTATCTGTTGAAGGAGAAAAGGACGGGATTCGGAGACAAGGTGCCACTGAATACATGTCAGCCATTAATAACCTCTTTTTAGTCGACGGACATCTTCGTGACGAAGTTCGATTCCAAGAGGCGTTTAAATTTGGCAATGTTTACAGCAAGGAAGACCTTAATAATCGTTTGAAAACCTTTAAAAATGCAGAAATTGTTGGAAAAATTACTGAAGAGAACAATATGCGTTTTTGTAAGGTTGATCAGGTGTTGGTTCATTACAGCCTCCAAGAGTTTGGTCCAATCATGAAGAAGGGACTTACTCTCAAGGACCGGGCGGCTCCAGACAATGTGCGATTAAATAATGCGTGTATAGCCACTCTTGGGTCGTTGGATGACATGGATTACTGTTTCCCAAACAGGTATGGAGAATGCAACAGAGCTTGAATTCAGCAGGTTTAAATAAAGCTCAACGAGGCAATAAATAGTATCAAATATATGTCACCATGCGGAAGTGTTAGTCCAAGCCCAATCAGAACTACTGGATAGCCAGATTTTGGCCCTGTAAGGACGAAAAAAAATTTGAGCCTCATAAATAGAGCGTAGATTCGCCGTCACTTTACAGACGCAAAATCAGTTCATTCCCTTTGAGGATTCTACATGTTAGTGCTGGATGGGTAGATTTTTTTACAGCATCACAAGGGCGGCAGGTAGTCCTATGAGTATGAATCCACAGCTCCTTCTGAGTCATCTCTCTTCAACAGTTGAAGATCAAGTCGAAAGTTTATCCCCATTTCAAGAGTGTTCTCTCGAGTCAAAACTTGGCGGCGTCGTCCTTTGTTTTTTAGACAGTGAAATGTCTCTCTCACCCTCTGGATAAGCCTAGTATAGCTATAGAAGTAAATAAACATATTATTATTGTCGTATTTCAGCGGCTTACCGACTGAATCCATAGATACTAAACATGACTGATCAATAGCGGGACAAGCTTTGTCTATACACAAGTGTGTGGACAATGCCTAAGCGAAATGTTATGCAGTGGTTGTTAACCACGAAATTAATCATGACTAACCATTCCGGTAAATCTAAACTTCAATAATTATTATTATTGTTGATACATAGTACTTGTAGTGATTGTATAAGAAACCTGGTCGCCATTGTTATCATGTTTGACCGCCGAGTCTCACTATGTGTTGGAGGATTCAGGTTCCAACGCTTTTCCAAGTGTGTTGTATATTTCATCAATGTCTGATAGAATTCGGACTCTTAGGAGCTCTGAGAATCCGAGGTCGTGTACTATGAAGGGGAGGATGCCCCATATCGTTTGCACTATGGGTCTTTATTACCAAATTGTTTGAGTAACAAGCCATCCGAGAGGCTTTTTCCACCGAGTAATTGAGATATTAAACTGAGGATTGCCTTGAATTTGCGAGGGTCTATATGAAAGGAAGTTTGATTTTATCCGGTGGGTGCACTTTGAGCCGCATGGCTCTAAACTTTAATAATAATAATATTTATTTAAGGCTATAGCTATACTAGGCTCCCAGGGGAGATTTATACTTCGCCGTCTATGACTAAGGACGGTGCTGCTATATAGTCGTCGAAAGAAAACTCTGCAGCAGAGATAAAAAACTTTCGATCGGAGCTTGTAAATATGTAAGGTAATGAGCATTGGAGGGGCAATGAGTTTTTCGCCTAGATCTTTGGAGGTAACTTTAGCCACCCCCTCCCCAAGGTACTAACTCGGTAGCCCTCCTAACGTGCTGTAATAAAAAGGGAAAGCTACCGGTCCAGCACTGACGAGTAGAATTCTATAAGATTTTTAAGCTTCGCCTTATCTGAGAAGAGGATGCGAGCTTGAGTAGCGTTGGTAATTCCTTCAGGAATCTGTGCTTGGGCCTGAGAGTCCAATAGTATTGGGCATGTGAAATCGTGAAAAATAGATGGTGCAGCATCCTCACATCGGCTGCATGATGGGCTCGCTTCGGCATCGAATAAAGTCTTAGTTTTATGTGAGACTAGGCTTTGGCCGCTAAGGAGTTGACTGATTTTGCTTAGTGCTCGTTTGGGCCCAACTAGTGCTTCTGAAAGTAGTAATGTTGACTTTTCAGTAGTAACTTGAATTGGACCTCGGCGTAGCGTTGTGTAGTGAGTCGGTAGTCGGATTTCATTGGAGTCAATGAGTTCTTGCCATTCCTTGGTTACTTTTTTCCTTGTAGCTTCTTTTAAAACAGAAATTTTTCTTTGTTTCAGCAGGGCCATTTGTTGTGTGGCAGCTTCCATTTCAGTCTGATCTTGAATTAGTTGCTCCGCCCTCTGATTGATTCTTGAGGAGACGTCTTCAAAGGATCGCTGGTAGGGAATGCTGATGTTGAGGACCGCGAGTGTCTCTTTGATGAGGGGATACGCGTGGAGTTCATTGTTTGCGACGCCTGATTTAATCTGCGTGTCTATGCTCTTTTGTATGGGGTTGCTGGGATTGGTATTAGTGAACCACCTGGTGCACTTGTCAATAGCAATTCGTTTGAGTAGAAGTGATAGTGGAAGAGAGCCTGACTCAATGTTGAGGATGCCAATTGCAGTTGGTCTTAGCATGCCCAAGGCCAGTCGTAGAGCGATGTTGTGACATACCTGTATCTTGTTCCTCTGACTCTTGTTGAGCTTGAAGTAGAAGGTCTCTAGTCCGTAGGATATTATCGGGAGCGTGCATGTTTTGAACAAGGTGAGCGTGGTAGTTCCTCTTGTGCCGTGTGTAACGCGACTGAGTGTTTTAATACGCTCTGTCACTTTTTTGGCGCGGGTAATTATAGACTTGATGTGTTCTGTGAATCGTAGTCGTTTGTCTAGAGTAATTCCCAATAGTTTGACCACCTCCGATTCGTCTTTCGTCTGTCCATTTGGAAGGCGTAGGACCGAGCCGGTGGTGCTGGGGTGGAAGCGAATGTATTGTAGCTTTTTGCCATAGTCGAAACTAGTGTGGTTTTCTCGTGCCCATTGGTGGCAGATCCTTAGGCTCTCCGAGAGGGCCTTCTGGATCGTTCTAAACTTTAATGCGTGCCAATATTGGTTGGGAAGTGTGTCACTATTAGAGGTAACAGTTTCCAGACGCTCTTTGGTTACCTATTAGGAGGCCATTGAACATCTGGATGCGGGATCGTTGTAATTCCTGCATTGGTGATGAAACATCTTCGAGTCGTTTTTGCTCTAGTGAATGATCTGTTCGTCGTTCAAACATTCGGACTACTACATCAAACGCTCTGATATCTGGGGTAAGGAGCTGTTTTATTTAGCATATCTGCAATAAGAGAGCATTTATGAATCATGACTCTTGTGTTTCTATCGTTCTGAGTAGTTTGGAACAAACTGAAGCGGACCGAGTTTTGGCTTGATGTGTTTATGAACCATCTTATGGATTTCATTATTGTCAAGGACTTGAGTAGGATCTTCTGTAGTGGAATACCACTTTCGATGCAGATGATAGGGGTGGGCATGGACACAAGTAGACCTAATGTCATTCTTAGAAATGAGTTGAATATTAACACTGACCTGACCCCGCTGGGTATTTGTCATGCTATTATAGAACTCCTCGATTCCATATGATATGATTGGAACTGCACATGTTTTAAACAAATTTTTATCGTGGTGTGTCCCGTGGTTCCTCGTGTCATTCTGCTTGAGTACCTTGTCTGTTTAGCAGCCCGGCGTCGTTGCTTAAATTATTTGGCAATGATGACCCAAAGTGCAAAAGATGCGGGATTTACTCCCCCTCCATCATACATGACCTACGATGTCCAGAGCTCCTAGAAGCTCGAATTCTATCGCGCATTGATGACATATTAGATTCCACTCATGGCATACGCAATACGCTTGGAAAAGTGTTTGCCGACCAAAAATCAGTTCACAAACCACTGTAGAATAGTTGGCTTAAGCAATATTGACGTCAGTGAAATATCACGGACCTACGGCGTTGATTAGACTGAGGTATTTCTCCAATGTTGGAGAATGTCGTGACGTCTGAGGCCGTGGGATATGACACAAATGGCACCTTGTCATACCCCAGTGTATTATGTCAATGCCACTCTAGATGTCCCCGCCAACTGCCCCAAAACTTGAGAAAGTTTCCTGAAAGATCGCACCAAGTGTCGGAAGAGCAATACAAGGAAGTCTTGCAAACAAGCAATGAACGACCTCGGCGAGTCATGAGCCCATTGCTAACAATACTGCCCCCATTGAATTTTTTCAGCTCATATAACCGTTTATGATTATAAAGGGTTTTCTTCAACAGAATGCTGTCTCGGGATGTTCCTGAGTGAAAAAGCACGTATAAAAGACAAAGAAAGAAAAGAACAAGAAAGCAACGTTTCAAGGAGAGTAATGAAGACCATTTCATGACCAGGAGTCATTAGACGGACGTAGTGTTGTCGTGTAGAGGAAATGGGCCTGGCTAGACCATTTCCTAGGAACCAAACAGACGGTGGATAAATTTTTGGAGTAACTCTTTCATCTTTTTTATTAGAATAAGAATCATTTTACGGTATAGGGGGAACCACTATTGTGAACAATTCAGCTGGTTATTATATGAGCAGAGTCCAATCCGGTTATCCAGACGCAGAAACAAAGCAAATAATTAAGTAGTTTATAGGTATAATACCATGTCTAATCAGGCAGACCTATAAACCACGGCAAGTTTGACTGGTTTACATGGCATGGAAGTGGATAGCAGCAGCATTAGAATGATATTGCATGGATTGTCACAATGACAACCCATTTAGTTTAACTAAAGACGTGATTTGGCAATTTCCATATCATGGTAATGGAACTCTGCTAATTAATTGTATTACACTTTGTCACATTCATTAATTCACCATTTCATTTACCATTTCACCATTTCACCATTTCACCATTTCACCATTTCACCATTTTACCATTTCACCATTTCACCATTCCATCCCATTCTATCCCATTCCATTCCATCCCATTCCAATCCACCATTCTCTAATCCCGTGCAATATGCAGAAATCTTCGCCCTTCTGCAGACCATCACTTGCTCACTCATGCCAGACTTGGACTGCAACCTCGACGACTTTAATACCGCAACGGTACCAGAAAAGGCCGAAATCCTCAAGGGCATTGCCAACAACATCGTTGCCAACGAGTTCCAGAAGTCTGCGCTTCTAGAGAACCGCACGTTTGTCCAGCTGCTCTTGCTGACACTCACCCAGCCCCAGGTCGCGGAACACGGGCTTGTGGTACTCAACTCGTTGCTCCTCAGCCCCGGAACGGTGAAAATGTTGCTTGGCCTCGACGGAGTCGCGTCCTTGTCCCGCTGTGCCGTTGCGTTCCCGCAAAATCCCCCGGTGCTCGACCTAGCATTCAAGGCCCTAGCCCGGCTCCTATACAATGCTCCTGGACCTCACAGCCCGGAATTCCTGGCCCTCCTTGTGCGGGCTGCCGCAGAAAACTGTCCGGTGTACCAACGGAGCCTCTACAACGTTGTACCGCTTTTGGACCTTGGCCCGGACGAAAAGTCGCGTCTCCGCCCGGTGCTCCAGCAGACTCTAGCTCGCGATACCGCCGAGATCGCGGCCCTGCTCCATGGCTTGTGCTCGCTAGCAGGGTTCCAGCGCGTTCCAGCACACCTCCCGTCGCTTCTCTATGCCTTGGCATGGTGCGACTCCACGCTTGATTCCGAGCTTCGTGGTAGCGTGACGGCCTTTCTCGCAGCAGACAGCCTCCATCTCCGGCTCGCGGCGTTGAATTTGCTAGCCATAGACCCGCACGACGTTGTGTCGTTGGTCCCGACGTTGCTTGCGCTTCTCCACCAACGGCTCCCGACAAACGTGCCCTTGGTGCAGCAGCACACGCCCCATCGGCTTCTCCTACGACTCTGTCGCCATGACAGCGTGCTAGATGCGCTTCTGGGCCATGGACTCATTGATTTGCTCGTGTCGGAAGTCGCCCACTTGATCTACTCGAAACTCGTGCCTACGTACGAGAAACGGACGCCAAGAGCAAACGTCTACAGCTCGAACGTCGCCAGCTACCACAACCTCACGAGCTTTGTGTTCCAGTACTGCTCGCTTGCTGATTTGGAGCACCTAGTCGTGCGCATCGAGATCCTCAACTGCTTCGTGGCCCTCGACTCATACAGGCAAACTGTGTTGGAAAAATTGCTTGCTCTGGCACCCAGGACCGCGTCGTGCCCCCAGGATAACATCGTCAACCTTTTAGCCGTGAATGCGTTGGCGCTACAGCTCAGACTCTTGGCCAAGGTCGACCGACTCAGCCTAGCAAACGTGCTCGAGTACTTTGGCCGGTCGTTTGAAAAGAACTTGGTGGTCAACAAGCTCCTCGAGGCAGTGCTCCGTCTCTTGAAACACTTTTCCGTAGACATCCTCATTCTCCGGTCGTTTTTCGTCATCAACTTCAACCGAGACTTGGTCACCAACCAGCTATTCGCCCTTGTCCGCGCCCCGCTCAAGGGCCTCGACGAGCCCCAGGCGGCTCCTGCAGGCACAGACGGGCCGCAAGCCGCCTGCAGCTGCTCGGCGTGCACCGGAACCGAGTTCAAGTTCCCCAGCACCAATCGCAGTCTAGCAAACTTCCAGCTATATAGACACTTTGTCGGCCAGATTGTCGCGCTCAGGGGCCTTGTGGGCTTGTTGCTTGCCAACTTCAGCTTGGAATTCTCCCCATTACAGCCATATCTCTTGAACTCACAGGTAATCGACCTCTTGGCCGTGCTGTTTGTGCCGCACGAGTTTGACGAAACCACAGCAGGCAGATTCAAAACAGTCGCCGACGAAGACTCCACCATCACCGTCGTCTACTACAACTTTGTTGCCGACACCTACTCGTACAAACTCGCGTGGCTACATGTGCTCAAGAACCTTCTCTACGAAGCAAAGTGGCTGCTCAAGTCCCAGGTACTTGCCAAGATCGATTTCCAAGCTTTGCTCGCCCCGTTGCTCATTGAAAATCCCTCGCCCAGATTGTTGGACGTCCAAGTACAGCTTCTCAACATCGTACGCAACTTAGTGGCCAGCTCGTCGTCCATCTTGGTGGCTTTCAAACGGAACTTGCAGCTCCGCGACGACGACCAGACCCTCTGCCATCGGCTCTTGCTGTACTTTTCCCGCTTGTTGCTGCTCCACAACGTCATGGCAAAGCCAAAACTAGTATCCAACGTCTTGTACATTGTCGTCAACCTTCTCACCCTCAAATCCGAGTACAGGACCCTTGTCATTGGCTGCGATTTCTTTGTCGACAGAGTCCAGGCACTTCTCGACGTGCCTCTTCCGTCGGTTTCCACCACAATCGGCCGCCAAGAAGCTCTCAATGCAGTTAAATTGCTCGACGGCGACTTGGAATCGTATCAGAGGTACTCCAATGTTGCAAAATACGACCCTGAAATCACCCAGATCAAGCTAGCATGTATATGGATCTTTATCAACTTTCTCTGGGACGAAGACTCGTCCACAAACCCCCTCCACACCATCATCGACAGGTACTACATTCTACAGTCGCGCGAAGTGTACAAGAGTCTTTGTCATTACAAGGATACAAATGTCATTGATGTGAATCAGCGGGCACGAAATGCGCTTGAAAACTTTGACACGATTCGTGGTGAGTTGTAGGGTAGCTGTTGGGATTGGTATTATTGGACTTGATTGGAATTTAGCTGGTATTTACTGGCATTTAATGAAATTTAATTGAAATTTAGCTAGTATTTACTGGCATTTAATGATAGTTAATTGAAATTTAGCTGGTATTTACTGGCATTTAATGAAATTTAGCTGGTATTTACTGGCATTTAATTATATTTAATTGAAATTTAACTGGCATTTTAATTTCCCATTTCAGTTGCCATTTCAGTTGCCATTCAATTGCACTCAATTGCACTCAATTGCACTCAATTGCACTCAATTGTATTCAATTGTATTCATTTGCATTCAATAATTTGGCTTACCAGTCTGTGATTTGGTACTCACATGGATTATAGTCCTGTCAACTTACATGTGCCAAGAATTCTAGCCTTGACACAACTATTGCGTATAAATTACAACGTATACAAGGAGCTAAGAGCCGGTGATTATTTTAAAGCCTTTGCTCGGCTGAATTCAATGGTCAATTGTTTTTATGCAACTCTGTTGATTTGAATCCCCAACATGACTTGTTGGTGTCAATAAGATGAATGGAGGCTAATAATAGTGTCTGATAATAGTGATGGATAATAATAGTCCGAATGAATAGAAACCGATATAATAGTAACCTATAATGAATCACGGTCAATTTATTTTCATCAATTCAAATGGTACTTAATTACGATCCAATATGCCAGTCAACTTGCACCAAATCACCTACTGAATCACATTCAAATCCATTATGCAAAACACAGAGAAACCACTCAGACATGTCCCAATCTACTATAGAATCACAGTGTTTAATAACCAATACTCTGTTTCTAATAAAGAACGAGTTGCCTAATATTTTTGTTACCGTCTGTTTGGCTCAAATGGCCTAGCCAAGTCCATTTCCTTCTTCAAAGACAACGTGTCTCCCTTTTTCCAATTTTAAATAGTCAGAATATTCTTTATATAGTCAAGCGAATATATTTTAGCTATTTTACCAACTCGTATCCTAGCTACTATATTACACTGCTCATATTGACACATCAAATGCGTGACCCATCCAAACCTACAACTATTGAAAAATACTGGCTATAATCTTTTGCCAGAATTGAATCAATTCCACCTACCCCTCAATTGTTTACCTATTTCCTTCATTGGCATTGTTTCCATTTGGTTAAATCCATGTTGCACTTGTCAAGATGTTTGAAATATGTAGCCTGCTGCTGGAATGAGATTTTATATGCAACGTCCCAAATCCACCAGATCTACTGGAAATCTTTCTCCTTTACAAAGCCTCTATTTACTACTTCAGATTAACTACGTATACCATGTGAAAAATAAATTGGCAAGCTAGAATAACCTACGCCCCCCGCGAAAATTCTAGAAGTCGCCACCACGTGATAATTACCCGTCTTTGGAATGTCATGGAAGGTTCCATTCAGTGAAAAAATTGGCCATTGAAAAAGTATAAAAACCTGAGCCCTTGTCCGAAATTGAATTTTCAAACCATTAGCAACAATGACTGGAAAATCGGAGTCTTACGAGTTTCAAGCTGAGATCACTCAGCTTATGTCTCTTATTATCAATACTGTGTATTCTAATAAGGAGATCTTTTTAAGAGAATTAATTTCCAACGCCTCTGATGCTTTGGACAAGGTCAGATACAAGGGGTTGTCTGATCCAAAAGAATTGGAGACCGAACCAAAGTTGTTCATTAGAATCACTCCAAAGCCAGAAGAGAAGGTCTTGGAGATCAGAGATTCTGGTATTGGTATGACCAAGGCTGAATTGGTCAACAACTTGGGTACTATTGCCAAGTCTGGTACCAAGGCTTTCATGGAGGCATTGAGCGCTGGTGCCGATGTGTCTATGATTGGTCAGTTCGGTGTGGGTTTCTACTCCTTGTTCTTGGTTGCTGACCACGTTCAAGTCATCTCCAAGTCTAACGATGACGAGCAATACATCTGGGAGTCCAACGCTGGTGGCAAGTTTACTGTTACCTTGGACGAAGTCAACCCAAAGATTACTAGAGGTACTGTTTTGAGATTGTTCTTGAAGGAGGACCAATTGGAGTACTTGGAGGAGAAGAGAATCAAGGAGATTGTCAAGAAGCACAGTGAGTTCGTCGCTTACCCAATTGAGTTGG
This sequence comes from Saccharomycopsis phalli, assembly GCA_020342235.1. NCBI lineage: Eukaryota > Fungi > Ascomycota > Saccharomycetes > Ascoideales > Saccharomycopsidaceae > Saccharomycopsis > Saccharomycopsis phalli. The sequence continues at coordinate 1,016,812 of CP073212.1, forward strand.
TTGTCACCAAGGAGGTTGAGAAGGAAGTTCCAGAAGAGGAAGGCGAGAAGAAGGAAGACGAGGACGACAAGAAGCCTAAATTGGAGGAGGTAGATGAAGAAGGAGAGGAGAAGAAGAAGGAGGTCAAGAAGATCAAGGAAAAGGTTACTGAAGAGGAGGTCTTGAACAAGACCAAGCCATTGTGGTCGAGAAACCCAAGCGAGGTTACCCAGGATGAGTACAATGCTTTCTACAAGTCCATCTCGAACGACTGGGAAGATCCACTTGCTGTGAAGCACTTCTCTGTTGAGGGTCAATTGGAGTTCAAGGCTATCTTGTTTATTCCAAAGAGAGCTCCATTTGACTTGTTTGAGTCGTCCAAGAAGAAGAAGTCGTCCATCAACTTGTACGTCAGAAGAGTTTTCATCACTGACGAGGCTGACTTGTTGCCAGAGTACTTGAACTTTGTCAAGGGTGTGGTTGACTCTGAGGACTTGCCATTGAACTTGTCGAGAGAAGTCTTGCAACAGAACAAGATCTTGAAGGTCATAAAGAAGAACTTGGTGAAGAAGATCTTGGAGGCTTTCAACGAGATCTCTGAGGATGCCGAGCAGTTTGACAAGTTCTACACTGCCTTTGGTAAGAACTTGAAGTTGGGTATCCACGAGGATGCCACCAACAGAAATGCCTTGGCCAAGTTGTTGAGATTCAAGTCGACCAAGTCTGGTGAGGAGATGACCTCGTTGAGCGACTACGTGACCAGAATGAAGGAGCACCAGAAGAACATTTACTTTATCACTGGTGAGTCATTGAAGGCGGTTGAGAAGTCTCCATTCTTGGATGTTCTCAAGGCCAAGGACTTTGAGGTTTTGTTTTTGGTTGACCCAATTGACGAGTACGCCGTCACCCAATTGAAGGAGTTTGAGGACAAGAAGTTGGTTGATATCACCAAGGACTTTGAGTTGGAGGAGAGCGAGGACGAGAAGAAGCAAAGAGAAGAGGAGGAGAAGGAGTTTGAGGGCTTGTCCAAGGCCTTGAAGAACATCTTGGGAGACAAGGTTGAGAAGGTTGTGGTGTCGCACAAATTGCTTGACGCCCCAGCTGCGATCAGAACCGCTCAATTTGGCTGGTCCGCTAACATGGAGAGAATCATGAAGGCCCAAGCCTTGAGAGATTCGTCCATGTCTTCATACATGTCGTCCAAGAAGATCTTTGAGATTTCTCCAAAGTCTCCTATCATCAAGGAGTTGAAGGTCAAGGTCGAGAAGAACGGTGAGGAGGACCGTACCGTGAAGGACTTGACTGTGTTGTTGTACGATACTGCCTTGATCACTTCTGGTTTCACTCTTGAGGAGCCAACCTCGTTTGCTACCCGTATCAACCGTTTGATTTCTTTGGGATTGAACATTGACGAGGATGAAGCTGAGGAGGAGCACATTGAGGAGATTAACACCAAGGATGAGGAGGTTGCTGAGTCTGCCATGGAGGAAGTTGACTAAGCCGGTTGATTGAGATATAGCTAATGTATGATAATTAGAGTTGTAGGACTTGTGATGAGGTGATGGATGAGGCGATGGATATAAGCCAATGGGATGAATGTAAGGTCATGATGGTGAATGGATTACAACTATTTCGAAGTATTTTATTAGCCATTTGTAGGTATTTTATTTTAATTGTTGATGATCTCAAGTGGTTACCATGGAAATGCGGCATAGACTTGTTTTCATGTTGTAGTGTGATTGGAAAACTATTTATTGATATTACAATAGAGGGATCAACAGAGTTCTGAAGGATAAGTAGAAATAACTGGGAGATTTAGTTTTGGAACATGGTAGATTAAACTAGCAAGCTGTGTGTTGGAGCTGATTCACGTGACAATATTACGAATGCCACGTGACTTCACATGCGCACTGGGTGTGGTTTTTCAAACTCCAGATGCAAACAATCATGGACCAGGTGTTTAATAAATTTCAAGGAAAAGTCGGCGACTTTCTAAGCAGCCAGAACGTGGTATTGAACGAGGAGCAGTTGCGCTACGTCAGTTATGGATTGACTGGCGTGGTGATGTTGCTTCCATTGCTTGCTTTCTTGCTTGGTGGCCGAAGTAGCAAGGGCGCCAAGCTGAAGAAAAAGAAGCGAACACCTGCCCAGAAAGCCCGACACAAGTCCAAAAAGGACATTGTGAGAATACGGGCGCAAGCCGAGGAGCTTGTGCCTAAGTTTGAGGCGTACAAGAGTGCAGTTGACGGCGATGTTCAGTACCAGTATTTGTATATAAGCGAGACTCTCTTGAAGTTGTTGTTGGAGTTGGATGAGGTAGAGCATTTTGGTGAGGAGAAGTTGCGTCAGGAACGCAAGGATGTGATTAAGTATATCCAGGGGATTTTGAAGGAGTTGGATCTTGTCAAGGCTGGGAAGCAGCAAGTGGGTGATGGGAAGTAGGAAAATGGACGTGTATATAATGAATGGACAGGTTCTGCGGATGTAGTGATGGGTGGTGGGATGAGTAGAAAGTAGAAAGTAGTAAGTAGCAAGTAAGAAGTATGAATCAATGATCAATCAAGTATCAATCAACAATCAGCTATGCATCAGTGATTAAGTATCAATCAAGTATCAATCAACAATCAGCTATGCATCAGTGATTAAGTATCAATCAAGTATCCACGGCTAATCAACTATAACTATCAATCGACAATCAAGTGTTAACGATCAATAAAATATCAATCAACTAGAAATATCATCAACTATCAACGATCAAGTATCAATCAAGTATCAACAACCAATTAACGATTAATGATCAATCACATATCAACAACCAATTAACGATTAATGATCAATCACATATCAACAACCAATCAACTATAAATATCAATCGCATATCAACAACCAATCAACTATAAATATCAATCACATATCAACAACCAATCAACTATAAGTATACATTAACGATCAATAATCACTCAAGTATACATAAACCATCTATGATACATCAACAATCAAGAATATACCAATAATTAATCAGGTCAAGACCATGCCATCTTTATAATCATCTTGCAACCATTTCTTCCTATTGGTCAACAGATTTCCTCTTGACAACTTGCTGATATGTACTACGGCCAAAATACATGTACCAATATTCACCTAAAGGTTATCCTGAAAATCCGTCTCCAAGATCATCCCAATCCTTGTAGTTGATATGACGCTTCTTGGCTCGATTAAACAAATTCGTTAGACTACAATTGTAACATCTAATTCTAGAGTGCGGTTTTTCCTTGTTAGTCGTAGTCAGTCGTTGGTAAGTACAGTGATGGTCATACAATCATAAACATAAATCGCACGTAGTTGTTGTCGATTGCTAGTACATTGATAAACTCAACTTGGCAAGTTTAATCTGATTTAGAAAGCATGATCAATGGCTGGATGCACATTCTATCTTGTGGACTAAAAGATGAGACATGCAGTACCCAAATTTCAGGATAACCATTCAATCACGAAATCTGGTTGTATGTACATCTGGCAAAAGTGTTTTGTTTACATTGTATTATATTCTGTTTATATTCTGTTTATAATCTATTATAATCTATTATAATCTATTATAATCTATTATAATCTATTATAATCTATTATAATCTATTATAATCTATTATATTCTATTATATTCTATTATATTCTGTTTTACCACTTTTCTCTTTCTCTTGCGCTTTCTGCTATGCACTGTAAATTTCACTAGTCTCGGTTACTAAATCGGGCTAGTGTGAAATTACTAGTGGATTTCGAATCTACATTCATGACCGTTTAATCAGCCCACCCTTTGAGCCCAAACTAGATACTTTTGTAGACCCAAGACAAGTCAATAGTAAAATGCCACTAAAACAATGAAATAATCATGAGACATTTCAGACTATATCAGTACATTTCAATCCATATCAGACCATTCCACAACTATTCCAGACCATTTACTTTAATCCATTGTCTCAATCTGCCACTTTTGACAACTTCCAACCACTACAAACCCAATTAATATAGTAAAATTACAAACAAAAATATCTAAGGACTTTAACAAACCAACTCAGCTAGTAACCAACTCAGCTAGTCATCCAACTCAGCTAGTAACCAACTCAGCTAGTCATCCAACTCAGCTAGTAACCAACTCAGCTAGTAACTAACTCAGCCAGTAACCAACTCAACTCCTAACCAACTTCCCTCACGAACTCTTATTCCATCCAAACAACGTCGCGTAGAAATTAGTCAACCCCAACCCACCAAAACTCTTCTTTCCCGTCTTCGGCTTCGGCTTGATTGTCGTAGTCATCACGTTGCCGTTGCTATTGCTAATCAACGTGGTCGACCGGTTCTCTTCCAAATCTTGCTTCTTAATCGCATTGGTGACGTGGTCGGAAAACTGCAACTGGTCGTCATCCAACTTGAGCTTGGTGAACTCAAACTGAAACAGAAAAACCTCCTCTGGGTTTTCGGCCCCAGCCTCAAACACTTTTTTGTACGTCACAACGTCCCGATCGTTATTTCCGCCATCAGAGCTCACCACAGACAGCTCCTCGTCCAAAGTATCTGGCAAATGAGCCTGTTTGGACTCCACTGCTTGTAAACTGGCCGGACTCTTGCGGCTGATTTTCCGAATCAACTTGTGCGACAACGTGCCCCTGGAGGCGTTGTCATGCTCGTAGAACCCAGGCTTGTCGTGGCTCTGGAACGAGCTCAACGAGTTGGACTTGCGGACGCGTTTTGTCTTGGTCTTGATGAGAAAGCGCTTGGACTGTTTGGTGTTGAGCAACTTGGCATCGATCTCCTTGTGCTCCTGCAAAAACTGGTCGAAGCCATCCAACTTGTCATCGCTGATGGATGACGTGGAGAATGCGCTATTGTTAGCTGGGAGCAACAAAAATGTCTTGGATACTCACTTTGCCAAAAGATCCTCAAAATGCTCTTCCTGGACCGGCGAGTCGGGCTGGTCGCGCTTGTAGATCCTAGTGGTGAGCTCGCTCAATTCTTTAGCCACTTTTTCTTTCTGGTCGGCTATTGAAATACCCTGGTCTTGTTCCATGTCATTGATCTCTGAGACGCAACTCTATATCTAAACTAATTTGGGCAATGGTTGGTTACCACTTGGGGAAAAATGACGTGGAAGCCCCGTGAAGGGGGTGTGCGCACCCGTTCCAAAATTCCAGGCTGGCGGAGCGCAGCGTTGCACTTTTTTTTTTTCGCTGAGCAACCCTAGTTTTCCCAATAAACAAAATGGCAAAACACGACCCGTTTGCTAGTTTGAATCCCGTGGAAAAGCGCAAGTCGCTTCTAAGCTTGATTGTCAACCGTTCCAAATCCGCCGACAAGGACGACAGAAACGTCGATGAAGCCAATGGCCAGTACAAGTCGCCGTTTCGCGAACCTAGCGGCGCGAAACCAGCCAAGCAGTCTGAGTCGCTTGCTGGCAACTATTCGCCACCAGACTTGTCCAAGAAGTCCAAGACGCCAAAGGAGTTTGCGCCGGGCACCAAATTGACCCAGGACTTGGGCAAGAAGCCGTTTTGGAAGCGGATATTTGGCCGTAGCAGAAAGCTGGAGAAGAGTGTGGAGAAGGTGACTGAGAAGCAGAATGGGGCAAAGGATGAACCAAAGGATGAACCAAAGGATGAACCAAAGGATGAACCAAAGGATGAATCAAAGGATGGTGTGCCAAATGTTGAAGGACAAGGTGTTGACGGCGCAAAGGAAGTTGGTGAGGAGACTACCAAGGAGACTACCAAGGAGACTAGACAGGATACTGGTAAGGAGAAGCTCAGTGTTGGTGAGGAATCGAGTGCTGGGGAGATGAAGCCAAACTCTGGTAAAGAGAAGATTGCCGTTGACGAGGAAAAGCCACTTGAAAAGCCACTTGCTGATGAAAAGCCACTTGAAAAGCCACTTGAAGAACCTCTTGTTGAGGAACCAATTGCTAAAGAATCATCCTCTGAGGAACCAATTGCTAAATCACCATCTGAGGAACCAGTTGCTAAAGAACCTCTTGCTAAATCATCGTCTGAGGAACCAATTGCTAAAGAATCACTTGCTAAATCATCTGCCAACCCGGTTGAGCAAAAATCCACACCAAATGACCCAGTCAAGACATCCTTGGACCCAAACCAAGTCACCGATGTTTCCAAAGCCCCTCTTGATGACAAACCATTGGACAAAGTAGAGACCAAGGTGGCGGAGTTAAAGGAGGAACCAACCGAGTCTCCAAAGGAATTGGAAAAGTCCGTCGAGCCTACTCGGGAAATTGTGCCTGAAACGTCTCCTCTGGAAATTGCGTCCAAACCAGCTGCAACTGATTCTGTTTCTCAACTGGCCAATGACGTCATTGAAAAGGACACCAATGGAAAGGCCAATGGTATTCATACCAATGAAACAAGCGAGTCTGCTGAAAAAGAAGCCTCTGAAAAGGCCTCTGAAAAAGCCTCTGAAACACCAGCTTCCTCTGAGAAACTAGCTTCTTCTGAAAAACCAGCAGCCTCTGAGAGCAAGGAACTCAATTCCATCCTCAGCGACTCAATTTCAAAACACAACCTCGAAGACAAGTCGCAAGTTGACATTGGCGGAGGCAAGACCATGAAGCAAGACGACATCTTGAACATTGCCAAGGACCGAATCAATCCGATCTTAGGACTGTTGGACCTGAACGCCAAGGAGCAACAAGAAACTGACAAGGATTATGAGGAACAAGTCAAGGAGCAACGGAGACTCAAGCGTGAGGACAAAATCTCCAAATTAAAGTCCAAGAACGAGGGCAAGATCGAAAAGACCCAGGAAAAGTACGACTCGAAAATCAAGCTGGTAGAGACTCAGATCGAAGACGTAAAGAACAAGACGCTTGGAGCCGAGGAGCAGCACAAGAAGGACATGGCGGCGTCAAAGAAGCTGCATGAGAACGACATGAAGCAAGCTGAAAAGGATTTTGAGGAAAACAAGGCGACGTTGATCACCGAGCACGAGAAGTTGCGGGCACAAAAGGAAAAGGAGATTGAGGAGATTGCCAGCCAGCAAAAGACCAGCGGATTGCAAATCAAGGTCATGGAGACCGAGAAGCAAGCGTACGAGACCAAGAGCAAGGTTCTTGAAAAGGAAATTGAAGAAGTTGAGGTTGACTTGGTTGGAAAGCGTGCTGAGTTGGGTGTCTTGACCGAGGAGCACGAGAAGCTTCAGAAGGAGATTTCTGGGTGGAACAGCGAGATTGAAAAGACGCACCGCGACTTGGAAGCCGAGACCAGCAAGCAAAAGGAAATCGGCGCCAGTGCTGCCAAGAAGCAGCAGCGTATTGATCTGCTCAACCAGGAGATTGGCGGTATTGAAAAGTCGTTGCAAAAGTTGAGCAAGGAGTCTGAGGAGCGCAAGGTGAAGTATGGCGAGTTGGAAAAGATTTTGGCCGAGAAGCGTGAGCATGATAACAAGTTGCGCGATGCCAAGGCTAATAAGGAGCAAGAGATTGCTGCTTTCAAAGGAAAGAACAAGGTAGAGGAGGTTACAAAGGCGACTCCAGAGCCTTCTCCAAAGACTGTTCCAGAAGCTGCTCCAAAGGCTGCTCCAGAGGCTGAACTGCTTGTTCCTGAAGTTGAAAAGGCGGCTCCAAAGGCGGTTCCAGAATCACAGAAGCTTGTTCCTGAAGTTGAAAAGGCAGTTCCGGTAACTGAGACCAAGGTTGAAGCTCCAGAGACCAAGGTTTCAGAGTTGGAATCTCCAGAGACCAAAGCTCCAGCGGCAAAAGTTGATACCACCAGTGAAATAGATGCCACTTCTGATCTGGAGAGCGTCTCAGGTGCTGAGCCAGCTACTGACGCTAGTGAGACTGCTGGTGCAGCTAATAAGAGCAAAAGCAAGAAGAACAAGAACAAGAAGAAGAAGAAGAAGAGCAATGGCAAGAAGTGATGTGGCTAGTTTTATATATTTGTTTTCAAAAATTAATCAAGTATTTCGCGTAGCACATGGATTGTCAGGAGAAGCTGTAATGGTGATTAAATGGTGTACTGGAGAGTAAAATAACGGTACAAAGTTCTCAGGTCAATCCTTGAAATGCAAAATGATATACTTTGGTCGTCAAATACGTCTTGAGAGTAACTGTTTTATAATTCGTCTTGCACTACGTATTCCTTCAAAAGTGCTTCTGTAATAGCCACTAGTGTATGTGGTTTTCAATCATAATGGAATCTACATCAAGAGATATTTTTGGTACAACCTGAGGTGATTTCAATGTTTTGTTAAGATTATAGGCTTTTTTGTGCTGTTGATATAGAACTTTGCTGGTCTGAGACAAACTTTAAATGCTTTTTCAATGTGAATAACCGGTAACGGTAATATTCTTTCAGTGCTATTTTCTAAAGAGTTTCACCTCTATTCGGGTAATTATCCTGCTACTTATATAATACCCACCTGGAATTTCATTCCATCTTCAAGGAACGTACCTTGGATTTATACAACTCTTTGTAAAAGACATTTGGTACATTTATCTTGTCTATATTTCTGTCGGGTATAATACAACGATGCAACGCAATTGTTACGAGACGCAATTATTGCCAGACAAAATTACCAGACAAAATTACCAGATAACATTACCAGACACCATTACGAGCATGAAAAGTCAATGGTTCTCTTTTATTTTGTATCTAGCTACATAGTGTCTCCGAAACTATGGTTATTCAACGAATATACTTTCACTCAGGAAATTCACGAGACAGCATTGCTGTTGAAGAAAGTCCTTTGTCGCCAAGTCTGACCGCTGAATCCCATTTGCAGTCTAGTATTTCATCTATTCTCGAAAGAATTCCTGTTTTTAGTAAGGTATTGAAGAAAACCCATGTCAGATCTGTAATATTAGCCCAACTGTTGAGGTTGAAAACCACAAGTAAGACACATATAACGGAGAAGCTATTCTACGTTGGAATGTACTTACGGGACGGCACAATAGGCACAATATGCAGTTGTGACGTAATGTGAAACTCATGATGATAGGTTCTTATAAGGGAATAGCTATCCTATAAAGGGGTGATATTTCCGTAATTAAAAATATAGAAGAATATCAATTCAATCACCACTACCGTTCCGATTATTCAATTATGAAAGGAACAAAACTCATCTATAATTAACTAAATATCTGAGCATAAGTTTGTAACGATGTCACATTCAATGGACGAGGATATGGACATCGACACCAACTCACGGAGAAGCTCACAAACTTGGCGACAAGCGACCCAGCTTTTACACTGTCGTGGTTGAGAACCACTGCAGAACAAGTTCACTAGTGCAACATCGGTGTCGGTAAGGATATTACCGACTCCCGGTTTTGATTAGACTAAAGTAATCCAACCAATGATATTTTTGATAAGATATTATTGGAGGATAAAGATCTGATAAGAGATCCAGAAAAGTCTATATAAGAAGGGCTTCCTTCTTATAGAAAACACACAATTCAACTGAACAGTTCAGCTAGACATTATATCTAGCAAAGTCCAATCCGGTTATCCAAATCCTAAAGGAACAAAACAAATAATTAAGTAGTTTATAGTTCACATAATACCATGTCTTCAGGCGATACTATTAACTACGACATACACAATCTCAAATAATGTGAATTGCCAAAGCTGATCAAATTGAAGTTTTTAATCCCAGGCTGATCGAGGGTTGTAAAGTGTATTCACCAACAAATGCCTCTGGATTTTCCCAAAAAGTGCATTTGTCAAACCGCTGTTTCTGGAGACAATATAGCTAAATACAAAAATTAATAACAACATTTTTATTACTATTAATTCAGTCACTTGACCAAACCACCGAAGATCTCATACATCAGAGATAGTCTCCACCGAGTCTTTTCCAGCAAGCACTTCAGAGAATATCCAAAAAATGCATCATACTACCGAGAAGGCCTCTTCACTAATAATTTCAATGACAAGGCTACTGTTAATCAATTCCAAGATAACTGATTCACTGAAACACCCACGGATATTTACATATGGTGAACTTGCACTTGAAGCCACGCCGCCATATGTTTTTGAAGTTTTTCTATACAAGAACTTATTGAGTCCTGTAACATTGATATTTTTCATGCTCTTCTCTTGCTGTTTGTTTAAATAATTGACAATGGTTTGCAACTGTATATTGGAGACTTTCGAAACAAACCTGATGTCGTATAGAGCCACCAAATGTGATGACATATTAGACTGGTCCGTTTTCTGCTTGATGAATTTTTCGTCTTTAGGTGATGGTGGTTCTTTATACGGTTTAAGCGGACTGCCCAGGCTGTTCATAAATGGGAGATTGACTGCCTGGATACCAAAAATAAAGACAAAGAATAAGAATAAAAATCTCATGATGGGTTTATGATTTTAGAATGAAATTCGGCTATTTTAATATTTTCAACTGATGCCTTGCCATGCTGAAGCGTGACGTAGAACTGATGCGGCATTCAAAATGCGCAGGGCTTTGTACAAAAGCCTTGTAATATACACGTTGATGAAACTTTTAAAAAGTATAGATAAATAGATTGGAGGTAGAAGAGAGAACGGCACACCAGATTTACAATGGACTTTGAGGAGATCCACTGGCCTGCCCATTGTGTCAGACTTACGGTGCCTTTTATTCATAATACTAAAATGAAAACTATGAAAGGGGATAATTTTCTGTTATGTAAAGTCAGAGAATTGATCATTCCTCCTCACAGAGGCACTTACAGACCCCAATACGCAGTTCATTAACTTGATTGACGAGTGGAAGAAGCCAAACGGATGGCTCGTTGCTCAATTATTTGGCAATGATTGAAATGCAAAGATGTAGACAAATCCCCTTCAATATACATGATTTCCAGTATATAAGCCAATGATCTTGGCCCGAATTTTATCGCGCATTGATGAATTACTAGATTCTGCATTTGTCAACTGTCGTGGTTAACTAACCACTGCAGAATAGGTCCAGTATTCAAGGAGGAGTTCGGAGTAGCTTAACGAACTCAGCCACAGAATACAGTAGCACGTCCGCCAATCAATGGTAACCACCATCTGATTAAAGGACAACAACCTCTCAGGAGGATCGGCGTTCTCTATAAGAAGGCCGACATTTCGCTGCAAACATAACGATCACAAGACCAATTCAGCTGGATATCTATATCTAGCACAACCCATTCCAGTTATCCAAATCCTAAAGGAACAAAACAAACAATTAGGTAGTTTATAGGTTGTTGTAATTCTATGTCTAATCAGGGTACACCTATAAACTACGACATCAACCCACCGTTTCCGGAGGCAATAGAGTCAAATACAAAAATTAATAACATCATTTTTATTACTATTAATTCAGTCACTTGACCAAACCACCAAAAATCTCGTACATCAGAGATAGTCTCCATCGAGTCTTTTTCCAGCAAGCACTTCAGAGAATATCTAAAAAATGTATCATTTCCGTAGTAAGGCGTTATGACAAAGAACATCAGTGACAATGCTACTGTCAATCAACTCCTGGACAACTTGTTCAGTAAAACACCCTCTGATATCAAAAACTCGTGGAAATTCAATTTTGTACACTCCGCCATATTTTTTTGAGGTTATGTCTTTAAAGACCTTTTTGACCCCTTCATTATTGAAATTTTTCATGTTTATTTCTTGTTGTCGGTTTAAATAACTGATAATGCGGTCAATCTCATCTTGGTTGACTCCTGGCACAAACCTGGCGCCGTACACACCCGCCAGAATGTATTCAATAGAAGACCGGCGTATTTTTTCGTTCATAATTTCTTGTTCATATGATGATGGTGGTTGTTGATAGGGTTCAAGCGGACTGGATTGGATCGTCTTCCTAAATGGGAGATTGACTGCCTGGATGCCAAAAATAAAGACAAAGAATAAGAATAAGAATCTCATGATGGGTTTATGATTTTAGAATGAAATTGAGCCATTTTAATACTTTTAACTTGTGCGTTGCCGTGAAGTAGAGATGATGCGGCATCCAAAAATTCAACGGCTTAAAACAAATTCCCCGCAGTATACACTTTAATGGAATTTTTAATAAAATGAAACTAAATATATTGAAGGTAGTGTGAAAGGCATAACAGATTATAAATGACGTGGTTTCAAGTCTTGATGCATAGGCGCTACTAATTAGATTATTACGTGAAAAGTATCTATAGTCAGATCTTTTCATGACCATTGATTGTAGAATGTTTTATTATTTGTATGATACAATGAATACTTTGGGCTTTACAAAATTGCAAAATAGACACAATGTATCAGATATACAAATGTACCAAATATGTCAATACTGTGCCTAATAAATGCTTGCCTATTAATAGAATTGACCAGGTGCCATCTACAACATGCATCCATGGAAAGGAGTAGTGCCGTATTAAAGTGCCGAGATTAGACTAGTACTAGTCTAATTGCTACAGAAGTAATAATGATGATATTTATTTTTGTATTTAGCTATATATTGTCTCCGGCATTACGGTTGTTCGACAGATATATTTTCACTCAGGAACGTTCTAGGGTAGCATTGCTGTTGAAGCAACCCTTTTACATGACCTCCGATGTCCAGAGCTCTTAGAAGCTCGAATTCTATCGAGCATTGATGACATACCAGATTCCACTCATGGCATACGCAATACGCTTGAAAAAGTATTTGCCGACCAAAAATCAGTCCACAAATTCATTAAGTTTTACCAGAACGTGTTGGAACATGATTCCTCCAACACATGATGAGGTCACATTCGACAATAAGGGTGAACAGGCTTCTTACACAATCACCACAAGCATTAGGTACCAACAATAGGATTGCTCCCACTATAGTTTTTAATTCCAAGCAACCAAATGAGGGTTGACAAAGGGTTTTCTTCAACAGCAATGCTGCCTCAGGATGTTCCTGAGTGAAAATATATCTGTCGAACAACCGTAATGCCGGAGACAATATATAGCTAAATACAAAAATAAATATTATTATTATTAAGCAACCCTTTATGAGCCCTCATACGGCTACTTGAGAATAAAAGCTTTGATTTTAGCAGTTTTATCGATGCATGGTGCTTTTAGTGGTTGTTTGACAAACATGGTAATGCCGTTGGATTATAATAGTAAAATGATGACTATAAAAGGGGTCACGTTACTTATGGTAAACGGGTTTTAGGGATCATGACTTGATCATTACTCCTCACAGAGGTGTTGACAGCCCCCAATTCGCAGTTTAATATTTCAGTTACTCAGTGGAATAAGCCACATGGTAAGATTCTGCAATCAATCTTGGTGACAAGCAAATAGGCTTTTACACAACCACTACAAGAACCATGTATGGAGAAAACTGTAAAAATAAAAGCTTTTACTCTCAAGTAGCCGCATGAGGGCTCACAAAGGGTTGCTTCAACAGCAATACTGCCTCGCAATTTTCCTGAGACGATATAGCTAAATACAAAGATTAATAACATCATTTTTATTACTATTAATTCAGTCACTTGTCCAAACCACCGAAAATCTCGTACATCAGAGATAGTCACCACCGGGTCTTTTCCAGCAAGCACTTCAGAGAATATCCAAAATATCCATCATTCCTGTCCAAAAGCTTTATCTTGGGACTCAATGTCAATGACAAGGCTACTGCGAATCAACTTCTGGAGAACTGGTTTAGTAAAACACCCCCATATATCTACATATTGTAAACGCCTAGTTTCAAACACTCCACCATATTCACTGCCGGTTTTACTTTTAAAGTAACTCTTGAGTTGCTGATTTTTGTTATTTTTCATGCTCTTTTCTTGCTTTTTGTTCAAATAGTTGACAATGTTGTCCAATTGTTTATCGGTGATCTTCAGCATAAACCTGACTTGAAATACAGCCGGATTGAATAAATCAATACCAGACCGCGTCGTTTTTAGATCCACCATTTCTTGATCTCCAGATGATAGTGGTTTTTTGTAAGGGACAAGCGGGCTGACCCGTTTCTTTATTAATGGAAGATTGACTGCCTGGATACCAAAAATAAAGACAAAGAATAAGAATAAAAATTTCATGATGGGTTTATGATTTTAGAATGAAATTCGGCTATTTCAATATTTTCAACTGATGCCTTGCCATGCTGAAGCGTGACGTATAACTGAGGCGGCATTCAAAAAGTACAGGGCTTTGTACAAAAGCCTTGTAATATACACGTTGATGAAGCTTTTAAAAAATAACTAGATTGGTGGCAGCGAAAGGCACAAATATTATGAATGGTGTGGTTTCAAGTCTTGATGTATTGGTGCCATGTGCTAATTAGATTATTACGTAGAAAGTGTCCAGTCTGGCAGATTTCTTCTTGGCTATTTGTGAGTAAATAATGATTTGCGAGTTTTCAATGTACCTATTAGGAAATTGGCAGTCTTTGATAGGTGCCATGTACAATATGCGTCCATGGAAAGAATTGGTGCCATGAAGCACATCAATTTATCTCAAGTAGGGAAAAGGCCTCAGGCAACCAAAGCGTGGAATAAATGGACACCTCTAATAGTGACTTGCTTTCTAGTCACCAAGGCATGGACGGAAAATCAGCGCCATGTCGCTCACAGCAAAAGATATATTTGCAAAGTAACCATGACGTCGGATAAAATATAGCTAAATACAAAACCTCAAGTTGTGGTAATGACCAGAATGAAGCCATGGAATTGAGGTATACTGGATTTTCCAATGGAGTCAGACATGCGAGTCTTTTATTCATAGCAGATGACTATATAATATGTTTATTTACATGCTATACTAGGCTCCCCAGAGGGTGAGATGACTTGGAAGAGCTTTGGGTCTTGCTGCAGGGACTACCTGCCCGGCGGCCCTTGTGACGATGAAAATCGGCAATCAAACATGGCTCAAGTAGCATGTTGGTAATAAAGGTGGTGAAATTAAGGTTGATCGCAGTTGATTGGGTATTGATGTGGGATTTGTTATGGACACCAGGATGCTGTGAATAGACAATGGCAGTGTATAACCAGCCGGAGAGAATGTATATGTAAATACAAGAATGAATATAAGACTGGGTCTGTAATATAGTAACTAAGATACATGTTGATAAGATAGTTAGAATATATTTGTTTGACCTATTTGTGGGGCGAGATTAGCTATATAAGTGGTGACGGAGTCAGGAAAGGAGAGCCTTAAGCGTACGGGACTGCTGCCTTAGTATTGCCTCGACTGGTTAAAGAGATGAGTTTAGGGTAATTATCTAATACTGATTGTGGGAGTTTGAATCTTGTATCAGAAAGATTTAAGGTAGGTACGGACTTTATTACAGGGTCTTTGGAGACTAGCTAATGAAAATGATATTAAAGCAGTCAGATAAAAGACAGATAACAGTCAGGCAACAACCAGACAATAGCCAGACAATAGCCAGACAATAGCCAGACTAACATTTTATTTGACAGTTTTATGATTTATATTATTATGGGTATGCAGAGCCAGGTTGATCTGGAGAATATGTAAAAGAGAATCACATCAGACGTAGTCTCAAAGTATAATCTAGCCAAGACCATTTTATTTTATAGAAAGTATATGAATGGAATTTCCATTGCACATTTGCTATTTGCAACTGGTATTCAGTTGCTAGTGTTGTAGTTGACGATGCAACCATCATCCCAGTGGACTGGTATTAAACTACAATAGAAATGTCATTAATTGCATGTACTTTAAAACATGGCCATTATTGTTTGATAATTGGTGCCGTATAAAGAGGTATTAAACCACACAACATTATAACCCCTCACCACACCATACTACACCATTACCATTGGCATCATTGGCACCATTGGCATCCAATTCACACCATTGGTGTCCAATTCACACCATTGCTCCATCACCATTGCTCCACCTACTCACTGGCCCACACACTCTGTGGAACCACGTGGTTCGCCAAGATACAGTGCACCGCCATCTTCTCATGATAATACAAACCAGTCAACAACTTGGGCGTAATCAAAAAATACTGGCTGCACACCCCCATGTGCTCCTGGCACGCGCTTTCCACCATGTGCCGATGCACGATGCGCTCGTTCCTCGGGTCCATGCCCTGGTTGATTTCGTCCACCACACGAAACGGCGACGTCGCAAGCCCCTGGAGCGCAAGCATAAAAAATATCGTCGACACTGCGCGCTCTCCACCTGACTGCACGTACGGATCCAATACTCGGAGTTCCGCGTCGTCACGGAACTTGACTAGAAGCTCGAGCCGCCAGTGTTCGAGCCGCGGCTGCTTATTAAGCCGGACCTCGCCTGCCGACGCGACCGCGGCAAACCGGCTCGAGAAATTCCCCGACAAGCGCGCCACAAGCGCGTCCAAGTCGCGTTCCCATGGCGCCCGGACTCCGGCCAAGTCCGCGCGCAACCCGGCCAACTGCCCCTCCACCAGCGGGAGCCGGGCTTCGAGCCCGGCGATGCTTTCCTCAATCGCGCGTAGCTTGCTGATTGACGACACAGTCGTATGGTCGAGTCCGGCCATGGTCTGCCGGAGCGCGTCCAACTTGGCGCGCACGTCGCGCTCGGTCAACGAGCCGTCGGCTTGGTACTGCTCCGCCAACGCGCCGAGCTCGGCGCGTAAGTCGGCCGAGTATTGTTTGGTGAGCTCTTTGAGGCGCTTCACCTCGTCGCTACGCCGGACCGCGTCGTACTGTTCCTGCGCCGCCTGGAGCTGGGCGGCGACGCGCGCAACCGCGCCCGCAGACTCCGCGACTAGCCGCTCAAGACCCGCGCAGGTGTTCTGGGCGTCGACGCACGCAACCTGCAGCCGCGCGACCGTGCCGCCGAGCTCCACAATCTCCGCCGCAGGGCCGCCCAAGTCCACGAGACACTGCAACACCGCGCGCTGGAGCTCGAGCTGCTTGCGCGCGATTTTCTGAAGCGCGCCGCTGACGTCGCGCTCGGCCTCCTGCCGGAGAAGCGCGCAACCCTGCCGCTTGCGAAGGAGCTTGGCGTCCAACCCCGCGCGCTGCGCCTGGAGCTGGTGCATCCCGCTGAGCGACGCGCTCTGGAACTCGTACTCGCCCGCAAGGGTGTCGAGCTCGCGCGACACCGCGGCGACTTGCTGCTCACATTCCTCGAGCTCCGCGGTCCGCTCGCGGAGCGCGTCCTGCTGCTGCGCGAGCTCCTGCGCCGCCGCCTGGTGCGCGCTGCGCCGGTCAAACACCGGCGTCTTGGGCGGGTACACCACCTGGCTCCGGGTGACAACCTGGCGCGACCCGTACTGCGACGCGCTGAGACTGTACACCACGTCCCCGGCAATGTACTTGGCGAACCACGGGCGGCCCGTCGCAGGGTCCCGCTGCTGAAGCCGCTGCATCTGCGCGGCACTCAACTCGCCCAAGCTCACAGGCGTCTCGTACAATACCGTGTCATACAACATCGTGCGCACCGCCTCCGGCCCGCTCACAAAGTCAATGAGGTACCCGTCAAAGCCAAACTCGCGGAGCTGCTCCGCGGTATACTTCCGCGCCAGCCGCTCGCCAGGGTACCGGAACCCGACGTTGATGCCCTGGAACGCGCCCCGGACCGCCTCCTGGTACACTGCGCGCGACTCTGCAGTCAACGCGACCTTGGTGTTGGCGTCGACTAGAAACTCGAGGTACTTCCCGTAGCGGTCGTCGGTGACGCCGACGCACAACACCGGCGGCTCAAACACCCGCCCCTGGAGCGCGGGCGTCGCCCGGAGCCGCTCGACCGCGCGGTAGCATGTACCGTACACTGGGTGCCCACGCATGCGCGCAAGTACCCCGATGCGGTCCTCGCTGGCCAACTGCCCCTGGAGCCGCCGCGCCGCGGCCTCGGCCGCGGCCTTCTGCTGCTGCGCCGCCCGCTGCCGGTCGCGCGCCGCCGCAAGCCGCAGCTTGACCTCCCGGATCTTCTCGCGCGTCGCCTGCTTGTCGGCGGCCGCCGCCGCAACGCGCGCGTCGTCAGGTGACTCGAGCGCCTGCAACTCGGCCTCAAGCAGCGCGACCTCGGCCTCAAGCAGCGCCAAGTCCTGGCGCTTGCGCGCGCCGCGTGTCTCCAACTGGCGCTTCTCGCGCGCCACCTGCTCGACGCGCTGCTCGACCGCGGTCTTGGCGCTGCTCTTGTCGTTATACTCGCGTTGAGCCGCCCGGAGCGCGGCCTGCAGCTCGGCGAGCCGCTGGGCCAAGTCGTCACAGACGCGTTGCGCGGCCGCAAGCTCGGCGGCTAGCGGCGCGCGGCTCGCGTCGAGCGCGTCGGCGAGTTTGCGCCACTTGTCGCGTCGCTTCTTGTACTCAGCCGCGGCACGGCGCCGGTCCAGCACGATCGCGTACGGGAGCAACTTCTCGTGATGCTCGCACTGGCGCTTTGTCTCCTGGTACTTGATATACTTGTCGGCGGCCTGCTGCAACTCTTGCTGCTGGGCTCGCAACCCGCTGAGGGTGGTCTGCCCCTGCGCGAGTTCCTGCGCAAGGTCGTGCGCGGCTTTCTCGAGCTCGATGAGCCGCCGGTGTGCAGCTAGCAACCCGCCCGGCCCGGCGCGCTCGGTCTCTAGCAACAACAACTCGGGCTTCATCGCGGCAAACGCACTCACCTTGTCCTGCGGGAGAAAACAGCACAAGTTGCTCAACTGGATCTGCAACTCCTCCAAAAGCGCGCGGAGCCGCCGCTCGTCGCCCGGCGCGTCGTCAAAGAACCAGCGCGTCTTCTCCTTGACCCGGCTCTGACGCGTCATTTCGCGCCGCACGCGCACCACACCCCCGCGATACTTGAGCGTGGTCTCAATCTCCGCGTAGTCCGTGCCTTGCTTGATGAACTCCGCACTGTACTTTTGGCGTCCAAGCAACTCGGGCTTTCCGCCGAGTCCAAGACATATTGCACACACAAACGTCGATTTGCCCGTGCCGTTTGGCCCAATGATCATGTTCAACGTCGGCGAAAGCTCAAACTGAGTCTCAGAGTACGTGACAAAGTTCTTGACCCGGATCCGTACAATACTCCCGTCGTTGAACTGCGCCAAGTTTCCCGCGTCATTCGCGCCCAGAAGCTGCTCCACTCGGGTCCGTTTCGCGCCCCGTAGCTCGCCGTCTATATTCACGTTGCCATTTTCCTTCTTGACCCGCCTTTTCACGCTTCGCGACGCGCTTTTGCTCATGAGTATTGGATTGCAGGCCGCAAATGATTTATGTGGTCACGTGAGAGGCGCGTGATGCCAGGCATTGATTTTCTGCATTGATTTTTTGCATTGATTTTTTGCATTGATTTTTTGCACTGATTTTTTGCACTGATTTTTTGCATTGATTTTTTGCACTAATTTTTTGCATTGATTTTTCATCTCCTATTTTCATTCATCCATCTCATTTTAATCAAAAATTCCTCAAGATTTTCATCTTGAATCGTGCATCTCACAACCACTCCACATGACCAAAGACTCATTGTACTGAAAAAAAAATCCAATCGTCACAAGATATTATCACATTTCTTTACCTGCAATTGCCCAGTAATAATACCATGTTTATTTCTTCTATAGCTATACTAGGCTCTCCAGAGGGTGAGATTGACATTTCACCGTCTAAAAAGACGGCGCCGCTAATTCTGCAGCCAAGAGAAAACTATTTGAATGGCGATAAAAACTTTCGACTTAATCTTTAGAAAACTGTTAAAGAGATGACTAAAAAGGAGCTATGCAGTCAATTGCCAAATGTCATGGAAATCCATACAGTTGGTTTGCAACTACAATTGCCTTGTAGACTATGGACTGAGGCAGAAGACAAGTAATCCTTGCTCAATAATCGGAATTGCTGTAGATCCAATTGTATTGTAATAAAAGAGACTTTGCTTCCAACTTATTGTCGTTTACAGCTTCTTTCTAACCACGCCTTTGGCACAAATGCATGGACTAGCCAAGTCCATTTCCTCTTTATAATACAGTCATTCCCATGGATTTGTCCATTTTAGAGCGTCTTTGTTCCTTCTGACTTGTCTCTTCTACTTGTTTGCGGCCTTTTGTCTCAAGGTGTAATAAAAAGAGTTATATTTCTCCTGAAGCTACACTAATCCATTGTATTGCATGCTCTTGGCTACGCATCTTTTCCACTTCTTTCCGGCAATTGACTCGTCTTTATCAATTGACTTGTTTTTAGCAATTGACTCGCCTTTATCAATTGTCAATTAGGGAACCTGTAACGACATTGAGCTTACATTTCAACTGTGGTTACAGCAATGCCACCAATTGGGTCAAGAGAATTTCACAAGCTTTGACCATGGTCCGAAACTACAGTACATACGATTCTTCCCGAATCGCAGACGGTTACAGAACTGTGAATCCAGCCTTCACCTACCGGAAGGAGGAAACAAACGAGGTCAAGTTATTAGGCATCACCCTTAGTTCAAGGCTCAGCTTCAGGAGCCATCTAAAACAAACATTGTCCAAGATGCGCCGTAATGCTAAACAAATTGGAATTTAAGCAGAATGACAAGAAAAATCATGGGACGCATCACGCTAAATTTGTTTAAAACGTGTGCAGTTCTAATCATATCTTACGGAATCGAGGTGTTCTATAACAGCATGACAAAACCCAGTGAGTCAAGTCCTTGGCAATAATAAAAGCCATGAGATGGTTCATGAACACGTCAAGCCAAAGCCCGGTCCGCTCCAGTTGTTCCAAACTACCACGATCAATGGAAGCACGAGAATCACAATTCCTAAACGCCCTCTTATCCAACATATGTTAAAGGCAACAGCTTTTCATACCCCAGATATTAGAACGTTTAATGCCGCCGCTTGAATACTTGAAAAACTGGCAGGTTATTCACTAGAGGAAAACCGAATCAAAGAAGATCTACTACCAATCCAGAAACTACAGCGATCCCGCATCCAGATGTTCAATGGCCTCAAAACAAGCAACCAAAGAGTGGCTGGAAATGGTCACTTCTACCAGTGACTCACTTCCAAACCACTACAGGAACGCACGCAAAATCAGCACCAAGCCGATCAAGGTACATCGAGACAGAACCAAGCTCCTCCTCACGGCCTCACGGAAGCGCTTGCAGGCCCCAAGGCAATCTTCAGTTTGACATCACAACTACTTAGTGGAACGAGCTTCACAGATGGCTCGTTGCTTAAACTATTTGGCAACTATGACCCAAAGTGCAAAAGATGTGAGACTCACACCCCCGTTATTATACATGACCTGCAATGCCCAGAATGTGTTGGAACATGATTCCTCCAACACATGATGAGATTTAACGGACACATTTGATAACAAGGGTGACCAGGTTTCTTACAAAATCAATAAAAGCACTAAGAACCGACAGTATGACTGCTCCCATTGAAGTTTTTAATCACAAGCGACCAAGTGAAGGTTGACAAAGGGTTTTCTTCAGCAGCAACGCTGCCTTAGGATGTTCCAGAGTGAAAATATATCTGTTGAACAACCGTAATGCCAGAGACAATATATAGCTAAATACAAAAATAAATATTATCATTATTACTTCTGTAGCAATTTGTTGAGGTTGAACACTACAAATAAGTCACCGATAACGGAGATCTGTTCTCCGCTAGAATGAACTCATGATACTGCACAACATGCAGTTAATGCAGTTGTAAAGGAATGTGAAGGTCATGGGTGAAGATGCTTATGAGGGGATATTTCTACTATAAAAGGAGAGATGTTCCCGTAGTGCAGAGCAGAAAAGAATATCAATTCAATCATCCCTACCGTTCCGATTATTCAATTATAAAAGGAACAAAACTCATCTATAATTAAATAAATATCTGAGCATAAGTTTGTAACGATGTCACACTCTCAGAAGAGGAATTTGGCATCGACACAATTAGACTAGTACTAGTCTAATCTCGGCACTTTACTACGGCACTACTTCTTTCTATGGATGCATGTTGTAGATGGCACCTGTCAATTCTATTAGTAGGCAAGCATTTATTAAGTTAAGTATATTTAGTTCTGTATTTAGCTATATATTGTCTCCGGAAACACGGTGATTCGACAGATATATTTTCACTCAGGAACATCCTGAGGCAGCATTCTATTGAAGAAAACCCTTTATAACCCTAAACGGTTATATGGGCTGAAAAACTTCAATGGGAGCAGTGTTGTTAGTGGTTTAACGTGACTGGCTATTGGTTATGCGAGAAGCCTGGCCATCCTTCGGCTAAATGCCGGCGCTATCCGGCCGCTGAATCTCGTGACGATGGGCGCACGACTCGTCGGGGTCGTTCATTGCTCGTTTGCGAGACTTCCTTGTATTGCCCTTCTGAGGCGTAGTGTGCTCTTTCTGGAGACTTTCTTGAGTATTGGGGCGGTTTGGTGGGGCTCGAACCCGGTAACTACCTCATGATGCGCCCTCCATAAGGCATGAGGTGTTTTCCATTCGGCCAAACCTCCTGCCCCCAAGCATTTATTAGGCACAGTATCGACATATTTGGTACATTTGTATATCTGATACATTGTGTCTATTTCGCAATGTTGTAAAGCCCAAAGTATTCATTGTATAATACAAATAATAAAACATTCTACAGTCAATGGTCATGAAAATATCTGACTATAGATACTTTTCACGTAATAATTTAATTAGTAGCGCCGCCCATGCATCAAGACTTGAAACCACGTCATTTATAATCTGTTGCACCTTTCGCACTACCTTCAATTTATTTATTTTCATTTTATTAAAAGTTTCATTAAAGTGTATACTGCAAGGCTGGTATTTTAAGCCGTTGTTTTTTGGATGCCGCATCAGTTCTACTTCACGGCAACGCACAAGTTAAAAGTATTAAAATGGCCCAATTTCATTCTAAAATCATAAACCCATCATGAGATTCTTATTTTTATTCTTTGTCTTTATTTTTGGCATCCAGGCAGTCTTTAACCCATTTAAGCTGACGGAGACGATTTTGCCCAGTCCGCTTGAACCCTATGAACAACCACCATCACCAAATGACCAACTGATGATAGACCAAAAAATACGTCAGTCCCTTATTGATTTCAATCTGGCCGGTGTATATGACGTTACGCTTGTGCCAGGAATCACCAAAGATGAGTTGGAAACCATTACCAGTTATTTAAACCAACAACAAAAAATAAACATGGAAAATTTCAATATTGAAGGGATCAAAAATATCTTTAAAAGCAGAACCACAAGAAAATATGGCGGAGTATTTGAAACTTCAAATAACGAAGTTCATGGTATCAGAGGGTGTTTCGTTGCACCAGTTGTCCAGGAGTTGATTGGCAGTAGCATTGTCACTGCTGTTTATTGTAAAGACCCCTTTCTACAGAATTGATGCATTTTTTAGATATTCTCTAAAGTACTTGCTGGAAAGACTCGGTGGAGACTATCTTTGTGTCAGAATTTATAAATATAGGAGTAGTTAATGACTATGAAGTTCTTAATATAAACTCTATATATTTTCACTCAGGAACATCCTGAGGCAGCATTGCTGTTGAAGAAACCCCTTTGTCAACCTCCTTTAAGATTGAATGATTGAATCTAAACCAAAGGTCCTTAAATCGATAGATGCCCTAGTTAGTTTACTACCTAGCCTTATATAGTCATTCCAGTGGTCATACTATTTTACTACAAAGAGTATTCACTCCTTGTGTCGTCATAGCATGTCCATTGTCCTTGATACACACATGAACACCACCAATGCAATGCTGTCTGCAATATCAGAACATTTGGTGATCACGACGTCTTTGATGTACGAGATTTTCGGTGGCTTGGTCAAGTGACTGAATGAATAGTAATAAAAATGGTTTTATTTATTTTGTATTTAGCTATATTGTCTCCGGGAACGGTGGGTTGACAAATGCAGAATCTAGTAATCATCAATGAACGACAAAACTTTGGGCCAAGATCTTTGGCTTATATACTGGAAATCATGTATATTGGAGAGAGCTTGTCTACATCTTTGCATTTCAGTCATTGCCAAATAATTGAGCAGCGAGCCATCCGTGAAGCTTTTTACACTCGTCAATCAAGTTAATGAACTGCGTATTGGGGTCCATAAGTGCCTCTGTGAGGAGAAATGATCAATTCTCTGACTTTACATAACAGAAAATTATCCCCTTTTATAGTTTTCATTTTAGTATTATGAATAAAAGGCACCGTAAGTCTGACACAATGGGCAGGCCAGTGGATCTCCTCAAAGTCCATTGTAAATCTGGTGTGCCGTTATCTCTTCTACCTCCAATCTATTTATCTATACTTTTTAAAAGTTTCATCAACGTGTATATTACAAGGCTTTTGTACAAAGCCCTGTGCATTTTGAATGCCGCCTCAGTTCTACGTCACGCTTCAGCATGGCAAGGCATCGGTTGAAAGTATTAAAATGGACGAATTTCATTCTAAAATCATAAACCCATCATGAAATTCTTATTCTTATTCTTTGTCTTTTTTTTTGGCATCCAGGCAGTCAATCTCCCATTTATGAACAGCCTGGGCAGTCCGCTTGAACCCTATGAACAACCACCATCACCTAAAGACAAAGAATTTATCAAGCAAAAAACGGACCAGTCTAATGTGTCATCACATTTGATAGCTCTATACAACGTCAAGTTTGTTTCGGATGTCACCAGTAAGCAGTTGAAAACCATTGCCGATTATTTAAACAAACAGCAAGAGAAGAGCATGGAAAATGTCAATTATAAAGGACTCGATAAGTTCTTGCGTGGTAAATCACTCAACACATATGGCGGCGTGGCTTCAACTGCAAGTTCACCATATGTAAATATCAGTGGGTGTTTTAGTAAATCAGTTATCTTGGAATTGATTAACAGTCGCCTTGTCATTGAAATTATTAGTCAAGAGGCCTTTTTGGTGGTATGATGCATTTTTTAGATATTCTCTGAAGTGCTTGCTGGAAAAGACTCGGTAGTTTGGTCAAGTGACTAAATTAATAGTAATAAAAATGATATTATTAATCTTTGTATTTAGCTATATTGTCTCCAGAAACGGTGGTTTGACATATGCAGAATCTGGTAATTCATCAATGCGCGATAAAATTTGGACCAAGATCTTTGGCTTATATACTGGAAATCATGTATATTGGAGAGAACGTGTCTACATCTTTGCATTTCAGTCATTGCCAAATAATTGAGCAACGAGCCATCCGCGAAGCTTTTTCCACTCGTCAATCGAGTTTATAAACTGAGTGCTGGGGTATGCAAATGCCTTTGTTGGGAGGAATGATCAATTCTCTGACCATTCACAACAGAAAATGATCCCTTTTATAGTTTTCATTTTACTATTATGAACAGACCCCAAGGCAATCCTCAGTTTAGCATCACAGCTACTTAGTGGAACGAGCTTCACAGACGGCTCGTTGCTTAAACTATTTGGCAACTATGACCCAAAGTGCAAAAGATGTGAGACTCACACCCCCGTTATTATACATGACCTGCAATAATAATAATATTTATTTAAGGCTATAGCTATACTAGGCTCCCAGGGGAGATTTATACTTCGCCGTCTATGACTAAGGACGGTGCTGCTATATAGTCGTCGAAAGAAAACTCTGCAACAGAGATAAAAAACTTTCGACCAGAGCTTGTAAATATGTAAGGTAATGAGCATTGGAGGGGCAATGAGTTTTTCGCCTAATTTCGGTACTATATTTGTAAAAAGAGACATTTTCACTTTTTGTCTTCACCACCTTCTCAGAATTTTATTCTAACAATCTCTTTCAAAGGTAATGGCCATTTCCATTTTATAACTCGTATCCTAGTTATTATATTACTGCATTAAAGTGCAAATCACATTAAATACCCAGTCATAATGCGCAACAGTGTTTTATTTACATTTTCGTCCTTGACCTTATTCAAACTCCGTGTCTATAAATCATCCAAGACTACTGACAAATGCCTATAACCATCATGTTTCAAAGCTTGTCTCGTTTATCCACAAACCACTAGAATGTCACAGGTTCCATGGTCAAATCTTTGCGAGTGCAATATATTTCCCAATGCCATTGAAAATTAGCCTGTATAACCTGTTGATGTTAACCTATTCACATTCGTATTCCATCTTCAAATAAACACATTCCTTATTCATCGCTTAATATCCCTGGCTCCAGCAAAGTCTCATATATTACAGTTCCAATTTAATTTCCCCCGACTTGGCCAAATCCTCAGTCATTTCCGCCTTTATCGCAAATGTCGAGGGCCGTTTATTGTACTTTTTCTTCTCTCTGGCTTCTTCTGCATCGTATAGTTTCTTTCTCAAATCTTCGGCAATCGCCTCATCATGGATACCGTCCACAGAGTACCACATGTAATATTCTGGAGCCTTGACGCCGTGGCGGATTATAAATTCCATCTTCCGGTACACCTCCTGCTGGTTAGCAAAGCTGTTTTTGATAAGCTGAGTAAACCGTGGCGGGATATCATACATTACCATAGTATTGGTGATGTACTTTATTTTTGGCTCTGATTCTTCCTCTTCTTCTTCCTCTTCTTCAAAGTCGTCGTCTTCGTCATCTGACTCGGTTGGCCGCTGGATGATTTCCTTTTTCTCCATGGCCGAGATCCGTTTACTTTTTCTAGGCACAAACCGTCTTTTTGGTTTCCGTTTTGGTTTCTTTTTTGCCTTGGTTTCGTCTTTCTTTATCTTGTCTTTATTTGCCTCTCCATCGTTTTCCTCACTCTTTACCTTGCTCTTTTCCCCATCTTTTTCCTCACTCTTTTCCTCATTATTTTCACCATCCTTTTCATCCTTTTCATCCTTTTCCCCATCCTTTCCATTGTTTTCCTCACTCTTTTCCCCATCTTTTTCATCTTTTTCATTATTTTCTCCATCCTTTACCTCCTGTACATCCTCTTCATCCTTTTCATCGTTCTCCCCTTTCTCTCCATTACCCAGCTTTTCCTCCTCCAATAACCTATCCAACAACTCCTTGGACTCGTCATCCACAATCCGAATATACGAAATCAACAACTTCCCATCATCACACACCTCAATGATCGATTCCTTTGGTAATCTATACCGTTCCGTCGGAAACTCACTGTACTCAAACACCAAGTCGGAATTCATCAAGTACCGTTCCTGAAACGCCGTCAATTTCTGCTCTCTAACAGGTTTCTCCTTCTTGGTTCGTGGAGCAACCATGGGCTGTGTCAGCATCATATTAGGACCGGCCATTGGAACTGGCTGATATTGAACCACCCAAGGAAAATTGGCAGTACCTGCATCGATTTCTTGTTGCAACTGCCGAAAAAACTCATTTGGATCGTCGATTTTGCGCCGGCCCATTTCCCGGGCCTTTTTTATGTACCCTTGGAACTCGTGGATCTGCTGAGGCGACGATTTCCCAGAAGCAACCACCTTCATAAGTCCGTCCAAGTACTGATCGACCCGTGCGATTGCATTTAAGTTTTTGATCATGATGGAGTTTTCTGGCGACTGCATAATGTCGTTGGAAGGTTTTGGTTTGTCTGGCTCTGTTGGTGGGACGGTGGTTGAAGGTGATGTGTTGGTGATTGGGGCGGGATTCAGATTGATTAGTTTTATTTTAGAGACGTCCTGTCCCGAGACAATTGGGTTTTTGTTTTCCTGATTGTCCAGTTTTGGTGTATTTTTCATTTCATTGCTTTCGTTGTGGTTTTCACTTTCATGATTTCCTTTGTCATTGTCTTTATGGGTCGTTTTGTCTTGTTTATTTTCGTCTTGTTGTTTCTTTTCCTGCTTCTTTTCCTGCTTCTTTTCCTGCTTCTCTTCCTGCTTGTCTTCCTGCTTGTCTTCCTGCTTGTCTTCCTGCTTCTCTTCCTGCTTCTCTTCCTGCTTGTCTTCCTGCTTCTCTTCCTGCTTCTCTTCCTGTTTCTCATTCGTAAGACTACTCAACGGCTTTAGTGCACCCATAGGCTTCGAACTTGGCACCACTGAATTCAAAGGCACCGGATTCCCCATATTCTGATTCAAAACCGGAACCTCTCTAGGTAAAACGGGAGCACTGGTAATGCTGCTCAACAGTTGTGTGGGCTTGGGAAGTGGCATACCAGAATTGGAAATAAGACTGCTCATTGGACGCAACTGCTGAATATTCAGAGACTGGATAGCCGGACGGAACCCATTGTTGAGAAGCGAAATATTATTAGAAAGGCCCGGACCAGGTCCATATAAAGGGAGGTTGTTTTCTTCTCTGATTTTGCGCATCTCGAGCTTCTTCTGCATCTCCTCCTCCTTGGCCAATTTTTTCTGCTTCTTCAACTCCTTCTTGCGCTCCATCAACGACTCGTGCTGCTTTTCCACCGCCTCGTTCTTTAATATAAACAATCGCACGCCAAACACATGAGGTCCAGACTCAATCGTACAGTCACACAATTTGTTCATTTTCTCACGGATATTCAGCCGGTGCTTACCATTCACCGCCGGCTGGTCGTGCCGAAGTTTATCCTGCTGCTTTGACCAGTATAATCTGAACATCTTGGTGAGCCAAAAGTCTCGCGACGCTTTTAGCGAAGAATACAACACCGCGGAGTCCTTTATAGAAAGACCATTTGATATTTTGGAGTACACGGGCCGCGTGTTTGATAATGGAAACCCGTCAATCACTTTAAATGGCCTTTTGACCTCTTCCGTTTCTGTGTTGCCAGACCGTGTTTGCCGCCTCATTGTGTTTCTGTTTATGAAATAAATTCAATTTCTATGTGAGGTCACGTGCCCCGAGTAAGCCTGGCTACAGGTGGGATGTAAAACGGGATATAGTAATATTTATTTGTATGTAGATATCAATTGGACAATACAAGTTGATTTGTAAATTTTGTAGTGCTGAAATGGCCAAAGTGTGGTTTGATATCTGCATAGAGGTTGGAAGTTGTGTGAAGTTTACTCATGGGAGGTTAATGGGTGTAATGTATGCTATATCCCTTGTTGGATATTATTTTTGCGATTTTAGTTGATGATTTTCAACTCACCGATGTGCAATTGCCAGAGACAAAAATTTCTCTCAGAGACTTTGGCTGGTCAAGGGAAAATTGCAAGCCTAATCAGTCAATTCCCAAGTGAAAAATGGCATCATATCCGTTCTAAAATTTTTTAATTCATATTGATTCCAAGTGCCCTGAGGAACCCTCTCCAACAATCTTCCAAGACATATGCCCATATTCAGAGGTATTCTGAAATCAGGCAACACGAAAAGGCCACACGAGCACAAGTTGTCGCCTCTTTATAGAAGCAAAAGCAGGTTACTCATGTATTTGATTCAGAATTAGTGCTGGTTGGCTCATTCTCTTCATTACAGCATCACAAGGGCAGCCAGTTTTAGGTGAGACTCTGCAGCTCCTTCTGGTCCTTTCTCTTGTAGTTGGAAAACACTTTCCAACCAGGCTTGCACAACCAAGTGCTATGTATCAGCAATACAATTGGTCAAATAAAGTTTAGTAATGGGCGACTATTTGAGAATTGACGTTGGTTTTCAGCAATGCTGCCTGGACTTTACTGAGTAAAGATATATTTGTCGAATCGCCTGGTCTCGGAGACGATATCGTAAATAGAAATATAGATGTTATTATTAGTCTTTTGGCAGTTTTACAGATTAATTTGAGTGTATTTATTGCCATTCAGAGGTTTTGTACAAAAGTGGTGCCGTCCTTTGTTGGAGACGAGAATGAGTTCCCTGGGACATAGCAATAGCATTGGTAGATTAATATAGTGGTACTTTACGCGAATATTTAAAGAAAAGACTGACTATTTATACTTGGAAAAGGGAATGGACTTGGCTGGATTGTTGTATTTTTACAGGACCCCTCCATACATGACCACCGAAGCCCAGAGTTCTTAGAAGCTCACATTCTATCACGCTGTAATATAATAACCAAGATACTTGTTGATGAGATAGTTAGAATGTATTTGCTTGACTTATTTTGGGGGCGAGATTAGCTATATAAGTGATGACGGAGTCAGGAAAGGAGAGACGCGAACGTACGACACGGCTGCCTTAGTATTGCCTCAACTGGTCAAAGGAATGTGTTTAGGGTAATTATCTAATACTAATCGTGTGAGTTTGATTCTTGTATTAGAAAGAATTAAGGTAGGTACGGACTTTATTACACACACATTGATGAAATACTAGATTCCACTCATGGCATACGCAATATGCTTGGAAAAGTGTTTGCCAATCAGTTCAAAAACTCATTGAGTTTTACCAGAACGTGTTGAAATATGATTCCTTCAACACATGATGAGATTCAGTTGTCACACTCGATAAAACAGGTGACTAGGCTTCTTACACAATCGATACAAGCACAAAGTACCAACAATAGGATTGCTCCCATTGAAGATTTTAATCCCAAACATCCAAATGAGGGTTGACAAGGGTTTTCTTTAGCAACGGTCTTCAGGATGTTCCTGAGTAAAGATATATTCGTCAAATAACCGTAATGCTGGAGACAATATATAGCTAACTACAAAAAAAAATATTATTATTATTTTTACAGGAGATTGGCCATGAAACAGGTTTAAAAGACGAGTTTCAAAAGCAAAAAAGCTTGGAAAAGAGCAAAAGCTCAAAAGGAGAAGTTTGGAAAAGAGCAAAAGCTCAAAAGGAGAAGTTTGGAAAAGAGCAAATAGCTCAAAAAGGAAAAAGACTTGATTCTATAAAGAATCAAAGAACGATCCGGGTTGTAAAAATATTAGGGTTGACTTAGTTTATAGATCTAACCTGATTAGATATGATACTGTCTCCAATACCATTGGACGGATTACTTGGTCCAAGACTGGAGGTTGGTGATAATTTAACCTACGCCGATTATGGATAAGTAGACTGTTTTGCAGTGGTTAACCACGGCAAGGGGAAATTTTATTAGATAATTCTTGTCCTTTGATTAACTAAATACCCTCAATTAGTCGGTATATGGCTTGGCTATAAATGTCTGAGTTTCATTTCCCTTGGCCATCATCTCCCTTGAATATTCAACAGTTGGCCATTTCATTGGATAATTCATTTCCATCCTACCTCTATTTCCCACCTCTCCTCATTGTCTATTTCTATTTCCTACAACAGTACATCCGTGTATTAGGTCAGCATTATTCACATAGTCTACACGACTTATATACACGACTTTCCATCTACACCCACTCATTTCTCCTTACTAGCCTTTTCCAAAATCTCCTGCGGATTCACGTCGCCCAAGAGCATCTTCTCCACGGTATACCGCTCCTTCTTCACATGCTCAGACAACAACTCCTTCTGCTTTGCTTCCGCAGCCTTAATCTCGGCAATTTGCTGCTCGGCACGCATCTTGGTGTCCTTGTACTGCAACTGGCCACGCTCCCTCATAAAGTCCAATGGAAACACGGGTTTGTCGTTGGCGATTCCAAAGAGCCGTGAAGCCCAAGCGGACGCGCCGCCATGCTTCTTGGAGTTCCAGTCGCGGTAAAAATCTTCTCGCAACTTGGCCTCACGCTCGGCAAAATCCACCAGGAAGTCTGTGCTGTTCTTGTAAGTAGCAAGAATTGGCCGCACGTCCTTCAAATTAGGCTGGATGGCAAGCCATTCCAAGAACAGAAGGTACTGTACCAAGCGATCGTCGCTGGATCCGTCCCAAGGCCGCACTGGAAGCCCGTTTTCTGGCTGGAGCTGATAGTGTTCCGGATCGCAGTCAAGCATCACCACACGTCTCAAATCACGGTTCAATCGCGACATGTCCAAGATGACTTTCCCGTTGGACGTGACTGCATTCTCGCGGGCAAGATGGAACGTGAAATAGAGTCCATAAGGGTCCAAGGAGCGGACCAACGGCTCGATATAGCTCAGGTACTGCTTGCTAAAGAGCACAATCTCGTAGTGGCTCACGAGATAGGTCAAGAAGTACTCCAAACCAGGTCGTTTTGCGACTCTCCAGCCGTGTTCCGCGGACCATTCCGAGTGGACAAGCAAATCCTCCAAAGCGACCACCAACGTCAAAGGCTTCTGGTATGGGCTAGCCAACTCGGGCGGAAGCATCAGGTCCGAGAGAGGCTCGGTGAAATACGAGAAGTAGCTCTTCCATCGTTGGCGGAGACGCTGGTACATCAACTGCGGGGTGTATCCGTTTTCGACCTTTTTCTCGCCTGGTTCCAAGTGCTGGACCTCGTTTTCGTCCCAGTCGCGAACCAAATACCCTGCTCCGGCAATGGCGGCGACAAAGAAGCCCAAGTAGAAGTAGTTGGCGACTTTTTCACGCTTGATTTCCGTGGTGGTTTGGCGATGTGCCCGGCGACGTTTTGGCTCGTTGGCATGTTGTTCTGGGTCTTCGAATCCTGCGCGAGCAAGTAGATCTTCATCTAAAATGGAGGACGATTGATTGGAGAGAGGAGATTGGTTGGAGAGTGGTGATTTTTCATGCTCCACTGGTCGCTCCTCTGGCTTTCCCTCTGATTTCTCTGACTTCTCTGGCTGATAATTTCCCTTTTGAAACGCCTGAGAATAAAACCGTACCCGGTTCACACTAGGCCGGATCACAGTCCGCACACGTACTAATCGCAGAAGCATGGCAAGAGTGTCACTGGAGAGAAAAAAAAAACCACCCTGTACATTACCCGGCCGCGCATATAAGAGGGCTTGAGGCCCCAAGCTGCAGCTCCATCCTCCAAACATGGCCTTCAACTTTGCAAAGTCGTTTACCAAGGACATTGACTTCCAGAAAATCGGCACCAACATCAGCAGCACCGTCCAGGGCTCCATCAAGGAGATCAGCCGCGACTTCAACGAAAACTTCCAGCCGCTCACCAAAAACGCCTTCAACTTCGTCAAGGGCGGCTTGGATGGCGCCGAGATCAGCGAGCTTCCAGCAGACTACTTGGCGCTCGAGGCTCGTGTCGACGCGCTCCGGAACGTCTATCGGCGGCTTCTCGACGTAAGCGCCACCTATGAGGTCGAGAGCTACGACTACCCGCCAAACGTCAAGGAGAGTCTCAGCGACTTTTCGAAAAGCGTCACCGAGAAGTTCCTGGAGTTGAGCCACGCATCCACCACCAAGGAGGCCGAGCAGATCCTCACAAAGCCAACGGGCACTCAATTCCCCAAGACATTGGCCCACGCGCTCGCCAAGGCGGCATTGCAGTCACGTGACTTGTTGCTTGCGCAAGGAGCCGACGACGAAGATGGGTTTGCGCGGGTGTTGTTGCACTTGGCTGAGCGGCAGCAGGCGGTGGGCGGTCGCCGGTTGCAGCAGGACGGCTTGATTGCGCGCGAGTTCAACAGCAAGGTGCGCGAGTTGCTTGACAAGATTTTCAAGGAGAACTTGGCGACCCGGAAGCAGGTGGAGAACTCGCGGTACCGGTTGGACCATACGCGGTACGAGTTGCGGATTGCCACTGAGGAGACGGGGCGGTTGCAGAAGCAGGAGAAGAAGCAGGAGTTGGCGGCGCACGAGAAGTATGTGGAGGATTTGACGGCGAAGTTGGAGGCTGCGGAGGACGACTTGGTGAATAACACGGTTGTTGCCGCGGAGCTGATGCAGAAGTTTTTGAATCCGGCCGAGGCGATTAACTTGGTGAAGGTGATGACGCAGGTGCAGTTGAATTATTTCCGGGGCGCGGTGAGTGAGTTGGAGGGGTTGTTGGGTGAGATTGAGGTGGTTGAGAAGGAGGGAGAGGAGGAGGAGGGAGAGGAGGGGGAAGAGGAGGAGGAAGGTGCCAAGGAATAGTTAGGTTAATGTATTTAGTGAGTATTGTAGAACGATCAAGAGGAAAAGGAATTGTAGGATTATATATTTAGTGAGTGTTGTAAAAGAAGAGGGAAGAATCGTGGATTTTTTTAGTGAGTATCAAAGGTTAGGAGGTCAAGAAGGTGTGGGTAGGATTAATACATTTAGTGAGTATTGTAGAACGATCAAAAGGAGGAAATGGATTGGATTAATTTATTTAGTGAGTATCAAAGGTCAGGTGTATATAGGATTATACATCTAGTTTAGAATGAGAACTTGCAAAAGTACGAATCGAGTCGGTGAATGGTGTTTATAATTGGAAGTACAATGGCAAATACAAGGCATTACTTGTAACATTAAAGACTAGTTTTGTAGTTTAATCCATCAACGGCCCATGATACAGTAGAAGTTGGCTTTAGATTGCAGATGGTTAGGGCATGCAGTTGAATGTGACTGACGAGAATGATGAGTGAAGTAACGAATAGAGTGGAGTAGCGAATAGAATAGTATAAACGAATAGAATAGTGTAGAGTAGTGGAGTAGAGTAGTAGTAGAGTAGAGTAGAGTAGTAAAATAGATAAATGATGTAAATGACTAGAGTAGAATAGATGGCTAGGGTAGAATCAAGTATATCGAGTACATCGAGTACATTGAATAAATAAATAGACTATATGATAAACTGATGAGCATATTGAAATGAACCAAATGAGTAATGAGTAAATAAAGTGCAGATTAGTTGAGCAAATATAAATGCAAGCAGATGAAAATTGACATTAAATCAAAAGAAAATGAGAAAATGAGAAAATAAATGTGACAAATTGTAAATCAGCATAAAAATGCCAATGCAATACCATCAATACACACCCGCGTATCATTAATATCCCACACCAATTAACCTACACTAACATTCTACCATTAACATATTACCATTAACATATTACCATTAACATATTACCATTAACATATTACCATTACCACTCACTATTCCACTTACCACTCACTATTCCACTCCACTCCTCACTATCGATGCAACCCATTCATTATCCACGGCTCACAAATAGTGCGGCACTACCAAACATTACCATACCAATAAACAGCCATGCCAATTTCCCATCTTGCCTTATTTGCTCTTATTTGCTCATGGTGCTTGGCCAGTCGATCGCCTGCAGAGCGCATCCGTTTTAGGCAGAATCTGCTCATTAGCAGCAGTATATATAGACGCACGATTCCTCGGACATTAAAATGGATCACAGCATGAGCGGAATGGATATGAGCGGGATGGATATGAGTGGAATGAGTGGAATGAGTGGAATGAGCGGAATGAATATGACCGACGGAATGAACATGCCTGGAATGAGTAGTATGAGTGGCATGCCTGGAATGAACATGTTCTTTGTCAGTGACTACACAAACTACCCTATTATGTTCAAGAACCTCAAGGCCGACACCGGAGCCAAGGCATTTGGCATCTTTGTGTTTTTATTTGCCTTGGGATTCGCCCTCCGTGGATTGAGCTTCTTGCTGTTGTACTTGGAACAAAAAGTCTGGAACACCCAGAGCGTCAACATCACCATCGAGGAGTGCGATTGTGATGACCAGGACGTCAAGGAGGTCGAACAAGGTGACTGCTGTGACACTGAAAAAGTCGTGGTGAAACTGGCCCACAACCATGGGTCACACGTCGTCCAGAGCTCGGGCCGCTCGTTGGTGTCCAAGATATTGACCCCAGGAATGCAGGAAGTCAAGCGTGACGTCGTCCGCTTGCTCATTTACTTTGTCTCGGCAATGTTTGGTTATGCCCTTATGATTGCTGCCATGAGTTACGTGCTATTGTACTTTTTTGCAGTCTGTTTGGGCTTGGCCTTTGGCGAGTTGTTTTTTAACCGTGTCCGGATTGCCTCGGGGATGAACAATAATATCAACGGAATATGTGGCAATTTACACTAGAAAACGAGTCGCCTGTGTGGCACTTGATAGATTCACACCTTAATATAGTAACTGGAATGTGTTGTAATGGTGAATGTGGTTTAACCGGTGATGTTGTGTTTTTATTGACGAGTGGTGAGTGGTTTATTTGACTTCATTTCAATCTCTCATCAGATGGTTTAGCAGGTATTTTGTTTATAACAAAGATTTTTGAGTATAGTCGGACATAATAGCCGAGAGATGTTAGCCATTTTAGACTCGTACCTAGTTGCTAAATTATATATTTAATTCAAACTTGGAGACTTGTTCTCTGTAGAAGGAACTGGTGGACCAATTGATGGCAAAAGAGGTTCACCAATATGGACAAAAGAGGTTCACCAATATGGACAAAAAAGGTTCACCAAGATGGACAAAAGACAAAAACTTGGAGAGGTCCTGAGAAAGACGACCAAGGTAAAAGGAAATACACTTGGATATACCATTGTATTGACCAGTATTGGGCCAGAAGTCATGACATGATAATTGGAAATGATAAATTACAGACATCAGAGCCAAATTAAATTCCCTATATAACCAGTATAATGTCATTACATTGTCACTGTACTATACCAACTAAAATACATGTAGATAAATAGTTGTAATTCACTTGACTATTTATACTCGGAAAAGGAAACTCGTTCCTTGTCAAAGGAAATGAACGTGCTAGACCATGGCCTTCATACCGGACATTGGGTCAGAAAACAAGTTGAAAAGAACAAAAAAATTCTCTAAAGAGGACAAGTTATTAGCAAGATTATGCTCTGATGGGAAAGAAACCTAGACTAGACCATTTCCTTTGTGTCAGCAGTTTGAATCAGCTACAATGGAGTCAAAAGTAAATCTCTTTTATTAGAGCCACTGTTATATAGTAACTAGGTTACTAGTTGTAAAATGGCTATTCATCGCTTGACTATTAATGTTTGACTATCCTCAAGGATATTCGTTCTCTATAAAAAAGACCTGCTAAACTTTTATCTTGACAAGAGATTGAATAAATGGAGTCAAGTTAATGTCTCTTTATTACAATATTTACCATGTGCTATATGCTAGCCTCAGTGAGATGATTTATATTTCGCCCTACACGGCACCACTAAATAGTGTCGGCAAAAGGCACTAAATGGATAAAATCATTCAACCGAGTTTTGAGTTACGATAAAGAATAACCAGAGCCAAGTATCCTTTTTCTAGGAATCTGAGTTTTCATAAATTAATGAAATACTAGACCTTCCAGTGGAATTCCCACTCAAAAATATTAGCCAACCCACAAACTTAGTTTTACCAGAACATGATGTGATTTGGTGGGCAAACTTGTATACAGGAATGACCAGGCTTGTACAATCACTTCAAGCACTGCCAATTGATAAACAAGCACAATTACTGGAAGTTATTTAAATTGCAAGCCCAGGAGAAACCATGGTCTTTGTGTAGCTACAAAGAGAAGTAAAACCTTTTACAACCGGTGGAATATAGTGACCAGGATACAAGTTGGTAGAATAACTGCAGTATATTTGCTTGAGTATTCAAAGGCTACAGCTATACCATGTTCCAAGAGGCAAGTGCTTTTGCCTCATGTGGAAAGATGTAGATATAATTGGTGAGACTATACCTGGTGAGAATAGAGTCAGAAGTTTAAATCTCTTGGACCATTACCTTGACAAGAGATTGGATATATGGAGTCAAGTTAATGTCTCTTACAATATTTACCAGGCTATATGGTAGAGTCCAGTGAGGAAAATAGTCAGGGCAATGGGTTTCGCACATAGGCAGGTGCCCAGCATTTTATTGTGTTGCTTAAAAGAATTGTCCAGTACTAATGTGTAAATTCAACATTTTATATTGCATTCATCTATAAAGGTAAACTTGGGCTTGTTTGTGAGGCCATTGGCTATTTTTCCTGAGACCCAAATATTATACGTGGGTAAGATGAATTGTGAAATTTCAAAGAGATTTTGCAACAGGGCACTTGGGATTGAACGCTGGATTAAACTCTTTCACAATGGTGTATACTAAACTTCCCACCAAGGTAACTAGTCGAGGGTTAAACTTTGAAAGTAAAGGGTTTTGAGAGAATTGTGTATGGCAACCTTTCATGACTGGTGAAGCATGGTTCTAGCCATGAATTTTTGCACTGAGTATCTTTTGACGGCACTTTGGTATTTACTATTAATGGATGAAATTCAAATTGTCATAACATGGTAGTATTTTGTACCACAAAGGATGGCCAGTGGATAAGCCGAGGCGAAAATAAGGTGGATAACAATGAATGAATGGGAAATGAAAAGTAGAATCGACATCAATGAGGCAATGGGAAATGGAAAAATCAAGATAGATATCATTGAGTGAGAAGTCCAAATGGAAAAGTAAGTTGGATCAATGAGTGAATAGTCCAAATGCCAAAGTAAGTTGGATCAATGTGTTATGGGAAATGGAAAACTAACCATTTACAACCCCTTGCGCCGCTCCTTCATCGAATTCCCCGCCAGCTTCCCCGCCTTGATATCCTCAGCAGCAAGAGCATCAGCAGCAGCGCGTTTTGGAAGATACTCAAGCACCTGATCCACGAGCTCAGGCCGGCTGGAAGGCACTCGAACCACGCCAAATTCGTCACCAACAATAACATCACCTGGACAGACGACTTCGCACTGCTCAAGAACCACTTGTATTGGCTCGTTGATCGCCACCACCTTCAAGAACGTCTTTGGCGACGTCACCCCAAGTCCGTACGCATACACCGGGTAATCCAAGTCGCGGTGTTCTTGTACATCTCTGATTCGACCCAACACCACTGTACCAGCGGCTTGCAAGTACTTTGCTCGAGTAGACATGAGTCCTCCGTAAAGTGCGCTATTGCTCTTGACGTACGGAGCGCCGGTTGTTTGAAGCTCCGGGGTCAAGCCAATGACAATAACCGACCCGGAAGGCACAGTATCAATATATGGCTCCTTGATTGCCGGTCGTGAGTCGCTAAGTGGCGCGTAAATCACAGTGTAAGCTGGACCATGGAACCCCCGGTTCGGGGCCGAGAACCGGGTCAAGTTTGGGAGAAAACCGCCCGTGGCGTCGCCAAATTTAATTAGTGCGTCGGCAATATCGCAGGGCGAGAATTCTGCCAATGTTTTTATCGCTGATTTTGAAATGGGTTGCAACATTTCAAAAATTGGTTGGGTGAATAATCGGATGCAAGATACAATTTCGCCCAACATGCACCCATGTACCAAGACTTACCCGATAATGTTGCCGGGGGAATGGAGATGTGACGAGACTGTTATTTTGCAGATGTTGACGACGGGTCTAATGGGGTTTATAGCTGCATTTTCGACTTGCCATGTAGTGATTGATGTTTCATGGGAATA
This sequence comes from Saccharomycopsis phalli, assembly GCA_020342235.1. NCBI lineage: Eukaryota > Fungi > Ascomycota > Saccharomycetes > Ascoideales > Saccharomycopsidaceae > Saccharomycopsis > Saccharomycopsis phalli. Next base: position 1,055,707 of record CP073212.1, read on the forward strand.
TAAGGGAATTCATGGGAATATAAGGGAATTCACTAGACTCTATATCCAATCTCTTCTAAGGCAATGGTCTAGCAAGTCAGTTTGTATAGATAAAGTCGAGGAAATCGTAGTCTGACGTTGGACAAGCTATATTTAGCCATTTGCAACTCGTATCCTAGTTGCTATATCACAATTCCAGTTGTATTGTCTAGTCCATTGACTTGAGTTATCACACTGTGCATGCCATTTGACGAGTGTTTTTTATTTATGAATCCCAATGCAGAATTGCAGTTGGAAAACCTAGTCAGTAAATGGCTGAGATAAATGTTTATTGAGCCGTTTGTTGTGTACTGGAATGAATGAGACTAGCATGAAATGTTTACTGAACCGTTTGTCGTGTGTACTGGAATAGGCGTGAAAAGTCCAATGCCTGATAAAGTCTCAAAAACCAGACTAAATCAAGTCAAAGGAGATTCATTGAACATAATGCCTTTGCCACAGCCAAGTTTTGGCCAAGCTTTTCAAATACCAAAGAGAATTGTGCAGTTCTTCCGGTGAAGTCATGACTCTAAAAATTCTTTGAGCCTGGTGTAGCTATAGCATATGGCTCAATATTAACATATAGGTAGAACCAAGATCCAATTGCTCAATTCCAAGTACACAACGAGATGCGTAGCCATATATCATCTTAGTATAAGCCATGTCTTTTTCCAGCCCTAAACGCAAGTAGCATGTCTTTTTCCAGCCCTAAACGCAAGTAATGTCATTATCATTCAAATATTGATTAAAACTCTGCAATTGCTGAATCCTCAATACACTGTATCACACAATTGGTAATGTGCTTAATATTTGCCCAACGTAATTCATATCAACTATGTAATAAAAGAGACCAAATTGTAGCAATATATTCTAGCCATTTTGCACACACGTATCCTAGTCATTTTACATGGTACAACATGTATACATGCAATGTTTAAGTAACTGGACGCATCTACAGTCGCTTATTAGAAACGATCCTAGGAACCATACTATCGTCAATGATTAGCTCAACGGTTTTATAAGTGCATATTATGCAGTACCTGATAATCCTACCGCAAATCTTTGAGCTAATTCACTGAAAATCCACTAAAAATCTACCACAAATCCTCTGTAAATCTATTATCAACCCACGGCAAATCTAGTACCAATCCATTGCAAATCCTAGCAATAATCGTGCGGCTGATCCTGTACCTCAAAGATTGCCAATGGCTATATATGGTAGATGCTGCTAATTAGGTATTCCGTTTTGGTACAATACTTTGGTTAACCATAGGAATCAACTTGGTGTGCTCTGATTGAACCCGATTGGAATCATCAATAAATCCCACAAAGATACAATTATACAAAAATTATAAATAATAATACAAGGATAATCTATACCAAGTTGATACTCTTCATAAGCCTATCTTCATCCATGTCCAACTACACGTGTTTCCACATCTGAATCGCAAAGACTCAATGACATAACACATGATCTGCGCAAATCGCCAGCTTTTCACGAGACGTAGCGTCCAATTGGGTAAAACGTAACCGAAAAAAAAAAAAATATGTCGCCAACAGTGCCTAGTTGCCTATTGTATTGGTAATGCCTCGTTGCTTATTGTATTGGTATTATTATTATTATTGTATTGGGAATGCCATTGAGCAAGACTGCAGAAATGATAGTACACCAGGGAAAAGCCACGGTGAAAAGTAGGCTGGGTCACAACAGGACTAGCATGACTTGTGATTCAGGCTGAGGAAATGTAGGGCTTGCTAGTTGATATTAGATTTCAAACATGGCGTTGCGGTGAGACAATGATTCATGTAGAGACAATGTAGAGACCATTGTTCGCTAGTGGAATTGACGGAAGATGCAAAGAATCATGTCTTGGAAACTTAATGTCTGAGACATGAGTAGTTCTATACGATAAAGAGTAAGAAAGTTTAATGGAGTACAATGGAGCGATGAATGCTATACGATGGAATGAGGAGTAGGTAATGGAGAGAATGGAGAGAATGGAGAGAATGGAGATTAGGTGGAAATATCGGTAAAGAGTGGCTGTTGGTAGTGAATGGATTAGTTGTAGTGTCGAGAAATATTGCTTCTCTGGTTAGTGTTGTAGCGAGATGTCATTAATTGGATACAGACTATCCTATATGTTTTAATCCTTTGGAATTTAATGACTGATTAATGATCAAGTGATTCCTTCCAAGTTGTCCTCTATCTGTTAAAGTGACTTCCTTTTATAGTTATTACATTTACGTCTAGTGTAACTCTGTCATAATACACTGGGTATGATGTAGGCGGAGCCTTTTGTATCATATCCCACGGCACCTGATATCACGACAGTAAAGATGACATACGGATATTAGACATTACGTTAGACATTACGTTAGACACTCGGTTAGACACTCGGTTAGACACTCGGTTAGACATTACGTTAGACACTCGGCTAGACATTACGTTAAGATATCAAATTAAGATATTACGTTAACACACACATTGAGATATTACGTTAAGATATTAAGTTAACACATACATTAAGATATTACGTCAACACATTAACACATTACGTTATACAGGTACCCAGTACAGGCAAATCACACTCATACACCACACTCCAACATCAGCTCAACCATATCCGTCACGAATTGCCATAATTCTGCGACCACTGAGTAAACTTATTCAACGTTGCCGTCCCCACGCTCCTCTTTACAGCCGTAGGATTAAACCCAGCCATACCTTTTGCTGCCAACTCACACACCTCTTTGCAAGTACACCCGCTGGTCATGGCGGCAAAATACTCCGTCTCTCGTAGCCCAGAGACCCGGAGAATCGCACGACGGGACTCATGGTCGGGAATCGAGACGTACTTCTTGCTGCCAAAGCCGCGGCACAACGCCAGATTCAAATCCCATGGTCTTGTTGTGGTGGCAATGACGGCAACGCCGCTGGTGCGAATCATCTGGAGGAAGAACGACGTGGTTCCTGGCGGAAGTGCCTCGAGATCATACACACATACAATTGCCGGAGCCAACTGGCGGGCCAAGAACCAGAGATTGCGGACGATCTCGCGCGTCAATACCCCGGCTTCGATGACAAAGGCGATACATTTCGACTCCTTGCAAATGGTCTTGCTGATCATGTCCTTGCCATTGTCCTTGGGGCCGTACAACAACACTGGGTCGCCCAACGGAAGCTTCTGGAGCTGGGTGTCGATGATGTTCTCCTTGAGCCACGCCTTCAACGGCGCATACCCACAGATATCCGACCAGTTGCTGTCGACGGTGTGCAAGAGGCACGTGCGGATCAACCGACGGCACACTTTCTGATCGTTCACGTTTCCACACCGCGCAAGAACCTTCTCGATGCGCTCCTTGATGTACCTCTTCTTGTTGTTGCGCTTCTCCTCCTGCTCTTTTTTCGGCTGCTGTTGCGTCATGGCGTACTTGGGCTTCGGACTGCTATGTGGAGATCCCGTGTACGAGTTTGGGAACGGGCTCGAGAAAAACGACAATCCAGGCGAGTTTGGATGCAGGCTCTGTGCTGCCGCGAGATTGGGCGCCTGGAACGACGCCTTGAGCTCCTGGAGCTTCGGTTCGCGCGCCGCAACCGCCGGCGGGTTCGGCTGGTCGACGCGGCCGGACCCGAGCGGCACACGCGGCGGCCCAAGCCCAAGCTCGCGGGCCTCGGTGGGGAGCTCGGGGAGAACCGCATACAAGTCGCGAGGACGCGGAGCAATGGTTTCCAACGAGAAATTATCCATCTCGCTCGACCAGTCGAGTAAGCTCAGACGGTTTGTCCATGTTTCCTCCCGCTCAAGGAACCGCTTGACCTCGTTTTCAAACAACTTGCTCGACCCAACCGACGCCCGGAAATCGTACTTGCTCTGCAAATCGTCCATGAGCATTTTCAATTGCACGCCTTGTTTTCCTTCTGGGACTGGTTTTTCATTAAATGTCTTTTCATTAAATGTCTTTTCATTAAACTTTATTGGCTCTTCGTTTATTGGCTCTTCGTCTGGTCGTCCGTCGAGGGCCATTTCCCGAGGTGGAGTGACGTCCTGGACAATGAGTGGAGGCGAAATCGGCGTAGAGAGAATGGCAGTTGAGAGAACGGCATTGGAGAGAACGGCAGTGGCGATCTTTGGAGGAGATGTCATTGGAGGGGGCATCATTTTGGGAGTGCTCACTGGAGTGGGTTGTGTCGAAGAGAGGTCTTTTGGTCGAGATGGCTTGTCAGTGACTTGGAAGTCGTGTGGATTACCATCTAGGCTTGGTTTGACCTTTTCAATTGGGGACTTGGACTTTGCAATTGGCGACTTGGACTTTTCAATTGGCGACTTGACCTTTTCAATTGGCGACTTGGACTTTTCAATTGGGGACTTGGACTTTTCAATTGGCGACTTGGACTTTTCAATTGGCGACTTGACCTTTTCAATTGGCGACTTGGACTTTTCAATTGCTGTATTGCTATGTATTTGAGGTTTTCGACCATCCTGACTAACCTTTCGATCACCCTGAACCCGCTTCACTTCCACCGAATGCCCCTTCCTCTCTTGAACAACCTTCTCCCCTTGACTCCCCTTTCTCCCCTTTCCTTCTCCATCCTTGCTTATCAGATAGTCAGAGTGCGAAAGCTTCAATAGAGACAACTTCGGAACCTCCGACTTCAACACATCAGAACCCTCCTTAAACGACTTCTTCGCCGGCGACCTGGTCTTCTTTCTCAGCCCAATAAACTTCTTAGGACCCCGCGGCTCTCTAGGCAGACACACCATTTCCGTGTCCAGAAAATCAAGATCTGGCAGCTGGAACTTCTCTAGCATCTCTGTAAACATCCCAGTAAGCTTCCCTGGCTTCTTGTGCGGCTTCTCCAGGCCCTTGTCAACACCTTTCTTTGGTTCCTTTTCAAGACCCTCCTCAGGACCCTGCTCAGGACCCTCAGGACCCTGTTCAGGGATCTTCTCATACACCAGCGGTGCCTCATCATACATATCTGGCAAATCGTTCTCCATTGGCGGCGAATCGGCCTCCAATTTCTCAAGAAACTCCGGAAACTCGAGCAACTCAGGGTACTCGGGGAAATTCTCCAAGTGCTTCAACTCCGTCAACTCCCGCTTCGGCAACTCAGGCAACTCCTTACTGTGGAACGGAAGCCCGGGCAAACCCCTCAAGTCTCTGGTCTCGTGCTTCTTTGGAATTGGCGGAGGTACGTCCACTGGGCGCATGCTGAGGTCGTGAGGTACGGCTGGAAGAGACGCAGTTGGAGGAGGGGTCATAGGAAACGCATTGGGGAGGTTTGGCGGCCGGATGTCGTGTTCTGACAGTTCCAACGAGCTGAAGTCGACCAGGAGACGGTTGATGACGACGTTGTCGTTTGCAGAGGACCATTTCAGAACACTCAATTCCGGTTGCTTCGAGGTACCCCGAGGATCTAGCGTTGGAGCTTCTGTGCTGTCTGAGGATGGATTCTCTGGAGGAGTTGATACTGGGGTGGGGAGCGAGTCTTTTGGTCTGGCTGGCTTTGTATGAAGCCTACTGATGATGTTTTTTAGCTTGTACAATTCGGGCATTCTAGGGTGGGGCTCTGACTTTGTGTTTTCCAGGCTCTTGTCTTGGCTTGGTACATTGAGTCTCTCCAGCTGTTTACTTGTATCTATTCTCAATTCCATTTTATTTTTGGCCTTTTCCTTGGGGATACTCTTTACCTTTTCCTTAGGGATACTCTTTTCCTTGGGGATACTCTTTTCCTTTTCCTTGGGGACACTCTTTGCCTTTTCCTTTAGAATGCTTTTTGGAAATCTCTCCTTTGGTATGCTTGCTGCCTTTTCCTTGGGAATGCTTGGCATTTCTTTTACATCATCAACCTCCATGCTTGTTACTTCATTCATGCTGCCTGTTTCCATCTCATTGTCCCTGTCACTCAAATTAGTTTCCCCACTGGTACCGCTTCCTCGCTTTGTCTCTTCGCTGGTATCGCTTCCTCGCTTATAATTGATGCACTTGTCATTACTGTGTTGGTTTTCGCATTCAATCTTCTGATAACCCAACTTGTCAGTCATGTCGTAGATGGTCTTTTCACTTGTGCTCTTGCCGATTGTGGGTTTTTCCATGAATTTTTCAGTAAACTTTTCAGTGGTATACATTTCAGTGGTGGCCTTGCCAATCGCGCTCTTTCCAATCATGTTCATTTCAAGCATACTCTTGTCACTGGTGCTCTTTCCACTCAAACTCTTTTCACTCATGCTATTTTCACTGGTACTCTTTCCAATCATGCTCTTGTCACTGGTACTCTTCCCACTCATGCTCTTGTCACTGATGCTCTTTCCAATCATGCTCTTGTCACTGGTACTCTTCCCACTCATGCTCTTGTCACTGATGCTCTTTCCAATCATGCTCTTGTCACTGGTACTCTTTCCGCTGCTCATTTCACTTGTGCTCTTGCCACTCATACTCTTGTCACTCGTGCTCTTGCCACTCATGGTCTTTCCAATCATGTTCGTTTCAAGCATACTCTTGTCACAGGTGCTCTTTCCACTGCTATTTTCACAAGTGCTCTTCTCACTGCTGGTTTCACTCATGCTCTTTCCAGTCACACTCCGTCCAATTGCGCCCCGGGATACCCCGTTGTCAGACACAATCTCGCCGGCTAGCCCCCGCTTGGTACCCATCTTGTACTGGCCCGATCGCATGTCATAACGACTGACAATCAACTTCTCAAAACAGTAGTGGGCACGCACGCTGGTCTGCTTGTGGAGATGGATAAGACTGTCAAAGACACTCAACTCGGACTTGTCGAGAAGCAGAACGTCTGCCGTACGGAACTTGTCGGGAAACTGGACCTTCATCGTGATGAAGGTGCTACCTATGAATGTGTGCAAGTTCATCCAACGTTTGTATGCCGACTCGACGTCCAGGGAGATTTCAAACACGACGCAGTTCTGAAAGTGCGAGTAGCAGAGACTCTCGCAGTCCCTGAGGTTGCGCAAAAACGATGCTGTCAAGTCCACCTGGAAGTTCATGGCATGACTTTTTTGCCCGAGCCAAGGGATATATATCACCGCTGGACATTTGCCCGGGCGCAGGAATGTGCATAACAACATGAGACACCATGCTTAATGAGACGTTGCAGAGTTTACTCCTGGAGTGTGCTTGGCTGCGATTTGCGGAGGGCGATTTTTGAGAAGCACCAGCGGATTTGGCTTGGCCATACGCTTGATATTCCTTTGGCATCACCGCTACGCGTCTCCCGCGCTTGTTCTCGACTCCTGTACCTGAAACTCACTCTCCTTTTGTTCCCACAAGGTGTAAGACACTAGTGCCTAGGTCCGCTGGCATCTTTTACCCATCTTCAGGAACTCGCGTATTCGTGCATGACAGTACCTCCAGCCGCCTGCATTGTTCTTCCAGCCGCTTGCCATCTAAACGCACAATCCATTTTTCAGGAGCCAACATGTGTGGTCGATACGCCTTTGCCATTGACTTTCAGCACTTGGCGCAATATTTCGCGGAAAACAACGTGACAGTTGGGGACATTGATCTGGAGCATGCCAATTCTTCTTATAATATCTATCCCTCGGCACATGCCCCGGTTCTCACTGGCACTTTGGTCCGCTACATGCAATGGGGGATTACTACAAATATCACTCCAAAAGTAAATCCAAACGTCAGTACAAAAGTCAATCCAGAATTCACTACAAAAGTAACTCCAGGCACTACTACAAAAATCATTTCAGACGTCACATCACGCATTATCACTCACAATGAACCTCCCAAAATCACTCACAATGACCCTCCCCCACGCGGAAAAAAACCTCCCCTCCGCTTCAACGCCCGCAAGGAGTCCCTTAGATCAGGATTATGGCCCTTGTGGACTTCTCGCCGCTGCGTGGTGCCCAGCTTCGGCTACTACGAGTGGAACAAGGCCCCGTACTACGTCTCACAAAACGACGGAATCCCGCTATTCTTTGCTGGAGTCTGGACCCACGCCTCTGTAGACGGCCAGGATCTGTATTCTTTTGCCATCATCACCGGCCCTGCGTCTCTGAGGCTCCTGTGGCTACATGAACGAACTCCCGTGATCCTTGCCCCAGGAACTCCCCTGTGGACCACATGGCTCGATGGAAGCATCACCGACGCCCCACAGTTGCTTTCCGCATTGCCTATATGCCAGGACAGTCTCACATGGCACATGGTGGGCCCGCAAATCAACAGCACCAGGAACCAAGGCAAGCACTTGATCCTGCCAAGCGAGAGCATCGTGTCGTTGCTAGCCATTAAGCGGGAATCGCCGCCGATTGCAGGAGCCGCTGATCTGGATGGTATCCAGCCGGACGATCGTTCTAGGTTCCGTGATTCCAAAGTGGGCAAGCCGGCCAGGGAAAAGTCCAAAGCTTCCAGGGAAAAGCCCAGAGCCCACAAGGTGGAATCACAGTCCCGAGGATCAAGGCACAAGTTCCCTCGAGGGAGTCGCCCGTTTTCGGGGCCCATTGACCGCTTTTTCAAGCCCAGGTGAAATTGTCGACTTAATGCAGCATTAGTCTGGATGGACCCGGCTCTATTGATTGGTGCAGATGGCAGCTCTATGCAGATATCAACGGCCGTATGCAACAACCCAGTTAGCATAAATATTCATGCTTTTCTCTGAATAATTATACTTTGCTACACGTTGCCAGCACACACTAGTCAAATGGTCGCTCTATACGGTCGCTCTATACGGTCGCTCTATACACTAACCGAGTGGCCACTCTATACACTCTTGGTATTTGATGGTAGTCGCCTGGGATTCACACACAATGTTCAGAACTGCGTAGGGTCATGTAATTGGCAACATCGCATCCCAACAATTCGTATTTCAATCCAATCAGTATGTGTTTTGCATTTCAATCAATATGAGTATTACATTCCAATCACCATGAGTATTGCATTCCAATCAGTATTAGCATCCATCTCAACTTATGAAACTTGCTCAGGTGGACATTGGTAATTTTGCATCATACCGACAACTGTCTTGGATAATGGATTCTACCAATCCGCTTGGTCATGTTTCCTGGTCTTGACCTGCCAAGTAGGTCAGGAAATTTCTGACTGGTCATGGCGTGGTGGTATTGGTAGTCCGTTGACGGCATATTTGAGTATCCCGTTGCAGATTTGATCTGAGATTCGATCTCAAGCTTTGACTACAGTGGTCAAACCGGCAATATCACCTTGACACTCGATAATCACCTTGACATTCGACAATACCACCTTGAAATTATGCACAATCCCGCCAACACTACAACACAGTTGCTCTTGACACAGCTCAGTTGCTCTTGACACAACACAGTTGCTCTTGACACAACACAGTTGCTCTTGACACTAGTTAGTTACATATTGTCTTACTTATTCGTTTTACTAAAACCCTAGTCAAATCTTCAGCTACCCGCCGCCCTCGAGAAACATGCTGCGTACTACTTTCAAATAGACTTTCAAGACATCATCCCAAACCGTAATAATTGTCATCGCTAACACCAAAAGGTTGTCAGCCTATCGCAGTGTTTGAGAATATATCACACTGTGTTTAAGACCGCCTCTATAATAAATTACACCATGTTTAAAAATAGATTCACTGCCTACAAGAAAAAGCCCAAATACATTCAGCCCAACTGCTTTTCCAACAGTGTCTCCCATAGACGTATTAGACAATTTGCAAATCCATGGACAATCCCATGTGGCCCGACAGGCTAATCGACAGCAACAGTATACTGGAGATAAACCATATCCCCGTTTTCGACAATAATAAACTGAAACAACGTATGTCTCACCCTTGTTGCGAAATCTGTTGCTATGTGCAAGTAGACTCCTGTGAGGTGGTTCCATCACAGCAGTGTATTCCTACAGAGCCCCTGGCAAAGCTTAACCTTTTCAACGAATTTGTGTGTGGTGTTAATACCTAGGGCGCAACTGCGGACTTAATAAGGTACCTACTGTCCTATACGGTTTGGTCCACAAAACACCAACGCCAGGTGCCCATGTGGACTCAAGTTTATCTTGATCGCTCAGCATCTATAATAATGTAACCCAGATGAGCCAAGTATCTTATTGCTCCTTTTGGATTGAATACCGGCTGGGCAATGGTTGATTGCTTTTCCTATTCTAGTAGGATTTGTCTCTCATTGATGTTGAGAAATAAGCACAGCGGCTTTATCACGACTCATTCTTGAGGTAACTTAAGACTTACGGCTACACTAGGCTGGCTCAAACCTTATCCCCATACTCTGCTGCATAGAATGAATTCTAAGCCACAACAATAAGTAACAAAAAGATGCTTGCGGTGCACTAGCTTTGGCACCAGGCACTCATTAGGATCCCTGCATATGTTTGGTGATACATGGTTTAATGGATGACTGGATCATGAAATGATTTAAAAAGGAATGTAACTTTCTTTTTGTGATGGAATGATTGCATTTGGTTTTCCTGGTAAATCTTCACGAGCTAATCAAGATTACTCGTCTATTATATTAATCCTCTAATATGAGATGGCATGCGATACGATGTTGGTTCAATGGTGACATTTTATAACAATGTAGTTTGAATGTGTTGGGTGTATGATTGTCGAATTGGGTTTCTGATTGTTGAATTGAGTTTATGGTCAAATTGGGTTTATATTTGAATTGAGTTTATTGATTGAATTGGTCAAGTGGTATTTGGTCTGACTGCATAAGGTTATTATTTCGGCAACTCTCCCGATTTGACGAATCTACGGTAAAAGTCTTAATAATAATAATAGTATTTATTTTTGTATTCGAAGGGCGGCCTGGCAGGTAGTCCCTCCGGGAGCGAGACTCCATAGCTCCTTCTGAGTCATCTCTCTTCAACGGCTCCTAAAAGATCAAGTCGAAAGTTTTTATCCCCATTCAAAGGGTTTTCTCTCGACTCCAAAATTAGCGACGCCGTCCTTAGTTTTTTAGATGGCGAAATATCAATTTCACCCAGGGAAATCCTGAGGCAGTATTGCTGATTAAAACCCACATCAACTCTCAAATAGCCGTCTAGGATTAAACTTCAATTTGAGCAGCTGTATTGTTGATACATAGTACTTGTAGTGGTTGTGTAAGAAACCTGGTCGGCAAAACACTTTTCCAAGCCACTTTTCCTAGCCACTTTTCCAAGCGTGTGTGTATCAGCTGGTGTGGGCTTGCTCCGATGCATGTTACAGGCTCATGAGCCAATATGACTAGGGCAAAAACGAGTGGTTGGTTCGGTACAGCAACATCTGTCTATGGTTCCTGTATCAGATGCCGTGGCGAGTCTAGGTGAATTTCAAACTTGCTATGCAAATAGCTAAGGACAGTTGTATATGATTGATGAAACGAACGAGTCTTATGCCTCTTTGATACTTTACTTTTGGAAGCATAATTCCTGGATAACCACATGTCACAATGTTTTGAGTGGATTCATTTTCTGGTGGCATAATCATTCCAATGGTACCCAGAAATCAATTAATTGATATTTCAGTTCTCTTTGCCAATGAGAAAATATCCATCCAAGGTGTTCCGAAGCAAATCATTCGCTGCCGTAGCAATTTGAAACTGACATTAGCTTTGAGGTAGCGATGTGAGGCATGATAAATATCCATGTCAAACCACCAGATCACTACAAATATTGATCATTCTTATCCACTTTTATTCATTAATGAACACTTTAGCCATCTTTCACATTCTTTTAGCCATGCTCTTTATGGAGCTTGGCCTTGCGTCTCCGGTCGATGCTGCCCTTGTCGCTCGGAACAAGGGCACCATCGACCGGTTGCTCATATCTGGGAGTATTTTTTTTTTTTTTAATAATAATAATATTTATTTAAGGCTATAGCTATACTAGGCTCCCAGGGGAGATTGATACTTCGCCGTCTATGACTAAGGACGGTGCTGCTATATAGTCGTCGAAAGAAAACTCTGCAACAGAGATAAAAAACTTTCGACCAGAGCTTGTAAATATGTAAGGTAATGAGCATTGGAGGGGCAATGAGTTTTTCGCCTAGATCTTTGGAGGTAACTTTAGCTACCCCCTCCCCAAGGTACTAACTCGGTAGCCCTCCTAACGATATCTGGGAGTATGACAGGTGTAAATGCTCCGTATGTCAGACGGAAACAGGGCGGTTCGAATTTTTGTCTCGATGAACATACCAGAGACGTGGTTCTTGCGTACACATATCTACCAAGAACCGAAAGTATCTTTATTCAAGGATTAGGACTGTCTCCATATGAGACGCTTCCTATTTCACCATTGATTTTTCACCGCCGAAACATTAAGGAGTTATTTTTGCCACAATCTACAGTATGGGATGCTGGCTGGATCCAGACATTTTGGGCAGATCCTATGAAAACTCCAGAGGAGGAGACTATCCGCCATATTGATAATTTCACATCATTGAAACTGATATGCTATAACACAAATGGCATTTGGGATAATAATGAAACGTACCAGAAGTTGTTCGAATTAAAGGGGGCAATGACCAATGATCAGATTAACAATTTTGAAAAGTTATATATCAAAGGAGAAAATGACGGGACTCTAAGACGAGCTGCCACTGACTACATGACAGCCATCGATAACCTCTTTCGTGTCGATGGGCATCTTCGTGATGAAGTTCGATTCCGAAAGACGTTTAAAGTTGGCAATGTTTACAGCAAGACAGCCTTTAAGAATCGTTTGGAAAATTTTAAAAATGCAGAAGTTGTTGGAAAAATTACTAAAGGAGAGAACAATATGCGTCTTTGTAAGATTGAGCAGGTATTGGCTCATTACAGCCTCCAAAGTATTGGTCCAATCATGAAAGAAGGACATACTCTCGAGGACCGGGAGGCTCCAATAAATAAGCAATATGAAGATGAGTGTATAGCCACTTTTGGTTCATTGGATGACATGAATTACTGTTTCCCAGACAGGAATGAAAAATGCAACTGAGGCTTGAATTTAGCGGGTTTAAATAAAGCGTAACGTGGAAATAAATAGTATCAACCAGATCCTAAAGGAACAAAACAAATAATTAAATAGTTTATAGTTCATCATAATACTATGTATAGTCAGACCAAAATATAAGCTACGACAACATAACATTCTCCAATAGCATTGGAAAAATACCTCATTCTAATCAATGCCGTAGATCCGTGACATTTCACTGACGTTGACATTGCTTAAGCAAACTATTCTGTAGCGGTTATTTAACCACGACAGATGGGATAATCAAACTTGACAAGGGCAATCAGTCTTACATAATCGCTAGAAGCACCAGTTCAACAACACAACTGCTCAAATTGAAGTTTTTAATTCCAGGTAGCTGTATGAGGACTGGTAAAGAGTTTTCTTTTACAGGTCACTTGTTACACGTGAGTTAAGTATGAACTACAACGGGTATAATGACCAGGTTTATACATAAGGATCCTGGCAGCTATACTAAGACTTTATGTCGACGTCAATATCCTCGTCCATTGGGTGTGACATCGTTACAAACTTATACTCAGATATTTAGTAAGTTATAGATGAGTTTTGTTCCTTTTATAATTGAATAATCGGAACGGTAGTGATGATTGAATTGATATTCTTAGATGCTTTTCCACTACGGAAATATCTCTCCTTTTATAGTAGAAATATCTCTCCTTTATAGTAGAAATATCTCTCCTTTTATAGTGGAAATATCCTCTCATAAGTCTATACACCCATGATTTTCACATCCCTTTATAACTGCATTAACTGCATTTTGTGCAGTTTGTGAGTTCATTCTAGCGGAGACCCAGCCTCCGTTATGGCGAACAGATCTCTGTTATTGGTGAATTACTTGTGGTGTTCAACCTCAACACTTTAGCAGCTTGGCACCTAATAACAAGCTCCTCATTGAAAGCAAAAAATAAGCAAAGACGAGTTGAACTACACCAGTTGTTCGATGCCAGAATAAAACAATTGATTCCAAGGTTTGTAGAGTCATTCCAGCATTGTGGAAATTAAAACCATTTATCCAAAGTTTTTTAGAGTCATTAAAACGTGGAAAATTCAACTGGTGAAATCTGCAACGCTTTTATTATACCTAGGTTGTATTTAACCATTATAATATCTATGCCCAGCTTGTATGAAATATACAGATTAGCTATTGAAATTCTAAACGTACTATTTGACCTCTCAAGCCTTGTACAGAACAGTAATAATAACTAGGCTACAAGTTGGTAAGTAGCTAATCCATATTCGCTTGACTATTCAAAGAGTGACTATTTATACTTGAAACAAACCTTGATATAGACAAGCCGCATTTGCCAGAAACTGTACATCACTATATCTAGACACCATTCTTGGCCTCTTCCGCCTTTCGCTCCTTCAACTGGGCAGCAGCCTTTTCCCGCTCAGCTCGGGTCCGGCGGCGTTCTTTCTTTCCCACATCCTTCTGAGCCTCGGCAACCAACTCCTCAAAGATTCGAGCCTCTTCGTTCTCATCATCTGTGCGAGTAGTCGCCTTGAATATACTTCCCAACTTCACCAAGGCCTCGGCGCGCTCAACACGCTTCTCCACGGAAACAGTCTTGTCATACAAAACCGCATCGCACACCCCCCTGACCGTGCTCTGGATCTCAAACTTCGACCCGTGCCAAGCTGCTGCCAACACTTTGCCCATGAGCAACTTCTCCATGGCAGCAATTTCCTCTGGGGTCGGCTCGGGAATGCCTTCCTCCTTTTCTTGCATCTTTGAGAACTCCTCCATCGTTGACTGGGCATCCAAGGCCGAGCTGATTGTCTTAAACGTGTCGCTAACCACGCCCGCCTTCTCCTTCACTGAGCCAAAGAAGGACCCGATTCCAAGGAACGTGCGTTGCGACTTGAGGAAAATGTGGCCCTTGGACACATAGATGTCGCCAATCGTGTGCAAGATATCCAATCCAAACGACTCGATCTTTAACCCATCGGCCTCTGCCTTGTACTTCTCCTCAAACGCATGGAGGCAGTTTGCATCCTTGGGCGACTCGGTCCACACAGACAACTTCAACACAAGGTTCTCCACCAATTTGCGCCGCGTCTCCTCCTTCTTCTTCCTGCTCTCGGCCTCGTACTTCTCCAACTCCTCTCGCTGCTTTGCCGTCAACTTGTCCTTGCCCTTTTTCTCTGCCTCCTCTTTGATCGCCTCCACCCGCTTCAAGTCCTCAATCGCAAGCAACTCGTCGGGACTGTCTGTCGTCGCAAGCTCCGCCTGTTTCGCCAAGTCTTTGAGCAACGTCAATTCGCCAATATAATCCTGGAACGCCTCGCCCCCAAAGATCATGGCAAAATACTCAGTGGCGTCCTCAAACCCTTGCTCAGGAACCGCTTGCTCCTTGCCATACTTGTCATACTTTTGTCGTAGTTCATCGCTAGATAAAACCTGGTACGCCTCTGTGATGCTCTGAAACTTTTCCTTGGCCTCAGCCGCAGGATTCTTGTCTGGATGATACTTTAAGGATAACCGCCGGTACGCTCTCTTGATCTGCTGCGGAGTGGAGGTCACATCCACCTCCAAGATCTGATAATAGCTGTCATCGACCACCATGTTACTGTGATGCAACAAATTCCCGCTTATATGGTATCACGTGAAATACACGGGGCGCGCGTGTGACTAACGGGCTGTAGTCGGGTGTGCAACCCGTATATTTAACCAGGAAGTTTGTGTGGTGTAAAGTTGCTTGGATGGTTTGGAAAATGTAATTTAGGGACAAGTGCCATTTATAATGTGTTTGTGTGCATAGGCGCGTTTTACTGGGAGTCACATGGTTTTCATGTAGTCATGTGGAATAAGGGAGCTAGTTGATGTATTTTCCACGTTGATTTTTGGTTGGTTGACTGAATAGATCTGGTTAGTAGGATATGTAGTATTTTACCATCTTTACCAGGATACAGAATCTCCCACGATCATCTTGTTGTCATGGATTTGCAACGAGTACCCGTAACACACTATTAATAGTCTGATTGTATGCTAGGCAAATATTGGTCATTTCATCAGCTCGTATCCCAGTCATTATGTTACATATACTGAATAGTACACTGGTATTGGTATTGTCTATGTTTTGGCAAACCTCTGAAGTAGAGAGGTGGACTTTGACTCAGTTATCACAGTTTTGATTAGGTACTGTGCAATATTCACTTTGGGTATGTATACGGAGTCTACCATCTGGATCTACTATCTGGGTCTGCTATACTAGTAAGCATTTCATAATCCACTACACTAAATCCATAATCCACTACACTAAATCCATTATTCTATAGACCATTGTATCAATCCCCCAGCCATTTGTTGAAATTTGTCTAAACCATAAACCATCTCGCTCAGACAATTGGACATTCCATCTTTAGCATCAAGGTGAAATTCCCGCAATTTTCAGTTAATCAATGAGTACACTATCAAATTTTGACATACAGTACACCAAATCTTGACATATAGTACACTAAATCTTGAAAGTCTAGTAGGAATAACCACATTTCAAACATTACCACAATTCCAATTGGCAAGACATGATTACTCCAACGCTCCATCACTCTGATATTCAGAAAATGGTTTCAGAGCACGAGGAATACAAGACCGTCTACAAGAAGTTGCATGGTCTTTTTTACCATACACAACATTTAACTTTCCAAGCTGACTCTTGCCGCAGAGTAATACATTGAAAGTCTGTCAACTATAATCGGTTGTAGCTTACCAGAACGCTGGCACGATGCTTCCTTACTGAGATCCTGTGACTAGGCTTGTATGTGGTACTAGTATTATAGAGCAAGTTATATCTAATGACAGTGACAGGCTATTCTCTTCCATAATGACAGACTATTCTCACAACAGCAGTAAACTAAACTAAAAGAAATCATCTTCTCTATACCTAGACAGAGTTATCTCAATACGTTCCATTCCAGCAAGATAGCACTTGACAACGGAGGAGCCATGTTTACTGGCATCTGAGAAAATATATGATTTCAATACAATTGGTGACCAATCGATTTCAATACAATTGGTGACCAATCGATTTCAACAAAATTGGTGGCTAATCGATTTCAACACAAATTGGGTGTATATTACCATCTATTTCAATACAATTGGTGTACAATCCATTTCAACAAAATTGGTGTACAATCCATTTCACAACTGCCCAATCAACATCACAACTGCCCAATAAACTACAATCCCCGCACACTATATTCAGTCTATTTACATCATGTACTGTAATACGTCTTTCTCAAGTCCACCACCTTCTTGCCACGGGCCAAAGCCAACTCATGCAAGCTCTTTTGCTGCGTCAATGCCTCCAACACACCCTTGGAAATGTTCATACCGTTTCTGCTCTTGTACACCTTTGCACTCAAGTCCTTGATCCCCGCAAGCTGACAAATTTCGTAAATGTGATGATTCACCCGCAAACCAAATCCCGGAGGAGAAGGCCGCAAAAACAACTTCACTCCATGGTACCGGTGGTCGATATTACCCAAAATCGTGCGGTTCTCCATGCGAGGAACATGCTGGAGATTCTTCATGGCATTCCACGTTGCCTGTTGAAGCGACACCGAGACTCCGGCACGTGACCGACCTTCTCCAAGGCCGACCATACCATTTTTGTCGCCAACCACTACTAAAGAGTAGAATTTTGGAATCTTACCCTTTCTTGTCTGTTGGGACGTCCGTTTGAGCACAAGCACACTGCGTTCCAACTTCAGAAGGTACTCGGCCGAAAGCCCAGTGAGACTCTCCAACTGTTCGAACATCACCCGGTTGGCAGATTTGCCATCCTCTTGGATCCGCGCGCCCTCGGGGATATCCGGCTCTTCTAGTTCTTGGAACGGCCGGGAAAAGTCTGTCTGCTCGACCTTCAAGTGGTCCCAGAACCGATCACGCTTGCTGAAATCGTGCAAATATGGAGGCGAGAATTTGCCAGAAAGCCGCCGTTTTGACCAGTGCTTCTCGTCAATTGCCGTCTCGGCCGCTTTGATCGATTCAATGAGCTCGGGCGAGTAGAATTTGGCAAGCTGTTTGAGGTGTTCGCTGTGGACATTTTCTGGCGGAGTTGGGCTTGTGGTGTCGCAACAGCGGGTCAGAAGCGAAAACTGTCGCGAGACGCCTGCAAAACGGCTAGATAGAGGGACAAAAGGACCGGCAAACGGTCTTTTCGTGAGACTAGCCACTGCTCGGCACTTCATGTTGTGTTGCACTCTGAAAAATTTCAATGAAAAGTGAACTGGTTATGGGCGATGGGCGGGTATCGGATTGGTACGTTTGAGTGATGATTTATAATAATATTTATGGGTAACGATTAATATATCAAAGGTTGTAGTTTGCAAGTGGAAATGATTTAGAACTGGTTTTGCCATTTGGTGATGTGATAATGGCGGTATTTATCCATTTGTGAGTTGAATCTCGCAATAATCTCTAATCACATCATTCACATTAAGCTCATTCAATAAGCTCATTCAATACTCATTCAATATAACAAACCTTTTATTCCAGCAAACCTTTTAATTCAATAAACCTCACAATTGAACCACTATATACATGTCCAATGCTTTTAGACTAAATGAACTCACACTGGACCACCAAGTGTCCAAGCACAAAGGCCTGGTAATTGCCTTGTCAAAAATATAACCACCAGGAATATAAAAGCCGAGGTGTTTAAATCCAAGGACCAGCCTTTATTTCATGAGCAAGTATAGTAAATACCCAACTCTAACAGGAGCAACATCAGTGACACTGATGTCTTAGAATATACATCTTAGAATATTCATCTTAGAATATACGTCAACGTGAATGCCTTATAATATACACTACACCTTAATATACTCTCCACCTTATTATACTCTACACCTTATTATACGTAAACGCCTTATAATATACTTCTACACTATATAATACAACTAGGCCAACTATGGATACAAAAGCATACTCCAGAGGGAATCATGCTCAGTGTGTTTGCTGCTCCTTTACAACTTCTTCTTCTCAGCTTCTTCTCAGCTTCCTCACAGCTGCTTCTTCACATCTATAGGCTTCAACTCAGGACTGGCATTACCACTCGAAGGCGAACTTTGCAACTGCTGAATCTCATTTTGAAGTCGTTGCACCTCCTTCTCCAACTTTTTCCCAAAAATGTCAATATAATACGTCGCTCCATTATATGCCGCGACAATGAAAATATACCCCAAAAACAAGCTGGCCAACCTCTTGTATTGAAGCCAGAGCGGACACAACAACATGGTGCCCAATTGATACCCATACTGAATGAGGGTAAATGCCATCACTGGAAAAGGCTCAGGCAAGCCATTGACAAACTTCCCTAGAGGCTTCTTGGCATACGTTTTCCGGAGCCAGCTAAAGGAGTTTACTCTGCCATTGTTGATCAGCTTCTTGCCTTTGTAAGTGATAAAGTAGTGGTAGAGCGATTGCCAGATGAGGTAGTAGAAGGAAGTCCAGAGAATGCCGTTGATGGTGTTCCAGGAGGTTACTTTTGCGGCACCAGGGAACCGTTTCTCCTTGAATTCAGGCGAGAGCTCGTGGGTAATGACAAAAAGCGTAACTGGAGGGATAATATGAATGAAGCTCGAGGTGATTTTCTCAATGGAGTGAAGCACCAAGGAATTGCGCCAGGTGATGACGGCAAATGCGAGAGTGCCGAATGTGAACGAGAAGCACACGATATAAAGGTGTTTTGAGTGAGGAAACACCCACACAAAGAGCATGGTGAGAACGTTGACGTAGTAGCACAAATCGGCCAAGAAAAACTGAAAGTCTCGTTTCCAGTACGTGTAGAGGCGGATAGGCATGAGGAGGAGAAAGAGAAGCGAGTAGTAGATGTGGAAGTAGTGTGGGTACTTTCCAATGAGGATTCCGGCATAGAAGATCTGGAAGAGGGCAAACGAGTAAAAAAACTTTTCCGTCTTGGAGGCCTCAAACGTCTTGAGCAAGTTTTTGTCGAGGCTGGAAATCTGTCTCGACAATTTCGACTTCAACTCGATCAAATCATCGTCGGTCATCCGGGCAAAGAGCCGGTTTCTCTCCAACTTGGCCCGGTCAGTGATTCGTTTGGTCCGGTGTTTCACCCGGTTGTATGCCTTTTTCGAAACATTGACCGTGAATCCCGGGTCGAGAAGATCAAGAAACGAGATTCGCTCTGCGGAAATTGCACTGTTGATTGAGCTAGTCGAATATGACCGGGCAATCTTACCGTCAAGATAGTCCCAGTCGTCATTGAGCGAGTCTTCTGAGTTGACCGACTCATTTGACTTGGCTGTCTTTTCCGCCAGTTCGTGGTCGGATTTGTCACGCAATCTGTCTTGGTTTTTATGCCCATTCTCGGCTAATTTAGGCTCGCTTGGTTCATTGTGCCCGTCCAATTTATCTGTGTCGCCCATTTCTTGTAGATTTTCTGGCAGACCCTAGGAAGGTAAATTCTGCGTTCCAAAACTATCTGTATTCAGGCGTGGGCTACAAATCCGAGACAATGGGAATGCTGCTGTATATATTTATTACCTCAAGCACATGCCCCCAACAAACTCAAATGGGAAGAAACGTTGCTGTTGCCCCACATGAAATGATGGAATGGGAAATGGAATGGGAAATGGGAAATGGAATGGGAAATGAGAAATATATTAGAAATATATTAAAGTGAGACATTGAGAAATATGAAATATATTCGAAATGAGAAATGAGAGATGAAAAATGAGAATTGAGTAAAGAGAAATGAGAAATAAACGAAAAGAAATAATTGGAAATACAATGCAAAATGTGTATAGTCCATTGGACTACATCTGCCAAGAACCGTTCTTGTCTTGGCTTATGAACGTCAAGTCGATATAGCGGGGTACAACAGACAACAAAGCCAAACAAACACATTCAAAATATGAGGTACTGGTATAGATTGCATTGTGGGCAAGGGTATCGGGTCATGTGTAGAACATTATCTTGGAAACGTGGAATCGTTACCTCCCAAATGGGTCATCTTTCCATGGTGACATTACGTCATCCTGATCCAACATGATAAGCTAAAAAGACTAGGCATAAATCGTTGGTCATTATTTATGATTACACACGATTTATTATTTACAGAGTATTGTATGCCCATGACTTGACGTGGCGAAATGGCAAGATGAAATTAGACTTGAAACAGTGCAAATGGCATAGGGTAAATGACAATTGTCGGATTTGAATCGAATAGGGTATACTTCCCAGGTATTGGTATTATGCGACGAGCCAAAGTTCAGCCAGGTAAATGACTATTTCCAGACTAAATCTTATTCTGTTGAATGTATGTGAAAATATGAGCCACAATGTTACCTGTTGTAACTGATTTTCTACCCAATGTCTACCCAATTTGATGTCTACTCAATTTAATTGCCAACCCAATTTAATGTCTACCTAATTTGATCTTGAAACAATTTAATCCTGGTTCTTGCTCCTATTCTTGCTGCCACGTCTTTTTCTAGTACCATGTACAATAAGTAGTATTTTATTTTTACATATTGTAGATATAATAGGCTAGAGGGATTGACATTTCACTAAACTATAATCAGCAGCCAAATATTTTACCAATGTTTATCATTTCCACTAGATGACTGTAATCCAGACTGTAATCCAGACTGTGCTTTAGTTAGTACCCCAATGATATTTCATGCCAGACTACAATCCATCCATCTAAACTCGTTCATTTACCATACTAAAAAATCGAATAGAACCGGCCAATATTAAGAGGAACAGGCTCCTCCTGAGCCTTTTTAAACGATCTCCTCAACTCTCGAACAGTTCCCTCACGGGCCCAATGCAAATCACGTCGCATGCCACTTTCCCTGAGATCTAGCTTGGCAAGGCCTCGGTTTTTGATGGACTCGGAGCACTCCAAAAACATCAACAAGTCCTTGGTGCTAATCCAGTTTGCAGAGACCAACGATAACGACTCCAAGTGGCGGAGACTGGCAAGAGAAAGAAGAAGCGTGGCATTGGAGACTTTTACCAACAGCTCTGAAGCCCAATTGTTGTTTTTCTTGACGTCTGATAGGTAAAGCAGGGTGTCCTGCTGGTTTTCAGGCAAGACGACAAGTGGTGAGTGGCAGTGAGCGAAATATTGCAATGTAGGAATCTCATTGGGTTCTTCTTCCTCGATGACGTTGAATGTGATTTTCTTGGACTCCTTGGGGATGAATGATTCCTGACTATTCAAGGTGTGGGTGTATTCTATTTTCTGGGAGTCGACTCTTGGCTCAGTCTGTTCGTCTAGGGAGGATCTGTGTGTGAAGGTACGAATGAATTCGTGGGTATCATGTCCCTGGGCATGAGGTGTGTTTTCCTGTTTGAGTGGTTCCTGTTTGAATGGTTCCTGTTTGAGTGGTTCCTGTTTGAGTGGTTCCTGTTTGAGTGATTCCTGTCTGACTGATTCCTGTCTGAGTGACTCCTGGCTTTTGCCGGAAAAATATTCCAGGGCTTTTGGAAATTCCTGACTCTTTGAAAATTCTTGGCTCGACAATTCTTGGCTTCGTAGAATAGACTCCAGGCTAGGAGCCCTCCAAGGAGTGTACCTGCTACTAAAATTGGCATATCCCCAAAAGTCCTTGTAAAAACTGTGCTGGGCCTGTCTTGGGTTAAAACTGCTGCTGTATCCATACGAATCCTTGTAGAATCCAAGCCGGTCTTCTACTGAGTCCTGAGATCGGGACCGTTCGTGTTTCTCAAACTTTTGGCTGTTTCTCTTGACCACGCTATTGAACTGCAGGTAGATGGACACGCCATATGGACTGGTGGGGTTTGAAGTATATGGGGTAGAAGTGGAAGTATATGGAGAAGTTGGACCAGAAGTTGGACTAGAAGCTGAAGATGCTGAATAGGCTGAGCCAGAAGTTGCGCCAGAAGTTGCGCCAGAAGTTGCGCCAGAAGTTGGATCAGATGTTGAATAGGCCGAATAGGCCGAACCGTCCAAACCAATCGATCCATGCCCCATCTCTTGATGAAAGTCCCCCGTACTCTTGGACCGTGGCACCGTGGCAATCTTCTCCTGGCTACGATGTCCAGAAACACTGTGTGATCGCGCATGTCCCGCACGGATTTTGCTCTCGTGCAAGACGCCATAATCGTCAACTGCATTTGCGGTAATTTGGTAATCCGAGGCAAGAACAACTCTGTCCATGCCAAAGCCCCGGAGATTGACACAGATGCCTAGAATGTGCATGACAAACCCCAACGGCACGTCCTTGGCCGAGTACTTTGCCAACAACTTGTTTTGCACCGGCACATTCCCCCATTGCAGCTGGACCGATGGCTTTTGGGTCCCGCGATTCGCGGCTTTTCGACGTGGAGCTGCTTGCTGGACGCTCCGGCCTGTGAGTCTGCTAATGATCTTGCGGAGTTTCCGGCGTATTCCGTCGTCCTGCGGCGAATTGCGCGGAATCGCCATATCAAGACGGGCCTGCTGGAGCCAGGCGACCGACGGAACTACGCTCGGGTAAAGATGGTCGGCTCGGGCCTTCCAATCTCGCCAGCTAGCAAGCACGACCTTCTGGTAGAAACCCGGCTCAGAAGTCCGCGGATCGTCGGTGAAGCAAAGCGGGGCATTGCCGGTTCGCTGGAGGTGCTCTGCGACGTTGATTCGTCCGCGCGGGACTGCAGCAAAGGTGTGGCTGTGGAACGTGCCGTCAAAGTGGGGACTGTTGACTAGATGCTCGATTGCGTTTTTCTCGCGGTCTGTGAGCAGAACCGAGCCTGATTTCGACGAGTGGTCGTAAACGAAAAAGTAGAGCACGTCAATGTCCAGAAGAGACAATTCCTCGACCAAAAGACCCAACTTGTTGTTCCCACGGATGGTGGTGATGAATTGCGCAAGCCGATACGTCGAGTGGAACCTGATTCGCCGGTATACAAGTGGCAAGGCAAGCCGGTAGAAACGCCGGCACACATACAAGAGAAGCACCGCCGAACGGCGCGGCAAACTCCGATAGTACTCGCTGTTCTTGTAGTTGGCCAACACCTGGTTCATGTACTGGGCCGCGTCCCGCCTGGACAGGGGCCGCCTTGCAGGGGTCTGCGGGCCGTCCTCGCGCGGCCGCTTGCCCGGCTGGAAGTGGCTCGAGTCGGTGATTGCATACAGGAGGATCTTCAGCACGATTTCGTCGGGGAGCAGCAGAAATGATGCCCCGGGGTTCTTCAACGAGGAGCTTGAGCTCTTGAGAATACGCGTGCGGTACTTGATGTACTTTTTCGATAACGAGCTTGGCTCCGGAGCGGCCCGTGGGGTCTGATGAACGTTCACGAGGGAAACAGAGTACTTGGCGTAGTCATAGTTGGAGATCTTGATGTCTCGCGAGGTAAAGGCATTGTCATACGGCAGAAACCTCCTCAGTAATTCGGCCATGGCCATATCTCGGGGAGTGCTGCTTATATATAGGGTCAGGAATTGAGGCTCAGAGGACTGCATGTGGCCGCATGCGGGGGCATCGAGTCTCGATGGACGTGACGTAACTCCATGGATCAGGCAGCAAGAATGGCCGTCCAGCTGGCCGAAAACGCTTGATATTCTCAATCTGGCGGCTGGTGGTTTGTGTGGTTGCAACGAGATTAATACAATGCACCTGGGGCTATTTCCAACCTAACCTATCCAAACTGCTCAAAACAGATGTCACTCTCAAACAGATGTCAATCTTAAACAGATGTCACTCTTAAACAGCTCTCACAAATACCACTCCCACCACTCATTCACATTCCCCTACAATCCCATTCCGTTTCAGGTCCCTTCCAATCAATAGCAGCCTGTCCCACCCTCCCCTTGCTGTTGCGTCCTGCAGGCGCCTGCGCAACTCACCCAATTAGTCCATGCTTCGGCCGAGACGTACCTCATTTGCCTACTCCACTTGGTCCATTCCCACTATAGAACCCACTATAATATATCCAACTTGGCAGATCTCGGCAAAACTATCCGATTCCCGTGTCCTGCCTTACGCTACTAACCTCACTACAAGCCTCTGGGAGCTTTGCTTCCACGGTAAACCGTTAATAGCATACCTCAGTACAGCAACCTACGTCCATTGTATTTCAATTGCTCCAATCCATTGCCAATTCCACGGCTGAATTCCACTTTTTTCGCCTCGCCTTCTCATCCACCGATTTCCGCGATCTAGATTGACTGTACTCACTTACACGTGATCATCGCTTGCAATGTCCCGACCTCACGTTATATTGCCAATCTTGACTCCTACCCCTTGAGAGCTTGATAAGGACCACGTGATACGAGCAATCTCAATTGATCCCAACGTGTCGGTTGGGATTCTTCTGCATCCGTAAACTGCACATATCTGTGTAGGTCAGATCTCGTATTGTGTCTTTTTGTTTCCAACGGTTTGTATCAAAGCCTCAATCGAAATAGTTTCGTTGGGTCAATCAAAATTTCCGCAGTACTTGCATAGCCCTTACACCCTTGCAGAAGTATAGTGCATTGTGGACAAATTTAGACTATTACGATTATACTGGTGATATTGATTTGGTATTTTTCAGTCAAGTTGCACCGACGGTGAATCATTGCAATTCGCCCTCTTACAGAATTCAATTCTACATTGACGTCAGCAAAAGACGTGGATCGTATTTGCAATTGAATTGAAAATGACATGCTTTGGATCAAGCAATTATAACCACAATTGTATTATAGCTTGGATGACACAATGATAGAGGTCGTGTATGTGATTAATCTCCATGTCAGACAATGATCCTTGGTAATCATTAATGTCATATCTAAAAACTTAAGGCAAACCCATGCAGCGGAGTAAATCTTCCTTGTTCTGCTTCACTACCACAATTTCTAATTCCCTTTCTAATAATGACCACTTGTAAATCCCAGTACCACACCGCTAGAGAATGGCCACAGCTCAATCATTGCCTTGATATCCTTCTCATTCTCCCAGTCAAGTTAATATAACTCAAACTATCTTAGCAATTTATTAATCTGACGTGACAAAATCTCAAGCTAAGTCAAGCCTAATTCAAGGCCAATCTTCATGCCTAATTCAAGGCCAATCTTCATGCCACACTACTAAAATCAGCAGTGTAATAATTGATCCGCAATATACAAACAATGATACTAGTTGATAAAACAACTACTATTCTTGGCAGACAGGACATGAATATTGTTGGATCAGCTCTTATCATTCAAGACAAAAAGTCAATAAGAGAAAATAAGTGGACCAAGTCATGACTATAAACTACTTGGGACTTTTAGCTAAAAAGTAAAGGTGTGATTTTATTACACGTTGTTTGTAATGGCAATGTTATAATATTTGGGCCTATATTTCCCTCAAAGAAATTGATACCGTACCGTGATGGTATAGTTGACAGACAATCATACTCGTCAAGAAGAACCATTAAATGGGAGAACTGAGTCACGGTTAATTTCATGTCACCGTTGCCATTTATGGTGTAAGCCACTAATATGGTGTCAAATAATCAGGATCAACATGGCAACCAACTAAATTACTACAGACAATGTTAAAAGTGATGCAAGTACTTCTACCTTTAATTCCTAGTATCATTTGTCCCGCTCTTGTCTATTCTCTATGCCTATGCCTATGTCTTTGCCTTTGCCTTATCTTTGCCTTATCTTTGCCTTGCCTTTGCCTATGCCCTTTTCTTTGCCCTTTTCTTTGCCTTTTCCCCTCCCCTTTTCTTTCTCATGACCCACCAGATAATCCCCGCATTCAAGACCAAGTTACACACACTGAAAATCACCAACACATTATCCTGGAGCACTTGCATATTCACCATTAGCCGAAACACACTACTCACAATTTCACCAAGACTCATTAACGAATTAGTATTCCGGCCAAACATCTTAGACCCAGCAAAAACTGGTGTTGCTAGTAGTGCCAAATACCTCAATTGCTTGATGATCCGACTACGACTAAAAAACAAGTACCCTGCACCAAGCAAAAGCAGAACAACACCGACCAAGTAAACCGCCTGTCTTCGATATACCAAAACTAACACAATCAACACCAAATTCTGCACTACAAGAACAGCCAATTCGCCAAACGTGCTGAAGCTAGGCAGCACCCGGACTTGGTACCCTAAAAGCATGATGTAGCTTGCGGTTTCAAGTAATAGCTGCATCACAGACACTTTTCGGCACTGCAGTCTGCCCTTTTTGATCATGTTGTTGATGAGCGGTAGCTTTCCGATGCTTGACCCGAACATGAGGCTGCTCTCAAGGAGATTCATTTTCCAGTGGCCTATACATTGGTCGACGAACTTTTTGTCGTGGGTTCTTAGCTCAATTACTAGCTTCTGGTAACACCGATCATTACCAAATACGATTTTCCCATATTTACGGTACTTTAAAGGAACGTACTGAAGTAGTTGTAGAGCGGTATCCATGAGTTGTTTGCAGATTACCATGGTGATGATATTATGACATGTGAAATGCACGTGATGATTAAATATATCACGTGATAAATATGACACAAACACAAAATCACGTGACTAACATTACACAAACACGAGTATCACATGACGTGTAACGTGACAAATGCACGACAGTTGATTATCACGTGCCAAACCATATTCTTGTCACATGGGTGAATCCCGAGCCAGCCAATATTCATGAGTGGAGCAGGTACAATTCTACGGCAAGTTTCCAAGATAGCCGTCGGCTCAAGGAGGTTTGCGGTGCGTCTGAGAGTAGTCACGCGGCAGATATCCCAAGAAAAACAGCGTGCGTACGAGCAATTTTTCAATCCTCCAAGACGTCGATGGGGACCGTTTGCAATTAGTGTTGGGCTTATTAGTGGTATTGCCGGGGTAGTTGGGTGGTACTTTTTCTGGCCGCAGCACACATTCTCTGCTCCTGTAGCCAAAGTGCTTCGAAACGGGCTTTGGGCCGAGAGTGACAAGGAAAAGGACTATGGCAAGGCTTTACGATTTTACATTGAGGCGTTGGAATTGGCGACCAAAGAAGGTGTGGACCATCTTTCAGACGAGTATACGGGCATCCAGCTCAAGATCGGCGAGATGTATGAGAAGCTCAACTTGGTTTCTGAGGCGTCGTTAGTGTACATGGAGATCTGCAACGGGTACCTTGCTGGCTTGAATTCCGGGCAGGTTGCCATGGAAGATCGGTCACATATCATTCAGAAGGATCTCAGGGTGGCATACAAGTTTGCCCATCTCAACAAGGGCAAGTTGGAAGGGCTCAAGTACTTTTTGTTGCATCATCTTCTCAAGGCCCAGGAAGAGGTGCTTCTGAAGATCAGTGGCCACGAGACCACGTTGAAAAGCACCAGCGACGCCTTTCTCAACGCAGAAATCACAAACACGCTATCTCCCCATCACAGCGACTTGGCGTCGGGCGAGTCTCAGTTTGTGGTTTTGGTCAGCAACGACGAGGCCTATTATGACATGCCTGAGTACAGATATGCGTGGATGCCGTTCCGGGACGAGTTCTTTAACCTCAGAGACTTGTTCATCACCATCTGCTTGGCGTCTGGCGACGGCGAATTGGCCTGTCAGACCCAAGTCGCAACCACGCGCTGGATGGTGGCCGCAGGGTGCGATTTCCTGCGGCTTTTGAGCTCATTTTCCGACTGCGGTGCGCTACTCTACTTGAATGCCGAGCAGCTTGAGTACGAGGCCTCAGAGGCGTTGAAAAATGGCGACTCTGCGCTTTCAGCCACCAAGGACGGCAAGCGGGAAACTGTGCTAAACATGGCCAAGGACTGGTATAACATGGTGCTTGTGTTTGCAAAATTGCTCCCAGGCTCGTTTGTCCGCAACCACGACTCCATCACCAAGTCAATGGCTTTGGCGACATACTCTTTGGGGGTGATTAGTCTCCACAAGGGCGAGTATAAGGATGCCAAGGAGCTACTAAGACAGGCTCGGATCCGAGCCAAGTCGGTTAATCTGGCGGAAATTGTGCGCGAAAGCGAGCTGGAGTTGGAGAAGTTGGAGAGGGAGGAGTGTGAGTTGGCCAAAGGCAAGACAAAGAGCTTGAAGGGGTTTGAAATGACGTTTGAGTTGCAAAAGGAGGAGTAGGGCAAGGCGAAGAGCTTGGAGGTTTGGAATGGTTGAGTTGCAAAGAGAGTAGGCCGGCAAGACAAAGAGATTGGAGATTTGGAATGATTGAGTTGCAAAAGGAGAGTAGGCCAAGGGCAATGTAGGTGTATACCTGTATACTCTGGCAATATTGTTTGGCAATTTGGCAGAAATATATATTCTAGATGGAGCCGTGGCAAAAACTGAGGGACAATTTGGGCTGTGATGATCCTATTGCTAGTCTTTTACAAGACATGTATATTGAAATCGTTGCTAAACGGTGTTGTGTACGTTATGGAATTGGATGTTCTAAACTACTGGAGACTGTGTCATCCGGGGCAATTAAACAAGCTGAGGTTGTCTGAGAAACTATGCAGCAGATGTGCTTATTGGTTTTGTTTTAAAGTAGAGTCAATGAGGAGTGTTACTATTTTCAAGGGATATCTGCCATCACAGTTAGTAGCCAACTGTTTAGTAGCCAGCTGTTTTACTAGTCAACTGTTTGATATTCATATTGGAGATTTGTCCATGCTAAATTGTCAAATAGCCTTATATAGAAATATTCCACTCATTTAGTTGAAATTCATACATCACATTAGTCTTTTCATTCAAACCTCAAGCCTCCCTCTTTTTCAACAATCCATCGATAAGCTTCATCAACTCAATGACCTTTTCATCTTGCCCTCTTCTGCAAGCAACTTGCACACTCGCATACCCACCATGTGTCTCAACTGGATCATAGTTGCTCCAAACAAACTCCTCCGCGTCATTACGAGACTCAAATCCTTCATCCCTTTGATCTATTTCAGAATCTGCCCGGGTCACCGGCATGGTTCCCACAGAATAGTCCAACGCATTAAACACAGCAGTGTATCCTACATAATTACCAAATTTTCCCAATGGACTTCCTGCAAAAGGACTAGCCGGCAAGATGATTGCGTCAATTGGCTTCCCTGTTTTGCTGACATTTCTTGTCGCCATCCAACGGTCCAAGAACTTTTTGCAAACCTGATTTCGCTGCGTGTGCAAGTCCCAAAGAGTGCTAGCATCGATTCCTTGGCTATTTTCGTATGGCTTCATGTATGAAAATAATGGCTCCTGTGTGGCATTGGTCACTTCAAGGACGTGTTTTCCTCCGTCGGCAAGAAAGAATTTACCAACAAGAGCAGCAAGCTCAGCATGCTCGGCAGGATTCCAAGGCAAAATCTCGTGTCCTGCATTCTCTAGCGTCTGCTTGACAATATTTATAGCTCGTACTATCGGCGGAGTTGGCCTGATATAACCATCGTCAAGGAGAATTGCAAACGTCAATTTCTGGTCCAATTTGGGTGGCTTCCACGGCTGGAAACTCGTCCGAGGATCTCTTTCAGAGGGGTCGGCGTTGGCCATTGTCTTGAGATAGAATTCTACGGAATCTAAGCTGTGACACAACGGCCCATTAACGGAGTTGACAGACTCTAATCCAGGAAGACCAGACCGGGTTCCATAAGTGGGAAATCGCCCAAAAGTCGGCCTTAGGCAGTACAATCCTTGGAAACTACCAGGGATCCTGATTGAGCCGCCAATATCAGATCCGATTTCAATGACACTTCCCTGCAAAGCAGCTTGGGCAGCACCTCCACCCGAGCTTCCTCCCGATGAAAGAAGACGATTGTATGGGTTTGTCGTTGGTCCATAGACATGATTAATTGTCTCTGGCAACATCATGGCAACAGGAACATTTGTTTTGCAGTAGAAAACCGCACCCAAGTCTCTGAGAATTTCGGTAATCACTGATTCTGTTTTAAAGTACTCTGGGTTGAAGCACCAGTCCACGAAACCTACGGTGGAGGCTTGCCCGATAATGTTGATGTTATCTTTTAATGAGATTGGAATCCCGTGTAATGGTCCCTTGAGCTTCCCGTGCTTCTCATAATACTCGTCCAACTGCTTGGCTTGTAGTAAGGCATCTTGGTAAAATATCTCGGACAAGCAGTTTGTAAGTTGGTGGGCGATTTGCGAACGGTGGCAGAAGGCATTTACCACTTTATATGACGACCATTGTTTACTCTCTATGGCTTTGAAGAGTTGCTTTGCGTTTGATTCTGTGATTTCTATTTCCTCTGGGGTCAAATACTGCAAAGGGAACCTGAGCACGTCCTTGGAGGTGGGGAGTTTGGACTTGTCAATGAGCCATTTTGTGATCAAGTTGGAGTCTCTTTTTTTACGTTTTTGTTCGGCAATTTGATTATATGACATGGACATGGGGTAGAGAAGTTCTAAAGATGTGAGGAGTAAGGGGTACAATAACAGGGATTGGAGATGGGTGTTTCATAATTGTGTGCAAGAGAGAATTAAATTAGGTTAATTAGATTGGCTTAATATGGCAAACTGTCAATATCTAGATTCAATGAGACCAATACCAACGGTACAATGAATGACGGTGAATGAATAAATGAGTAAAGATGAGCAAGTAAAGATAAAAAAATAAATATAAAAATGAACAAGTAAATAACAAGATAAATAAACAAGTAAATAGCAAAATAAATAATAAGTGAATACTTGATACGGCTCACATCCCCACTTGACCTTGCATTATGTGCACCGACCTATCAAAATGATAAGCGAGGAATTGATGCACCAATTTTTCTCCATCAGTCCAATATAAATAGGCTCCTATTTCATAATTGTACATCACTCTCGTTGCAAATTGCTTCCAATTTGAATTCTCCAACAAAAATACCTTGCTTGAATTGCAATTGAGGTGCTTCCTAATATGCCCTACAAATTGGGCCGTGTTTCCATACGCAAACTTGCTCATTTTGTATGGGGTACTCCTCCAAAAGACCGCCAGGAGGCAAAGCTCCTTGTGAAAATTGACTGGCTAGTGCTTTCCTATGTATGCTTGAACTACTGGATCAACTATGTAGACAGATCAAACTTTGCCAATGCCTATGTTTCTGGGATGCAAGAGGAGTTGAAAATGAAAGGATTCGAGTTCAACACGGTGAATACATGTTTCACAGTGGGATATATTGCTGGGATGATCCCAAATAATATAGCATTGCTCAAATTCATACCCCGTTACTGGCTTTCTTTTTGTTGCTTTGCATGGGCCATGTTGACGCTTGGAATGTACAAAGTATCTGACTACAGGCAAATGTGTGTGATCCGGTTCTTCCAGGCGGTGTTTGAGTCTTCTACGTTCAGTGGGACACACTTTATTCTTGGAAACTGGTACAAGGAAGCCGAATTGACAAAACGCTCGGCAATTTTCACTTCCTCCGGGCTAGTGGGGAGTATCTTCTCTGGGTTTATGCAAGCGGCCATTCACAGCCACATGGATGGAAAAAACGGGCTAAGTGGGTGGAGGTGGCTATTTATTATTGATTTTCTCATTACACTCCCCATTTGCTTGTATGGGTTCCTCTGTTTCCCCGACGTTCCTGAAAAGTGTACGTCGCGCTTCTTTTCTTCCCAAGAAAAGCTTCTAGCTCGTACTCGATTGCCATCCAGACCAAGCACCAAGCTCGATTGGTCGATTGTAAAACGTGTGCTTGGAAAATGGCACTGGTGGGCGTTTGTGCTCTTGTGGGTTTTTGGAGGTGAGAACGAGTCCTACGTGACCAACTCGCTCTTTTCATTGTGGCTCAAGCATGCTGGATACAGTGTTTCACAGCGAAACAACTATCCACTTGGAATTTATGCCGTTGGAATTGCATCCACGTTTCTCACCAGTTTATACGTAGATTATACCGGATCAAAGCACCACTGGCATGTAGCCGTGTGGATCACCGTTGTGCTATTAATATCTACAATACTTTTACTTTGCAGGCCGCTTGACGATCTGTTTGTGTTTGCGGCCCATTACTTGTCTGGTGTTTCTTTCTCAGGACAGGCAACGTATTTTGCCTGGTGCAATGTCGTATGTTATGATGATCTTGAGAAACGTGCTGTGATCTTGGCTTCAATGAACATGTTTTCGTCTGTGGTGAATGCTTGGTGGCCGTTGTTGTTTTACAAAGCCAGTGACGTTCCGATGTTTAGAAAGGGCTGTTTTGCGATGCTAGCTACCATATTTGCTACGCTATTTACTGCGGTGGTTATCCAGTTTCTTTACTCAAGAGATGGACATGTGAAGGAGCATGATGGGGAGAGTAAGAGTGGGTCAGTAGGTGGATTTGATGGCAGTTGAGTAGGTGTATCAGATTAATGATTAGATGAAGTGTGATTATTTATAAAGTTGGAATGTAGTGACATTGGTCTGCAAATGAGGAGTCTTTGAAATAGTTGACTAGAGCAGGTATAGCCTTGATGATGATAAATGATGATAATTTAGAAATAATGACAATATCATATTGACACTATCAGAATAGTGCAAGGTCATGTTTTTAAACAATTGAATTCCATTTTCTTGTCTTCAAGCCATTTTGATTAGACTATGATGTTAGAGAAACGCAAAATACAATGTTGGTGCTAGAGGGTTGGCATATGTACTCAAGGATCTAACCTATTCATTGGTCAAATGGCTTACGGGTCAGTACTATGTAAATATAGTATATTGATGAAACTAGTTTTATTGGGTACTAGATTTAGATAATTTAAAACTCTGTTTTTAAACAAGCGTGGTTAGCCACAGACTTGTTTATACAATACTTGTAAAAAGCTGTAGGAGAGTATAACCCCGAGGAATATTCTTTGGCATGAATTGTCGAGAAAAGAGTTTTATACAGAGAATGATGAAATTTGAATGAATTCAAGAGGGATATAGAGGTATGAATAAAGACTATATTGATGACTGTACGATTCAATACTCTGCTGTAAGATTAACACTCTGTTATACGATTAACATTCTGCTATTCAATACTCTACTGTAATATACAATATTCCTCTATATGATTCAACACCACTATAATCAACACAAATATATTCAACACTACTGTAATATTAAATACTCTACTATATTCAACACTTCTATAATATTCAACACAACTATATTCAACACTCTATACGATTCAACACAACTATAATATCCAACACTCAACGCCCCAACTCAACAACCCAACTCAACAACCCAACTCAAACCACAATACTTACCTCAAAATATCCCAAAGGGCATCCTCATTTTGAAAGTCATTGTGAAACACCGTCACCAAGTAATACGTCTCACGGACCCTGTTCAACAACTTGTATGCCGTGTCCAAAGCAGCATCACCAGTCTTGTTGCGCAACAAGTACAAATTGGCCCACTCGCTCAAGATCTTAAACGCATCCTCGTTCCACGCCTTGAACGACTGTTCCTCGATGATTGTCGTCTGGACAATTTCCTTGTTTGGAAACACGCCCCAGGTGACTGCACTGGTGCGTACGTTGGGGCAGATGTTTGTGAAAAACTCGCCCTTGGATCCACCCACATAGTAGCTGAGCTCGTTCAACTTGGACTCCTCGCCGGATTGCGTTTGATTATACAGGTCAATCTTCAGCTTGAGGCCAGACCAGTCGGCAACGGGGATCAACAACTCAACATATGATTTCTGGTAGAGGTACCCGTTTTTCGGGCCCCAGCCAAAGATACTGTCACTGGACTTGCAGCCGTTGATTGCTGGTTGCGACGAAAGCGTGAGCCAGTTTTTCGAATTAATGTCAATGAGCTCCTCTTGGATAAGTAACGTCTCGGCGCTGATTTCCAAGTCCGAGAACGGCAAGGCTGGGATCTTTTTCACCAAGTAGTCAATGAACAATTGGGCAATGTCCAGGACTGACTGAGGAGCGGGCCAGAGCTCGAGCGGGTCGTTTATACCCGATGGGATCTTGATTGACGGGCCATAGCCGTCGATTTCGCCATATGCCGGCGATCGGGAGTCTCCAAAACGTCCGTTTGGATACTCGTCCCAGGTTGCTTCCTTGCCCAAGGCTCCGATTCCAGAGGAGATGGTGAGAATCTCCTTTTTCGAGTACTTTGTGTCCTTGAGCTTCTGGACGTTGCTGTTGTCGGACACAATCGCGTTGGTGAGCAGCACCGGTTCGTCAAAAACAAGATCGCCTGACAACAACGGCGACTGGGCCACGAGTTTGGCGACAGAGGTCTCCAAATTGAGAGTATAGAAGTGGAATCCATGGACCCTTGATTGGGACTTTGCACAGAGCTCAGAGACAAGGTCGTTGAGGAACTGGAGCCCGATTTCCTTGACTTTCTTGTCATCGGCCTGGACCGAAACCGGGAACTTGGCCAATAAGGAGCGGGGAATCGACACGTGGGAGAGCTTGGAGACCCGCTGGAACAACTGGTAGTTGTTGATGGGGATGATTCCCGGGATGAGTGGCACGTCTTTCAAGGCTTCAATCGACATGAGCCGGCGTTCAAAAGCCAAGTACTGCGCAACGTCAAAGAACAATTGCGTGACAATAAAGTCGGCACCGGCCTCGACCTTCTCAACCAAGTAGGGGATATCCTTTTCAAAGTCCTGCTGGCCGTCATACAGCCCTTCGACGTGACCATCTGGATATGCGGCTACCCCGATGGAAAAGTAATCTCCCGAGACTTTTCTTATATATCTGACCAACTCAACAGCATGGCTGAACTCCGACGTGCCCTGGGAGGTCTCTTCCCGCGGCGGATCGCCTCTGAGAGCAAGAATGTTCCGGATACCAGCACGCTTTGCCGAGTCAAGTGCGGCGTCGATTCGCGCTCGGGAGGTGTTTGTACACGTAAGGTGCAAGCAGACGTTTAAATTGAACTGCTGCAGACAGTACTGAGCGAGTTCTAGCGACTTTTCCGCAGTAGATCCGCCAGCTCCCCAGGTGATGCTGACAAAGAGGGGGTTCAACACCGAGAGACGCTCGATTCTCGCGAGTAAATTTTTCAAGCCGCTGTCTGTCTTTGGAGGGAAGAATTCCAAGGAAATGAAGGACTCATTGTCCTTGAGGCTCTTGATTTTTTCGTGGATCTTGGACATGTTTGAAGGGCGGGGGAAAATATTTGCCATGCACAAATTGCGAGATGCAATGTGCAATGAGATGACGAATCCAGGGCTGAGTCACGGGTCATGAGGAATGAGGAATGAGGAATGAGGATATTGAGGTGGATAGATTGAATAATAGATAGTAGACTGGATAATAGATATAGATTGGACAATGAGGATATTTAGGTAAAAGGGTTGTGAATATTTGAATATGTGAGTATTGTGGTGGAATATTTCATGTAGAATATTTCGTGAAATGGGTTGTGTAAATATTCATATTGAATATTTCATGTGTATATTCATGGTGTATATTGTTATGTAAAATATTTCATAACATTGTGTGAAATACTCCTATGCCTTGAAATATTTCATATAGCATCATGTAAAATCATCTCACATACAATGCAAAATGTCCGACATCTACCATGTCCCATAATACGCACGTCATTATTTTGCCCAAAGTTTATCATGCTCAGATCTCCCATTGAATACACCAAGAGCGGTATTGACCATCTATTTTACACACCATCTTATTCCGCATTTGGACATGGTGTCTATTCAACTGACATACATTGACTGGATAAGAAACTGAAGCAAGACGAGATGTTCACGCTAGATAGATTTGATGTGAAACTACGATACAATGTAATGAAGAAAAGGTGGACCCTTTATTTTTGTGGCTTATATTTTCCTTGAATTCCGTTTGGAGAATCTGGACTTTTCTTTTTAATTTTCATTTCCTGTCTGGCTTTTTTAAAATAGTTAAGCAAGTATATTCTAGCTATTTTGCCAACTCGTATCCTAGTTAATATACTACACAATATGTAAAGATGTTGGTGTTGGAATTCTCTAGTCTAGCCTTGACATGGTGTAATAGTAATAGTAATAATAATAATAGTAATAATAATAATATTTATTTTTGTATTCAGCTATATATCGTCTCTGGTATACGGTTATTTGACAAATATATCGTCACTCAGGAACATCAGGCACCATTGCTGTTGAAGAAAACCCTTTGTCAACCCTCACCTGGTTGCTTGGGATTAAAAACTTCAATGGGGGCAGTTATATTGTTGGTACTTAGTGCTTGTATTGATTGTGTAAGAAGCCTGGTCACTCTTGTTGTCGAATGTGACCACTGAATCTCATCATGTGTTGGAGGAATCATATTCCAACACGTTCTGGTAGAACTCAAGGAGCTTGTGGACGGATTTTGTAATAGTAATACGGTTACCAGTTGACATGGCTAAATGTCATGACTAAATTGGCATGACTAAATTGGCAGGGGCTAAGCTGTCATTAACCAAATTGACATGGCCTAAATTAGCATGACTAAATTGATGAGTTACTCCAACTACACAACTCTCCTCCAAGTCCCATACTCTATATAAACTGGCGAAAATTACTTGGCTCCCAGGATATAACAATCACGTCTCTTCTCGTTTCCCAAACAGCAATTACTAGTACAGGTATATATTGTTAGTCTGCCAGTATTATCAGTGAGTATCATGAACCAGTATCACCAGTACCATCTAGATCATCTAAATCACCCGTATATCTACATCAGGAAATCTAACCACCCGCATCTATATCATCAGACTAAACTGCAAGTGCCCAGGAAAATTTCATAAAATTTCTTCACTCAGCTCCTAAAACACTCAAACATTCATACAACCCAGTCAATCTACACAGACCACTATATACCCACTCCACCCCCTTCACACCACTCACAAACCAACCACATCACTACAAAACGTCTTGCTAAGATGCCGAGTCATTGAAAATGTCTCGTTTGGCTTATCAGCTTGAGTACTCACGGCAAAGTGCCGCATGGGTCCGAGAAATTTTCATAGGGCCTGCCTTGCCTTGCAGCAAAAGGTCGAATATAAGCAAAAGCAATCCTCCTCGAAAGAAACAAACTTTTGAGGCTATTGGTTTCTGGAATCAAACAGACTGGTTATATTAATACATTTCCCGATAATCCACAAAACTGGACATTTACAAATCAGCACAGTCCTAGCGAAATTTTCCGCCACAAAAATTTCGATTACAAATTTTCAAAAACATCTCAATTGTTTACTGATATCACTAGCGATATCTCTGTTATTGGTCTCAATCTCGGCCGCCGGTATTTGTTCTGTTGCTGATATCATACTCTCTGGTATCAGAACATACTTCCCATCAATCTCGCGGCGTTTCCAAGATTCCTCTCGTGCACTTGACATACTTCACTCGACAAATTAGTCTCTTCTACTTTGTCGTATCTATCAAGCCACCCTAACAGCAGCCAATCCAAGACTGATAAAAAAAAAAGGTTGCGCTTTTTTTTCTTATAGCCCTATAATTTTTTTTTTTTCTCTCATCTACCTTTCCCTATGCCTGTCACGTCCAAGTACGACGACGACTTCATCCCGGGGACCGTCAACCTCGTGACTTCGGAGTTGGACTCGGAGTCCAGCAAGAGTGACGGCAACAAGATCAAGACCCGAAATGGCATTATTCTCATGCCTCAGCCATCGGACTCGCCAAACGACCCATTGAACTGGGGCTGGGTGCGTAAGTTTGCCCATTTTATTGTGGTGATTTTCGTCACAGGGTTTACTGGAGCCACGGCAAACGATGCAGGGGCCACCCAGGACTCGCTAAACCAGTTGTATGGCATTTCGTACGCCTCGATGAACACAGGAGCTGGGGTGTTGTTCATTGGGATTGCAGTAGCGTCACTTGTTCTTGCGCCTACTGCATCGATCTGGGGCCGGAAGTGCTCGTACATTGTGTCGATGGTTATGGGATTGATTGGCTCTGTGTGGTTTGGGTTTCTGAGAAACACCGGCGACACGATCTGGTCGCAGTTGTTTGTGGGTATTTCCGAGGCCTGTGCCGAGTCGTTGGTGCAACTCTCGATCTCGGACATTTACTTCCAGCACCAGCTTGGGCTGAGATTGACGTTGTATATCTTATCGACGTCTGTGGGCACGTACCTTGGGCCGTTGGTAGCCGGTTTCATTACTGGGGTGAGCGAGAATTCGTTCCGGTGGGTAGGCTGGGCCGCAGCTATTATATATGGGGTGCTTATCATTGTGTTTTTGTTCTTGTTTGAGGAGTCTTACTTTGACCGTGCGCGGGTGCTTGGCCAGATTAGCCATCCAAAGGAAGAGGCTGAGAAGGAGAAGGAAAAGGAGAAGGAAAAGGAGAAGGAAAAGCAGGATGACAACGTGTTGGCGTCGCAAAACTCCAACGTGTCGCGGTTCTCCAACGTGTCGCACTTTTCCAACGTATCAAACGTCTCCATCGTCGATGCCGGCAAGTCTGATCCTCCACGAACCTACTGGCAGAGAATCCGGCCCATCACACCAGCCACCAACATCAAGGGCTGGGGAGTGAAACAGTACCTCCAGCAGGTCAAGATGATCTTCCGTGTGTTTATGTTTCCTCCAGTGATCTTGTCTGGCCTCATGTGGGGCGCCCAGGACGCGTTCTTGACGTTTTACCTTACCACTGAAGATGACAACTATCACGACGCTCCATGGAACTACTCCAATGCCGGTGTCGCCATCATGAACGTGCCGTGTCTCATTGGAGCCGCCATCGGCTGTTTTTACGCCGGAACATTGTCCGACTGGTTCGTGATCCAGATGGCCAAGCGCAACAAGGGCATCATGGAGGCAGAGTTCCGGCTCTGGTTCATCTTCCTTGCGGCGATCATCAGCCCGGCAGGGTTTCTTATTTTTGGGATTGGCACTGGCAAGGGCTTTGGCTGGCAAAAGACGTACGTGGGTCTTGGGTTCATTGGCTTTGGCTGGGGTTGTGCCGGCGACATTTCCATGAGCTACTTGATGGACGCGTATCCAGAGATGGTCATTGAGGGAATGGTGGGGGTTGCTGTCATCAACAACTTGATTGGATGTGTGTTTACCTTTGCCTGTTCGCCTTGGTTGGATGCCATGGGCACCACAAACACTTATATTGTCTTGGCGGTGGTGAACTTTTTGATTATGATGTTGTGTTTGCCCATGATTATCTATGGCAAGCGTTGTCGCGCGTGGACAAAGAACGGGTACTTGGAGTTTTTGAGAATCAGAGACGAGATATGACGGGCTTGTGTAGAGAACGTGGTAATAGACTTGAATTGACAACTGTTGGACGAGGGTGTAGTGGATGGTGTAATGTGTAGTGGATGGTGTAATGTGTAGTGGATGGTGTAATGTGTAGTGGATGGTGTAATGTATAGTAGATGGTGTAATGTGTAGGTCTGGGTTTCGTTTGTTAAATTCAGTGGGTACAATGGTCTGGTACGATAATCACTAGTAAAATTTACATGTACAAGTCACCAAGATAGATCCGACTGAGTTGCCTTTATAGATCAATCGTCCGACTTGAATAGCCTGGAAAGTAAATTAATTTCACCACTGGTATCTTGCTTACGGAGGATATTTCTAAGCTATTGGCGGGAATATCTAAACTATTACCAAGGTAAACTAACTCAAACTATATTACGCAATACACCCGGTTTCGGTTCATGAAATCAATTCTTCAATAATCACAACTCTTGTAGACATGATTTGCAAAAGACACAACCCATTCCTCCACAACTAGCTAATCCCTCTTGACAATTGCAATACTGAAATTAAAATACTCAAGCTACAAAATAATCATTCGTCAGTTCTTACCAACAAATTGCAGTCCAGAGACCACCTACACCCACTGGAAAACTCGTATCCTCAAACAACTCACTGAAAAACCCATATCTTCAAACAACACTCGTAACCTCCGTATCTCCAAACAACACCCCAAGCCATTCCTATTGCCAAATATATCCAGAATACCCATCCACCGTACGGAAACACCAGTTTTGCAAATAGTACTGCCCAATACCTCCTGGGCCGACATGCAGTATTGTACATAAAAAACTAATTGCTCCATCACAACACTCATGGTCGCATGATATTTAAACGTCAGTACTCGCTCAAAGACATTTTAAAATATGTCCTGAAAGACAGCTTGACACTCCTTGACACCGCCACGCCGAGCCACGCCATCCTCAAACCCAGCCACAAGAAGCGGCAGAAGAACTTTATTGAGAACCACTACAAGGTGATTGTGGACCAGCTAAATGGGTTTGTCTTTAACGAAACTGTCCTAGACAAGTACAACACATTGACTCGGAAGCAGGTGAGCTATGTGATCAATCATACCAAGTCACAGCCGGAATTATTTCAGCTATTTGATTGGCTCAGCACCACCAACAAGTTGACCCGAGGCGACTTGATCAATGTCTTGTTGAACAAGTCGTTGGTAGATTCGCGTTTGATCAATGAAATATTGTACCGCAGCATGGTCACCAAGACCGCCGTTTGGTCCGAGGTCGACTATATATGTTTCCAGGTGGCACTCTGCCAGAAATTCTTTACCTTGAAGCGTTTGGAGTACCTGAAGAAGCTAATTGACACAAACAATGACAAGTGGATCGAGTACATTATTCACGGCGAGAAGCCGTTGCCTGATCATATTGAGCGCAGCATCTGGAGAATCCAGTTTATCTTTGTCAAGAACGACACGTTGGAAACACTATTTGACCAATTGACCGAGCGAAGCTTGCTTTTGATCCTTGAGGCAGTTCCTAAATCGCAGCTTGGGTCCCCCGTCTATGACTCTATAATAGCACGACTTGGGTCGAAGTCATTGACTTTTGAGCAGCTCAAGTTCTTGGAGTTGATGGATATGCTTAGGCATGAGCCGGAGTTGGCCAATAGGTTGAAACTTGTGTCTATAAGGACAAAGCTACACTCGTACTACGGTCTTCAGAAGGAGGCGTCTCGACCAAATATTCTCAAGCTTGCCAACCCGCTTAGTCAGGCGTTGTTTGCGTCATTGAAGATGACGAGTGAGGTTATTCCCAAGGATAATAGCAAAGAAGCGGAGTTGCGGAAGCGAGTTTTACTGTTTCGACAGGAGTTGGAAAAGTTTGAAGTGGAGGTTGGTGGTAGCGAGGTTTCAAAGGAGATGAAGGATCGAATTAGCATGGTGATTCGAGGGAATTAATGGGTGAGGTGTGATTCATGGGTATCCATGGGCAAAGGTATTCATTGGAAAAGTCTGATTAATGGTCATGGATAATTCAACATTTTTCAACATGTTCTTGGTGATTAACAATATATAAAACCGGATTCAAGCAGTATTTATATCCCACACAACTGCATTTCTTTGCCACACACATATTCTGTCAGACTGGCTTTGATTTGGCATGGAATGCGTCCGCATTCAAATTGTCGAGCAAATTTTTGCAAACCTTCGAGGACAAGGCTACACTAAATTGGTGAATATTTATAGATCCGATAAACCACGGCAATTCTACAACAAGTACTACGATATATCCCCGGACCAATACCGACTACAACCCTATAAAACAAGCACCAAAAGACTCCCAGATCTCCTCCAAACTCCATAATACACCGTCACATCTACAATTTTTCGACTCTTTACTGAATGACCAATCTGACCATCTTGTTTCATCTTCACTGGCATCAACCTCAGCCTCATGGCAGCCG
This sequence comes from Saccharomycopsis phalli, assembly GCA_020342235.1. Lineage (NCBI taxonomy): Eukaryota > Fungi > Ascomycota > Saccharomycetes > Ascoideales > Saccharomycopsidaceae > Saccharomycopsis > Saccharomycopsis phalli. The sequence goes on from CP073212.1 coordinate 1,098,219, forward strand.
CATGCTTGTACCTCAGCATACATTATCTCATGATATAACTGCTCCATGGCATTTCATCAAGACAATATATTTTACACAAACACATGGCCCCAATATCACACTTGCTAATAGCACACCATCTATACCCACAAATGTTGCTCGTTTTTTTTTGCTACTACACCTTTCTGACCGTATTTCTTCCCCTCTGTATTTGGGCCATTCCCCATCTGCAGATCTAAGGCATCGATCGTGCCAATGCCATGAGGATCACTCACATTCCCCAATCGGCGGACTTTAGTGCTATCAATGCCATTTGGATCGCCCAACAGTGTCTCGAGGATTCATATAACTACGTTTGGCACCGTTTGATTTTTTTTTTTCTCAACGTGCATGTCAATGATACAATGAGACGACAGTTACAACTGGAGAAAATGTTTATCATTGCTGAAGACGAAGATAATATTCCTCCACGAACACGTTCTGGGGCTCATGGCAGCATTGATTCAAGAGAAACCAACATAACCGTGGCATTTTCTCCTCTGATCTTGGCCTCGTTCGAGGCAGACAATCTTTGCAAATCAAAGTGCTCCTTCTATCATGAGTCTCTGACAAACTCAGCGACCCTCTACGAGGATTCCGAGTCCAGCACTCTTTCCAATGTGCCAGAAGTACCCGTGGATAACCCGCTTATCCAGGGTTTACGATCACACCATGTTGCCTTTATCACACTCTGCTCAGTGTTTGGTGCTGGGCTTCTCATATCCTCGGGGATATCCCTTCTGATTGCAGGCCCATTGCCACTTCTCGTTGGCTACTTTCTAACCGGTCTTCTTGCGTACCAAGTAGTCACTGCCTTGGCCGATATGACGACATATCTTCCACTTCCAGACACTTATTGCGGCTTTGCAACACGGTTCGTGGATCCTGCGCTTGGATTCTGCGTCAGCTACACCTACTTGGGCACTTTTCTTCTCTTTGGCCCGAACCAGATCACTGCAGCCACATTGACCATCTCATACTGGGTGAATCCAAACGTGATTAGCCCTGCAGTGTGGGTCTTGGTGTTCATGGTGATAATTGGCATTGTCAACTACTGTAAGATCACAAAATACGCATATCTCGTTGACGCCTGCCTCATTAGCAAACTTGTCATTTATTCTATACTTGCAGTCACGCTCTTGTCACTAATTGCTGGTGCTGGAAACCCAGGCCATCGGATCGGGTTCAAGTACTGGAAATCACCAGGGGCAGTCAGAGATTACCCAGGGCTCCGTGGGTTTGGTGGGAAGCTTGTCAGCTTTATTCTTTCCGCCAACAAGAGCGTGTGGAGCTATGTTGGTATCGAGACGTTTGCTGTGCCGGCAATAGAGACGGTAAACCCGCGCCGGACCATTCCACGCGCAAAGAAAATCATATTCTGGATTCTCTTCCCGACATACCTCATTATGGTTCTCCTAATTGGTCTTTCTGTGGCCTCCAACGACCCAGCACTAGAGCAATCGACCCTGGGGAATATCACTGGCAACGCACGGGCCAGTGTCGTGTTTGTGGCGCTCTTCAATGCCTCGCTAGGGTCAATGGGAAACTTTGTCAATGCAGCTCTTCTTATCTTCATTTTCTCCGCGACAAACACCAGCTTTTACCTCAGCACGCGCATTCTTTACGGGCTTGCTGCCGGAGGAATTGCTCCCAAGTGCTTTACGAAAACCACAAAGAGCGGGGTGCCAATCTACGCGTTTGCCCTAGCTGGCTGCTTCAACTTCATTGCATTCATCAACATCAAGGGAAAATCAGTCGAGACGTACCGCTATTTTGTCGATGCCACCTCGCTTTTTGCCCTCCTAAACTGGTCATGCATTCTCTTCACCCACATCCGCTTCCTCCAGGCTTTCAAGGTTCAGAAAGTTGTCCACGAGTTTTACCGTTATGTGCCCGACTCGACAACGTCGATTATCCCCTCTGTAATAGCTTTAGCGGGCGCATTGTTCCTCATTATCACCATGAACCTCACCACATACGTCAACTATGCAACGACAAAGACATTCAACGTCAGCGAGTTTCTCTCGGGGATGATTGCCATTCCGTTGTATGTGATCCTCTACTTGGGCTTCAAATTCTACCACAAAACGTCGTTTGTCGACCTCGGCGACGCTGACTTGTTCTTCTATAGAGACATTGTGGATTCGCGAGAAAGAGCGTTTCTCCGTCACCAGGACGAGCACACAAATGAGGTGGCAAAGTTTACTCTATGGGAGAGATTGAAGAACCGTCTAAGCACGGTTTCTGTCAGATGCTAATGGCTACATGGGGTGGTACTTTTGGTAATGTTATGTTAATTTCTTGTCGACTGTAGACTCTAGGGGTGATTGTAGGTGGGGTGATTGTAGGAGGAGTGATTGTAGGAGGAGTGGATTGTTGAGAGTTTGTTTCAATGGTTAAATGTTGTGGTGTAGTTTCTCCAACCAGAATGCATTTTGGGTATAGAGGCATGGGGTGATGTAGAGATGAGCAGTATAGTTAACTTATTGATTATTACTTGATTTGTGATTTTATAGAGTAGAAATGGGTTGATTGGTGAATTGTTGGTTAAACCGAGATTACCATATGCTGTCAATATACAGTCAAGATACAGTCGAGATACAGTCGAGATACAGTCGAGATACTGCCAATAATCTATATCAATCTTTAATCAAGAAGTCTATTAGGTCTCAACTTACAATCCATAATACTATTCAAACCTCTTTTTCCAACACTCTATGCAGTACTAGGCACCTCCATGGAATATGCAACACACTTGCAAGTATTTCCAGCCAGAAAATAGCCCATAAACTCGGGGCATTGTCAATGTGTATTGAACAAGATTTCTCCACATGAGATTCAGCAGTTGGTAACAAGGGCACCAGGCTTGCCTAACCTCAAGTACGAATCGATAAAACTGTTTAAATATACAGTCAAATAAGTGTACCCAAATATACAGTCAGATAACCGTCTCAAATATACAGTCAAATAAGTGTGCCCAAACATACAGTCAAATAACCGCAAATGACAATACAACGAATAGAAAAAAGCCATCACTATGCATCATGTAATATAGTAACTAAGATACATGTTGATAAGATAGTTAGAACATATTTTCTTGACCTATTTAGGGAGCGAGATTAGCTATATAAGTGGTGACGGAGTCAGGAAAGGAGAGCCGTTAGCGTACGGCACTGCTGCCTTAGTATTGCTTCGACTGGTCAAAGAGATGTGTTTAGGATAATTATCTAATACTAATCGTGTGAGTTTGAGTCTTGTATCAGAAAGAGCTAAGGTAGGTACAGACTTTATTACACAACAAATCAAGTCAAATTTTCATCCCAAAAAGGCATTCTCCCGACTCAAATTAACGGCGCTGTCTTTAGCTTTTAGACGATGAAATATAAATCTCACCCCCCGAGGAACCTACTATAGCTACACAAGTAAATCAACACAACATCTACAAGGACCATCATGTCATTTGGCATGGGCTTGCGTGCGCATAGCAACTGTCTATACTCCGCAAGTTAGCCGATTACCTTGCATCATGGATTCTACCAAGGCCTGGGTGGCATTTTCCGGGCTTTCGACGAACTTAATCAATCTTCCAAACGATCTAGCATCACTATTATATAGTGCCAACATCAATGTGCAGTCTGTGGTTGTGGAACTCCAGTGGAAGAAGGGTAAAACCACCCATTATGGCTACTGTGGGTGGTCGGGAATGGTGAGCCTGAACTCGAGCCGGCCGACCCTTGAAATCGAGCCGCTATTTGCCAACACACTCGGCCTTTCGGAAGGCACCGGTGTTACCGTGAATTTGAAATTCGACGCGCCAGAAGCCTTGAAAGTTCACCTTGAGCCTGCCTCGGCTCTGGACTGGGAATTGGTGGGGTTGCACGCGCAATTGCTCGAGGATCGGCTTCTAAATCAGACGCGGGCTGTCCGGGTCGGCCAGGACTTGCTTGTGTACCCCACAAGTACCGTCAGTGCGCGGCTTCGCGTCGTCAAGATCGAGCCGTCTCCAGGAAACTCCACGGGCTATAGCCGGCTCTCTGAGGTTTGTGAGGTCGTGGTTGCGCCCAAAACCCGCCGCCCAGCCTCCTCGAGCGGGTCGACCCGGTCGAAAAGCAACAGGCGCTCTGTGGAGCTGCGGATCATGTCCAGTGTGTGTGTGCCGCACCTGGGCTTCCAGGCACACGACCCGGCAAAATTCGAGGTCTACAGCACGGAAATCCCCTGGGAATACGCCCGGGTGTCTTTGCTTGGCGGCCAGAAACATGTGGTTGCCCGTATCGTGTTGGAAGGCATTCCACAATACCTTGGACTCAGTCCGTTGGTCGCACAGACGTTGGATGTGAGCAACCGGACCGGAGAATGGCTTGTGGTAGAGCCTTCTGGTGCGCTGTTGCCTGATTCTCCACGCTCATTGACGTTTTCTCCGTACGTCGTCGAGTCTCCCGACAAAAAAGTGCTCCGTGGGCAGGACTCGGTTCGGCAAGAAACCGCAGCTAAAGTGCATAGCCACTTGGCTGATATTGGATATTTTGCCTCCAACGTGCTTACTGATCGCTGCAACGTGCCAGTTATCCCCGATTTGTTGCCCTATGGAGGCGAAATCCATCTTCGAGGCCCAGGGTGGTTTCTCAGCGACTCGAGCGAGTACTCGGTGACCTTGGGCGAGGACGTGGTCAAGCCACAGGAGGTTTTGGGCAGAGTGCGGCGGAACGAGATCGAGGACTTGCCGTTGGATGACGGCCCAGTAGTTGGCTATGAGAAGTTGGTCGAGGATATCTTTAGCCAGTTGCTGCGGCACGTCAATGGAATCTTGGTCCATGGGCCGTCAGGGTCGGGCAAGACTCGAATAGTGAGGTCTGTGGCTGGCAAAATGTATCGTGACACCACATACAAGGTCATGGTGATCGATATGGAAGACCACTTGGGCGAGGCTGGCAACTTCGAGGCATTGAAGAAGACGTTTGCACAGGTATTTCTACGGCTTGCCAAGCACATGCGGGTGGTTCTTGTGCTTGAGAACGTGCACCTTGTGTCGCACAAGGAACAGGAGCAGCATGACAACACCGTCACCAACAGCTTCACCGAGTATTTCTCGCAGAACTACCAGCGGCTTGTTGACAACGGCTACGACATCAAGATCGTTTACACAGCTCTCTCCAAGGACAGTCTCAACAAGACGCTTGTCAGCAACCCTGCATTGGTGAGCCACACCTACAAAATCGCAGCACCAACAAAGATCCAGCGCCGCCAGTTGGTCGAGCACTTCCTCTCCAAGCGCAACTTGGTTGCTGGGCCGCTCGACGACTTGTGGAATGACACCGAGGGGTTTCTACCGTGTGACTTGCAACTGATTGTGGAACAGGCGTACCATGAGCTGCTCATTGCCAGCAGCAGGACCGTTGACATGTCGCACTTTTCCAAGGCCCTTGACGGGTTTGTCTCGTCGGGATTGCGCAACGTCCAGTTGCAACAGTCGGATGTCAAGTGGCTGGATATTGGCGGCTTGAAACGGGCAAAGGAGATTCTTCTTGAGACCTTGGAGTGGCCCACAAAGTACGCGCCGATCTTTGCAAACTGCCCGTTGCGTCTTCGCTCAGGCATCTTGTTGTATGGGTATCCGGGCTGCGGCAAGACGCTTCTTGCCCTGGCAGTGTCCTCGCAATGCGGACTCAACTTCATCTCCATCAAAGGTCCAGAGATCCTCAACAAGTACATCGGCGCCTCTGAGCAGTCGGTAAGAGACCTTTTTGAACGTGCCCAAGCCGCAAAGCCCTGCGTGTTGTTCTTTGATGAGTTCGACTCCATCGCCCCAAAACGTGGCCATGACTCCACCGGCGTCACAGACCGTGTGGTGAACCAGATGCTCACACAAATGGACGGCGCAGAAGGCTTGGACGGCGTCTATGTCTTGGCTGCAACCTCTCGTCCTGATTTGATCGACTCGGCTCTTCTCCGGCCTGGCCGACTCGATAAAAGCGTCATTTGCGACCTCCCCGACTTTGAAAACCGCCACGATATTCTCCTCACAGTGGCAAGCAAAATGGCCCTTGAGCAGGACATTGACTTGGCGGAAATCACTCGTGAAACCGACGGATTCTCTGGCGCAGATTTACAGGCCCTTGGCTATAACGCGTACTTGAACGCCGTGCACCGGAGATTGAAGCAGGATAGTGACCTGGAAAAGACTCCAGAAAAGGTTTCCGTCGAGTTTTTTCAGCTTGACAGGGACTTGTCTCTGGTGGAACGATCCGCATTGCACAAGAAAATTGAAGCCATCCTCGACACTCCGGCAGAGAAACGGCCAGACAATGCCGATTACAAAGTCGTAGTCACGTTGGCTGATTTCCAGCAAGCGTTGCGCGATACCAGCCCTAGTATCTCCATCTCTGAGCGGACAAAGCTCAAGAAGATATACAGCGAGTTTGTCGCCGATCGGGATGGCAATATGCCAAACGGATCTGCAAGTAACCAGATTGGAGGCAGGACTACTTTGATGTAGGTCGCCGATTACGATTAAATGGGTTGTTGTATTTTTTTTTGATGCTGTCTCATTAATCACTACAATCGGTAAACTAGCGTCAATTGGCAAAAATGGTTCACTATCAAACGTACCTAAGAGTATCCTTGTTACTTAATGAGTCTAGAGAAATTATGGGTTCTGATCATGTATCTTAAATATTTCAAGTGTGTTTCTATAATTCGATATATATAATTTATGGTGTCTAATTAGTATTTCATAGAGTGGTTTTCCATATATGACCTTATGTAATAACGTCCACCTCATTTCACTTTTCTAAACTTATAGCCCATGACTATCACTGTTTAACTGTGTTTTCTACTTTTTTTACAAGCATACGTGCACAAGGTATATGCTGAGATTATGTGATTGTAGGTATGTGTACTACCATCTGGGAATGGCGAGGTGGAATATTCTCCAACTTTGAATCCTCTAGTAAAATATCAGTGGTTTGGTCATTTTAAACTCTCTTTGTAAAAATCTTATGCCATATCAACCAGATTTCAGAGAATTGTCTTGTTTTTTGATGCTTTAAAAGTGTCGTAGTTTATAGGTGTACCCTGATTAGACATAGTATTACAGCAAACTATAAACTACTTAATTGTTTGTTTTGTTCCTTTAGTATTTGGATAACCGGAATGGGTTGTGCTAGATATAAATATCCAGCTGAATTGGTCTTGTGATCGTTATATTTGCAGCGAAATGTCGGCCTTCTTATAGAGAACGCCGATCCTCCTAAGAGGTTGTTGTCCTTTAATCAGATGGTGGTTACCATTGATTGGCGGACGCGCTACTGTATTCTGTGGCTGAGTTCGGTAAGCTACTCCTAACTCCTCCTTGAATACTGGACCTATTCTGCCGTGGTTAGTTAACCACGACAAAAAGCTTGTAGGGTAAAAGCATACGAGGTATATTCAAACACAGCAGGACTGGCACACGGGCTATATAAATAGCCAGTTGGCAATTAATCTGGCCAATGCAAATTTTTATATACTTGGTATATAGCTTGACTGTAACTAGAGCATTTTAATACAACTCTATTGCTCATTGTGTTTCTATAGAGACATTATGGCTTGATCTATCAATTTAACAAGTGACAAGCTCTCACAAAGTCGATAGGCAATCAATAAACAATTATGTGCTTTTTCTATGACCCTAAACAAATGAATAAAATGCATTATTTGCATTCAATGTCACTACTTTGGTCTGTACTACCTTTTAATTCTTCACCAAAACCTCTATAGTGCTATTAGAAGCACAATGTACCTGTAAGGAAAACTAATTACATTTAAAATAAATCTACACTACTAAATAAAGCTTAATCACAAACTCAAATGTCACTTCCTAACGTCATAAACAAAATAATCAGTCTTTTTAAAAAAAAGTCGAAATCATGAAGTAAATCATCCAATAGTAGAAATTTTGTGTGTAACGGGCAATCCTCGGTACCTCTTCTCTGGAGTATAGAAGTTACACGTGAATGGCACGTGAATGCATACAACATGCAATGAACAACAGGAAGAGGACCGGGCTTGTGGGTGAACAAGGTATAACCCTTGTGAAGATACGTCTTTAGGTCACGTACATCAAGATACCGGTATACTCTTTCCTATTAAGGATAAAGAAGGTCTAGGCCGTCCTAAAAGGGATTCTGACGCCTTTACCAGACGCAAGTCAATGGCACACCGCCACCATATAGAATAATATAAATAGCTGGGAAACCTGCTATGAAGCTAACTAACTTTGGGAGAAATTCCATCTTAGCTTATTATAACAAACATTATTGTAAGCTTCTTCTATCCCCTCGGAATAGTACTTTTATTGAGGTAATACTGAATATCCTGACGATTTGGGGATATTGAATATTACATTGTGCAAGCTCCGTCCTTATTAGCTCAGTTGGTAGAGCGTTCGGCTTTTAGAAATAAGGAACCGAAATGTCCAGGGTTCGAGCCCCTGATGAGGAGTATTTTTTGAGGATGATTACCATCAGTAATGGTAATACCAGTCAGAAATTTTTTTTTGTAGTAAATGCGCTTCCTATAACTCATTGGAAGTCGAATTAACGGTAGCAAGTGGAATCACTGGGATTGGCATAAATTCCTCATTAAAAGCATATGCTACAAACTTAGCAAGTTCTCTTTTACTGGAAGCCAATACGTAGTAATCTTTCAACTCACTTATGGGATTGAGTTAAGAAATAGCTATATAATGTTTATTTGTGGTCTACGCTGGGTTTCAGGGAGGTTAATATTTCACCGTGTAAAGACGTTGCTGCCAAAATGAACGTCAAGAGAAATTACACTCGATGTGTATAAAAGCTTTCGACTTGTTCTTCAGAGCAATCTGTAGATTCTAGAAGGATCTACGGGTATCGTCATAATTACCACCTGATTGTCAACCAGATCTTGTGTATAAGCAGCTATATTGTAAGAAAGTCTTCTCGTAAGGTACTCTCAGTTCATTAATCAATTTCCATTTAAACACAAGCCAGTAAGACCATCAAGAAATACACAAAAAGATTAAATAACTTGTATCCGGTATCATTGACAGAATTCAATGGAATCTATTGGTAATATAAAGCACATGTTTATTTGGGTTTACATGGAAGCGTTAATCCACAGACACCCATCGATAATGACCAAGTCGTTAATAAAGTGGGTATATACCCAAACACTAAGTGAAATAACGATTATTATTGCCATTATTTAGCATAGTCAGGACGAGAATTGAAAGTGACTAGGTGAAAAAAACTCACGAGATAAGTATGCCAACTTCAAAAGTTTATCTTAGACATTACTGATTAATATCGCCAACGATTTATTCAACATTATCCTGCAAAAGCAAAAACAATCGTAAAGCACTATACTCTAATAATACCACTGTACTTATACACTGGACAAGATTTCTCAGTACTCTACATACTATAGTACCATTTTATTATTATGCATAGAGGATATATAAATTACATCTGGAATATCCCTAACCCACAACCAAAGTGTCATTTTCACCCACAAGCTCGTATTCTGGAATCTCCAAGTTAAGTGGGGCTGGTCCCTTTCTGATTCTTCCGGAAATATCGTAGTGGGAACCGTGACATGGGCAGAACCATCCACCAAAGTCACCAGCCTCACCAATTGGCACACATCCCAAGTGTGTACAGATTCCAATCATCACCAACCACTCTGGCACCTTGACTCTGTCGGCGTCAGTTTGTGGGTCTCTCAACGAGGAGATATCCACGTCGTTGGCCTCAGCGATTTCTTCGGCAGTTCTGTGGCGGATGAAAACTGGCTTTCCTTGCCACTTGACGACCACATTCTTTCCCTCTGGGATAGCCGCCAATTTCACCTCGACCTTGGCCATAGCCAAAACATCTGCAGAAGCAGACATGGACTGGAGAAACGACTCGACAGTCGACTTGGCTCCGACAGTGGATAACAATCCAAAAGATCCGACCATGAAGTAGGTGAAGGCTCTTCCCTTGTCACTAGAGCCATCTGGTCTAAGGTAATTGCTGAAATCTGGGGATTGGTAGTTGGACTTGCTGACCATTGAACTACTGGACAATAAACGAGCTTGTGAGCCCAAGACTCTCGAAGCTATATTGTTGCGAGCAAGTGATCTTAATCCTAAAGAGGCCATCTTGTGAATGTATGTAGTGAAGATCAAGTGATTTTGTATTTTTTGCCAATTGGATTTTACCACATGGTGATTGGCCCTGCAATGGTAGGGTAATTACAAGTGAGGTTATGTGCCACGGAACGGACTTTGAATTTTTACGGGACCAGGGCAACTACTTATTTTTCATCACAAGCTAAATAATGTACGCAGAGTTAGGTACCCCTGCTGACCAAGGGTATACCAGATAATGTAACTAGTATTAAATATATCGGGTAGTGGAATATTATCCGGGTGTATACATTTTCCACTCTGCCCGGGAAATCAAGCGTAATCAGAGAAGACGAATTGCAACTGCTAGTTGAACCAGCCGGAATTCAGCACCTCAGAACTTGCTATTATTTTGCCAATGATAGAATTCCCTAATTAGAAAATAAAAGTATTTTTAAAAATTATTCAAATGACGTATTCCTTGATATGATTCACGTACCAAATCTCCCCGAGCGTAATGGTCTTTCCATCTATAGTTTGGCGTTGGTTTTATACAACCAAGCCGAGTCACCAAAGTACTATCTTTAACACTTTAAGAAATCAGTCATAGCAAAACATATCCCAACGTTGATACCGCGAACAAAAGAGTCTTCCATTATGCTATGAATTAAATGCTCAAATTCCAGTGGCCTCAAACTATTATACTACAGTAGAATTATATAGAAAGATGCTCCACTTCTTTATTAGGAGCTACACTAATTCGTTAGTTTCTTGCATGCTCCCTGGATGCTCATGATTTCCGTATCTTTCCGGTGATTGTGCTAGTATTTTGGCAATTGTGCTACTTTCTTTTATCGGTTGTACTTCAACTCTTACCAAAACTACCATATTTGAAAATAGGAATCCCAATAGGTCTTCGTACTTCTCTAGTAAAGGCTATTTCATTTCATTTTCAAGTATAAATCGCCAGAGTTTTCTCTGAATAGTCAAGCAAATATATTCTACCTACTCTACCAACTAGTATCCTAGTTACTATATTACAGGAATGGTCAAGTTGACATCTGACACGGCCAAGTATCTTTAGTTGGTGACAGCCATTCTTCAAAAATGCAACTCATCTGGCCAACAACTTTGGGCTTAGACAGTTTCACCCATAATTTAAAAGTGGGTAAAATCATACCAGTATCGTATCCAAGATCGTGTCAACTGAAAATACAAAGGCATTACACTAAGTTAAGTATTTCACTCTAGACACACAATGTATCTTCAACCAATACATCCTTAGTTCCCTAAAATAATCTATGCCATGGCCTCACAATATTTGATTCGTTCGAGTATCACCTCCCTGCTCGTCTCCTCTATCTCACCACCTAAATACATTTCGTCAATGATCCCCAAGACCTTATAAAAATTAAACACAATGTCCAACTCGCACACATTACCAAAATAGCAGTCCAATACCTCGACAAGTAACTGGATTGATTCCAAGCAAATCAAATCGTTTGCAGAGGAGTCCACACAATACACGATAAACAACCCAGCAAATCGCTTGTATACCAACTTATTGTCCTTTTGGAACTCGACGAAGTTCGACTGATATTTATGATCTCTAGAATTCACCAACTTATGTACCTGGTTGCGAAGAACTGTTTTCTCCTTGTCACTATATGTACCATACCATTTGGAAAGCCGCGACTTTCCCTGACGATTCATGATTAAAATAAATTCAATGCCCATATTACGCTATTATAATCGGAAAATTCTCGCCCTAAAACTTTGCTTTATATTAAATGTAGAGAGACCTGCTCTCGTTATATTCAGAATATATATATCCTTTTGTAGAGCCCACTAACTAACACTTTGACTTGTCAAGGTACAGCCGAAACAGTTTCAGAGTATCACGTGTATGTAACGTGACGCCAATGATGGAGTTGCTGGGTATAATCATTGATACAGTCAAGATTTATTTTTCCTTTTTTTTTCTTGTTGTTTAAATATTATTGCTGCAAATATCAGCCAGTGAGCATTTTGTTTCTCTTGTATTTTAAAGCGTATATAACGTAACTGTTCCATGTATAACGTTACAGAGAGGGTCAAACTTTAGAGAATATATACGTGGAAAACAAACGATTCTTTCTAGATAAATATGACGTAGCATCCATTAGGGCAGTTCTCTTAATTCAGTATACTTTCGGGGTACTAACCTCTTATTTTAGCTGGTCTACCTAGGGTTGTTTGATAATAAATACCATCAACTCTACAATAAATGACTTGGTAGATTCAATTGAATCTTACATAAGCTTCAGGAAATCTTGACGACTGCTTAATTACATTAGATTGCAACAGTGTAGTCGAGAAAATCATGAAATACCAATTGAAACACAGCCTTGAATAGTCGCATGTGTCGAAAGAAGACAGTAAATTGTACCATACAACTGTCTGATTGTAACCAAGAATGTTTGGGTGCACTCCAATGGCCAAAGGCTAATGTAGAAATTCAGTAAAATCAATATCAAAATCCAATTGAGCCGATCAACTGCGCACCGATTTATATCTGTAAGTGAAGCCATACATCAGACATATAGAAAAGTCTAGTCTCACGTAAATCTCATCATTACCTCATCGAGTCTTGTCCGTTTCAGCAAAATAATTTCACTTCATGGTTATTTTCCTCGTCAGCATACTTCCGAACCACATCCCACACCTGTTCGCTAACTTGCTCAATTCCTTTCCCATCCACATAAATCACCACATAGTCATCACTTCTTTGCCCCTTTTGGAAAAATTTCTCAAACTCAACCTTGACCTTTTGCTGAAATTCCACTACCTCGTACCTCTCTTCTCCATAGTTGGCCCGCTTCTCTAACCTTTTCACACTCTCATTATCCTTGAAACTTAAAAATACAGTCAAATCAGGTGCAGGAAGTCCTATATCAGGAGACTTGCACCACTCAAAGTCCAACCCATTTGCTGCTGAATATGCAATCCCCGAGAAATAATACCGGTCCATAATAATACTAATTCCCTGCTGCAATTTGGATAATATACTGGCCCTGAGCTCCCAACGATTCGCTGAAAATAACAAATGAACTGCCTCCTTTGGCAATTTGTTGTCTTTGTTTGTCAAGTATTCATTAATAAGTTTACCAATTTCTGTACTTCGGTCGGGAAATTTCATCAACTCAACTTTCTTGCCTTGTGACTCATATCTCTTTAGTAATAACTCCACCTGTGTTGTTTTACCAGTACGATCCAACCCTTCAACCACAATTATTGATCCTCTACCCATGTTTGCAAGTGAGTGCTCTTTGAATTTCTTCGTGTCGCAAAAGTTGGGTGCATGAAAATCACGCGGTTCCAGTATAGTGGAACATGCCCGCTAAAACTAAAAATTTAATATCGATTTGGTTGTATAGTGTAGAGGTTTAACACGGCGGATTCTGATTCCGTAGACCCCGGTTCGAACCCGGGTACGACCTATTTCTTTTTATCTCACTGCAATTATCACGTGACATATTCACCAGAATTGGATGCATAGCGAAAATGTAAATTGTAGGGTTGTACTGGTGGTTTTCAAAATGAATCGGTTATGAATCTGATTACTTGCTTTTATTATACTTTGACCACGTCTTTGTATAGCAACCAGACTTGTAACATTATTAATTAGACTTGAAATGGTGTCGTATTGCCTGCTCAGTATTTTGAGAAATTGGCTTATCCACAAATGGCAGATCATCCCAAGAATAATAAGCGAAGAATTTTGAATAATGCAGTACAACTTTATTTCATGGTGCAGTAATCTATATCTGTTGCGTTTTATGGTGCACGGTATTCCAATTGGTTACCTTTTAACAAAGTCCAAAGATTCTTATTAATTCCAACAAAGAACACGGCCACAGTAATTTCCAAAGTCTCGTTTAAACAGATTCGTTTGTTTCTTGCTCCATTAAGTGGATCCAAAAATAGCAGCATCTCTTTGAATGTCAAGTATGGTAATTCCGCAAGTCCTTACTTACAAACTTATACAATATGTGACGCTTCTTTGCATAATTGAAATGCCCATTTTCCCGATTGGGGGTTATTATAAGAGTTGTATTGAAGTTTGTCATTATGAAATTACCCATTTTGGAACTCAAGGGCCATCATCATGCAGGTCAAAACTTCGCTAAGCAGGGAAATAGCAGGTTCTGGTATTAATGTAAGATTTCCAAGACATTGACGATTGTAAATCGTCAATCTGCGTTGGCATTGAAGTCCATATATGGTATAATGATCCTTAATCAAGGATTACTTTCTTTAATTATGAACCACGATGCATTCAAGCGAAAATGTATATAAACTGTTTAATTTCACAAGAATAATACCATCAAATCAATAACTACAACAACAACAATCATTTCTAATGAAACATTCAGTCCTTTTATCCATTGCTCTTGCTTCTTTGACCCTTGGTGCTCCTTTGGAGTGGGCTGGTGCCACTGCTAACCAGCCAAAATTGAAAAGGGACGCCGAGCCTGAGCCTTTGAAATGGCATGGAATTTACAAGAATCAACCAATCTTCAAGAGAGAAGAATCTGAGGATGTTGATTCCGAAGTTGTTGAGAATGAAAAGAGAGATGCCGATCCTTTGAAATGGCATGGAATTTACAAAAATCAACCAATCTTCAAGAGAGAAGAATCTGAGGATGTTGATTCCGAAGTTGCTGAGAATGAAAAGAGAGACGCCGATCCTTTGAAATGGCATGGTATTTACAAGAATCAACCAATCTTCAAGAGAGATGCTGATCCTTTGAAATGGCATGGAATTTACAAAAATCAACCAATCTTCAAGAGAGAAGAGACTGAAGATGTTGACCCTAAGTCTATTGATTCTGAATCTGTTGACCCTAAATCTGTTGATACTGATGTTGCGTCGTCTAGCTCCGAGATTCCATCTTCTGAAGATGTTTCCGCCAAAGATTTGCTTTCCAATAACGAAATCATCGGATACTTTGCCACCGATGATGATCTGGCTGAAGGTGCTGAATCAGCATAAAATGGTACCAAGAGAACCATTTTACTAGGTATTTTGGCCTTGGATTATAAACTTTAAAGTGTTATTTCAATATATACTTATTTTTTTAGAGTGTAGAATCAAGAGATTTAAATTGTGCAAATTGTACAGGTTTTTTAATGGAATTATCAACGGGCAATTAGTTGACTGTCACAATTGAAGATTTATCGGGGTTACGAAAGGAGAAATTGTCTAAATTTAGAAATCAAACTATAAATCAAGACAATTGCAATATAATGAATGACGCTACTGGCGTAAAATAGTTTACTACATTTGCTGGACCAATTGCGCAATAGCCTGATTATTTATAGATATGGAAATAAGCTAAGAACGAGGAGAAAACGAATAAAGGGAGAATAATAGTGTAAAAATAAAATTTGAGGAGGTCATTGCATTTCAAAGAAGTAAACTATAAATCTCAAGAATGACCAATCACTGGTACTAAATACGGCTAACAATAGCGACCAGTCTAATTTTGACAGATGGCGCGTGTATCCAGATTTGTAAAAGTGGATTCTACAGTGTTGTAAGATATGGTATTATTGGTTTAATTCAATGTGAATGGATGAGAATATAATCAATTGACAATTTTCGGAAAATTGGACATTTGAGTATTTCTAAAGTAATCAGTAGTGAATACAGTTTAGTAGTGTTGAACAGAAATTGTCAACAGAAATTGTCAACAGAAATCGTGATAAACAATCGTGATAAACAGTTATCACGGTAAACAAAAATCATGACAAACAGTCCATCACGATAAACCGTGATAAACCATCATGATACCGTCATGATAAGCCGTCACGATACCGTCATGATAACAGAAATCATGATAAACAAACACGACAGCCATGACGACAGACGCAACAGCCGTGACATCACCAAAACATCCGATGCTCGTAAAGTCAGTCTATAAGCTACATGATCCATATAGCAAAAATCGTAAAGAATTAAAGTCATCAAAACATATACTAGGATGCAGCGAGCGATTGCGCCTGGTAATCCACGCCACTGGTCAGGCACAAATTCTTTAACTGCTTGTTGAGCAGGAGCAACTTTTCAATTTCGTTACCTGCGACGTCAAGAACCACAAACTTGGATAATTTCGCCGACGGCTTTGTGGTGCGGCCGACTTCCATGAATGTGAGTTTGTTGACCAAGTTGTCAAAAGAGTCCTTGATGAGCAAGCGGCGTTTTTTCTCGGAGGTAGTATGGTTTTCGCGCTTCTCCTTATCGGAAAGAAGCTTCCTGCGGGAACGGGGCTTCACGCTGGCAGCCTCTTCAAACAGTTTTAGCTGGTTGTCCAAATGGAACTGTTCGTCCGGCTGGAGAAGCGGCTGGTCGAGAAACGAGTCTGGCTTGGTAAGGCCGCTGATGAGCCTATCGAAATCGTCCTTTGGGTCCGAGTCTTCAATTAGAAACTCGTCCAAGAACCCCTGCAACGCTGTGTTTTCGTGCTCCGACAACAACGACGGCGTCACGTGATCGGGCACCACCTTGTTGTCGAACAAGGCGTTCATCAGGTATGAGTGATTTTGGGCGGGGGACTTGGTTGGCTTTGTGCGCTGGAGCGCCAAGTTCTGCTGCTGCATCATCTGGAGCAGCTCGATCTGCGACTGAACGTATTTTGCCTGGAGCTGGGTGAGCATGTTGTAGGCGGTTTCAAAGTCATCGAGCTGGATATCGTCCAAGGAATGGATGTTGTTGATGTCAATGGCGGTGCCATTCAACATTGGTGCGGCTGGGCTGGGCTCCTCGAGCTGTTGCTGGTCCTGTTCACCACCAATGTGGTACGCTAGATCATCCAGCGGGTCTGGCTTGTAGCCGAAATTGTCGATTGAGGATTGTTGGAACATACCGCTAGCACATGGGGCTGGGACTAGAAGAAAACTAACAAGATGCTCAGTGGGTCATCAAAATATATACTAACGAGATTATACCAGATGAGCTGTCACGCGGCAATGTGCAATGGGATAACGTATATATATCAATCCGCAGTAGGAATATATTCACATGCAAAAAACCAAGACGTGACTTTGCTCGCGCAACCCACCCAGATTGGTGAGGCAGGTCTAACCCGGATGACCAGTGCATGCGGTTGCAGGGCTTCGCACACTACCTTGACACTGGCACAGTGTCTTTTCTCCATGCTATACCGACGAGTCGACAAGGTGAAAATCGGACAATTCTTCCGGTACAGCGTGTCGGCGAAAGTGGATGAGGACTGCCGTACCACGTGTCTCTATCTACGAGTGAGGAACTTGGAAAATCCCGCGCTCCGGCTCTTTTATTTGCTTGGACCCTACACAATTTACACCCAGCTCTTGCCGGAGAACTTCAACGAGGACTTGCAGCAGAACCCCGATCCGTCAGATGAAAGCGTGATCCAATTCAATGCCAACTTGCAAGCTGGAAACTCCTTTGAGGCCGTGTTGACCCTCAATGAAAATTCAAAGGTCAGTACCCGGGAATACCGCTGGAGGTTGGACGTCATGTCCCAGACACTTCTCTTTGAGTTCAGCTCCGTCAAATACGAGGTCGAAATCTCCCTGCTACCCTTTTCAGCAAACGAACCTTCCTCCTGGGCCGGTGAAGTGCACGTGACCCGGGAGTCGCACCTTGACATATGGAACATGCCGCCTAGCAACGCTAGTGAGCCGGTGCATTTGGTGGTATTGACCCACGGAATCTACTCCAACGTCGGATGCGACTTGTTGTATCTCAAGGAACAGTTGGAAAAGGGCAATCGTGACCGCGAAAATATCATTGTGCGCGGATTTCACGGGAATGCTGCCAAAACCGAACGTGGTGTGCGCCGATTGGGAGTCAACTTGGCCAATTACATTGACGAGCTTCTTAATCTGTGCTACAATATCGATCGCATCTCGTTCATTGGACACTCTTTAGGAGGCGTGGTGCAAAGCTTTGCCATCTACTACCTACTCAACTACCAGGGCTACAAACAAGCAGGCCGGCGACAGCTTAGTCACGTGACACCAGTGAACTTTATCACCTTGGCTTCGCCATTGCTTGGGACCCAGGCTGAATTTTCCAATTTAATTAATATTGGCCTTGAGATCGGCTCGCTAGGTAAAACCGGCATGGATTTGTCATTGAATAACCGGTATCTTGCGCATTTTGCGTCGCACGACTATGACCAGTCCTCAAGACCGTTGCTTGAGATTGTACCATTGAATTTGCAGTTTCACTTTTATCTCAAGCGATTTCTGAACCGCACGGTCTTTGCAAATGTCATTAATGACGGCATTGTTCCTTTGAAAACCAGTGCGTTGTTGTACTTGGACTATCGCAGCTTGAAGGTTGTGGAGAAGTTGAAGCACAAGGTCAGTGAAGCGGCAGAGGGTGAGAGCAAGAGGTTGCAGGAGAATGAGGTTGCGGAGATTTCCGATGACGAGACGGTGTTTGTTGAAGATACGAGTATAGGTGATGTGAAGAGTAACGAGATACTCCGGAGGATTCGGGGAATAAGAGGTGGAAAAGGAGGGAAGGATATAAAGGATGGAAAAGATATAAAGGATGGAAAAGATATAAAGGATGGAAAAGATATAAAGGATGGAAAAGATATAAAGGATGGAAAAGATATAAAGGATGGAAAAGATATAAAGGATGGAAAAGATATAAAGGATGGAAAAGATATAAAGGATGGAAAAAATATAAAGGATGGAAAAGATATAAAGGATGGAAAAGATATAAAGGATGGAAAAGATATAAAGGATGGAAAAGATATAAAAAATGTCATAGCATATGATGCCACAGATGGTGATACAGATTGTGATACAGAAGATAAATCTATTCAAGTCACTCATCACACACCAGCCAAAGAAACTACACACAACCATGAAACTACACACAACCATGAAACTACACACAACCATGAAAACACCAAACACACACCCAATAACCAGAAATCCCCGCACAGCAGCAAAGCAGTTAAATGGCAAGACGTCGAAATTACAACCCACCTGGATAGTACCCTCGCGTCACACCATGACCCATCCTCCAAGTCACCATCACTAAAAACCCTCTCTCCTGTGCTACCTGCCCAAGGCACCCTTCTTCCGTTCCCGATTTCTCCTCCTAAAAGAAGAACCGTTTCAGCATTCCCCATGTTGTCACCCAGTAAAAAAGCAGCGTCGATTCCACTGCCCACACTCACAGAAACAAGTCCCCAACCAGAAGCCGTTGATATTTCATTGACTCCAGACGAGCCTCTGAGCCTGTTTCTCCAAGCCACAAGTTTCTTTTCCCCAACAAAGCATCTCAAGAAAAGCAAGCAGCGACGTCTTCGACGCATTCAAACGGTCTCAGATAAAAAGTCTGACGAGTTCTATGAGCCACCCAAGCTGTCGTCAGTAGTATCGGCAATGTATGCCCTTGTAGCACCTTCGCCAAAACGGGATTTTTTCAACACATTCAAGCCCTATAACCAGGATACTCTAAGCGGAGTGCCAGACATTTCGCACAACATTTCAGGGACAATTATCCACGATAAGGTCTACAGGTATAGCGAGTTTCCAGAGCCGTACTTGAACAAGGTGAGCTATGTGAAGTACAAGAAGTTCTGCATGAGCAAAAAGGACCCCAGTCTCGAGGAACAAATGTCCCGGGCACTGCTTCATGCAAAGGGTGATAACCCATTTTTCTACAAGTCAAAGCGCAAGAACTTTCTTTCGCGGAAACACTCCAAGCCCAAGCAGCTTGCCGAGAAGATCTCGAGATTGTACCAGTACGATAAACCGTGGCGGAAAATCTTGGTGAAACTAGAGCCAGATGCTCATAATAATATCATTGTCCGACGGCAGTTTGTCAATTCATATGGCTGGAACGTAATCCATTACTTGGTTGGTACGTTTGACTACCGGGGTGAGAAAAGGGACAAGCGGCGACAAGACGAGATGGAAAGTGGGAAAGATGACCAGCTGGATCTGGAGGAAGAAATCCCCGATAGCCCTCTCCAGTCAGTGGGCGATTCAGATGGGCTTTCCAACTTTTCGGCCGAAAGTATCGAGTCTGAGTAATTGTATTATACTGTATTTGTAATAATGTACATCATATATTTTTGCATAGAAATCTAAGAAGGAGGCTGGTTTGGATTCTCATGTTGGAAGTTTCCCAAGTGGGGCCGGATCGACCCATTTATTGGAGGCAACACCCCCGTCTGGTTCTGCGGAATTTGGAACGGAGGCTGTGGGAAAGTCTGCTGTGGATATTGAGGAGTTTGAAACACTGGAGGTTGTGCCGTCTGACGAAACTGAGGGTGTGAGTCCGGAGCCACTTGGAATGCAGGAGTAAACTGTTCAGGGATTGAAGGAATCTTTTGTGGGACACTGTGGATGATATTACAATCAGTAGGAACGTTGATGGCGTCTGGATTGACAATTGCCACTTTTTTCCCCAGAGGAGAATATGTCGCAGTACTTTCAATAGGCATGAACTGGATTGGCCGAGCTGGAGGCGGAGTTTCTTCCTTTTTCGGTTCCTTTGGCTCTTCTGGCTTCTTTGGCTCCTCTGGCTCTTCTGGTTCCTCTGGCTCAATAGTCACTTCCCTCGAAAGTGTCTCTTCCACAATCTCATGGCGCTTTTGCAATCGTCTTTTCCGATCCAATCTCCAGTCGTCTTCAGTCTTCTCGGGCTCATCATACATTCTCAATCTCTTTGAAGCTCGAAGTGCTGCTCCACGACGTACTGAACGATCTTCATCGTCACGCTCGTCCAATTTCCGTCTCTCCTCCTTCTGCTGGATTCTAGACGACCGCTTACGGTTCATCAACAAGTTCTGCATGTTTCTCTCTCTAATACGGCCCTGGTAACTTTTCTTCCACCGGAGTTCCTGTCCGGCCAAATCATCAAGCACACCAATCAAATTCTGGGCCAAGGTTTTGTACCCTGGAGTGTTCTTGTACTCCTCGATCTTGGCATTCAACTCATAAAAGTCGTGTGTCAAGCAATCCCACTCAAACTCAGGGTCCATATCCTCGATCTTGGCTACTTTATATACTAGTTTTTGCGAGTATAATCGATTGTCTTCGAATAAGAAAAATGACGTCTCGGTGATGCTTTCTCCTGACTCAATCTTGTTAAAGACAGGCTCCATGCGAAGATCCACTGGTCGCTCGAATTTCTCTGCTGCCCGTCTGAAGATGTCCAGGTAACATATTCGGTTAATAAGGGCATAAAATATGTCGATCTTGACGGATATCGGTAATAGGTCAAAGAACTGGATTTTTCTAGGTACCAAGTCTCCCTGGCCATTTACTTTATTATATTCGTTACTATCTTGCTTTTCTTGGTCCTCTTTTTCTTGGTTCTCTTGATCCTCTTGTTTTACTTCCCCATGCTCTTCTTTCTCTTGATCCTCTTGTTCTTCTTTCTCTTGCTCTTCTTTCTCTTGCTCTTCTTTCTCTTGCTCTTCTTTCTCTTGCTCTTCTTTCTCTTGCTCTTCTTTCTCTTGCTCTTCTTTCTCTTGCTCTTCTTTCTCTTGCTCTTCTTTCTCTTGCTCTTCTTTCTCTTGCTCTTCTTTCTCTTGCTCTTCTTTCTCTTGCTCTTCTTTCTCTTGCTCTTCTTGCTCCTCCTTCTCTTGATACTCCTTCTCTTGATCCTGTCTCTCTTCCTCCCCCAAGTAATCACTCAACTTAATTTCATATTCATCCAAGATACTCGTCAATTCTTCCCCAAGAATAATCGTCAAATTATAGTCAAAATCAGCAACGTCGTTGATTCGAAAGTTAAACTTCAATAAACTGTTTATCAACAGAAGCTTCAACCGGTCAATTAATCTCCCAGTAGCACTGATCCCCAAAATCTCCTCTTCCCATATATGAATATCAAAATGGTCCACATTCAACTTTATACACGCCCGAAACAAATTTAGCCAATTGAACACAAAGACATACTTCCATTGTTTCTGAAGAGGCCTCAACATCGACACGTACGGTTCCTTCTCAGTAGGAAGATACTTGGGCAACTTCACAAGCTGGCTGACAATCTCCGCACTCACATTAGTAAGAAGACTCGCCGGATGAGCAATTGGCTCCGGTGGATGTTCTTGTTTGGCCTTTTTCTTAAACACCATAGTGAAAGAAAGTATACCGACGCGAAACAAATGTGGTGCATGTCCGGGTACCCCAAGGCATGACTGAGGAGCACGTTGACAGGTAAATGCTGAAATTCCAGTCTTTAATAGTATCAAAGTGTTGGACAAGTTTTATTTTGCTAATTAACGCGTCTGAGATTTGATTTTTGGCTGAATTACTGACGGCAATGGTGAATGTAGCTTACAATATAATCTGGTATTCATGTAAAACAATACAGGTTTTTGCCAGAGGGAGATTTGTATTTCTGGATTATCATTTGCTGCTTTCCTGAATTCCCATTGGTAAATGTAGTAAACTAGGATGACTTGGAATTCATTGCGGAGGCCCTGGAGATGAAACTCCATGAAAGTGGAAACCAGAATTGTTGGGTCACGCTTATCATAGTTCACCTGCGAACTTTTAATAATGATGGATACACTGAGTTTAACTACTCTGACACCGTTCAATAAGCTCATTTCTCTTGCTGTAATTTTAAGGTAATTGCACCATTCAATGTTGCAGGAATATCTTTGAGCAATCTAGATTCAAACTCATATTTCCTGACTCGTCTACGACTTGTAATAACGTATTTATCAAAATCTATACAACACACTCCAAATATCCAAGTCATGTGTAGAAATCCGGCCATTCCGATACATTATACGTATTGACTTTTTAGATGATCCATTATAATTTAGACATGTTCAGCTACCTGCATGACTACAGAAAACACACTTGACTCATGTCATCCTTGGAATTCAACATTGCAGTATATGAAGAGGTGCGGATGGTTCCATATGGAAAAGTGACAACCTATGGTAAGTAGCATTAGATTCATGCAAAGTATTACTGACCAAAGGATACATTGCCTATTTAATTGGGCGTCCCAAGAATCCCCGTCAAGTAGGACAGGCGTTGAAGAACTTGGCCAATGAGGATCTGCCAAACGACGTGGAGTTCCATGTGGGAAACGTTCCTTGGTGGAGGGTTGTGAACAGCAAGTATGAGATTTCTGCTAGGCAGAATAGAAACGATGAGAGGCGACAGTATGAACGGTTGTTGGCCGAGGGTGTGGATCTTGATAATTTGGAAGATGGACAGGTATGGATTCCTGAGGGGGAACAAGAGGGCACAGAGGATGAGATAACTGAGTTGGATATTTAATGTGATAATTATTGGTGATATGGTGGGATGTATTGTTGGTTGTAGTTGGTGCATGTAATACAGATAGAACTAAGTTCAATTATCCTAAATGTATAGTCAAGGTGACTGGCTTGAAATTACGCAGTAGAATTAGCTTCACGGGTGTTTTTAACAAATGCTCTAAATAAGATGTAGTGTTGATTTGCTACGCTTCAAGGAGTCTGAATTATTTGGAGGAGCTTGAATCGGCGCTGTCAACCGCAATTCGTCTGTACCTCATGAAGTTTCTGAATGAGTATACCTTTCGGTCACCTTGTTTCCAGAGATGATGGCTAATATCGAAATAAGTATTGAGATATGGTGGTGTTTTAATTTTGTTGACTTTTTGAGACTATCTGAGACGGCTGGAATGACTAGAATCACCATCGGCAATGTTGATATTCATAAGAATCAGTAGTGTGGTTAGATTCAGGGTTAGACATATTGTCGTAGTATATATTTCGGTCTGATTAGACATAGTATTATGATGAACTGTAAACTACTTAATTATTTGTTTTGTTCCTTTAGGATATGGATAACCGGATTGGGCTCTGCTAGATTTAATGTCTAGTTTGAATTGTTCAGGTAAGTTGTGTGTTTACTATAAGGAGGAAGCCCTCCTTATATAGACTCTCTGGATCTTTTATCAGATCCTTTTATCTTTCAATAATATTGTTTCCAATACAACTGGAATTGGAGTATTCAGTCTTATCAACACCGGGAGTCGGTAATATTCTTACCGACAGATCCAAGGATGTGTCACCAAGGCAATGTCAAGATGGTTCACAGTAGTGACTCAAGGCTGTGTACGAGGGAGGTCATTTTAAATGAGAATTAAATTGGTATGCTTTAAGTTGTTGGTACATTTGGCAAGTCATGCATTTTGAGATATTATATACATTTGAGATGTTTAGATTTGCAAATCACCGGATACGCTGGAAAATGGCATGGATCAAAGACCGTTGTATTTGCAGCCTTGTACAATTTGCACAGCACTTTCCACCAGTATTATTTAAATTTTCCATTGCTTCCCATCCTTTTTATTATCATTTTACATTTTCCAATATTCACTTTATTTCATTCACTCGCACTCGGCTTGGTACTCGGCTGGATACTCGGCTTCATTACATAAGCATTACATAAGCACACATGGTGTAAAACCGGCTACCATTTCTGTCTTTACAAACATGAATGTAAGTCCATCCTTGGAGAAACACGCTAACGACAGGCAAACAACTATGAGCTAGACACATATGCTGGGGAGCTTGGCAACCCGTACCAGAAGCAGGTGGACTACAACCAGGGATACGGAGGAGTGGCGTTCTACGACGAAATCAAGCGGATCCAGGACTCGTTGGACGCCTATGACAGCGGGATTCAGCACGTGGAGGGAGTGCACACGCGGCTCTTGAACGAGGTCGACGAGTCGCGGGAGTTTGAGCTCCGGCGCGAGTTGGATACCGTGACCCTGACGCTCGGACAGCAGCAGCAGCAATTGAAGAACGCAATCACCGGACTTGGCAAGAAGCTCAGCGGCGATCCGGACGAGAAGTCGCAGGCAGAGCGGGTCAAGGAGCATTTCACCCAGTCGCTCCAACGATATCGATCGGTGGAGGCCGCATACCGGCAAAAGACCAAGGAGCAGGCGATCCGGCAGTACCAGATTGTGCGGCCCGAGGCGTCGGTGGAGGAGGCCGCCGAGGCAATTGAAACCGACGGCGGGCAGCAGATTTTCTCCGACGCGTTGCTCAGCAGTTCGCGGCGTGGAGAAGCGCGGACTGCGCTCAGCGAGGTCCAGAGCCGCCATCGGGAGCTCCAGGCGATTGAGAAGTCGATGCAGGAGTTGCAGCAGTTGTTCCAAGAGATGCACGAGTTGGTGATTGAGCAGGAGGCACCGGTTCAGGAAGTGTACAAGAGCACACAGCATGCGCAAGAAAACATCAGCGACGCGAACCGGTATACCGACGAGGCGACAAAGAAAGCGGCCAAGGCGCGCCGCAAGAAGTGCTGGTGTATTTGGATTACGATTGTTATTATTATTATCATCATTGCCGCAGTTGTGGGTGGAGTGGCCGGGAAGTTTGCCAAGTGAACGTTGTCAAGGAAAAGTTTTGACTTTGTAATTGTGTTTCTTAATATAATCGTTGGTTATTGTAGATGGATGGGATAGGGATGTAAAGATGAGAATGGATGATGGGAGATGTAAAGATGAGATAGGGATGTAAATACGAGGATAGGGATGTAAATATGAGGATAGGGAACGTGTGATGTGAAAAATAGATAGTAGAGGATACGACGTGAAAGATGGATGTTGGATAATGTGAAAACTGCAAACCATTCTCGTAGTTACAAGTAGCATCCTTAATCATCACAGAATATCATGCTTCATTGCTCCTCTGAATAGCATAATTATTCAATAATCAAGCAATAATTACATATCTCATCCTCATATCACATAAAATAATCCCTTGTAATAAAGACCCTACTCCTCGACACCATTCTGGCCCATCCAAACTAATCTCAACAGTCATGGTCTAGCCCAGTCCATTTCCTTCTAAAAGAAATCAAGTCTTGTCGAGGCTCACTAGCACTAGGCTGATAATCAGAAGTAGATACCTGCTATGTAGGATGGAGTAAAGCTGCCAATACTACGAAAATACAACGGGTCGATAATCTCTTTGGGGATGCAACTTGCCTATAAGAAGATGATCTCCGTTGCAACATCATCACATCTTGACTTTGCTATTTTATCCACAGGCATCTCAGTGACTAGTTGCACTCTGTATTAAAGTCCGTACCTACATTTATTCTTTCTTACACACCACTCAAACTCTTACGATTATTATTAGATATTTACCAAAACACATCCCTAGACCATTTGACGCATCACAAGGCATCCGTGCCTTACGTCTGATCTCTCGTTTCCTGGCTACTTCGCCACAATGTCAAGCCTGCCCTGTTCCCAAATAGGTCAAGCGAATATACTCAACAATCGTATCAACACGCACATTAGTTGCTATATTACACACCCTTTTATATTATCATTTTACTTTTGTAATAAAACGACATTTTCATACGTTGACTTGTGATAAACAGTGCCGTTTTCTGTAGTATCAAATGCCACGACATGGGTCGTCACAACAGGAAATATGGAAAATGGAGAGACGCGAAAATGTGAAAATGACGTCGGCTCTTGAGAGTGGTACCTAGAAATGAGAAAACGAGTCAATGGGCAATATAATAGGGTGCAGCACAGAGTACTGTAGTATAAAGTAGGACATTTGAAAATGCCAGGAGATGAAGTTATATTCGGTGTAGTCCATTTTGAGAAAATACCAGAAAATTTAATACGACGATAATTAGAACTGAAAAATTTCGGGAGATCAAATGTAGTCCAATGTAATCCCTTATGAGAAGTATACTAAGCAAATTTAAAGTGCTACTTCATTAGACTATTTTAGAATGTCACAAGATAAAGTGATGTCCAGTCTAGCCCATTTTAAGAAAGCACTACCTCATTAGGCCATTTTAAATTCTAGACCAGGAAAAGCTCAAGTGATTTTCAATCTAGTCCATTTTGAGAAAGTAGGCCAAGCGAAATTGAGGTGCTACTCAAATAGATCATTTTGAGAAAATATTATGGGAAGTTAATGTGATGCTCAATTAGGTATTTTCTAAAAATACCAAGCAAATTTGAAGTGCTACTCAATTGAGGTGCTACTCAAATAGATCATTTTGAGAAAGTACCATGGGAAGTTAACGTGATGCTCAATTAGGTATTTTGAGCAAGTGTACCAAGCGAAATTACAGTGCTGCTTGATTAAGCCATTTTAAATTCTAGACCAAGGAAATTGCAGTGCTACCAATTAAGTCGTTTTAACTTTTAGCCTAGGATCGTTTAGGATATTCAATCTCGCCATTTTATTTCTAATCAGGAAACATCGTGATATCCAATCTCACCATTCAATTCTAACCCAGAAACTCGCAGGATATCCAATTCAACCTTTGATTCTAATCCAGAAACTATCAGGACGTCCAATCCACTATTTAATTCACATCAGAACAATTGTGACATTAAAATCACCACAATACCGTAAAATGACACCACCTTGCCACACAACATTACGCAAACGTGATAGTATACCAATACGCTAGGCTATTTAAGCCATGATCATTATTAATTAATGTAGGCTACACAGCTGGATAACGCAACCAGTCAAAAAATACAAGTATCCAAAATGCACCTTGGGCAATTACCAGCTAGATTGCCTCAAATGATCCAAAACCAACCGATCCAAAGATCATGGCCGGAAACTATTAACCCGTCGCTTGGCACGGCTATATTCTACAGAGTCATAAATCATAAATCGTAACTTCTACTCACTGTCCTTGGTCTACTTCTCGCCCAGCCTCTTGAACCGGTTAAACTTCATGATATCCGCCCGAGTAAACCCTTTTGAAAACCGGCACTGGCCGTTTCTCAGCTTACAGGCAGTACAGCTGCGGAATCGAATTAACTTGCTAGGTGTGGTGATGAAACAGTGTCCCGTACCACTGCTCTCTGCCGTCGAGTTCTGGTAGTACTCAGAGTATATCTGGGAAAGCAGCTCCTCGGTCAAGTTGAAGTCGCTCGGCTGGAACTTGTCAAGCACTTTGTAGCTGTTTGGACTCGCGTTTTCCAGCGTCTTCAAGTCCTTGATCACCACAATCTCCGCATCGCACTTGACCTTCCGTATTCGGCACGAGTCGCAGCTGGGTCCAGTCCGTTGCCGTCGCTTTTTGCTCTTTGTAACGTCCACCATTCCCTCATTGGAAAACTGGAACACCGGCAACTCCTTGTAGTCCATGTCGATCGAGTCCCGTCGGATTGGCGGAAGTGGGAAGTTCCCTGGCCCAAGAAGCCCTTTTATTGGCGGAAGCTCGATGTTCCCCACGGACAATGAGCGGTTCTGACGGTAGAACGGTTCCAAAGGTGGAGGTGACGGGGAAGATGTCTTGTAGGAAGCAAGCGACGTCCGGGAAATGTGATCACCAAGACTATCCTGGAGCAGTGGGAGAACGAGCTTTGAGCCGCTGTAACGCCGAGGAGAGTCAAAACTGGGTGGGTTGAGGTTCATCATTGTTTTCAAATTAGGTTGACAATCAAGTGTGTACTGTGTGTGGTATCGAGTGTCTTTTGCAGTTGAACTGTGTTGTGATCGTCTCAAATCGTCTCGTACGTGTTTGCCTCTGAGTGTTTGAGTGTTTGTTCTTGAGTGTTCGTCTCTGAGTGTTTGAGTGTTTGTCTCTGAGCCGTGTCACTTCTCAAGTGTTATCCTAATTATAAGCGTGGTTCAAATTATTGTGAAATACAGTCCGTCGTATGTGATCTGATTTATTCCACACAATCGTGTATCTTGTAAAACTGTTAAATAGCAAATTAGCTAGTGGTACCAATTTCTAGACTTGCGGCTGTTATATAACTTTTTTTTGTGATATGGGGAGTAGATCACCCCAACTCCAAACTTTAATTTTAATGCACTCCGCGAACTGGTAACTGGTTGCGTCATTAGGTTTCTCTAGGAATCCCCCACACGGGAAAAAACAAACAAACCTACGATACCAAAGCCAAACGGCTTGTCTTCAAGTCTTGCCATCAACTTATCATCCCCGATTATTTTCCATGTTTAGATGCTTTTTGAGGCTTGCTTCTTGTGTCTTGTGTGGTTGTCTCGGAATTGCCAAAGTCATACTCCGCAGATACGGCGCATTACCCGGCCAGGACCCCGTCCGCTGCACAACGTCACTCGTTCACAGAGAAATCCCAGTATCCTACTAGGAAATAATTCCAAACAGTTTGCTTGACTACTTGCCTTCATTCCCAAGTATACCGACGATGTTTCACTTACAAATCCCTCGCTTGCTTAGTGTGTTGTTGTTCTTATGCACTGTATATGTACATGGATGCACCCCAGAACATCTCTGTACTCCGTCTTGAGCCTGACAATTCCATTCTGCAAAAAAAAAAAATAAAAAATTAATCCAAAAAAAAAAATAAAAGTGGGGCTTTTGGACAACCGGAACCATACCAAGGCAAAATTATTTTTAGCGTATTATTCTTATTTTTTTTTACACACTCTTTATGTACATCTTGTAAAACCCAGTTTTTGGCAACTGCGGCTGTGTCGTAGTGGTCATCAGCTCTGGTCGTTCTGTGTTTACCCGTTTACAAAAGTTGCAATTTCTTGCGGGTGGGAAATTCGGTGGAACTCTCGTTGAGCAAAATCCCTTGAGGGAGGAGGCGGAAGCCTCCAAAAGACCCATCAGAAATCGCTGGGATAGAGCCCCGCTCTATACCCAATGGGAGGGTCTTTAGGCGAGTTGACTGGTCCTTGTGTGGAGGGCCAAGTTATTAAGTGCAATACACAGACATGGCACTCGATACCGGTCACCGGCCAGAGCTGTCTCTTTTTTTACATTCACTTGGGTATCAAACTGTCCATTTGTGCTGTTCTAATTGCTAACCTCTGGTTCGAACCTGCCGCAGGTAAGGTATTCACCCGCATTTCAACCCACATGAGTTGCAGCGGACCAGCCATCCACATCGGATAAATAGGTACCGATTTGAAGTCATGGAAATGTTCCATTCTCCGCTTTTTAGAGCATGGCGGAGTTTACTAATGACAGATCCGTACTTTTGGAATGCCGGCGATATTGAAGGCACGTATTGTTATTACGAGGGTCTGCCACTATTTAATTGACGTTTGCTACATTTTTGCAGAGTGGTGGATAGATATCCATGGAGAATATTCAGCCGGGAAGTCGTCGTCATGGCGGGGCCAAAGCATCATGGTTGCATGAAACAACAGTGATAACGACTAGTTTCACAGAAGTTGTATGGATTAATACCATGTGATGATACCTAGTCAGTGACAAACTAGGCAGTAGCCTAATCAAGGATGACGTATTTCCTTGTAAATCACCAACCAATGATTTGCTCCTGGAGAACCACCGCTGTGATTACTCGATTGCATTCTCTCCAATCCTTGGCTATGTTAATTCCGCGGTGTCATCTTGCGTCTGAATATCGCCGCTCCAAGCTTTGGTCTTGGAACTGTGCGTATTCATCATTGACGTAATGTCCTTGGCACATGGCCAGGGTGATGAAAAGACAATAAATGTGGGCCATAATGGGATAGCATGGATGTAAAAGTCCGTTGCTTTTTTCTTAACATTGCTAGTGGGCAACTTTAAATGCGGCACCATGAATAAACGGGAAAATTGAGGAGACTGCAGCATTTGAAATTTTGTATTATTTAAATGGTGTAGATTAAAAAAGACCTGTCGATTAACAAGAGCACGATAATTTAATTGCACATGGTAATAGCCCATGGGAATTTAATGGACAGTGGTAATTTACTATCCCATGATAATTTAATATCCCATGGTAATTTACATTGCATGCTCTGAGCATCGTCGCAAAACACCAGCAAGAAACCACTCGTCCCGGGCTTGGCAGAATCCGAATTATAATATTCTACATGTCAAATCTAAATGCAGACCAATGGCACAAAAGCTGAAACTCCTCTGTTGAATTTCTCAAACGTCACAGCAATGTTCAGCTTATTGAAGAACTCCACTTTACCAACTGCAGAAAATATTATATACTTATTGAACGTAATAGTTCATTGAGCAATAAGGTCGCAGAGGCATAAAAAGAAACGGTGCACACAAGTGTATTTCCAACATCTTATCGAGGGCTCAAAAGTAGAAATCACGTCGTCTTTGTAGGTCTAATAGGACACATCACTCTTCCGGGGTGACAAACTTGACAAGTTTGCTAGCAAATGCTTGCAATCTGATTCATGCAATATATACACATGATTGCTCACTGACGGCTGTTATCCGTCTGTAATATTAAAGTTGCGTATCTATTTTTACATCTGCCGTTGCAAGTCCCCGACTTTCTATTGTTACGTCTTGGCACCAACATATTTCCTCCGATATTCACATCTCCTTGCGCACTTTCCGCAATTCATGATAACCGTCAATCCAACAGTGATTTCTTGTCTATAAAGTTTATCGGCTCCTACTACCTGAACAGTTGGTAGTTCTTTTGATTTACCAGCGAGTTTATTTTAGCCATCGCACTCATGTCTCAGTTATTATACTACAATCTCTATATACTGCTCTACTTTTCTTTGACGTGCTCCTTGTATATTCGTCATCCTTTATTATGATATCCTAACCTTGCTGCTTCTCTTGGCAGCTTTCCGATTATATCTCAATCGTAGTTGGCTACTCTATTCAATTATACCATTTTCCATTTCAATGTCCCGCCGTAACACCATTTGCATTTCAAATGTGTCAATCTAGCCTACATATCTGTCAATATATATTCACTATTAAGACCCGTAGTTGAGTCTGAAAATGTCATTCAAGACATAGTACGAGTTTCCATCTGGCATCAAGTGGAATACCTGCGAGTAGTTTTGTGGGTTTCTCTCCTCGTCCAACAATAATTGGCCAGTAACCAACACAAGAACGTCACCATTGGCAGAGGCTGGTTGGGCGTTGATGGTAGCAATCTTGTGTTCAACACGTTGAAATGGCAACGAGGTTAACTTTTCCAAGATGGCCTGGACACCTTGACACTCGCTGGTTTCAAAAGTCAACATGGACTCATTTCTATACAAGTTTCCAAGTTGGTTTCTGTCTTGGTCGAAAGTTCTGTAGTAGAAATTCGTAAACTCGGCTAGGGTTAGCAAGGAACGAGGGTGTGATGAGGTGTGAAAGGAACGTGAAAGGAACGTGAAAGTGAATGTGAATGTGAATGTGAATGTGAATGTGAAAGAGTAAGAGAAGTAGAAGCAAACAATATCATGAAAAAACGGATAATAACATGATACAGCAGATGCTTAAACATATCAATGGAAACACTATAAGCAGTCAAGATACTCAAATTGATTCAATCATTGGGATATTCAGACATTTAACAAAACCAAATGTATTTGAAAAGTTAATATCCAAATACCAGGTGAAATGTCGAGAATCCAATGCATTATAACCATTTGAGCATATTCCAAACGCCCAAGATAAGATCCATTTCCAAAATATCAGCCCATTCAATTGCCACATATTCAAGATTTCATGTATAATATTCGATCATCACATGTGTTGGAAAGAAAAAGAGATGTCATAGAGTCACAAAGAAATCTGACATCTCCACGAAATAAAGAGACTTGGACAAATGATAATAGTATCAAAAACAAATCAATAAAAGAACATCACTTTAGAAATGGGAATGTGGCCACAAGTGTGGAAAAGTGTATCAAAACAACAGACAGGGCTAACATTATCCCATAATTCCTCACGAATACAAGTTATTCAAAAACCAAAAAATACTCACTGGCAAGAGTAGTAAAATCCACTATTGTTAGAAAGCTTTTAACCACGAAATCAAATACTCACTATTTGCTAATGCTGCAAATCCCAACACAATTTTACTTCCGCCGGTTATCTCGGTAGGGTAAATTCACGTGTATCACGTGCTACAGATGCAAGTTGGATTGATTGTATAAACTAAACAAAGTTGCCAGGTTGGACTGGATGCAATATGAACCAAGTTGGATTGGTAAATGCGAAGTAAATATGCAAGTTGGATTGTCATAAGTCGTAATAAAATATTCACCCGGATAGTTGGATATTCCGGGCAAATCGACAATGTCGTAATTTTTGTCTAGCCCAAGGCCGAGTCTAAAACTTGGCTTGGGTCTGGACTGGGGCTACCCGCTCAACTCCACAGGCTAGCAACGCCTCCCGCAAATCAGAAATCAAGTCGTCAGCTGACTCGATCCCAACACACACCCTAATAAGATCCTCAGGAAGGGCTCTGGCCTTGCGGGTTTTTTCATCGATCGAGGCATGTGACATTCTGCATGGCATTGAGATGAGCGAATTGACGCAGCCAAACGATACTGTAACGTTGTACACGTTGGTCTTGGAGACCAACAACTCCGACCGCTTGACGTCACCGGTCTCAAACGATAAGACCGCACCGTAACCGCGGTTGAACTTCCGGTGGACCGCATGCTGCGGGTGTGACGCGAGGCCCGGGTAATTCACCTTGAGCCCAAACTCGCGCACCAAAAACTGCGCGAGTTTCATTGCGTTCTTTTGCTGCCGTTCAAGCCGAATGCTGAGGGTCTTGAGCCCGCGCAAAAGCAACCAGCAGTCAAACGGCGCGAGACCGGTCCCGGTGGCATTGATGACAAAGTACAAGTCCTCAGCGAGTTTCGGAGACTTGGTGGCAATGATTCCAGCCATGATGTCATGGTGGCCGTTCAAGTACTTTGTCGCCGACTCGTACTGGATGTCGACTCCGTGCTCAAGCGGCAGGCAAAGAAGCGGACTCATCATGGTGTTGTCAAAGACAATGAGACACTCTGGGAAGTGCTTCTTCACGTGGGCACAGACACGCGGAACGTCAACGATCTTGATCAACGGGTTTGTTGGCGACTCAAGAAGTAACATCCGGGTGTCTTTTGTAACACTGCGGACCACCGTGTCGAAATCAGACGTGTCCACATGCAGAACTCGGATCTTGCCCAGCTTGCCAAGATAAGTCAATAAACGGTGGGTACCGCCATACAAATCATCTCCCACCACGACCTCATCCCCGGTGTTTAAAAGCCGAGTGATGACGTCCAAACACGTCATCCCAGAGCCCACGGCAAACGTCCGGAAGCTTCCCTGGATGAGTTTTGCCATGTGGGTCTCCAAAACAGACCGGGTCGGGTTCCCCGAGCGGGTATAGTCATATAAGTTGTCCCCATCCTGGTCCTGCTTGAAGGTCGTGGTCTGGTAGAGCGGCGGGTTGCTGGCGTTGTGTCCGTCTTTGTGTTCCACAAGGACAAGTTGAGTGTCAACGTGGTACTTGGTCATGAGTGAATAGTCACAGAGTGGAAATTGAGTCATGAAAAGAAACTGATATGCATAATCGCACGTGACAATTACCCGGTGCCGTACCTGCCCAGATCTATGCCCTGCTTAGATCCAGTTGCTGGTTTATGTCATGGCTTGATTATCGATATTTTAACGTCATTGTATATCCATTGACTTCACATTGCCCATTCATTGACTTCACATTGCCCATTCATTGTATATCCATTACCCATACCATTGCCTATCAACTCCACATTGGATCTTCAACTAGCCCAGATTCAAAAAATACCATCTTCATGTACTATTACCAAAACAGTTCAAAACAACCCTGTCATTGACCTGGATAGCAAATTATATTTGCTTCCACTACTTTTTTACTCCTACACCCCGGTGATGAATTAAAGTCCATCTGGCAAGGTCAAGTATTGAAAAATCTCAAATGGCATCCCTCTGCAATCCAACTGGCAACACACCTAGTACAATACATTCTATCATCATTAAGCCATGTGTTAATATTATTCAACCACTATATTCGTCTCAGTAACCAATAATACCATGGGTTTAGGCCAGGTTCTAACTTGGATCTACAATTCGTAAATCTCTACACTGTCTACTTTTGTCCATATTGCCATCATATAAATGTCCAAAACCGGTAATATCAGAAAAATAGTTCAATATATATCTCATGTACCAAAATTGTTCTGTCGTCAAAACATTTCTTTTCTCACTAGGCCAGAGTCAGGATATGACATAGTTGTTGATTAGGGCTATAAAATGCCATACATTCTGTTGTTCCTTTATAATTGATACATGATCAATAGATTCTTAACGTCGCGTTATCCAAGTGCCTGATATTATATAGTCACATTACCCAATACTCTATTGTAGCTTAACCAATGTCTACCAGATATATACATCTGTAGATCCCATAATCGTACTTGATGCTTAGTTATGCCGAGCAACAGACTCAGCCACATCCTACAAGCAATATTTGACTCTTCTTACTCAGGAAACCGAGTCATTCCGGCATATCCCACAAAGAATGCCAGATCATGCGATGGACTGTCAACCATATCCTTTTTTGATGCAGTCTCTCCAAGGTAATTAATGTTAAGCATGGTGAGTCCAAAAATGTACATTAATAAATCGACATTGCTAGACCGAGTTAATGCAATGAAGCCGATTAATTAAATCAAAGACCATTATCTGCCATTTTCAATTTTTTTCATACCCAGTCATTTAGCATTCTCGCGACTACAATACAAATGAATGGTCCATGTTTCATAAGGTGTATTTCGATACTCAGAGCTCTGTCATATCGTCCTGTGTCGTTCTCATTTACCTGCTCTAACACAGCGTACATATTTATCGCTATGGGAATAGTCAGAGGACAAAAATACCCTTACTTTCTATTGTTATTCCATGTTAATTCCGGTATTTTCAACGTCACATTCTGAACCTTGGGTGATCAGACAGTCCGAATTACCGGGTAATGTACTGGACCGTTGGTCAAGTGGTTACGACGTTTCGTTTACATTAACAGTCTTCAAGATTGAATATGCGCCGAAAAGATCGGGAGTTCGAACCTCCCACGGTTCATTTTTGCCCTTTGTTGTATAGTAAATGAAAGTATTTTAATATTTTCGGCTTTGGAGGAAGTATTCTTGTGGAACACTGACTGGAAGTGTGTTTTCAGACAATAACAAGAGATGCGTAGAGTATTGTCTGAGATTTTTGACAAGGTATTCAGTAGTCGCTCGTAATAATACTCATGTTACAGTGTAATATAGAAACTACAATACAAGCTGATGAGATAGTTGAAATATGTTTGCTTGACAATTTATACTTGAAAAGGAGGCTCGTACTCTTTGTAAATGGGTGTACACCAGGTGAGGCGAATAAAGGGAAGAGAACGGATCAGAAAGCAAGAATAACTTAAAAGAAAGTCCGAGAAAGTAAAATAACGCAAATGATCATGGGTGGATTGTCATTTTGCCTAGGATTGCAAGTCCTCTAATAGATTGGAATTATATAGCTACAAACTAGCAGTATCAAGACCAAGCCTACTACAAACTTGGAGCATCAAAATCAAGCCTACTATAAACTTGGAGCTTCAAATGGGTAGTTTCACTTGGTTTCAAAGAACAAATATACCCTTTATTATTCTTCTGTACTACTGACGGACTCGGTAATTTTGTCACTGACTTTTTCAGGATTGCTCAGTTCTTGGTCTAAATCGTTTTCCTGAAAAATGAGGTGCTTGTCTTGACGTCCATCTTGAGCCCCATTATTATCAACAGTCTTACCATCAACCAATACGCTTTCCCTCTTTTCTTTCAACAAATCTCTCTGAGAACTGTCCAATTCACGCATAAACCGAAGAATCTCTGGAATCACACCACTCTCCACTGCTCTACCCCATATGATCTCCAAGTGTTCGTAGTCATCAATACCGACAGACTGTACCAACAGAGGATCCAACTGGCTCATCATGTCGTGGATATCCACAAGACTGTCGCTCTTACCATAAATCAAGAGAATCGGCGTGGAAATATTCTTGGTAGGATAGCTTGTTGGATGGACGTCATTGGAAGATGCCGACTTGTAGCTGTCGTCAAACATCTGGAAACACTTGTTGCGAATAATCTGGAACCAGTGAACCACTGTCTTGACGCTAGTCGACGAGTAGAGGTGCTGGTAACTGAGTAGTTTCTGTTCCGGCAGAATGTTGTTGCCATACCAGTCAAAAAGCAAGATGTTGCAATAGTCGATGATCTTGATGAACAATGGAGGATGGATGATCGACTGCCAGAATGGAGCAGAGTTGAGCAACGCCTTTCTGCCAAAGAACAAGTACATTAGAATAGGACTGGTTTTCATGAGGGTGTCTACGACTGGATGCTGGAGTCCTTGGGGAGTCATTGCCGGAGAAAGAGCAACAAAACCATCAATAAGATGGTTTAACTGCTGCTGGAAGCTCAAAGCAGCAAACCCTTGGGCAGTTCCCTGGCTGAATCCTATATATGTCAACTTTGCCTTGCCCACGTAGTCAAGGACGTACTCAATGGTGTCTGGAATGTCGTACAATGCAAACTCGTCCATGGAGAAATCCCAGAACTCGGTGCTACTGAGCTTGTGCTTGAGGTGTTTCTTTGAGTACTTGTTGCCACGGTTGTTCCCCAACCAAACGTCATACCCAAGGTCCGAGAGCACAAGAGGAATGTTTTGGGAGTGGTTGATCATGGTGATCCAAACCTCTGAGTTCATGAGCAAGCCGTGGTGGAAATAAACGACTTTTCCGTTTGGCTTTTTGGGGACAATCCGGTGGATGTTGAGAATGTAGTCGTCTCTAGTCTGGACAAGATGGCTCTGGAACGAGTATCCAAAGTATCTGCAGAGATCCTCAAAGTCACGGCATTTATCTAGGCCACTAGGCGGGTTTTGCTGGTTTGTGTATAGTGACCGGGCAAGAGTATCAAATATTTGGATGATTTGCGTGGGAAGAAGCTTTGTGATGAAGGAAATGAGGGTTTCACAGTAGATGAGGAGGAGGGAAAGAAGGAGGATAGGCCATTCCGAGGAGTCTAGTCTATGAATCACGGGTAAGTACATGGCTGGAGATGTTGATTAACTGTGAAGACGTGCTTCTGAGTGGCAGTTTATTGGGTGAGCTGTATTGTGATGGTTGGTCAATATTGTAGTCGTATAATTTGACCAATACAACCAGGTGAAATTATTAATATTGGGCAATGATTTGGCTTTTGAGATGGCACTAGCTTGTAACCGTGATTCTGTAATCCTTGACAGTCGATTCAAGTTATTCAATAATGACTCTTGGCAGTCGATTCAAGTTATCCAATAATGACTCTTGACAGTCGATACACGTTATTCAATTATCCCTCTAGACAGTGTATACAAGTTCAATGGACAAATGTTTAGCGGCCGATTGAATATCTTGATACTGATGATTATTTCAAGACTAATTCACTTGATATATTATACAACTCGTGGTTTGTTTTGTCTGTTATGCTGTTATCTGTCACTGGATGCTTGCTTAAGGACAAGTCTACTCTGGCGAAATGCACAAGTAATTTTTCATCGATTCATGCTTCAATGCTCATGTTTCCATATCCATGAAATGTGTCCTCAATACCAGTCTTGGTAAAAATAGTTTCAAAGATATTAGTCGTGACTGTAGAACAGGTCACTATGATTGGGAACGGGATGCTATGATATTATGAACAGGACTTGGATTACGTGATAATGTTTGAAATGGATAAAAAAAAAATATTCACTTGGCATTTCCATCACATTCCAACATTTATATTTCATGCTTCGTTTATTTACATTCCATATTGCACTGCATATTAAATTCCATACCTTATCACATAGTACACACCATATTAAATTCTATGCTTCGTTCCTATTTTATTCCTATTTTATTCTATATTAAATTCCAAGCTTTATCCCTACTTCATCCCTACTTATTCTATGCTTCACATTAAAATCCCCTTTATTACCCATCATCTCCGAAACCATGTGATTAGCTTTTGTACCGTTTTCGGTTATGCTTCTTGTACCTACACATTTGTTCAAAGCTATACATTCTTCAAAAGACATATTTCCTTGTGCCAGTTCGCCTGTCGCATAATGTTGTCGTATTTCAGTGAAATTGTCAATTTCATCAACACGCTCTTCTCCCCGCATTTTTACAGACTGATCTTTTCCACAAACTACTTATTGAGCGATAAACCTTCTAGTGAATCAACCACTAGCGCTATTGAGCCATTTGATTACGATGATGCTCTTTTTGATCGATTGGAGTTTGATCCCGCCACACAAAGCCGTTGGTGGGAGGCTATATGCGTGTATTTTTCCAGAGAACCTGGGGATCAGCCTTTTGAGCATAGATCGGTTTTGGGGGAGATCCAAAAGGTAATTCTAAGGTATTTGGACGGAGAACATCTCAAGGCGGGGTTTATTGGGTTTGTAGGGGTTTTTGTCGCGGCATTTGTGCTCCAAAGGGTGGCTAAGCTTGTGGTCTTGTTGAATGAAAAGGTGAAGCAGGGAATGAGACTGCAACGAAGAATAGAGGAGGATGAGGAAGATGAGGAGGAAAGAGAAATGGAGCATAAAGGCAAAACGAAAAAAGAGATGGTGAAAAAAGAGATTGAAAAGGTGAAAAAGACCGTGAAACAAGGGATTGAAAAAGTCAAAGAGTTGGAGAGGGAGTTGGAGAGGGAGTCGGATATAAACTCTGAATTAGAGTATACAAATACAACTGTGATAGTACAACAAGGTGTCCTAGTGAAAGATCCAAATACACTGACTGAAAACCAAAATAAAACACCAAACGTGCAAACCGGGTCCCAAAAAGAAACATTACACACAAAATTTACAAAAGCCCATCTTGACCTTGCTACACAACATTCTGACCAAAATTTCTCTCCCAACGATATCAACACAGTTCATTTAAACAGTGGTAATGGCATTTCCAAAGATTCGAATCCGACCTTGAACTCGGACGTGCCAAAGTCTAACAAAGGACCCAACATCTTTGTTCTCCAAGAGAAGACTAGTAATCTGAAAGGTGTGCCTAATTTTGAGCAGGGCTCAATGAAATTTTCCAATGAAAATGATCCAGAGACGCCGTTTTATGATGATACGTTATCCCTAGAAAGCGAGTCTCCTTCTAAAAATGCTACGTATGCTGCTTCTTTGGCTACTTCTTCCAAGATTCCTATAATCCCTTATGATACTTTCAATAACAGTCCTTTTAGCCAGATTAGCCCTCTACATATCACAAAACAATACAGTGCAAAGACACCCGACAATACCCCAATTGGAAATTCACAAGATGAGAAGTTGCAACGGCTGGACGAGTTACTAGAATACGTACACGAACTCCTGTCAAAGAAGCAGACCCCAATTCCGTCGCCTAGCGAAATTTCTTATGATAGTTCAAACTCTGAGCAGAACTCTGAGACCTTTAGACAAGACTCTGAAAAATCAATATTTGAAAACTCGCAATCCTCCAGAATGCCGATACACGAAAAGCCACAGTTGTCTGAATT
Source organism: Saccharomycopsis phalli (assembly GCA_020342235.1). Taxonomy (NCBI): domain Eukaryota; kingdom Fungi; phylum Ascomycota; class Saccharomycetes; order Ascoideales; family Saccharomycopsidaceae; genus Saccharomycopsis; species Saccharomycopsis phalli. The sequence goes on from CP073212.1 coordinate 1,138,686, forward strand.
ATCACTGTCTGAAACATCATCCTCTGAAAAACCATCTAATCAGCCAATATCCCCAGACAGACAGTCCCCTTTGACAACAAAATCCTTGGAGATGGATCCTTTTGAATCCCCAGAAAAACAATCCAAGTCCCTCTCTTCTTCAATTCTCTCTTCTGAGTCAGACCTGGTTATTTCCAGTTCCAGTGTCTTGAGCAACAGCACACATCTCCAGGACAAAATCAATACGAAAAAGCCCGAACCAGAGCCACTTACCTCGCCAATGCGACAAAAGTTTCCTCGAGCATCCCGAATCCCCGTTGCAAAAGGATATGTCTTGACTCCAAAAATTCTACAAGTATTAACTAATGACTGCACCGCCGACCAGTACCTTCTGGAGACGCTTCCAACGGACGAACTCCAAGAAGACAAGCAAGTACTTGACACTTGGCATGAATATTCTGTTGATGAAATCACTTCTGAGACAATAAAGTCTTTGTTTCAAGAGTTGAAGCAGCCAGTAACAGAAGAAACCTGGCAGGACTTGGTCAGTGCTATGGAGAAGTTGATGGTAATTTCGCTGCGCAGTAGTCTTCCTTTGCAAACCTACCAGACTTTGGTGGACGAATTTGCACTGTGCTTCGACACAATTGGCAAGTTGCTAGATAATAAGCGTACACAGCTTCTCAAAAAGACCATCAGACTTGTGCGGTTTGTATTGGTGTATGACCACATGGATTTAATTGAGAGCGACTTACATGCCCGCACGATTCTCCGATTACTCGACATGTCATATGGCAATATCATGAAGAAATCGTTCATCAGAAACGCGTGCCAGAAGGCTGTATGCGAAATGGCTGGTGTTCTTACCAGAGAGGCAATGGTAAGTGCAGCAAAAAAGGTGTTTCAACCAGTCAGCATCAAGAACCGGTTGAATTTGTACACCTATGAGTCATGGAGGTTGATGATGGTCAAGTTCTATTTGCTCGAACAGGTAACTATCATGCGTGACTCTGAGTGGTTTACTCAAGAACTAAGTCTGTATTTTCAGTCACTAAAAGCTGCTGTTGCTGCTAATGTCGGTGTGAGAAAAGAAATGGTGGATATCTACTTGATCTGCAAAAAGCTGGGCCATGACTTGTCGTGTTTTGAAGGCGTATTTGATCCCAAGACAAGAGCAAAATTGGAAGACTAGGTGTATGTACTGGTGTTAAACTGTATTGAGTGGTAATTCAACAAGGCTCTAACTGGAGATGATATATTATATTAAGTCGTTAGCTATATTATATTGAGACTAAACTGCTCTGTACCAGGAGTTTGGTTCTAAATTATATTCAAAATATTATAATTGTAGATTTTCCTCTTCCTACAGAGAGAATGAGTCCTCTGTTGAGTATAAATATTCAGACTTGCCTACAAGTATGTTGCTTTGAAATACTGGCATCGTTTAACAAAATTGATAATTCAAGAACGTACCAAATACCAGGAAAGTGACAATGAAAAGACACATGGCAAAACTGACCGTTGATCGTGATGGAAGGTTCAATGGATGAATACTCCACTTGAACCAGCAAAAGAAATATGGTGTCTTCTAAGAGCTGTTTAACAAAGGTCCTCTGTTTATTTCCCATTGAAGGGGCAAATCTGGCACTTTAAGCGGTGGAGTATCCATATCTTTGGAATTTTAGAATAAGACATATCTCTCTATCATGGTGTTTGTCATTGGTAACATGTCAAAGGTTCTTTGATGAAGTTGCACAATTATTTGATGAAGTTGCACAAATTATTTGATAAAGTTGTACAGAGCATTCAATAAAGCCGTGTAAAGATGAATCAAGTCGAGTTACTCAATTCTACTCCTAGTAGACAATCGATGGTTGTCCCCTTCTCCACCAAAGACATAAAAACCCGAAACTGGCCAATTCCAAGACTGGTGGATTCCAAATATAACAATCATCCGTACCACTACAATCTCTATGAAAAACGGACACATTCTGTGCCACCACTGACGGACGAGCTTGTACTTTCCGAGGTCTTGCCAAAATTGTGAAAAAAGTCTATCAAGGCACAATAGGATCCAAATTGCTATCCCATTCTAGCAAGCTTCACCTTTAATGTCAACAGCTTGACATTTTGAATCAACAGTTTCATCATTCTGTGGTCTTTTTTGAATTTAGCAGCATCGACTTTGGTTTTTACGCAACACTACTCTCTTCTTTATAGCTGACAGAATGTGCACACGTGATATTTCATCGATTCATCACATGACTCTGCATATGCTCGCTTCTCATGTGCCATGATGAAATAAATCAGCTTAAATATCGTCTGCGATTCTCCCGGTTTCATCAAAATGGCCCACGGCGACTATTCACGATTCTCTGAATCTACAAAGAAGGAAGTACTTGAAAGAATCGTCGAGTCTTATGAGGCTTTGGCTGCTGACCAGACCAATTGGGTCAGCAACTTGGCAAACGCAGCATCTTTGCTATGGCACGGCTACCATTCGCTAGATTCGCCATCAAACACAGTCAATTGGGCCGGGTTTTATGTCACAGATGCAAAGGACCCATTAAAGCTTCTTCTTGCCCCATTTCAGGGAACGGTGGCTTGCCAAACCATCAAAGTAGGCTCTGGGGTTTGTGGTACTGCTGCCGACAAAAAGACCACACAATTGGTCCCAGACGTTGAGAAATTCCCAGGTCACATTGCCTGCGATAGTATCACAAAGTCGGAGATTGTCGTGCCGATTGTCGGTTCAGACGGTACGGTTCGAGGCGTGATTGACTTGGACAATACCCAGTTGAATGGGTTTGATGAGACGGATGTAGAGTATTTGGAATTGCTAGCCAAGAAGATCGCCGAGACTTGTGAGTGGAACTGAGTAGTTGATGGGTAGAACTGAGTAGTTGATGGGTAGAACATGCCACGGTCAGAATTCGAGTTTGCTTACGGAACTGTCAAACTTGGTTGCTAGTCTTGTAATTTAAGATAATATACAATTGTCCATTCAAGTGATTTTTGATATTAGTTTTTTGGAGTCATGTTGTAATGGCATCGCTATATACTGCAGTGGGTTCGGGTATGGGGTACTTTTGATTCACATAGTTGCGTTTATGCAAAGCTCGATGATAACATGCCAGAATAGCATGTTTCGGATGTTGAGATTCATTTTCTTTTGCTTACTTTGTAGTGGAACTTCAGGTGGCCTGTCAAACCTACACCCATTGGATGTCAATAGCCATGATAATTCTCAGATATAGGTGATGTAGTTTTGTCTATTAAATCGATATAGTTTGTCTATTACTATTACTATTATTTTATTGAAGGCTATAGTTTGTCTATGAACGTGTAGACGTTGCAAATCGTCGTTGAGATACATACCAATTCCTGTAGTACGTATAGATCGCGCATCCTACCATGATGTACCTAGAATGCCTTGATATCAAAGTGGGGTCTCTAACAATCAACTAATTTTCGCTTGTGGCCATGGAGAGTGCATCTGATGGTTTATCGGCCACTTTAACAGAGTTCTATTTCTAGAACAAACCGTCTCTCATTCGAGAGATGCCCAAATCTCGACATTGACTTTAGATGGCAAGATAATTTGATAGTCACAGATCAGGTAGCAAGGTTTTATCCCCAAAATGAAATGAGTAATTTATACAGGATATGAAACAAGGGAGATCTTCACTAAGCTAAGAGATAAAACCCCAAAGGCGATACTCACCTAGCTAAAATATAGAACTTCAAAAGGGACCAAACAACCGACACCAACTCTTCCAATTATTCATATAAAGAAATTGTACCATAAACCTGTTTATTCCATTAGATAATTTATACTATTTAATTGCACATTATTTTACCTAAACTTTCACACCGTGTTAGCTTCTCACTGGCATCCTTTGTCGGAATTCTCGAAGCAGAACGACATCCTTCTGAATTTCTCATGATCTTCAGAACTTAGACTAGAGAGTCTATTGGGACTGCATCTACTTCCGTCAACAGTAACTTGCCCGGGAATGGGGACTTGTTTGATAGCAAAATTCACATTTAGAGGCACATTGCCTTCTTTAGGTTTATAATACACTCTCATTTCCTCAAGGATACAAACATTATTTTTGGCTGGTTTCCCCACAAGATAAAAGCCAATTGTATCGGATGATTTAATCTTTTGATCCATTGTATCCCAATTGTAATGTACCCCTGGTGTTATTTCCATCTTATCAAATATGCCCTGGTCACGAAGTTTATCTGCTGGAAGTAACATATTCACAACTCCTTGCAAATAGTCCGTTGTAATAGCACGGCGATATGCATTTGCTCGTAATTCTTTTACGCAACCATCGAATTTCTTCAGTTGGTTCACTGCAAGTAGATTGTTTTCCTGACTTCTAGTGAACCATTTATATATGTCACTCGCTTCCCATGCACTCTCTTCTAGATTATAGCAACTTGGCTGTAATGATTGGAAATCTCTAGCATGCTTCCTGGTCTCGCACTGCATCAACCGCTTTTTGGATACATCGGACCATATATCATTCATGGGTACTGTGCTTGTCCACTTAATACCTCCCTTGAAGATGCTATTCAAATTAGTATTATCTCCCAATTCCATTATTATCAGATCGTTACTCTGATCCCCATTAGTAGGAGGTTTTGGGGCTATATTTCCCCATAATCCATGGATTGAAAGACCAGGCCGGTATTTATTGTAATTATATGCCAACACAATGACCTTGTTTGGTGGCTCCTGACAATTACTATTTATTATCCTCAGCGTTCGCGGAAAGCTTAATAAAGTTGCCTGAGAGGAAAGTTCAGCTAATTTCTTTGATAATACTGTATCATTCACTGTCAGAGAAACGGCCAGGGACGTACTGCCGGTGGTTCTACTCGTGCCACTTTGCTGGAATGATGTGGTTGGGCGTGTAAGATAGGCAGTTGAGTGCGAAATACCACCAATTGGTTTTATGGAATCACTAGGCAGAATTCCAATTGATATGGAGGTGATCCATGAATCTCTGGAAAGTAGTGCTGGAGTTGCAGTAGGATTGGATATTCCCATGGCAAACAGTGATGTCAAACTTATAGTAGGATTCAATATTCCCATGGGAAATAGTGATGCCGAGCTTATAGTTGGATTGAATATTCCCGTGGTAACAAGCGAAGATGGACTGGGTGCAATTTGCTTCCCACTGCTCTGGATTCTTCCACTACTGGATCTATCACCTAGCCCTAAAAAGGCATATCTAGGACGTCCACCTTGAATTGGTGAGCCAATGCCAAATCGAACAAGCTCCAGAGTAAGCCATACAAGAATGAACAGTAATACATAATCTGCTTTCATTTTGCTTTTTTTGATAAACTCACTAGGAGAAGCTCTCCCTTTATATATCCCCTCCATGTATACAAATACATGGTGGTAACGACGCTCAATTATCATGATATCCACATACAGTGGATGTGTTTATAGACATTGACTCGTCAAGATGTACTCACAGGGACTAATTTTCAAAAGCATGCATGTGAGATGTGTCCCTTTATTGACATGCATCTTCTGTCGTCTTCCGATTTCTTCTGGTCTTGCATTCTTTCAACGTTATACACACATATCCTGCTCGTATATTTTCGTGATAGTTTTCTGATATCTTCTGACATTTTATTTTATCCAACTTAAAATATTCTCTTGTATTTGATAGCGTCTCTTGAGTTGTGCAAGATCCTCAAAGAAAAAATCTGAAACAGATCTATTGATCCACCAAGCATGATCCATAATTGTACCTGAAACAAGTCACTGCACAATTTACACACAGTACATGCTCTTTGGTCATTATGAAACACATATCTAGATATAAACGAATGGATCCTGATTCACCTAACGTAGATTTGTATACTCGATGCTGTTTGGGATGATTCAAAAGTCCAACGAGGCAAAGCTACTTCTGGTTGGTAGCAGAGTCGGCAAAAAAATAAATAATAAAAAAAGGCAATTAATATCGACTGTCTTCACCTGAATCTTTGAACATAATGACCCCGGAAGAATATTACAATACGTAATCACCCCACGAAATTGATTCTCTTCTGATAATAGCACTTCATCTTCTGTCAATCTTGTACATTTCTGCGTTATAGTAAAAGCTCACAAAAGCACCAATATATTTCCATTGGGAATCTAATATATCAATTAATATTTTTTCCAGAAGGAATAATTTACCTTGAACAGATCCGAGATTATTTAAATATTACGGTACTTTAGGGATCACAATCTTTTCGTTGTGTAAACTTTCGACTTTTCAAACTCCGAAGGAGTCTTTAATGTATAGTTCTACTATCTATTTTCATTTCACCAAGCATTCCCTCTCCAAAGATCCTATACATGAAAATACCGTTCCAATAACCATGGTACACTATACCCACTTAAAGTTTTGTGGATATTCAGCCAACCAGTGGTCATTATTGCTAACCCTAGCAAAACTGAAATTGATATGGAACATCAATTTTGGAAACTTTTTGCATAGCCTGGGTATCCAATCCAATTCAACTTGTATCGTGGTGTTGACCAACTCAATGACTTCAATTGACTGGAAAGAGTCGCCATTTTCATTGGACACCAAAGAATTGCAATTATATTTAAGATGCCTCAATGTGTGCATGTTTTTGAAATCCGGTAACCTTTCCATTCTGCTATAACTCAAATCCAAAGTTTCCACGCTTTCCAATCCTTGTAAGCAAATATTGGCAAACGGGTTGCAGCTTAAATCCAAATGTTTAATTGTGGAGTAATCACGAAAAGGTTCGAGGCACTCAATGACACAGTTGTAAGATAAAATTAACTTTTTCAAATTCAGCTCTTCAAGGTTTGGGAAGCTATCAAGGAAGTTATTCAGTAAATCCAATGATGTAAGTTGCGGAACCATTCTAAACAGACCTAGAAAGTCAATTTTGCTTCTGACCAATGTTAGCTTCTGCAAGTGTTTTAGACTTTGGAAATTTTTGAACTGAATCCCGGTTTCATCAAAGTACTCTGAAATAGTCAATTCACGCACATTTTCCAAGGCACTGACATCAGGAAACGTTCTATTTAAAGACAATGAACAATAGATTTCGACTTTGGTGGCGTGGGAAACCGTCAGTAGCATTTGCTTGTTCACATAATACACCAGTGCTTGTTCAACTTTCGGTACATTAAACTTGTGCAAGCTTCTCGAAGCCAGTTGGCCAAGCAGCAAATTAGTTACATTTGGGCAATCAAATTTGCTCACCCGATCAAATTCTGTATTATAGCCATAAAATCTGGTCAAACTGGGAAATGTTAGAGTCTCGAACTGCACTTCTGGGCACTTAGACCCGTCACTATCATCTTGCGTTAATGTGAGACAGTCCATGCCAAGCAGTAAAGATTTCAACGTTTGACTGTGTTGAAATTTGGCAATCAACGGAGGTACCCATTCACTTGATAATAACTTCAACTTGGGAAGTACGGGTATATCAACGATCAATCGGCGTTCGTCTTCCGGCGAAAACGAGTTTCCCGCCGACATTCTAAGCTCCTCGAGGTTGGTCAATTTGCGCAAAAACACGTCAAAGTCGGTATCTGTAAGGAAGTGGTTCTGGTCGTGTATCTCGCGGTGACTCAAGAAATCACCCAAAAATTCTTTTATTACCAAGCTCTTGACGTACAAAGTTTCCTCAAACCCATTGATATCTTTAAAGGAAAGACCATATTGCTCGTCCTCTAAGCTTTTTGGCCGTGGAGGATCGTCAAACCACTCCTTATCCAAAGGCACCTCAAGCACGACTGAACCATACAAAACTGATTTGGCAATCAGCTGCCAGTCATCATTGCTTAGCTTAATTAGCTTTTTGCACTTGTTGGCACTAAGTGACGCGCAAATGTATTTGATTATGTGAGGGGGGACATCGTGGAAACTCATTCTAGTAACATTCAGGGACTGAAACTTGTATGCTGTGGGCTCTAATTGTTGGTGCTCGCAACCAATGCAGGGATTGACGTACCCAGTACTACGGTACCGTAATTTTGGATGATGGTTCCGCAAAGTTTAGCCTTATTGGTTGATCTGACTTACTAGATCTAGCTAGGACAAATAGATACAGAATGACTGTAACTTTGCTTTTTCTTTTGTATTGAATATGCAGCTGATATGCATCGTCTAGGTATAAGCTACTGGACTCCTCCAGTGGAATACGCAACACATTTGAAAAGTATTTGCCAAAACGTCCATAAACTCAATTGGCCTTACCAGAATGGGTTGGATCATGGGTCTTCCAGCACATGAAGAGATTCAGCGGCCAAACGTGCTTACAAGGGCAACCAAGGTACTTTCATAATTACCTTAAATATTAAGAATCAATGAAAAAACTACTCAAATTGAAGTTTTTTAATCCCAGGCAGTTATGTGAGTACTGATCAGGGTTTTCTCAACAACTACCCCAGGATGTTCCTGGGTGAAATTATACTTGTCAAATTATCGTGCTTCCAGAAACAATATAGGGAGATGCAAGAATGAATATTATCGTGGCATTGAGAACCATTTCCAGAACCCTTGTGAATTTGAAATGTCAATTCTAATCAGATTACCATTCCAGTCACCTATAAGATCCTTGAATTTATTTTTGGGTAGAAAGTTTGCTCTGAAGAATTCATGAAATGAATAGCGAGGATAATTAAAAGAGAGCTTACCGAGATATGCATATAAACGGAAAATTACAAACTTTGAATCAGACCCACTTGGTTTATCAATCATCAGCGTATTTTCCTAGGTATCTGTCTAGGATGGTCTAAATTTACCCAGGCTCGCTGTAACAGTCAACCCATGAACCTTGGTCAAATGTAGCCGAATCGAACCAATACTTTGGCCTGAACATAGCCAGACCAAAGGTAGTCTTGCATCCACTAACTCCTACCCCTTTTTGACCACATTATTTACTCGGCCTCTTAAAAAGGATCACTGAGATGGACCTTTCCTATACATGTCCCACACATATTCATGTACGGGCTCACAACTTTCAAGCTTACTGCACCATGACATCTGCACAATTTCATTTGCAGTAGCTCATCTGCATCAAACCAGTTAGAATCATCCACTGGCAAAAATCATACACAGACAACCTCCACCACATTTCCCAAGCTCAAAAACTTCCAAAAGTGCTACACTACCCTCTTGGAAGAAGTTAGGGAACTCGAGTTCATAGTAATGCGCGCTAAAAGCCCTAGCTCCAAGTACCCGCCCGTGGTTTGAAAAAGCAGTCGACATCAATTCGTTTACCCCAAAGAGTGACTCAATGAGTCTGGTCATATTGAAAAGGGATTTTTCACCAAGGGGAAGTTCATCTATCCAAGAACCCGAGCCCAGAATTAATTTTGCAAGCTAAAAGGGACTACCAAACAAGTCGAATCATTTCTCTGGCAGTACCCAGATGCGGCCCAAGTCACTCTCACTCGGTCCAAACAGCTCAGAGTTCACATCTCTAAGTCATTGAGCATAGAGTAAAGCTATAAATGGTCATATTCGAGTCACCAAGCAGAGGCTTTAGCTAAATGGATTCTGTCCCCTCCCAGTATATGCTACAAGGGAGCGATCAAATCCAAGAAAATGACAACACATGAGCTTACAAGAGTACGTCACAAGCCAAATAGTGAAAGATTCTCATAATCCAATATAGTGAAAGAATCTCACAAAGTCAGAATAATGAGAAGAACCCACTAGAAGTCTTGTTCCAAGTGACTTCCCCGCCAACAACTCACCACACATCCAGTGTTTAGAATAGCGACAAGAACCTAGTTGAAGACCTCCCAACACTATGGTAACATTAACTATGAATTCATTTACCTGGATTTGGAATGCAACCCACGGGATGACCAGACAAGAGACAACTAGACAAGAGACAATTAGACAAGAGACAATTAGACAAGAGACAACTCTCAACTGGACGCTATAATAAACACACTCGGAACCTCCTTTTAGCCCATAATACGGCCAGGATCACAGATCCTCTTAGGGAACTGAAAAAGACTCTTCCACATACACAGATGATGTCACTACTAACCAGGAATAAACAGTCTAGTTACAGCAAGCAAAGTGCTCGAGAATCAACCCCAGAGACCCCGAACCAAACTAAGAACATTTCAAGCATACAAAGCGGGGATTGCCAATCCTGGTCTCAGTCAGCTATAATGAAGATACTAGTCATGTCCATTAGTATACAAAAAAAGACTAGCTATACTGGGAGTGACACTATGGAGGCAACACGCTTGATGTCATATTTTCAAGTCCTTCCCTATCACGGACAATAAGTCCACTAATAAAACTTTGGCAATTTGGTTTGGGACATTATGGCCTAAGGGTTACTATTCGGCACAAGGGTATCAGGGCACAGGTCCCTTACAACTGATCCCTGGCCATTTCAAAACTGATTGGTCGAAAATACTTGAAAATTTACACCGCATGATGCAAAATCTCAAACACAGGTCTCGTCGGCCATTAAACAAGGTAACCAACTCTGTCACGAGGCACGCCAAAGAAAAGGGTGGACATCTGTCAAATAGATTCATCCTATAAGTCAAGGTTTCTTTTGATTGAATGCAGAAATTGGTAACAACCTACAAAGAAGAAACGCTCTTGAACTCATCAAGATTCGCAAAAACCAAAGTCCATTGCTGGAACTTGTTCCTTGGATCCTTGGGCTCATACACTATCTGGAGTGCTGTTAAATTCGTCACCTCGTGAACCAACCACAATATGTCCAAGCTGCACAAATACAGCTCTGTAAGGGAAGGACCATCACTGGGCACATTCACATTGCATTACATCCCTTCAAACTCCATTAATTTGATTACAAAAGAGGAAATGTACAACTGTGTTTCGATACGTAAAGCTAAGGATGGCTCCAGGGCCCGACTAAATATCGGCGGAACAGATCAGGGAGCTATAAAAGGATAACACATGCCCGTCCCATTGACAATATTCTAAACTGATAAGCCCGTGAGAATTTTACAGATTTATTCACATGTATTTTCGACGGCTAGAGGCATTTATCCACGGCTCTCAACGCGACCGATTATTAAACTATAAATAAAACTATCCAGCGCTCCATTTATTGTACGGTCACACAGCAAATTATACCATTTCCTAACCAGCCATGGCATTTAGTTAATTGGAATGCCAAGATTGCCCCTGTACCACAATTGATGTAGTTTTGGATCTTCAATATATGAAATGCCATTTCCAATAATCATGTTGGTGGTGCCAGAGTCCCTGACAGTAGCAAATGGATGTGCAAAGTTGCGAAGCGTGACCTTCATGTCTTCAGACGTGTGTCCTGGGCCGTCAAATGAGCTTTTTGGGTCCGGAAAAGTAGAAATAAAGTACGCAACAAGGCCAGAGACAGCTGAGGCGGCATAAGAAGTTCCAGAGAGAGTAGTATCACGGACCACGACCCTCTCACCAGGGGCCAAGATGTCCACACACTTGCCCCAGCCTGAGGTCGAAACATGTACTCCTCTTTTGTCAACTGATCCAACGACAATTGCACTCTTTGAGCTGGTTATATCTGCCTTACAGGTATCGAGATGGTTGTTGCCGGCGGAAACCACAAAATGGATTTTAGGGTGCAACGCACTGATTCGGTCAATGTGGTCCAGAATTGGATGAGGTCTATCGCTGATTGACTTCTCATTAATGCTGAGATTGATGACCACTCCTAGTGGACAGAGCATATTCTTGGTCTTTTGAAGGTAATCGTTAACCGCAAACAGGATAGCATCCATTGTAGCTGTCAGAGTGGCATCGTTGTTGAAAAAAGCCGGGACAACAAACACCTGAGCGTTTTCGGCCGCGCCAAATTTTGAGTCCGCAGCAACTGAAGCAGTGAAGAAAGAGTGTGGGTTATTTGTTTCTATTTTCTGACGGACAGCATCGCCTTCGCGCATTGGGCGAAGCAATGGGTAGTTCCGGAAGTTTTCAAAGTGCTGTGAAAATGGCGTCAGGGTCGCAAAGTCGATCATATAAATCGCCACACCTCTACCGCCTGGAGAGAGAAACTTATAGTTCAGTACGCTGCTCTTGTAAATGGATTTATCAGGACTGGAGATCCGGTTCAAATTCCATGGCGCATCTTTCACGGTAATCTCCGTAGACTGCACAATGTTTTTGGTGTCTTGCATCACATATTGTACAAGGTCATTTTTACTGAATTCAGAAGCAACAGAATCAAGAAGGTACCCGTGGATCATGTAGTTCTCATTGAGGATTGTCATGTCACTGTCGCTCGCCTTTCCATACTGACGAGCTACAAGGTCCTTGAGTTTGCTCTTGACAGAGCTAGGCTCAGCCTTGAGTGAGTTCAGTTGGAGTTGGCTCAATTCTAAGAGGGCAGCATTAAATTGTATCGAATTGATTTCATCCTTAAATCTCACAATATAGGAATACTCCACCGCAATCTCTTTAGGAGCCGGAAAGTACTTGTCAGTTCGTGGGTACGAAATTTGCTCTAAAGGCTTTACGGCACGAATTCCAAGGATAAATAGAAAGAAGCACGCGAAGATATTCATGTTCGATTGTCCTATAATCAGACTTTTGAAGAGCTTATATACCGTTGGAATAGAGATTCTATATTGCTGATGAAATCCGACCAATGACTCTGGCTAAAAAATTTATAGCCGCACCCATGAATATGTACGGATATTACTCTTCTGTATTGCATTAATGGCAGATTATTTTGCATGGGCGTATAGTGCCACGAGTAAATGCATGAGGAGCCGTTCAATGATTGAGTGCAAAAATATCCAACTTGGAATCCAGCACGAGTTTTCCACTGGGACTCTCCAGTCATTTTTAAAAAGGTTGCATTGGTTTTTTTCTTTGTATTTTATAATTATCTTGCAATTTACACGACTTGTCTTAATTTTTTGTATTTTGTAATTGTCTTGCAATTTGCACGACTTTTTTTTCCTGAAAATTGCACTTGATGTCAACATACTAGTAATTTTCTTCAACGGCTTAATGATTTTCTTCAGCGGCCTAATGATTTGTCCTCAACGGCCTACTTCATTTCACTTTGAAAAACGTTGCCATGAAACCAAGAGTTTAACGAATTTGCAACAACTACCCACGTGCGTCCAGAAGTTAGGAGAATTGTAGTAAAATAACTGGTCAAACCAAAATCACATTGATTTCCTGCTCAGTTTGACTCAATTTATACGCCATTGTACTACCATTGTAGTATGCCAAGTGCACAAAGTAATCGTCGCCCTGTTTCCGAATCGCCATTCCCGACATTTCCGACACATGGCCGTTTTCAGGAAAGCTGGCTATTCGTTTGAACCCATAAATTCCTCTGAAGGTAACTAGGCGAAACACGGCTACTAGACCAGCCTGTGATGCCGCTAAAAGGCACGAAAGCTCAGGGATGTACTTGGCGAAGGAGAGCCTGCTACAAGGGGCATCGACTTCAAACAATTCGTCGGTAGACGCATTACAAATCAACTCGTCGCAGTTGAACAACGCTAGCTGGTGTTCAGTAGTAACAAGCAAGTAGTCCAGTCCACCGTGGAAAATCGTGGACTGCCAGTATTTGCATCTGTTTAAGCTCACATGCGACTTCGTCTTGCCCCTTTGGAACCTATGATAGTATGAATTGCAGTACCGCACAATCCTCGAGTAAGTCTCCTGGACCGGCTCAGAATGCACACTACTAAGTGTCGCTCGGCGAATATCCTTCAGAGGCTCACCTACATACAAGTAAGTGAACCGGGCTGCCAATCCTAAATCACTTGACTCTACTGGGTCGGATTCTGCATCGAGAAACTTGCTTTTGCTGCATATACTCTCCAGGAACCCACGGACACTGTACATGTCAGACAACAGTGCCATACTATGGACTTGCTGAAATGAATCTCCGGGAACCCAGGTGATTGTCCAGACCCCGCTGGAAAGCTCGGTAGAATCGATTTCATGGAGCGACAAGGCATTGCCCCAATTCACAATATCAAACACCATCAAACTGCCGGAAATCGACCCAGCAGCAACATAAATGTGGTGTCCATGAGGAAAAATCGAGACGGTGGGGATATTGTCAGGTAACTCGTCGCTCTTCGCGACCAACACCCCACTTTCCAGCACATAAAACACGCTCACCACATGGTCATTATCACTGACAGCCACATACCGATCATAAATATCTACTCCCCATGCCGAGGCAGACACTTTGAAACGGTACATAGGCGTAATATCAAGTGTCTGGTCATGATACGTCTGCCTGGACTTATCCTCAATCGCACTTACAATTTGCCTAGTCTCCCAGATCATCACCCATCCAGAATCAGAAACTACCACTAGCACTTCCTCTCCAAGAAATCGCAGGATCTTCAAATAGTTCAAGCTATATGGCCACTCTCTCCACACAGATCCCAAGATTATTTGCAATCCTTCGCGTGTCGACTGAGGTTCCACTGCGGTCTCAAAACTGTACATCAGACCCAAATTGTCCGCACTAGCTACACAGATTTTACTCATGCTACCAAAGAAAAGATACCCGTGCAATTCCGAATAGTCCATCAAATTCCCTTTATACCGGAAATTGCTCACGTCCACCTGCGCCTCCGCATCAAACTCCACCTCAAACTCCGGCTCACATTCCTCAAACTTCATGTCCCAATATTCGTGTGCCTCATTAGAGTCCCGTGGGAACTCTCGTGGTGGTTTCTCATCTTTTATACCCTGGTCTTGCCCATGAATAACCTTCCAGTTCTTGGAATCATACTCAGAGCTGGCCACAAATCGGTTCCCAGGTCCAACCTCCACACCACTATAACTCAAAAACACCCCAAGCCGCTCCTTGTAATCCGCATCCTCCACTTGTAACTGGAAATCACTCTCCATAACAACCAAGTGGGTATTTCGTTCTCCCATCACGTGTATTACTCATCGGTCACGTGATGTGTCACGTGGACCAATTGGTGCGCCATGTCAGAATACAATGTGGGGTCCAAGCAAGACGATCAAATCCTAAATCACTGGAAAACTGCCGCTTATCATTGATTGTCACAAACTTAATATTTCTTGTGACTCCATTAGCGCAAAAGGTCGCACTTTCGGTCCCGTCAGGCTCCGGCAACTCTAGTATGTAGCCAGAAGATTCTCCGCCATAGATCTCATTAATTGCATCGTCAACTGCAATGCTCGCCTGTTTTTCATATTGATTGCATATCTGTGCTTCCTGTTCCAAGTTCCAGTACATGCATTTATCCTGGAGCCTTGGCTCGCTTTGAAGATCGAAATAATGAAATGTAATGCCGCATTTCGGGTTCAGGCCGGTTTCTTCCATCAGGAACCTCACCTTGTATATATTGCTGGTCCCATCACACTCGAACCGGCCCAAATTGAGAAACGTAAACACCTGTTTTGGCATCATTTCCGCAATGTTGCTGGCAGAATAAAACGAAAAACTCCGGCTCGGCATGTTTTCTGCAGAGATTTCCACCATGAACTTGATGGTTCCCAACCCTAGACACTGGTCATTGATTGTGAGCCCAATCCCAAGCGCATACTGGCCACGGGCCAAAAAAAACGTCTCTTGGTACCTCAAAGTATAAGCAAGACCAATCAGAACCGACTGCCGGTTGGCATTGATGGTGTATCTGTCGCTAGGCTGTACCATAAAGCCCTGAGGCCGAAAAAACCGCTTTCTGTACCGGACCAAATGATACACCAACATCCACGAGTCGCTCAAAAAGAGGCTCTTGTAAATGTCCTTTGGCTCGCGAACTTGTAGTGTGGTGAGCTTAAGCTCTCGGGCATTTATATTCCGAAGATCGCCAAATATTGACTCGTAGCTTTTGACGTATTGCTGGATAGCCTTGTGGCTTTTGAAAATGACATGCTCAATCGCGTCTGAAAACTCTTGGAAAAGTTTTTGCCTGAATAGCTCGTTATATAGCGAGTAGTAGTGTGCTGTGGCAAACCGAAGTTCCGGCACGATTTGAAGTATCTTTACTTCCAATTCTACTGGCAAATCAGTGATAGACATGTCCAGTGTAGGGCATTGCGTGAACCAAGAAAATGGTACTAATTATGTGCCCGGGTGAGGATGGATTCTGGAATATTCTATTCGCCACCTTGCGATGGTAACAACAGATGGAAACCCAGCAATTTGCATATTTGAGAAATTGAATTATTAAAAGTTCATTTGCAATTGTTCCCTTGGAACCAGCGACTACTCCTACAACGCACTCTCTGTATGTGGTTATGAGCCCGATGTGTGGTATATAAGCATGCAATTTCTCGAATTGACAAGGAAAATGGCAACTGTTACTCCTCAAGGTACGTACGAATTGATTGGATAATTGAATACTAATTGAAGTTTTATGGGCACAGCGTTCTAGCGCCGATGTTCCTGAGAAAAACGTCGTTTATTTGACTGTCAATGTCACTGATCCAACTGGCTTGAAGGTCGAGTTGAAGGAGTCGTCGGTCCATTTGGAAACCGACTCCGACTACAAGGAGAGCAAGAGCACACACTACAAATTGCACATTGATCTTTTCAAGGCAATTGATGTCAAGAATTCCAAGTATTACACTTCGAGCGGCAACCACATTCTGTTTGTGCTCCGCAAGGCAGAAGCCGAGCAGGAGTACTGGCCTCGGCTCACCAAGGAAAAGGTGAAGCTCAACTACATCAAGACCGATTTCGACAAGTGGGTTGACGAGGACGAACAAGATGAGAAGGAGGAAGAGGATCCAATGGCTGGTGCTGGCGGTATGCCATTCGGTGGCGCTGCTGGTGGCATGCCATTCGGTGGAGGTGCTGGTGGCATGCCAGACTTGAGCGCCATGATGGGAGGTGCTGGTGGTGCTGGTGGCATGCCAGATTTGAGTGCCATGATGGGAGGTGCTGGTGGTGCTGGTGGCATGCCAGATTTGAGTGCTATGATGGGAGGTGCTGGAATGCCAGATATGAGCAAGTTTGCTGAGGGAAATGAGGAGTTTAGCAGCTCTGACGAGGAGAAGGAGGAGGAGAAGAAGGTTGAGGAGGTTAAATAGGAATATAGACTTTGTGATATTGTAAGCTGATGGTTGCAGTGTTCAATGGGTTATTACGTCAATGTTCTGTCGATTTTACTGTTTTCAATGATTCAGGAATCTTGCTGTATTGGTTGTGTTTAATTGCAATAGGCACGCTAAGCCATTTCTCAAATGGAACGGTATTTGACGTTTCTGGTTGGAAATCTGTCAAGCCTATTTGGAAGCACATCAAAATGACAATGATTCCTGCAGTTTTATGGATCATTGGTGGTTTTTTGCGTGGCTGAACGAGTCGAAGATCCAGAACTAGTAACATGGCAAAATGAGACTGGTGAGAGACTCGTAGTACTATTTATCATGGATGAAATCGGACTTTTAGGAATCAATGGGTGTATTGACAATGAGCTTTCTCATGATAAATGGGGCAGTTTTGCGGAGGGATCTGACATGTGAAAATGGCAGTGAAGATATTTAGTAAAGACCAAGGGAATTTGGCAAATACTTTTTTAAGCATTTTGCGTTTCCCATGGGTGGAGTCTAGTAATCCTGACATGATGATTGACAGTAGTTGGATGAGTTCTAGAAGGCGATGTTGTGTGAATATTCAGGTATATTTTTCATTTATAATAAGGTATATTTTTCATTTAGAATAGAATGGTTGATTGTGTGACAATATTGATTTTCTAGCTGGCTTTATACCAATTTTTGCCTTTGACTTTGGTCCTGCAACGAGCCATTTACAATTAGCAGTTTGTACAAGTTGGACAGCAGTTTGAAGGACTGTCCGAAGATGGTGTATAAATTTGTATTTATATTTAATCCATGGATGAATTTTATTTTTTATTAAATCCATGAGAAATTTTTCTTTTATGTTAACTCATTGAGGTAAATACTACTTGGTAATAATCAAGTGAAATACAAAGAATCTGCCTTGTATGATTATTGGCCTATACAACAGGAATGATCCAGTGGTAAAAGGATTTACAACAGAGAATTTAGTATATATTCAAGAAGCAATGTTCAAGAGACAATGTTCAAGAGATAATGCTCAAGAGACAATGTTCAAGAGACAATGTTCAAGAGATAATGCTCAAGAGACAATGTTCAAGAGACAATGTTCAAGAGATAATGCTCAAGAGACAATGTTCAAGAGACAATGTTCAAGAGACAATGGTTTATTAAAAGTACAAACACATAGGCAGAAGCCAGGTGATATGAATAATACAGCACGGGTAAAAATAATGTCAAATACACCATATTCTCTTTGAAATAATTACCTCGAAAGATACGAGGCGTGCATTTTGCATCATCTTGTATCTCCCAAGACTAATCCCCTCGGGTTTCAATATAGCTATAGTTCTCTTTCGATAGCCAAACAAGTATATTTTAGCTACTTTACCAACTCGTATTGCAGTTACTATTTCACAAATGGCTGTATATTAATGTATACTGTAATTGTCTCTTGGTACACCATAATTGTATCTTGGCACACCCAACATCGTCCATGGCCTAGATAGCCCGGATATCAATATCCTGATTAATACTCAACACCTGACTCGCCTTCCAGGTTCCCAGTGGAGCCAATTCCACAAACTTTCCAACATGGCCAGGCTCAATGCACACCATCTTCTTGTACCCGTCCTTTGGCTGGAAATCGCCCATACCAGCACTCTTCTCGATCCACGGGTTCCAAACAACAACATCTGGCAAGTTCTCGCGCGTCGTGGTGTGGATGGCCTTGCCACAATGGATGACCTGCGTGGTTTTCTCTGGGGCAATATTCTTGTATATCCGGTCGACTTCTTCGTGGAATTGGACCGCAGGTGACTTCTCTTGATACTCATGGCGAAGCAACTGGTCATAACAGGTCACTCCCGGCATGTTGCTCACCAATGTGTCCTCAATGTCTGGAGTTTGCAAGTATGTGTGGAAGAGCCAGTTGAACTTGAACGCCAGCGATCCCACATTTTGGACCTCAATACTGGTTTCCAACGACAGATTGCGCAACTGCACCGTCAAAAACAACCGGAAATCGCTCTTCCCGTCGCCCCACTTTGCGTAGATCTCCTGGTTCGCCTCTTCGGGACTGAGCGCAAATTGGGCCGTTGGCGGATCGTTGCTGGTCTGTCCAAGAAACTCCCAGGTAGAATTCCGGGCAAAACCGTGCTGTGGCAAGTTCTCAAAGCCTGGCTCACTGCTTTTCCCAAATACCGGGAACACCAACGGGATGCCACCTCTCACTGGCTTTGATCCATCCAACTTGGCTCCAGACGAAAGCCACAATTGCTCAGCACCAGAGACTTTCCAGGAGGTCACAGTGGCGCCGTAATTGAGCACCGTGACGCTGGTCTTGGCGTCAGAAGGGTGCGTGAGAACCACTTTATCGTCAAATACTTCAATAGGCATGATGTACAAGAAACAACAACTCAAGGGCCAAGGGTTATATATGTGGCCGGGTAGCACGTGGCAATGCAGGCCGGCTACCAAGGCTTCTATTTAGGGCAAGATAATTACATGGCAGAAGCAAGGTGATTCGGCAAATATCTCTTGCTTTAAGCCGAGGTAACGATAATGTTGTAGAAGCAAAGTAGTGGTGCTTTTTCGGGACTAGCAAATTGCACGGGAGAGTGTAGACCCATGCTATTTAATGTGGGGTCAGACAAACCAGTCTCCTTGCTTGTGGAAAGTTTGAGTCTGCTGGTGTGTTGGAGTTGTCTATACCGTCTGTGGAGCTCAATCAGTGTGTAATTTGTAGTTGGAAAATTCTCTTTCAAACATGGCACATTTCTCTGAAAGAATTGAGCATTTTGCCTATTTGCAGGAGGATTCAGGTACTTGTCAGAGCATTGGGGCTCTGGAGGCGAGGAATTGTTTCTACATCTGATTATACCGTCTGAAAACTAGCAGGTGCCAAAACAGTGCCTCTAAATGGATATCATGGGGAATAATGGTTTGTGACGATATCAATATTGTAGAATGATTCTAGTGCCATGGGACTCATCTAAAGAAGCAGCAGACTTTGAAGTACACCGCAGTCTATTGTTTCCCAGCCCTAATTCCTTCATACATGGAAACAATGAGTTGTGGAAGATTGTCAGAGAGAACCCGTTATCGAAGATAATGTTCATCAAAGTTGCCGTGGACCCTGTATTGTATTGAATAACTGCCTCGTCATGAATTGCCTTGTTTTTACATCTCTTGAGTTTTTTGTATCTTGTGCTTGGATTTCTGACTGAATGATCATATTTTTCCTCGGATTATTGCCACTACAGAGTGGTTTAGGTTTACAGCTTACATAAACGCACTTTGATTGCCGTTTGTTTCAAACTTTGATTTCAAAATGTCCCCAAATTGAAAAAAGAGCTACGACAATTAAAGCAGCATTCAAGATTGAATTGGACTGACCGTCGCGCGATAATTACACGTAAAAGAACAACACGTAACTAGGCTACAATCGTTAGCACATCCAATGTCTAGTACTAATTCAATCAAGGGCGATTCTAATCAGTCTGATAGATCATTTGCCGAGATACTTGGGCCAAACCACAGAACTCAATTGAATAAAACCACCCCAGGTCTATATTTCCTGCGCCAGTTCATATAAAGTAGGTCCAAATTATTGGTATCGATCTCCTAGATCAATTGGACCAGCCACAACATCACGTGGCACGGCAATTGGATAGTAGAATAGAACATGAGTCACAAGATAGTTGTTCAAATCGCCCTGGGATATATTGCGACGGAAAATCAGATGTAGAGAAGCATTTTTGATAATTTCTTTTTTTTTTTCGGTGGTTGCTAATCGCCGTTGCTCATCGCCATTACTATTCTTCCCTGCGTATTGATAATCTGTATTCCATATCGTATTGGAAATCTTTGTCAATCACCATTTATGGTATCCGTTGATAATCTCCGTCGCCAATCGTCAATGCATATCCCCTATCTTCCACCCAAGTCCAATATTCAGCATCTCTGGTGTTCTGGTTGTACCATTTTTTTGACTCTTTAAATAATTCCATAATGCACAGAAATCTTCAATTGGAAAAAATGAGGGGTACCATGGAAACTCACCTTTGGCACGTTTGTTAATTTACATATTTTGCCAAGCTATTATCCAAGATCCACAGTGAAACTTGGATCAATAATATGAGTGTCTGTGCATAAGAACACAACAAAATAAACAGTGATTGACACCCTTCAAGAACAACAATCAGTCAAAGCCACGGCTACAAGTAATGCATCCCAAGTTTAGAAATTCCTCTTATCTTTGCTCTTTTCTTTTCTTTTTCTTGTTTTGCCTTGCCATTGTGTTTATATTGTGTTGTTGGATGGACGCATGCACGCGCATCTCCTGTGCAGGACAAAAAAAAATTTTTTTTTTCTCCACTATATATATTCACACAGTTACCCCAGGCAGATGGGGGTCGATTTATAGATTAATACACACCGTTACAATGCAAGTAAGAGTCCTGGGAAGAAAGAGTAGAGCACGGAGATCCAGTAGCGTGGATACACGAGGTGTGAAGAAGCAGCGGCTTGAACCATTGAAGGACGATATCGACTCCAATGAGTTTGTGGATCGGATTTTGAGAAGTTACCAGTGTGGGTTTGAGTCAATTCTCAGTAGTGAGAGTCTGTTGTATAACCAGGAGCCGGTTGTTGTTGAAGAGGAGTCGCCAGAACATATTCCCGAAGAGATACCAATGGAACACTATTTCCGTCCCAGCATAAGTATGGAGACGGACTTGGAGGAGTACATTTCGTTTGAGGACAGCGAAGAGGGCAGTGATGGTAGCAGTAGCGAGGAGGAGGCATGTGAAAGTCTTCTGGTGTTTCGGAAGATTTCCCAGTTGGACTATCGGTGCCACGAGAAGTTGAACTTTGCATTGGTGGGTCCAAAGCCAGAACAGAGGGTGGTGATACGAAGGGGCAGTATGGCACGGAGCAATTTGCCAGGGGTTATTCGGAAGCGGAAGGACAGTGGGAATGTTAATGGGAATGTGATGGTGGGAAGGGAGATTGGATTGCATGAGTTATTTTAGCTGTATATAATAGGAGAAGACTAATAGAAAATGTATCGGGGTAAGTGTGTAGTGGGATAATCATTGGTGCGGCACTCATTTGGGTTACTTATTTAGGCCGTGATGACTTTGGATGTGGAATTGCAGAGGATACAGCATGTGGTCAGTGTACTGTGTATCATGACATGATATTCCTTGGATTTAGATATTTATTTGAAATTTTACATCAATTGCTGATTGTGATTTTACACCAATTGCTGATTGTGATTTTACATCAATTGCTGATTGTGATTTTACACCAATTGCAAATTTTTGCTGCATTCGCGATCTCTACCAACTTCAGGGCTACGGGGTCAAGATATTTGACTTTAGTGACATCACAATCTATAGCATGTCAAGTTGTTGACGTTTCAATCAGTTTAGGGTGCCTTGGGTCTATCAGGAATGACTCCAAGAGCTCAATGAGTCCCATAATTTCCACCAAAGTCCAAGACAATAGACTGAAAACTTCAGAACACTTGATTTTCAAAATTACGCCCTGGACATGATACCTCTGCTATAATCACTGAGCAGACCCAGGCCCTTGGCCATACACTAAAAACCCAACTTGGGCTATCCGACTAAGTTACGTCACTCTGCGCACTAGGCATGTTGAAGCCGGGTCTGACATGAACCTTCAACATGAACCCAACGAGCACTATCAGATGGGCCAAGAGTAATAGTCAAGAGTCTTTTCCATGCCCTCACTCCAAACATGCTTAGAATTCGACATGTATATTTTCACTTGGGAAGATCCCAAGGCAGCTGAAGAAGAAATTTCTTAGGAAGCTTGCTTCTAGCTATTTGGGATTGGATGCTTTAATTGGAGTGATGTTTCAGCTGTAAATACAAGGGTTGTAAGGCGTCAAGGAAATGTGTGGGAAGACGGATAAATCCACAATTGTCACTTGGATAAAGCAAATGGAGTGGTGCGAGAATTAAGTACATGGAATTGCGATAGAGTAAACGGAGGTAGTATGAGACAATTGGGAGTCATATGAGACAATTAGGGGGTGATTGGAGGTAATATGAGGTAATTGGATAAGATAATTGAATGAGACAATTGAAAGTAGCTGGAGGTAATCGGATAAGATTATTAAATGAGACAATCGGAAGTAATCGATAAGACAGTTGGTTTGTGGTTTAAAATTTAGATAATGTGTAAATTAATC
The DNA here is from genome assembly GCA_020342235.1 of Saccharomycopsis phalli. Lineage (NCBI taxonomy): Eukaryota > Fungi > Ascomycota > Saccharomycetes > Ascoideales > Saccharomycopsidaceae > Saccharomycopsis > Saccharomycopsis phalli. The sequence continues at coordinate 1,161,936 of CP073212.1, forward strand.
AGACGAATGTGATTGTACAATAGTGAGGAGAAGGAGGAGGAGGAGGAGGAGGAGAGGGAGGCAAAGTTAAAGAAGATGTGAATAGAAAAAGAAAAATTGTATATACCAACATGTTATCTATACCAACGTGTCATCTATACCAACGTGTTATCAACACCGGGTTATCACACTAGTGACACTTGCCCGATATCTGAAAAATGCCCTACAGGGTAAAAAATGTGCCAGTGTATTGAAAAAGTTAAAATGGAAAATGTAGCGTTGCATCATTGCAAATGCATTGCTGAGCAGGGGTAATAGCAAACATAAATTCATAACTATATCTCAATTGGATAGAGCAATAGATATTGCCCTTGAATATCCAATTGGATTGCGCCATTGGATGGTAAGGCCTTATCTTATCTCCCACAGTCGCTATGCAATCTCACGCACAGCCCCAATGCTTGCCAAAATCGATTGAAAATTCTCAATTCTGAAAATATCACGTGACCCGTCGAGTTCCTGTGCCTGGGCCTTGAAGTCAAGGTCCATGAGATTAAGCGACATTCGAGGTTTGAATGAGGTTTTCTGGGGCTTGGTTAGTTGGAACTCAAAGGTTTTTTCCAAGCGTTGGATTGTCTTTTGGAAGATCTTTGACTCAATGTGCTGTTGCTGGTCAAAGCGTCTGTAATTTTTGAATATTCGATCCTGGACAGCAAGCATGTGGTTTGGCAAAGCGGACGTATTTTAGTTTAAATAGAGGATGCTTATCTCAAGCGATAATGCATAAACTGTGGGACACAATGTGGAGTGGAAGTATGATAAGAAATACAGGAAATGGCGGGTGAATTGGAGATAGGAATGAGACGAATAGGAATGGAATAGAATAGTAATGGAGTAGAATAATAATGGAATAGAATAGTAATGGAATAGAATAGCAATGGAATAGAATAGCAATGGAAACAGAAAATGGTGAGTAAAAGACCACACAATGGAGAAACACGTCATTAGTACCAAACATCAATTTTCATGCCTCGTCTTTGTTCCGTTTCCGTGCCGTCCGTCTTGTTCCATTTCCGTGCCGTCCGTCTTGCTCCATTCCCAGGCTTTTGGACCCGTCCAACTGACATTGCAATCCCATATATTCTTCCAAGTCTACAAAATATCGTATGCATTAATTGATATCAAGCTCGTAGTCTTTTAAATAACAATATGTGTGGCTCTGGCGCATGCGTCTCATAATGGACCCACCCCAAAGACTGTGTAATTCCTAATCCGCGCCACTCGTCTTCCAACAATATTCTAAGGGTTCCCGTCTCGCTATTGAAATAGTCCTGTGGGATCACTTTTAGCATTGCCTTGGGGAGCATCACATGTCTAAGTTAGTATGTCATGGTGGCAGTGTGTCATGAAGAGAAAAGGGACAATGCCCAAAGGTTGGGAAATGAATAAAAACAAACAAGAAATAGGCAATTGGCATGCGAAGATGAAGAAAAGAAACAGGAAACCAGGCATGAACATCACGACAACAATGGCCAGTGTAAGACCACGAGACGAGATCACAGGCCAAGAATGAATAAAAGATAATAAACTAAACAGGAGAAAAAGGCCAAGCTAAACAACAACAGGTGAAGAGCGAGGCGTAAAGACAAACGCAAAGACAAGCGCAATGAAAAGACAAGCTAGAAAGAGACAAGCTAGACGAAAAAGACAAGCAACAAGACAGGCAAAGCCGCCTTGTGAGAGTCGAAATGTCAGCATGTCCCGGCAAACCAGCTGGAAAATTGCCAAAAAAAAAGTCACGGAAACCGTCTCCCCAACAAAAATCACTGATATTAACAAGCACACTTACCTATACTCATAGCTGTCGTCTGAGTATCGAGGCGAATAATGGATCGACTCTTGGAACTCAAGAACTCTTTCTCTTTCAGCATCACTTAAATACCTTGCCTTCTGGGTCATTCCTGCCTGCTTGTCCAAGTTACAAACAGTTGTGGCTGCCACTGAGTGTTTTTGAATGTGGGTTGTTTTTGAAAGTGTGTAGTTTTTACCCGAGTTAATTTCGGCGAAAAACACCCTCACCGATTACATAAAAAGCCAGTGCCAATAGTTGCGATTCTATTTATTTCTCACTGGCTTCCATAATGGACCAGATTGGTTTTGTGACGACTACTCTCGAGTCTCACCACTATTACCAGATGATAAATTTCCCCCACTACATACGCTCGGACGGCCCCAGCACGGTCTCTAAAATCTCATTGACTAGTGCTCGGCCATGTTTAAAAAACGTCCCTAAAATATCGCCACTGGCAAATTTAGTCGCCTCTGGGCCTCGGCATCCCCTGGAATATCCGACAATTCCCCTGCCTCGGCCCAAAATAATTGTCAATTGCGCATCAGATGATCTCACCCAGTCACTCACACCACCTTACGACATTTCCATTGCCCTTCCTTGCTCAGAAAAAAAACCGTCTTTTCTCCCATTTACCTCAATCTACTGCCACACCCACTCCTTGGACTCCTGGAGACGCTTCTTTGCCTCAACAAACCATGACCCAAGATTCAGACCAATTCTCTCCGAGTCGCTCCTCTCCGATCCAGATTGGAGACTCTGGCAGTTTGAGAACATCGGATTGATCCTCGTGTCGCAAGATAGCTTGCAATTGCTTCAGCACAAGCTTTCTGTCCTTTTAATGCTGCCAGACTGCCTACTCATTCTCTCGGACTTGTCACCAGCCCTCGACAAACTGCTCTTGGCCCAGATTTTCCAAGCCAGACCTTACACAGACATCCAGAGATTCGCCTACAACTACTTAAACATAAAAATTCCCCCAATGGACCCGCTCAATTGCGACCTTGACGCTTCCTGCTACAACGTCTTCCATATGGACTCTGCAAAATACAATGCGTACAAACATGCCGCCAAAACAATAATCAGCAGCAGCAAACACATCTCCAACATTCTCGTTGTCGGAGCTGGTCACGGAGGCCTTGTTTCCGCATGTCTAGGTCTCGTTCCCGCTTCATGCTTCACTCTAGTGGAAAAAAACCAGGATGCATGCAAAGTTCTTGAGAAAAAGTTCCCAGAGATGGAAATAGTTTGCGGCGACTTCCGGACATTGGCAATTACTCCACGGAAATCCACCCTCGTAATCAGCGAACTCTTGGGCTCGTTTGGCTGTAACGAACTCGCTCCAGAATGCTTGGCCAGGGCATCTACCACGATGATTCCCAGCAGAGTCACCCTGTGGTTGGTTCCTGGTTACGGGCCCTGTCATTTGAGCGTTGATCCCGGGGTGTGTTTGTCTACAAACATAAACGTCTTGGCAGATCCCCAGCCCGCATGGTCATGGGATTGGCCGTCCGATACTGTTTCTGAGAAATCCGCTCGCTTAAGGTTCAAAATCCCGCTTCAAGTAGTACACGTTCTTTTAGGCTCGTTTTCAGCCCAATTGGCACCCGGAGTAACCCTACTGACTGTGCCAGGGCTCGAAACAGAAGGGTTGGTGTCGTGGTTTCCAATGGTGTTTCCGTTTGATGAGCCCGTGGTTGTTCCTGATGGCTGCCAGTTTGTGGCGGAAATATCTCGGAAATTCAATGCCAAATCTGTGTGGTATGAGTGGAAAAGTGAGGTTTGGTCAGGTGATCACATGGTCACACGGACTCCTACGTACAATAGAGGGGGTCAAACATGGCTTATATCACGTGACCTACGATAAGGGAGCGGGCTCATGAATTAGAACCGCAGTCATTCTCTTCTACAGGGGCACATAACCTATATAGAGGGGAAAATATATTTTTATTAGGGCTCCGAGTTGCAGAAAGAGGGGATCCAGATAGTGGGTCAACAAAAAAAAAAAAATTACAGGTGGAATAATCGGCGGCACTAAATTCGGGTCACTACTCCGTGCGCAGGGATTTATCCGAGAGAGAAAAAAAAATTCTCCGAAATGAGTACCTGTTACAAGTAAAAGTCCCCTAGACGAAAACCGTGTAACAGCCTTTGATATTCTTTTAGGATAAAGGAAGGCAGCAGGGCCATGCGAATATCGAGTGGATACCAATGTGGATTTTATGCTTGTATGCATGAATATGCATATCACGATGATTCCAACAAAAGCAAGGATGAATATATATGGGAGGGAATCCCGTTGGTTCCAAAACTTTGTACGACAATTGTTGCACGAGAAAAAGTATACCTTTGAATATGGCGACCTTTAAATCATGGATTCCCTCTGAAGACGACGAGTGGTTGGCTAATGCGCTTCACAAGGACACCAAGATGTTTAACGACTACGAGTCTGAGAGCTTGTTTCTGAACTACAACTCGTTGACAAACTCGCCAAACTTGACCAACTCGGAGTCATCGCTGTTGAACAGCCTTTGCAACTCGATGGTCAACTCACCAATTATCAAGAACGAGTATCTTGTTGAGGAGATTCCTTCGGCGCTTAGCTTGGACAATACCCGGTTAAGCGAGCATATAAACACATCAAAGAGCATGCCGAACTTTGATGCCTTGAAGTTTGGAAGCATGTCGAAAAGCAGCGAAATTGCCTCGTTGGACCAGATTTTGGGCTCAAACCAAACTGCAAACGACTTGTCAGCAAACAAGAGCGGCGTCAAGAAGCCAAAGAAGAAGCGGGCTCCTCGGAAGCGCTTGACTGCCGATCAAAAGGAGGCACACAACAAGATCGAGAAGCGGTACCGGATCAACATCAACACCAAGATCGCCAATCTCCAGAAGATCATTCCTGGAGTGTCGAACGAAAAGGCTGCATTTACCACGGGGGACAAGAAACAGTCTGATGAGGAGGAGGAGACACCGAAACTCAACAAGGCGATGATTCTCGAGAAAGCTATTAACTATGTGCTTCATCTCCAGCTGACCCACGAGAGCTTACAGAAGCAGAACCAATATATGTTGAACGAGTTGCGAGTTTACAACCCGGGCAAGAACTACGAGGTGGAATTGGAGAAGCTTGAAGTGCCGTTGGACCACCAAGAGTTTTTGGAGTTGGATATATAAGTGACATTCTCAGACAAGGACATCTCAGGAAACGGTGACAGAGTCTGGAAGGTGGTGGGGATGAATTATGAATAATATATGTATAATACGGTCCGGCAGTAGAATTGGTGGGTTGCATATTATGCGTTGCTGAGTCAAAATACCAAGGAATTGTGTCGTGAAATTGTCAAGCCTGGTCCAAGTCACGAAATGGCTGTAATTGAGAAATAATGATTGACGATTCAAATGGGTTTGCCAGAATAGGCCAGAGCTACAAAAGCTGGAAAATGGACAAAAATCAAGCCAACAAAGTTGGACCAATGACTTGAATCGCTAAACTAACATGCTACTGACAATGGCTAGAATAACAAACTAAAACAAACAAACAAACTATACAACTAACATAATAACCAAACAAACTAAACTATACAACTAACATAATAACTAAACAAACTAGAACTATAACAATGACAATATAATAATAACAATAATAACCATCTACAATTGTAACCAACTACAACAAGAACAATAGCACAACAATAACATATCTAAATAATATATCCCACAATGGTTTGAATACATCCGTCTGGAATACGCACATCACTTCAACTATGGAAATAATATTTCAGTGACTTGTACTCTGACACACCCTTTGGCTACACGTGTCTCACTTGAGATCTATTAGTCTCGCGGTTACCTTCTCAGCACATTTCTAAATACAAACGGCCATTACACTTTACCACGTCTTCTAATTCACTGCCATGGGTTTTTGACCGGATACCAAGACCCATTTTATTGCGGAACAATGTCTTAGTACAATGTAAATTCAAGTTCTTGGGACCGCATAAGTGAATGGGGACTATATTTAGATATTTGCCTCAGTTTATACGCCTACGTGTCGGAAAATCATTTCACTGTCATTTGGTACTCACTTGCCGGTGTTTGATCTAACGTATGATTGCCGTGGGTCTTTGATTTCGCCGAGTATATTAAGGTTTATTATCAGCCGCATTTGGAAATAACATGACAAGGCTGAAAAATTTTCACACAAAGGGCACTCTATCGACATACTTGTTCTACCATTGACTACTATCCTCATACCCTGTTAAACCGTTTTATTTTTTTTGTGGAATACGCTGTCAAGCAACTCCCTTTGCAAATTTCCGGTTTTCCGTCTTCCGTTGTACATTAATCATTTCTTCGTCTCTACCGATGACGTCATGGTATAATCTCTTATCAGGTACCGACAAAATGGTACCTCACATTTGTCGCCTCTGCATAGTATGTACTTATAAAGCCGACCGTCCGATCATTATCTGGGAATGATGAGTGTGGATTATGATTTGAGGCACGATGCTAATGAGCTTTGAAGGATATTGTGATGGGAATTTTGAGACAATGAATGGCATTCCTCTTGACATGCTGTTATTGTCCATAGTTGTTTTGCCAATTTGAGATTGCACATCAGGCCTCTGTACATTGGGCCTCTGTACATTGCTTTGTCGAATGATATTTTTGGCCGTCAGATAAGTATATCTTGATTTCAGACTGACGAAAGTATGTGAACATACCCACGCAAGTGAATGTAGTAACGAGAATGGGAATTTAATATCCCATGAGGTTATGCAAGAACGACGGAATTTCCATGGTGGTTGTGTTGTTAAAGTCACTTGGTTTGATTGATAAATCGTTGTATTGACAAGTGCATGTAGTGGACTTGGCAGAATTGTTGAATGGATAACTCCCACTAACAACTCTCACTGATTAATCTCACTGATTAATCTCACTGATTAATCACACTATCAATTCTTGTATATCATGATATACAGACCATCTTTGGTTGGCTATAACTAGGACACTCGAATATTTTCTTTTGTTAATCACACCAGATGCTACGGTCTTTTGACACTTGCAATTCTAGGGATTGATCATTTCAAAGGGGTGGATCATTGGCTCGTTAGCACAGTATGGGGTACCAACAGTTGTATCATTAGGTTTATCAATAAAGACCTACGATAAATTGGATATTATTTTGGGCACAAGAAAATACATGACCAAGGATGTGATTGGTTTATGGTGCTTGTCAATTACAACATGACATGCCTGTCGGTGGTCAAATCTAACTTGCCATTAGCAAGACGTCTCTGTCAAGCCATATCATTGTCAAGCCATCTCACTATTGAGCCATGTGAATAAAAATTGAGTTGACGACAGAAAATATTTAGCTGGACACAATGGCTTGGCAGCTATGTGATTTTAGAAAAGTGGTGAAAAAGTTTCAAACATTTATTGATTCTTTCATTTTAAGTCACTTAGGAATGCTTTTATTGTTACTTTGATGGTCAGGATCATTAGTAGAGATTATTGTGTGAGACAGTTGTCACTATTGATAGAGTGCCAAATGCTGTATAGCAACTTGGCACAATATCCCAGGCTGACAGCCCAACATCCATTTCAAGGATTCAAATGTGCCTTGATACCGTTGTGATGTCAAGATTCCTACCTTGTGGTTCTGGAAGAATTCCCCAATGGCAATACACCATTAGTTTAATTTTCATTCAACAATATCCCAATTGATTATGCACGCAAGTCTTTGAACATGTCAATGGGAAATTCCATTTAGATGCATTCTCAGAACTTTATCATGGTGAAACACATTGTGCCATGGTGTTTTACACGATACGGAATGTGTTCACGTCAGGCTAAATAAGCTTGACTTTCTAAAAGACTGGTATTGAGTTGTGTAGCTAATGATGGATATTTCATCATGTGTGATTTCAACCAACGACGGAATTGATTCCACATTGAACATGCACGTCCTATTTTGATTAAACATGTTTACTGGGGTCTTGATATGTATTGTTCTATACTTGATTTACCAACCATTGTGCCGTGTTCACTTGGCCATGGCTCGACAAGGTAATCACTCAATTAACCTAAGTTATAAATCAGCCTGATTAGGTCGCCAATTGCAATTGACTGCGCCTCCACCAGCTAGTTTTCATCCGCCAATTGCAAAGCTGCGCCTCCACCAGCTAGTTTCCTTCTCTTCTCTCACGCTCCCGGTCATACTGCTGGTACAACAAACTCAATGCCTTGTCCACGTTTTGCTGGCTGCCCGAAATCGTAAACGGCCGTTGATACTGCTCTGTGTCCTCGTGGGAAATTGTAATCTGCGCGCCCGAGTTCTTGCGAATCACCTGGATCTTCGACCCTTTCTTGCCAATTAAACACCCCACATAGTCACTGTCAAAGTTAACAGTCTGGCTCACCAACGCCACGTCCTCGCTCACCGACGACGGATCAGACGACTGCTTCTTCTCAAAGCCAGGCCGTTTCCGGGCCTGGGGGACGTAGTATACCGTCCCCGTGGCTCCATGCCAGTCCTCAATCAAGCACCGCGCAATGAACTTGAGCGCCTTTTCAATGTTGTCTGGTGTACCCTGGACCTCGACGACACGCTCGGTGGATTCAGCCAAAAACTCCTTCAGCGCCACGATCTTCACAGCGTATTTTTCCTGCAACGCCTTGATCCGGCTCCCCTGCTTGCCAATCAACGTGCCCATCTGCGAGTGGGGAATGAGCAACCGCAACGATGTCTGGCCGATTTGTGGCGCGGGACAGAGCGACTTGAGCGGGAAAAAGTTGTATGTCTGCTGACTGGCCACGGGCGATTCAACTAGCACTTGCGAAAAGAGCGCTAGCGCCTCAGCCGTACTGTCCACCGGTCCACTCACGGTGAGAATCCGGTCAAAACAGCCAATTATCACCTTCGACACCCCGGACTTGACTCCCGTCTTCTCCCGCACGCTCGCCACACAGTTTCCGTTCTTGCCAATGATAATCCCCGCCTCCTTGGTGGAGACAAGCACCCGGAAAGTGATAAGCGCCGTGTCAAGTTGCACTTCTGGAAGGACACTCGACACCGGCACATCGCTCACTGTGAGCCGATCAACGTCTGCCGCAATACTCGTCTCAAAAAGTGAGGTGCTTTCACTGGTCATTTGATAAGTTGTTGTTCCACAATGATTTTTCATGGCCCATGGAGCTGGATATGATCTCGGGCGGGTAAGTGCGGGTAAGACTCATGTGCGGGTAAGAACGAGGCAGAGAATGTTCTTGAGGTATAACCCTGTGCGGACTTATCCTGGGTACTTGTCTCCCGCTGAAAATCGGAATTCCGACACTGCGAGCCTCAACATGTGGGTAAAATCTTCCATGCGTCTTCGGGTAATAATGTCAATAATTATTATTTGCATTCCTCAAATAACCGGGTAGCCAGATATTACTTGTTTACATTCCTCAAATCGAAACATGCATATCCAAATCGGGATACATTGAGCTCAATAAAATATGCGTCTACAAATCACTTACCAAAATTTCCAAACTGCGCGCAAAAAAAAAAAGTAAAAAGGAAAAAATAAAAATAAAAATAAATCTCCCGGGTGTGAGTCGAACACACGATCTCAAGATAAATGTGACACATTACAGTCTTGCGCCTTAAACCAACTTGGCTACCGAGAGTACTTGTTACGAATTTTTGCTGTTCGAGATATGAATGCCAAGGCCGCTTCAACCTTGCCGCCATTTATGCCCTTTTGAAGCTACCAGACGGGCACACGCGAAAATTGCTACATTGGCGACGTATATTGCTACATTGACGACGTATATTCCTTCATTTCCAGCGCATATTCGTTCGTTGTAGGTGGTGCCTGTAAGTTCCGCGAAGCCCGGGTAACGCATATCTTGAGTGAAACGGGAACTGATCAAAGGAGCACGTAATTCGCCCAAACCGTCATTTCCCGGGTAATTTTAACACCCTACCCGGCCTTGTTTGTTTATTTTCCGGGTAATATGGATCCATATTTTCCAGCTGGCAAACAAAAGATTGCAGATTATGAATGGTGAGGTGCCGTTGTATTCTGAGATGCGGCACGGATTTGCGAAGCCGTTTGAACCGATGAAGTCGCCTGGCGAGATTCTCAGTCCGACGAGCCAGTATGGATCACCGAAACCCGGGACGTCGAAAGTTATTGAGAGTCTTCATCTGGAGATTGACCAATTGAAAGCGGCGCTAGAGGAGGAGCGGCAGAAACTGGACGACTTCCGAACCAAGCATGAGCTGACTAAGCGGCGGCACGACCAGGTTGTTGAGCAGTTGGCGAACACGAAGCACGAAAACGATATGATCAATGCGTTGTTGGAGAGAAAGCAACGGCGGATCGCCGACATCGAGGAGCAGTTGAGCGAGAGTATGAACAGCAGCGAGGACTACAAGTTCAATTTGAAGAACCTTGAGGTGCGCTGCAAGAAGCTCCAGGAGTCTGAGCGAGTTGCCACTGGTGAGTTTGAGCGGATGAAGATTGCGTATGAGATGATTGTGACATCCCAGAAGGAGTATCGCGAATACTACTCCAAGGAGGTGGACGGCCTAAAAGAAACGTTGCGCAAATATGTCTCTGAGCGACGCGGTGCATTGCAAGATACCCAGAAGTTGTTGAAGAACAACGATCACCTGATCCAGAAGAGCATGAAGCGCATGGCCGAGAAAAGCGCGGCTTTGGAGGAGGAGTACTCCATTAGCAAATCTGCTGTGGTTGAGGCCCTCAAGACCTTGTCGATTTCATGCAAATCGCATGGTCTGGACACGCAAATCATCATTGACCAGTGCAACTTGGTGTTCAACGAGTTGCGGTCGCGATTTGGCATCGACGTCAACAAGTTGATTGAAAACTACAAGGATAAGGAGGTGGACAGTACCATTGAAAAGTTGCTTGGTCTCGACAAGAGCCCAAGCTTGATGAGCCCGAGCTTGATCAAGCGCCGGGTAGCCGAAGACGAGCGGAAGGAGAATATTGACCCTAGTGTAGAGGTCAAGAAGAGCATTGATGAGGTCAAGAAGACCGTCGATGGCAATATCGATCCAAAGAAGCGGGCGGAAAAGAAGAACCGTCGGAGCGTGAGCGGACCAAAACGGCACTCCCGGAAAATCAGCTTGACCGAAGAGTCGCCGGCAATGAGAAAGAGACATTCGCTCCAGCTGGCGAACTTGGAGTTGATGAACAAGGACTGGCGCATGGCAAAGGGTGAGGATGAGGAAAGTGAGGAGGAAAGTGAGGAGGAGGAGGACAAGGATGGCGAGAAGAAGAAGCGCAGAAGAAGACGGCGAAAGAGAAAGGGCAAGGAGAGTGAGGAAGTGCATTAGCGGGGGTATGGGAGGAGACGGGGAGACGATATTCATTACCTGTAGGTCCATTGCAAATAGTAATACTATGAACGTTGTACTGGTAGATGGCGTGTATGGTTGTTGTATGGGTAGGAGTATGGGCTCAGTTTTATCTGTAACAAAGTTTTCTCTGTAACAAAGTTTTCTCTGTAACAAAGTTTCCAGAGCCTAATACTGACGAAGTTGAAATTGAGAAGCAGAGGTATCCTGTAGTAAAAGAGATTTTGCTCTTCGACTGTATTTTGTAACTTGGAAAGGAGCTTTGCTATTTATTGTCTTTTTTAATTCTATTAGGCTCTGGTGTTATTCTTGGCTTATGAGTATAAGTTACAGACTATGGTCCTAATTATGGTCCTAATTACTTGATAGTCCTAATTACTCAACTGTAGCTGTATTGTCCTACATTTACACATTCATCACAATGGCTCGTCTAGTATAATCTGAACCATGAAAATATAAATCTTTGTTACATAAAACCCACGCCCACTTGGCCAATTCAAGAGTCGCCATTTGGTCAAAAACTTGGTTTGATCAAGTGAGCTTTAGATTGGTCCTGGCGAAACATATTGTGAGACTTTACAGCTATTTCAAGAGAATCCAAAGCGCTTTTGTGTTTATTGTCGACTTTTATATTCAATGTAGGCGTGCACATCCCAATAAGCAGTTGTGTCAACTCAACTTTTGTAAATTCTCCCTACAGACGTTGTTGCACATTACAGTTTCTTGTCTTCTTCAGACATTGTACATTATTCAAACAACATTATTCAACGTTTCCAAATTCCATCGTTATGCAAAAATAGTCATGGCTGTGACAAGATATTCCATTTAGGTAATTGTCATAATCATCAGTCTTTCCAACTAATAGACAGTTGGACTTCTGTGATGGTTCTAACACATCACACATCATGCCATGCAACTTTTTGAGAATTCAATCCTCAATCTCCATTTACTCGTGGCATCTCATTCCAACATCTTGTTTCACTTCAATACCTTTTCAAAGCCACTTCTATCGTCGCTCACACTATAAATACATACACACCCATCCTCTTGGCCTATTGCAACACACCCATTTCCAAAACTCTTCAAATACCTTCGGTACTTCATCAAATCTTTCACATTCTTTGCCTTGTACTTGTCTTCGGAAACTTTTCCCTGAAACGACACTTTCACCACACTCAGTTTAACCCTCCTTACTTGTTTTTCATTTCCAAGCATCTCTGGGTCATTTGGGTTTGACGAAAACTCCTTGACAATCCCCGGCTTTGGTTTACTTATCTTGCCCAACTTGACGAGTTCTCCATCACAGATACTATAAAACTTGGTAAACCCGTTCCAGAATGTAATGGCCAAGACATGGTCATTCCTCACATCAATACTCGAGCCACCAATGGATTTGAGCTCAAACACATTTATCAAGTCTCCATTTTCTTCCTGCTGGTCTTGCACACGTCGATGAACAACCAACTTGGACCCAGAAGAAGTAGAAAAGATAATATTGCGGCATATATCATACTTTATATCCAAAATCGGGCTTGGATAATGCACACTGTTGACACTAAGCACCTCAATACCAGTCCTAGTCGTAGTATCTCCGTACAACAAGTGTGAAATCTCAGACACTTTTCCCCCCACAGCAGCCAAATACTTTTCACGCAAGTCATCCTCGCCCATCATTTCTTCCAATTCCCTGATCTTTCCATCGTCAATATATTCCAAACTCTTTTCGTGCAAGCCGACCTTGAGGCCTATCACATGACCGCTCTCCAAGCCAATGTACAAAATATCCAGGGAGATCCATGTCAATTTCATAATAATTCCAAACTTTCCTTTTGTTTTGAAGTCCTTTAAAAGGATTTTGGGACTGATTGAGTCCAATTGCGGCTCCAACTTTCTCCCATTGTCGAGGATCAACTTCACGTCAAACGTCTCTGAATCCAAACGATTCAAGGATACCAAGCGGTTTCCAAATATGTCAATGTTGCAGAAATTTAATGCATTGATTGGTTCTTCGAGCAATAACTCGCCTTGGTTCTCCATGTTCCAAATCTTCATGGTATTGTCTCGAGAATGAGTGACCAACAACCCGTACAATTTGCCGATTTCCGGCACGATTTCCAGGTCATGGTTTTTCCATTCGATTCCAAGTTGTCTTATGGACAATATACTTGATCCATGACCTTTCCAAGAGAATATCGGCCGCCTGGTACTAAAGTCCCACCACGTGAGATTGCCTGACTCGTCGCCGGAGATAAGACTGGGGATCACAGCAATGGTACTTGTAGAATATTCATTACGAGAATAGTAGTACTCCAAAGTGGTTATTGGGTCTGTGTGGTTTCTTAGCGTTGATATTAGTGTGGTTTCCATGGTCTGAAGGAAACTGGGTAGCGATTAATGGGTGTGCTTAGTCAGCAGCATGCGGAAGGTGTAGATGAAATCTTGGCCAATGTGAATTTTAATCAAGGGAATGGATTGTATTGTATTTTTATAATGGCTAGGATGCAATGTACGTTGCAGTCTGGTTGATTGAGTTTTGGTAATGAAGGGTGTTTTTGAAAGTGTACCTGATGGAGTGTACCTGATGGAGTGTGATTTGTTTCATAATAGCCTACTGAGGATTTATTTGAGAATATATTTTTGTCAATTTGTAAAACTTTACAGTTTGCTGTGTATTTGATATTGTTTATTTCAAGCCGTTGCTACGTAGATTCGTGGACATGATTGTATTACCAAAACTTCATTTGCACTTGTGTACTTTGAAACACATTGCAACGGTGCATTTCTGTTGGAGATTATTTATTCAGTTGGATTGGTCATGATGGTGTGAATTATATGGGCATCGGCATTGCTGACGTATGAAGTTGGCGCAATTTAGTTGGTGGTGGCTAAGTCATGAGCAAGAGATTGCAAGTTTACTTTAACTGCACATTCTGAGTTATAATAATAATAATAATAATAATAATAATAATAATAATAATAATAATAATAATAATAATAATAATAATAATAATAATAATAATAATAATAATAATAATAATAATAATAATAATAATAATAATAATAATATTTATTTTTGTATTTAGCTATATATTGTCTTCCGCATTACGGTTATTTGACAGATATATATTCGCTCAGGAACATCCTGAGTGCTTGTATTGATTGTGTAAGAAGCCTGGTCACCCTTGTTGTCGAATGTGACCGCTGAATCTCATCATGTGTTGGAGAAATCATATTCCAACACGTTCTGATAAACACAATGAGTTTGTGGACTGATTTTTAGTTGGAAAACACTTTTCCAAGAGTATTGCGTATGCCATGAGTGAAATCTAGTATGTCATCAATGCGCGATAGAATTCGAGCTTCTAAGAGCTCTGGACATCGGAGGTCATGTATGATGGAGAGGGAGTGAATCTCGCATCTTTTACACTTTGGGTCATCGTTGCCAAATTGTTTAAGCAACGATCCGTCTGTGAGGCTCTTGCCACTATTTGGTAGCCGTTTATGAGGCCATTTTCTTGAGCATCTGGATCCGGGACCGCTGTAGATCTTACATAGAACTGTAACCAAAGATTGTTATAAAATAATGTTGAGGTTGAAAACCACAAGTAAGACACCTATAACGGAGAAACTATTCTGCGTTGACATGTACTCACGGGAAGGCACAATAGACACAATGTGCGGTTGTGATGTAATGTGAAACTCATGACGATTAGCTCTTATAAGGGAATATACATCCTATAGAAGAGAGATATTTCCGTAGTTAAATTTTTAATTAATTAAGCAATTAATATATATTTAAGGCTATAGCTATACTAGGCTCCCAGAGAGATTGATATTTCACCGTTTAAGACTAGGGACAGTGCCGCTATATATGTTGCTCAGAGAAAACCCTTCAAATGATCTTTGGTAAGGAATGCTGATGCTGAGGACCATTAGGGTCTCTTTGATGAGGAGATACGTATGTAGCTCATTGCTTGCGACTCATGATTTAATCTACGTGTCTATGCTCTTTTGGATGGGGTTGTTGGGATTTGTATACTGTTGATATATAATAGTACATTTCAAAATTCTTCTGTATATTTAGTCCAGCTAATTTATTGATTATATGTCATCAAGAGCAGTTGTCTTCTTTATCAGGGAAACAGTAATCCATTTCATAATCGACTTTGACATTAGACGTGCACGTGTTACCTATTGGCGAGTAAATTGGGACAGGTTGGGGATGGGTGACAATACTTTCACTGACCATAATTGATGACTCGCCTTTAAGGTTGTAGAATACCCTTAATTCATTTATTTTGCACCGATACTTGCCGTCTGGTCCCAGTACAATGTTTCCTAGATAAAGGACATGTGGATCTTGATGCACTATCCATTCAAAATCATCATAGCTGTATAATTTTCCAACTTCGACTATATCATGAAACAGCGGACGCCCTACGAGCCCTTCATTGCTAACAAAGTAACCCCCAACGGCCTTCACATAGTCCTTGATGATATTTCTCAGAATACCGTCATTGGTGCCCTTCTCAATTAATGCATCCATCCGGGCAATTTGCAGTTCACTGAGCTTTCCGTCTTTCTTGAATTTTTTCAATTTCTGGTACTCCTTGAATTTAGTCCAAGATTCTCCCGGAACTTCATAGCATTGTGGACTGAGGGATGAAAATTCCTTAGAATGTCTTATGATGGCATATTCTGGTGCATCAATATCGTACTTTTTCCAGTATTCTTCAACAAATTTTTGTTTCCAAATGGTGGATTGTGCAGGAAACAACGACCTGATTTGACTCACTTTTGTGAAACTAGTGGAATCTAAACTAGACTTTGGGGCATTTTCCTTGTATGGATCTCTCGACAAGCTTTTAATGAAAATGTCCTCAAGTTCTTTACTATAGGCAAAGGTAAAAATCACGTCTTTGACTTCCTCAACAGAACATCCTTTAGGACCGTTTAACACTCTTCTCAGATTAGGCGCATTTTCTCCTGTGCACCATGATCCATCAAGTAATTCCTCAATCTCGCCTTGATTTCTAGTGACAAGATGTTGAGTATCATTTGAAAAATTAACTGGACTTGCGGTAGTAAACTCCAAAAAGAGCAAGGCTAAAAGGACATTGAAGATGGCCAATGAATTCATTGGATAATTGGATGTAAATGTGCTCTGTCAACACGGTTTATAACGACTCATCTATTTGTTAATTACCCATGGCTCATGGATACTTCCTGTGCTTAATTAATTCCCTTTGCATATCACATATGTCTAATGTCAAACCATTGTGCCTTACTGAAAATCATTCAATGGCGGATATCCTTATGTATTGCCAAAAGCCATAAAACTCAAAACATGTATCATATCAATATGTATGTTTCACGGATACTGGATAAGCTAAAATATAATTGGTAGCAATAAATTAGATCATGATATATGGAACAATGCCATTACTGGGGAGCAATTTTTAAGCCAAAATGTTGTGACACAGCCTATACGTTGTTGGCATGTCATGTGAATGGTGTAACCAGGGTTGTAGAACTGCAACTAAAGCTTGTTATAAAATTGTCGATGTCTAAATCCTCGTCCAATGAGTGTGACATCGTTACAAACTGTCGTGATCACCAGTTGATCACTAGCTGGTCACAAAGTAGTATGTAATTAGTACACTCTGGTAGATCAAACACGAGTGACCTGCTATGGCCGTACGGCGAGTATATTCTCTCCGTACGGCATACGCGGATCATTGGAGCGACTATAAAAGGCTAGGTAGAAAACTACCTAGGACATCTATCGTTTTAAGGACCTTTGGTTTAGATTCAATCATTCAATCTTAAAGGAACAACAAAATATATAGAGTTTATATTAGTGCTTCATAGTCATTAATTTACCCCTACTTATATAAACTTTGACATGTAGAACTGCAACTAAAGCTTGTTATAAAATTGTCGATGTCTAAATCCTCGTCCAATGAGTGTGACATCGTTACAAACTTATACTCAGATATTTAGTTAATTATAGATGAGTTTTGTTCCTTTATAAGTGAATAATCGGAACGGTAGTGATGATTGGATTAATTTAGTTGTCCCCTTTGGACTACGGAAATATCCTCTCTTTATAGGAGATAATATTCCCTTATAAGATCCTATTGTTATGAGTTTCACTGGTTATTGTAACAGCATAACCGCTTAGTTGTCTTACTCGGTGAGTACATTACAACGTAGAATTGCTTCTCCGTTATAGGTGTCTTACTTGTGGTTCTCAACCTCAACAAAAATATATGGTTAGATATTTGTATACTATAACTATAATATGCTCCTGAAAGGTGATTGATATTTTATCGTCTAAAAACTAGGAACGCTACCTCTAAGTGGGAGTCAAGAAAACCTTTGGATAAAACTTCACACTTGATCTTAAGGCTTGAAGAATGATCCATCAGGAGATATTGGGTCTTGTAATTAGGAGCGTTTGTCAGACTGTCGTACTTGTGTCGCTACAAAGAAAAGGATTTAGTAGTCCAACAGTAACGTGTAGAATCCAATAAGTGAATGAACTACTTTTCATCTGTAATAATAATAATATTGTCGATGTCTAATTCATCTTCCATTGAGTGTGACATCGTTACAAACTTATACTCAGATATTTAGTTAATTATAGATAAGTTTTGTTCCTTTTATAATTGAATAATCGGAACAGTAGTGATGATTGAATTGATATTCTTAGATCCTCTTCTACCACGGAAATAACTCTCCTTTTATAGTAGAAATATCCACTCATAAATCTACTCAGCCATGATCTTCACATTCCTTTACAACTGCATTAACTGCATGTTGTGCAGGGTTGTGAGTTCATTCTAACGGAGACTAGATCTCCGTTATCGGTGACTTACTCGTGGTGTTCAACCTCAACAAATATTTATTTTTATATTTAGCTATATATTGTCTCCCGCATTACGGTTATTCGACAGATGTATTTTCACTCAGGAACATCCTGAGGCAGCATTGCTGTTGAAGAAAACCCTTTGCTAACCCTCACTTGGTTGCTTGGGATTAAAAACTTCAATGGGAGCAGTCATATTGTTGGTGCTTAGTGCTTGTATTGATTGTGTAAGAAGTCTGGTCACTCTTGTTGTCGAATGTGACCGCTAAATCTCATCATGTGTTGGAGGAATCATATTCCAACAAGTTCCGGTAGAACTCAAGGAGTTTGTGGACTGATTTTTGGTCTGCAAACACTTTTCCAAGCGTATTGCGTATGCCATGAGTGGAATCTAGTATGTCATCAATGCGCGATAGAATTCGAGCTTCGAAGAGCTCTGGACATTGGAGGAGCTTGGTTTTGTCTCGGTGCACTTTGATCGGCATGGCGCTGATTTTGCGTGCGTTCCTATAGTGGGTTGGAAGTGAGTTACTGGTTGAGGTGACCATTTCCTGCCACTCTTGCCAAGGACTTGAGTAGGATCGTTGGTGGTGGAATACCACTTTCAATGTAGATGATCGAGGTGGACGTGGGTTTGAGGAGGCCTAGCGCCAGTCGTAGGATTGAGTTGAATCTCACACTGACCTGACCCCATTGGGTTTTTGTCATGTTGTTATAGAACACCTCGAGTCCATACGATACGACTGGGACCGCACACGTTTTGAACAATATTATCGTGGTATGTCCCGCGGTTCCTCGTGTCATTCGGCTTAAGTACCTTATTTGTTCAGCAGTGCGGCGCATCTTGGACAATGTTTGCTTTAGATGGCACCTGAAGCTGAGTCTTGAATCAAGGGCAATGCCTAATAACTTGACCTCATTTGTTTCCTCCTTACGTCCTCCGTCCGGAAGTTGGAGCCTGGATTCACAGTTCGGTAACCGTCTTCGATTCGGGAAGAATCGTATGTACTGTAGTTTGGGGCCATAGTCAAATCTTGTGAAATTCTCTTGACCCCATTGATGGCATTCCTGTAAGCACCGTTGAAGTGTATGCTCAATGTCGACACGGGTTCCCGTTTTGACAATTGTAATGTCATCAATGAATCCTAAAGCCACTGCTCCTTTCCCTTTGAGCCGGTTGTAGAGGTCGTGGGTGTAGATCATGAAGAGGATTGGAGAGCCTTGTGGGACTACGAACGTAACGGGGAGGTGCTAATCTGATAACTGTCCATCAATTTTTTAGCTGAGTGCTTCGGTTCTGGAGGAAGTTACTAGTCCAATTGATTATCTCTGGTGGAGTGCCGACGGCCTGCATCTTTTGTAGTAGGATCAGGTGGCTCATGTTGTTGAAGGCACCTTCAATGTCGACTAGGACTGCTCCGGAGTGGTTGGAGTTGTCTAGTGGCATTTTCTGGTTGTCCTGGAGGTGAGTCTGGGCGTGGACCTTGAGATTATTTACTAGGGTTGTAACCACATCCGTTGCACAGTACCCTTTGCGCTCCCCAAATTGGTAAGATGGAAGTTGTCAAGGGACTTACGTCGTCGTAACTTGGTTTAGTGTAGCAAAGAAAGATAAGATCCCCTCTTTTATTACAGGGGTAGATCAAGAGGTAGATCAAACCGAAATAATAAACAATGTAATGATATTCACGAATTACAAGCCATGTATGTGTTGTAAGTGCTGGATGCCTATCAACAGCATTCTAGTAAAAGCTATGGATCTAGCAAGAACCAGGATAAATTACCATTGGCAAAAGTCATGGTAGATGATTGATGTGTGAATATACAAAATAGATTTGTAATGATGTAGATTATTACTTTTTACCATCGCTTAGACTACAAATTAGTACAATTAGTACAATCAGCACAATCAGCACAATCAGCACAATCAGCACAATCAGCAATCAGCACAATCAGTAATCAGCACAATCAGCAATCAGCACAATCAGTAATCAGCACAATCAGCAATCAGCACAATCAGCACAATCAGCAATCAGCACAATCAGCAATCAGCGCAATCAGCAATACACGACCTTCCATTAGAGCCACTCCGCCAACACTCTCCGCCTCGAACCACGGACCAATCCTCTGGGCTGGGCACAGCCCATTGCTACGCGCACTCCCAGCAACTCCCGTTGAAATTGATACTTTTCTTGTAGGTTACACCATGGTTGACATTTCAGTCGCGGTTAAAAAAGCTACGTCCATCGAGGAGACTGCTCCGAAGCGGAAGCATGTGCGGGCGTGTATTGTGTACACCTGGGACCACCGGGACTCCAAAGGATTTTGGCAGCTGCTCAAGACGGTTCCGATCCAGACGGACGAGGTGCAAGTGTTCAAGGCGCTCATATTGATCCACAAGGTGTTGCAGGAGGGCCACCAGGTGACGTTGCGGGACGCGCAGCGGAATCTCGACTACATTGAGTCGTTGGGCCACATTTGGGCGAACGACGGGTACAAGAAGTATGCGCTGTTGATCCGGGAGTACGACCGGTTTCTCCTCCAGAAGCTCGGGTTCCACAAGAAGTACAAGGAGTTCAACGGCACGTTTGAGTACGAGGAGTACATTTCGCTCCGGACGGTGAGCGACCCGAATGAGGGGTATGAGGCGATTCTCGACTTGATGACGCTCCAGGACGCGATCGACGACCTCCAGCACGTTATCTTTGCGTCGGTGTCGCATGACCGGGGCAGCGAGTGCAAGATCTCTGCGCTTGTGCCGCTAGTCACTGAGTCGTATGGCATCTACAAGTTTATTACCCTGATGCTCCGGGCGATGTTCCAGACCATGAACGACGACGGGGCGTTGGCTCCGCTTGTGGAGCGGTACAACTCGCAGCACGCGCGGTTGTACGAGTTCTATGCGGACTGCTCGCTGGTCCGGTACCTCACGTCGCTCATCAACGTGCCAAAGATCAGCATCACGGCACCTGACTTGCACGTGGACGACGCGTCCCGTCGCCCCGAGGGGCCTCCGCCCACACCCCCTGTCGACACCCCCCTGCCACCGAAGGAGCCGGCGCCGTTGGCCGGGCAACCCACCGGGGTGGATTTCTGGCAGCAGCAGCAGGAGTCGTTGGAGCAGGAGCAGCGTGCGATCCAAGCGCAGCGCGACGCGCAGATCGCGCAGCAGGAGGAGCAGCAGCGGCTCTTTGAGCAGCAGAAGGAGCAGCTTCAACAGCAGCAACAGCAACAGCTCCAGCAGCAACAACTCCAGCAGCAGCAGCTTCAACAACAACAACTCCAGCAGCATGCCCAAGGCCGGGTCGCCGAGCTTGAGCGCGATCTTCTTGCGGTACGTTCGCAATACGAACGCGAACAGCTTCTTCTTGAGCAGTATGATCAACGAGTCAAGGTGTTGGAGCTGGAACTTGCCGGGGCTCACAACGCGGCGTCGCAGCAGCTTGCGGCACGTGACGAGCAAGGGCGGACGCTTCAGGAGCAGCTTACGCTTTGGAAGAACAAGTACGAGTCGCTTGCGAAATTGTACAGCCAGTTGCGTCAGGAGCACTTGACGTTGCTTGCAAAGTTCAAGAAAGTCCAGCAAAAGTCTGCGTCCGCGCAAGAGGCAATTGACAAGCGTGAGAAGCTTGAGCGTGATATGAAGGCCAAGAACATCGAGTTGGCCGACTTGATTAGAGAGCGGGACCGGGCGAGACTTGACTTGGACAAGTTGCGCGGCGGCAAGGACTCACAGATTGAGAAGTTGGAGCTTGAACTTCGCAGTTTGCGGCATGACCAGGCCACGAGTCTCAGCAGCATTGTGGCAGCGCACCAGCGGGAAATCGCAGAGCTCCGCAGCCAGGCTCCAGAGACAGACTCGCGGCTCCAAGAGAAACAGGAGGAGATTGATATTTTGCAACAGACCATGGACGAAGCCTTGAAGCAGTTGGCAGAAAGCAAGCAGGCTGACGACGAGGCAATCGACACGGTGTTGCTTGCGCACCATACAAAGCTTGTGTCCATCGTTGACAGCGTCTTGACCAGCGGGATCACCCGGATCCTGGACGGATTGTTCGAGGTATCGTCGCGTCCAGGAGGAGAAACGCTTCCGGCATACGTGCTGAGTCTTGTTGAAAAAGCCGGCGCACTAGCCCAGGACTTTGCCACAGCATTCAACAACTTCATTGTCGACGGACCAAACGGCGACCATGCGGCAATCATCTCAACCGTCTCTGGCTTCTCAGCTGCAATCTCCGAGGTCGTGCTCCAGTCACGTGGCCTACCAGGCGACACCGAGTTGTCACGTGGCACGGCCGAGGCGTCGATTGGGTTCCTCCAAGGGTTGCTCAGCCGCAATTTAAGTGGGCTTGATGACGAACAGAAGACCGACGCAGTCATTAATGGTGTGTTTTCCGTCCATGAGAAGCTCGACGAGTTGGCCCAGCTTGTTGATCTGCTTGGACCAAAGGTCAATTTGACCGGTGATCTTGGCCAGCTTGTGGATGGAGAAATGCAGGCGGCCGCCAAGGCAATTGCCGCGGCCCATGAGCGATTGACTGTTTTGTTGGAGACTAAAGTCAGCGGCGACGTCAACCATGCGATTTTTGCTGCTGCTATGGCCATCACCAGCGCCATTGGCTTACTCATTCAGGCAGCAACAGACACCCAGAACGAGATCGTTGCTCTTGGCCGCGGCACCGACTCGTCGGCAGAGTTTTACAAGAAGAACAACAAGTGGACCGAGGGCTTGATTTCCGCAGCCAAATCCGTCGCGTCCGCAACAAGCATCTTGATTGAGACCGCAGACGGCGTGCTCAGCTCCACCAGCGATCACGAGGAGTTGATTGTTGCTTCCAACGAAGTGGCCGCCTCAACTGTTCAGCTTGTGGCCGCAGCTAGAGTGAAGGCCGGTGCCATGTCCCAGACCCAGGACAAGTTGGAGGACGCCTCCAAGACAGTCACCCGGGCCTGTCGCCAGTTGGTCGAGCAGGTCTCTGGGCTTGTGGCCAAGAGCCAGCAGGTCGAGGACTTTTCCCACTTGAGCGTGCACGAAAACCGCACCCAGGAGATGAAGCAGCAGGTCGAGATATTGAAGTTGGAGAATCAGCTCCAGAGCGCACGGAAGCGCTTGGGCGAGATCCGCAAGTATTCATATAGGTATGATAGCGACGACGAGTAGTGTTGCTAACCAGGTGGTTGTCTGATTGAATACTATGTTCTAAACTGTGTAGAAATGGGCGGGCATCTTGGCTCGCAAGCTCCAGCGTCGTGAATTGGACGCCATTACTAGGAAGTTGCTAGTAGCAGGCAGATCGTGTAAAGTCAAATTATGTCACATATATGTATTGGCAATAATATATGGCCAATATTTTCACTGGGCGTCTGTTAGGAGTTACTAAAACTCTTTATGATTTTCCAACTGCTGTGCATAATGCCATGGTATTTTATTTCCAGAACATCTAAATTCAATAATTCTGGTCGTACCATACATGCCTTATTTTTTTTTTAATAATAATAATATTTATTTAAGGCTATAGCTTTACTAGGCTCCTAAAGGAGATTTATACTTCGCCGTCACAACTAAGGACGGTGCTGATATGTAGTCGTCGAAAGAAAATTCTGCAACGGAGATAAAAAACTTTCCACTAGAGCCTGTAAATATGTAAGATAATGAGCATTGGATGGGCAATGTGCTTTACCATACATGCCTACATACTCGTTGTATGTATAGACGATAAGTCATGTTCAGAAATTTGAGATTCTAACCGGTTAACATAGTCTTTAGGTCGGCTACTAGATATCTTGAAAGAATATTCTAAAAGTTTAGAAATTCAGACAGTATACAATCTACAATAATTCTGTTAATATTGAGTGTATTTTACTAACTAAATTCTTAAGGCTTAACTGAAATAAAAAAGTTATTGAAAGCCGTTATTCATATTTGTCTGTGAGGTGACTGAAGTAAATCACTTCAAATATGGTTTCTTCAGACGGCTTCTCTTATTTGTGAACTGCGGTTAGTAATCTAATTAGGCAATGTAAATTTATGCGATTAAATTGAATTTAACCACTACTGCTTACCCAAACTCTTACCTGCTTAGGAGAAATTCCCAACTCCTTAGCAATTGAATTCCTCTCCACACCATTTGGCCGCGGTTTGGCACGAAAAATTTGCTCCAACAACTTCACTGTTCCAGTCTCGTAGCGTGTGATCCGTCGTTTCATCAGGCCCTCATTTTCACAAACAGATTTTTGTTCCCCGATATACTCCTGCAACTCCCGTATACCATATTTATCTCCAAAATTCGTTTGTATTTGCAAAAGATGCTTTGCAAGCCTTAATGACATTGATTTGAAAAGCAGATCTCCGGGAAAAGGAAATGCGGATAACTGTTGTTAGTAAGTACACTATAGGGATGTAAAACTTACCGCAGAAAGCCTCAAGTACGATCTTATATATATATCAATTAGCTCTTTGTTCTCTCTAAATAACTTTTGTGGGAACGGAAGAGTATAGAATCGTTGTGCCTCTTTTTCAGTTATTTCACTAGAGTAAAATATTGCTCCACAACCCGGTAGTTCAATAGAATTTATTAAATTTATTGGCATCTTTATAGAATCCGAAATTTTACCGATAGAAGCTAAGGTATATTCATCACACTTCATTTTATAATCAAGATCAGCAGGTGTTACTTTGGAAATATACATATATAAGAAAAAAAAAAGAGAAAATGAAATTATCAAAGGCTTTATAAATAAAAAAAAAAGGGCATCCTTACATTTTAGTTCGCTAGCATAGTCATTTTAAGGAAATGGTAGGTATCTTTATGTGAATTTCAATCACAAAGGGTAATGCTTTCGCTAATCATGTGAATGCGGGTCCCCTTTTTATAAATAATATTTAATTCCATATAAAGAAAAAGATTTGCTCCAAATTAAGTGAGAAGCTACATACCTAAGGTATCTTCAGATCGACATCCATGTACGCAAAATGTATCAATCTTGCTACCCCCATTTTTATTCGCAGCAAATTGCATGATATTGTTCCTCATATTATGATATTATCTAAAACCTAGTAACAATAAATGGGAATAGCTATGCAAGTCTTGTAAATATTAAAACATGAATGTTGTTATATTTAAATCATCAATTAAATATTGATTTGATATACATCCCCGAGGCCTTTCTAGACGAGGGGCACGTCTGATGGTGCGAACTGAGATGAGGCAACTCGGAGATCTTGCCGAATCAAATTCTTTCAGGTCTGTAACCGATCCGTTAATCGTAACCCAGATAATCTAAATATTATAACAAGAAAGAATATACCAGAAAGTCTATGTTACGAGTGCTGATGTATATAGAATGTTATACTTTCATTAATAAAAGAAAGAAGAACCTTAGACAATAAACATATGATTATGTAAAGATAACAAAAAGAACTAAGTGAGTCCTTAATCTACCTACTTGAGGCTGAAAAGACAGGTGCTAAGGCAAAAATATCTTGCATGGTATTAGAATGGTATTTAAGTAACAGTGCCTGCTAGTTTTGTTCTCTCATCTTTCTATCTGCTGGCATTTATTACTCAAATAATAGAAAAAAAAAATGGAAAGTGAAACAATTGTGTGTTCCGTATCGTTTGTCTTGCCAAAGGACCTGTCTTCAACATATGCAGCCTGCCAGGCGTTAAAATCTACACGCTTTCCAAATGTCAAACCAAAAAGTATAATTAAAACACAGCATGATATATATAATGTGATCATGCTGGACAAACCTACCATGAAATATACTACCACTACTAATTTAGAACAACCTAATCGACGTCCCAGAAATAGGTTTATAATCGCTAGACATATTCTAAGTAGACAAGTTAAAAATAGAACAGGCATTACAAACAGCGAAGCTTCTAAGATAATATCCCTGGTAAGTACTGCCAAGAACTAATGTATATTATCACTAACATTAATAGATATGGAAGAGGTCTTCCCGCACATTTCAGGAATATTTTGGGTACCTTGCTTATTTTGAAGCCCTTCAATATGAATTTAATTCGGCATCCAATTATTTATCGCAGGAGCCTATTTCAGACAAAAAAACTGAGAAAAATACACAAGACCCAATATGCTTGAATAGAAGTGGCCACCTGTTTTGTATCAACTCAGAGCGTCAGTCAATTGACAGAATACAATATTTACAGCTTTGCCAGAGCACACTAGACAAAATTCCTCAAAAGAAGATACGGCACGAAAGAAAACCTTTCGTGATAAAATTCAACTCATTCAATGGTGCAAATAAGAAAGGTAGAGTTGAAAAATGTAAGAAGACGGCCCGAAGTAATGCAATACTAAAAGCCCCTTCTAGAGAGACCATTATTGAGCAATTGGGATTTTTAGATTACTATAATTCAACTTCTGACTTGATGCTGTCCCCATCCTTGGGGTTGGATATTTGGAGTGATCATTCCTTTTTAAAATTCGACTTTCCTCAAGAACCATTGGTAGATTTGGACCCCACATTTGACTGGAACGAGCTCACTGTGGATGTTGTATGAATAATAGACGGCCCAAGTACTGTACTACTTCAGGGCGGCATTTTTGCGCTCTGCGGCCAAGACTGCGTTGATGGCCCTGCCGACAGCGTCCAAGTCAGTCATGAGACTGACGTGGCCGCAGTCGCTGGGAATCTTTGCGACGGTCTTGAAGCCCGGGATGCACTCTGGCATGAGCCATTTCTGGTGGATGACGCCGTCGCCCGGCCCGTAGAAGAAGTCGCCGTAATTACCGTCCATAATGTCCTGTTTCCCATCGACAAACACGCCGCGCACAGATGGGACCTTGTTGCCGTAGACCATGGCCAAAGGAGGGTACTTGAGGTTTGGGTTGTGAGCAAGCTGCTGCTTGAAGGTGCGAGTGCGCTTGAGGGTTCTTTGCAAGTACTCGTATGCCCTGTCAAAGTCGAGGGAGTATTGCTTTGGCGGTTTCCAGTCCGGGTTGTCTCTTCTGGGTTTGCAAACGAGGGGCGAGAGGTTGTAGTCGACCCAAGTTTGCGGGTTGAACAAGTCCATTTCAATGAACCTGTCTGATTTTTTGTCGTAAAAGACGCGGCCATGCTGCGGGAGGAACACGAACGACGAGCGCATGAGGAAGTTTGCCTCGTCGGTCAAGACGTTTTTGCTGAGAAGCACGGAGTCGCCAAAGCGGATTGGCCCAAGGATGTTGAGACACTCGGACGGCGCACCAATGTATACCACTGCCCGAAGAAGCGACGGGTCCTGGTTCATGACATGGTGCACGAGCATGCCGCCCATGGAGTGGGCCAACACCAAGGGACTGCGGCCCGACGCGCGGCGGATCGCCTCGAGGAACTCCCGGAGCCGCTGGGAGTTGATGTCCGAGGACAATCGCCAGTCGTAGCCAAACTCATGTACCCGGGTGTTGGGCATGGACGCCAACTTCTTGATCAACTTTTTGGAAATGTCAATTGGCCCGACGTTCTTCAACATCCCGTCCGCATATATCCGCCGGTCCATCTCATACTCTGCCTCGTCGCTCGGCGGGACCTCCAAGTCGACCTTGCGCAAGTTGAGCCCAACCTTGATTGGCACCCACACCTGCTTGCCGCTGCCGCGCGCACGCAAGATGCTGCCCCGGTACCCGCCTAGAATCACCACGTCGCCGTCCAAGTCGCCCGCCCAGCGCGCAGCCTTGTCGAGGAAGTTTGGCGTGAGCGCCTTGCGCACCGCCCGGAGCCGCGAGTTGTCCGCACCCTTGAAGTCCTTGTACAAGTATGCCTCCTCGAGGGTGGTGATGGAGTCCTTGCGGAGCAACTTCTGCTCAATCTCCCGCCGCTCGTACCGCACAAACACCCCGTTGTCGTTCTGGAAAAACCGGAGCTTCGGGAGCCGCACCGTCGGAAGAAAGTTCATGAGCGACTCGCCAAACGGCAACGACAACGAGAAGATCTTCCGGTCGCCGCTCTTTTCGTCCATTGACGACCCACCAATGATCGACGACGCCATGTTGTGGGTCACCTCCTGGGCCAATCCTTCCCCATCGACAATGTACTCGATTTCCAGGTCTCCGTCGCTGTCCGATTGCGCAGTGTCGTTCATGGTTGCGGGTTCGTGCGGGTGAAAATTCGCTTCCGACTGGGCCATGTGATGAGCGACGGAATAGGAAACTGCACTAGCAAGATCAGCTAGCTTCATAGCAGCCTAGTGTCGGATATTGGTATGGCTGCTTTTGTCAGTGTTTTATCTCAGCAAAATATCCACAAGCTCCGTTCAACCTGGCTCTTGTGGTTTGGGCCGTCCGGTCCGTAGAAATGGGCCGTGAAATCCAACGCAAGTCGTTCTTCCAGTGCATCCGAGATGTGATCAAAATGGCTGGAAATGGGAAATCAATGACATTTTTCCTTTGCCGTTTCTACAATCCTTGTAATTTCCACACAATTGCCCTGGTCATCTCTACTACACTCTGTCGTCACCTCGACGTATCCAATTTGCCAAGACGAGTTGAAATTGTCATTTCCAGCAACATTCATTTTCCAGCAACATCATTCAATCTCATCATTTCAATCTCATCGTGCCACTTTGTTGGATTCAATCATGCCAACACTCGCTAATTCGCCAACACTCGCTAATTCGCCAACACTCGCCAATTCGCCAACACTCGCCAATTCGCCAACACTCGCCAATTCGCCAATTCGCCAACCAATGCCACAGTTTGCATCTCGCAGATAACCATCTGTAATGGCTAAAATTGTAATTAAACGTCATTTGTCTCATTGACCATCTATGCTCCCTCCCTTTGAATACAATCATCCATTTAATTAGGCAACCATTGCCTTGGCATTACAGAAAATCATCCCCTTTTATAGTTGCCATCTAACCCTATAATTAGAACGCCGTCTTGGTCATTGCCCATGTAATCCCAAAGAGCCAATCTCTCTAGTTTGCATAGTACCACTTTGGTCACTACAACCCATGTCCTAACAAGCCTCCCAAAAGCCTCATCGGGCAGATCTTTATTCAGGAACATCATGAGACTGCATTGCTGAAAAAGGCCCGTTGCCACTCCTCAAATAGCTGTCTGGGGTCGAAACTTTAATTTGCGCCCTTTTGCTGATTCTTGGCTTTGCTGACCAACAAGCCTGGTGCCCAAGGTACGTTTTCCGAGTCTCATCAAGTGCACATCACATTCTAGCACCTTCTGGTAAAACTAAACTTTTGAACCGACTCGCAAATACTTTTATCCAAATCACATCCAACGGAGGAAAAATTACCCCTCTTGCATTTTCGTTCTCGTTGCAAAATAGCTTGTGCAACGCCCACACGAAGATCTTGCCACAAATCATGAATAATTAGACGTAAATAAACAATAAATAAGCACAAAGCCAGTGTCTCAAGCCGGACAACTAGCAATTGCTTTACTACTCAAATTTACCACTACAAACATCACTCGCACACCTTCTCTTGGCATTTGCAATGACATACTTTAGCCCGTCAACACCATCCTTCGACTATGTACTAATACTTTATTCCATTTTGTTTTTCCCAAACAGTCGCCGTTTGCCTAATTATATTTCCAGCATATACCTCCCAGAAGGATGGCAATCATTGGAAACAAAGTCAAACTATTGGGTATTACCATCGATTCCGTCTCTTCCTCTCAGATAAGGCGATGATTAAAAATCTTATAGCTCTACTCGTCCGTGTTGGACTGGTACTTTCCCTTTTGCTACAACAAATTAGGAGGACTGCCTTGCTAGTGCCCCAGGGAGGGGGTGGCTCGAGTCACCTCTGATGATCTAGGCAAAAGCCCATTACCCCTCCAATACCAATTACTTAACATATTCATAAGCATCAGTCGAAAGTTTTTGATCTCTGTCGCAGAGATTTCTTTCCACGACTATATAGCCGTCCTTAGTCGTAGACTGCAAAGTATCAATCTCCCCTGGGGGCATAGTATAGCTGTAGACTTGAATAAACATTATTATTACCATCTATTCAAGTTTTGCAGTCACTTTCTACAAACTTTGTTAAAGATGCTCCAAAGAGCACAACCGGCTCGAAGAACAACAGGCCACACCGCTATAACATTGTTCAAGACGCGTGGTCCTGATTATACGGAAAAAAGGTGCTCAATAACTAGTAGCAAATGGGATCAAGTGAGTGTTGTCTTCAATTCAGTGCTAAAACTGGCATTAGGTCTACTCATGCCAACCTCTACCCAAAATCTTTACATTGAAAGCAGTATACCTGTTGAGGTTGAGAACCACAAGTAAGACACCTATAACGGAGAAGCAATTCTACGTTGTAATGTACTCACTGAGTAAGACAACTAAGCGGTTATGCTGTTGTAATAACCAGTGAAACTCATAACAATAGGATCTTATAAGGGAATATTATCTGATACAAAGAGAGGATATTTCCGTAGTTCAAAAAACAACTAAATCAATCCAATCATCACTACCGTTCCGATTATTCACTTATAAAGGAACAAAAACTCATCTATAATTAACTAAATATCTGAGTATAAGTTTGTAACGATGTCACACTCATTGGACGAGGATATAGACATCGACAATACCACCACAGATTCTCCTAAAAAAGGACCCTCTAATATAGACCCCATAGCACTATCGTATTCAGATACTTTAGAAAATGGCTTCAGAGCAAGCAACCAAGGAATGATAAGAAAGGATCATGCTCTGTAGCGATGACCTCCAAGTTAACTAGGAGCCCGAATACTTTCGAATATAGATGAAATTCAGCGACGAAAATTTCAAATGGCAAAAGTGGCCAGACTGCTCACAGAATGGCCATGCTACTCACAAAAACTCGTAAAACAGTTGAAGTTCAATCTCACGCAGCTGCAAAGTGCTGATCAAAGTTTTCTCCGCCAGCATTGCTGTCCTGGGGTGGTCCTGAGTCCAAGCATATTTTTTGAATCACTAAGCTTTGTAAGATTTATAGATTGATGGCAATATGCCTCATTAGCGGTGCCGTCTGAAGACGGCTCTGCTACTACGTGCCAAGTACACTTTGTTCAACTGATGTAGACGGGTGTATATGTATTGCTAGTGATATGCGGCCGGAAGTCCTGTTTATTTCCAACATTGATCGGATTATAAGAATGCAATTGTCAAAATATACAACCAGCAGCAACACTGTGAGCAGTCGAGATTGACTCGCGGTTGATTCGTGACTGCATTATTTCCCACTAAATACAAAAATACATTTTATCATCATATCCTACTGCCAAGACAGAGCTTCTTTAGCAAGAACACGATACCATGAGACGCATTGTAATCAGCCTATAGCACGGCTGATCCTATCGTGCAGCTGTAGCAAAGTCTACAGAAGATTCACGAATGATCTACAAAGACATTAATGGGGCGCTGACTTCATACATAAATGACGCTACCGACTGCTGCATCTAGAGACCGGAAATCATTATATAGGAGCCGATATTCTCGCCAATTAAAGCATAATGTCAACAAATGGGTAGCTTTTTGATAGCCCAAGCAACGGGGAAAAAGCTATTTACCCTTTGTATTGTTTCTGGAGACAATATATAGCTAAATAAAAGAATAAATATTGTTTTCTGTTCACCTCTATACCGGAAAAAGGGCCTCTATTAAAGAGTCTGCAAGAGTGTTGAAATGAGCACTTGATACAATGTAGGAGAATAGACAAGACGTTTTGTTAGTGATGCAATTGGAATCCAGAAAAGTATAGATGGAGTTTAAAACGTTGACGTTGTGCCAAAAGGGTTAGTCTAAAAAAATGATGGAAATATTTCAATGGTAATGTTACTGATGTACTAATGACAATATTCAATGGTAACATCAATGATATACCAATGACAATATTCAATGGTGGCACCAATGATATACCACGGAAATGTTCACCAATATACATACACCAATTGACATAAAATCTACCGCAATGGACTGAATATTCAGTTACAGGATATGGAAATCTCCCAGACTTAACATCGCTCTACACATGGCTGTACCATTATATCATCCCATTAATTGCCGATTCAAATAACCACATCCTACAATAATTGCACAGTATATAAATCACTTTATACAATAATCACCATACAATAGCCTCGCACCATTCTCCTACATGCACCCATTTTCCCACAGCCAAAAATCAATTTTCCCGTGATCATACCCATGTTGCGACACTTTAGTCAAGCTGCGAAATCACTCACACGAAAATCCGACATTGTCATTGTTGGAGCCGGTCCGGCAGGCCTTACTCTAGCCACTGCACTTAAATCCAACCAGCTGACGGCTCATTTGGATGTGTGTGTCGTGGAAGGTTCCAGCTTGGACCCGGTACGAAAGTTCCGCCAGAACCCGCCACAAGACTACACAAACCGGATTTCTAGCATCACTCCTACGTCCATCAAGTACTTGGAGAAGATTGGCGCCTGGCAACACGTCCACGAGGCTCGGGTGAAGCCATTTGACAACATTGTCGCCTATGACGGTGTCACCAACGCGAAAATCGACTTTGACGGGTTCGAATTGGGCACAATGTGCGAAAACATCAATCTCCAGTCCGGGTTGCTTGCCAGATTCCAGGAATTGGCTCCAGAATCATCGGTTTTGGACTCCACCAAGGTCACCAAAATCACCACTGACAACACCAAACCAGTGGTGGCTCTCTCCGACGGTTCCTCGGTGACAGCCAGTCTTCTCGTTGGTGCCGATGGATTCAACTCGCCCGTCCGCCATTTTTCAGGCATAGAATCCCGCGGATGGGCTTATGGTGCCTGGGGAGTGGTAGCAGTACTCAAATTGAAGCACGAGGACTTCCGATCCATTGCCTGGCAACGGTTCTTGCCTACAGGTCCATTGGCTCTTCTTCCGTTACCAGAAGACAATGCTACCATGGTCTGGTCCTGTCCAGCTGACTTGGCCCCAGTGTTGGTCAACTTGCCGGAAAAGTACTTTGTGGCTCTAGTGAATGCCGCATTCTCACTCCAGCCAGTGGACTTGAACTACTACTACCAGTTGGCGCGGGAAAACCGACTCGAAGAAATGTACCAGGACATTCAATGGAGACTCCAAAAGTCGATTGAGAAGAACGAATTCGAGGTGCCAATGGAGGTCGCCACAGTCCTAGACGGCTCTAGAGCTCGGTTCCCACTTAAAATGTCACACGCAGATTCCTATGTTGGAGAACGAACCGCCCTCGTAGGCGACGCAGGGCACACAACCCATCCTCTTGCCGGCCAAGGTCTCAACATGGGGCAGGGTGACGTTCAGGCTCTTGTTTCTGCGTTGGAAGTCGGCGTGAACCGGGGTTTGGATATAGGCAGCAGTCTTGTTCTTGAGTCATACTGGTCAAACAGATGGCCAGAGAATCATGCTTTGCTTGGGGTTGTAGATAAGTTGTACAAGTTGTATGGTACAGAGTGGGCGCCGATTGTTGGATTGCGGAGCTTTGGATTGAATATGGTGAATTCTGTTCCATTGTTGAAGGATTTTATGATTGACCGGATATCTGGTGAGAATAGATGAGAGATGTGAAATAGATGAGAGGTGTGAAATAGATGAGAGGTGTGAAATAGATGAGAGGTGTGTGATGGATACAAAGTAGAGAAAAATTCAAGTATATTTGAGAAACAGTGACTTGATAGGAAAATTGATGATTAAATCAGTGTAATGACGGAAGTTCTCCTGCTATGATATCACGTGTGTGTAGTGGGTTGTGCATAGTTTTACGATAAACTGCCAAATGAAGGATGATGTCTAATAGAAACAATGATTCTAGCCATTTGGTTCCAGGTATAAAAGAAGGGCAAAATATATAGGCGTCAATACTACTCTACTTAAACCCACGACCCAAGTATATGGTGTACATTGATCCACGTGAATGGCACATGAAGCCAATGGAAATGTAGCCTTGTGGTAGAAATGATAGAAATGGATAGGCAAATAATTAGTTTAGGCCATTGTTCTTTGAAAAATTAAATATAAAATATCCTTGCGAAATTGTATAGAAAAGCCTAGAGGAAAGTTTGAGATCTGCACTACAAACTGATCACTTCAAAGTATTAGACAGGTGGATAGGATACATGGTTGAAAGTCCAGCACTATCTATCTTTTTCAGGAATAGAACTTTAGGCTTTGTAATATTCGGATCATTGAGTGGAAGTGGGCTTCCTCTAGTGAGCTTCCGTCCCGGTTGAGAATACCCGTAGCCCCACGAATCAATTAGTATACCATATATAGCATACATATACTGTAAATACTCTACATAACTAAGATCCTTGACAAGAATATCAACAGAGGAATTTAATATACCCAGCCCCACTGATTAGATACTGCCCAAGGTGCATCTGCTCAATATCACGTGCCATATATATAGGAAGAAATTTGAAAGTGTAATTCAAGATGGCGCCTGGTGATTTGAATCTCAAAAAGTCATGGAACCCGAAGCTTATGAAGAACCAGAAGTTGGTCTGGGAGCGGGAGCAGGCTGCTTTGAGCGAGAGGAGAAAGATTGAAGAACGGCAGAAGGAAATTGAACAAGAACGGGAGAAAGCTGAGTTGCGGAGGTTGAGTGGGAAAAAAGAGAGTGAGCGGATTGAATGGATGTATGAGCATGAAAAAGAAGAAGAAGACGATGAAGACGATGACGACGATGACGACGATGACGATTTTTTGTTGGGCAAGAAGCGGTTAGATGAGGTGTTGGTGAAGGAAAAGAAGAGTGAAGCTGGGGACAAATTAAGCCGAACGCTTCAGGTGGGAAATGGCGGGATGTTGACGCAAAAAGAGCAGCTACGGATTGCGGAGGATGATCCGATGATGCGGATGATGGCAATGAAAAGAGGTGGGCCAAAAGGTGGGCCAAAAGATGGGAATGTGGTTGACAGGGAGAATAAATATGCAGCGCGAGGTCCAAAAGGAGTGGATAAACCTAGACCAAGGGTGCAAAACGGGACAGTTAATGGTTACAGAGGTCTGAAAGGAGTGCATAAACCTGGATCAAGGGAATATAAGTATGGAAGCGGGCCAAAGAGCGCACGAGGAATGAATGGGGATTTTGGGGTGAAGAGATATAATCGGTTAAGGTATGGTGATTAGGAGAATTGAGTGTGATGATGTGAGGAATGAGAAATGGAGAATGACTGAAGAAATGGGTGAAGAAAGACTGAGTGAAGAAAGACTGAGTGAAGAAAGACTGAGTGAAGAAAGACTGAGTGAAGAATAGCCAACTTAAATGACTGGTTTAAGAAATTACTGACTTAAATGACTGACTAAACAGAGACAGACTTTGAAAGACAGCTTTGAAAGACAGCTTTGCAAGACAGCTTTGCAAGACAGCTTTGCAAGACGGTCCAAGAAACGGTGGAAAAGTGGGCAAATTTAAAAGACACAAGAACGAGAGATAAAAGTCTGAAACAAACATGTTTTCACAAACATGACGAGCCATATGTATGGAATGCACATAGTGGCTAATAACTTTGACACAAGTCACACGACACATTGACTACAAAGATTGAAAATATATATTGCAATATCGACTGATTCCCGAGTGATCGAGACATCGACTGACATCATCGAATAACCCCGGCAGATTGGTACCAACAAGACCCATTAGACCATGGGCCTTTAATCTCCGACCCGTTGGATCGTTGACTGTTGCACCATGATGCCGTGCCCAACATGCTACTTAGAAACCGTGGACCTTGATATTCTTCTTCTTCATGCCAAGTTGGGTGGTCAAAAACTCCAAGACCTTTGTCCGTTGGTCACCTTGCAACTGGATGACGTCACCCAACTCCTCGTCCTTGACAACGTTACCGTTACATCCAAAGTCCTTTTTCAAGACCTTCAAGATCCGCTTCGAGTCATACTCGTTAGGTAAACCTTGGACGGTGGTCAAGGTTTTCCGTCCGTTTCTCTGTTGGATACGGATGTGGATGTAGTTGGTTGGCTGAGAGTCGTCGTCACCAGTGTCGGCGAAAGGATCAAAGGACTTGAGGTTTTCAATAGAAGTCATATACTAGTAGCAGGTCAGAAAGTGAAAGGTAGACGGTTGCGGTGGAAGAGGTTAGAATTGGGCAAAAAAGTCATATACATCCAAACACCAGTTTACCCTTCACATGGGAGAAATCGAAGATATGGAAGGAAGCATGGAAATGAGGCATGGAAATGAATCACCGAAGATGAATCACCGAAAATAAACCATTGAAAATAAAGCACGGAAAGTAAGGTGCGGAAAATAAAGTACGGAAAATAAAGTACGGAAAATAAAGCACAAAAAATAGTTGTTATGGAGGTGTGTTATTTGTAGTTGGTAATGAATTGGAATACGAAAAAAATGTGTAAGATGAATCAATAGGCTATGAGACTGGTTCTCGTCAATATCCATTCACCTGTAGTTTATTGATATTCTGGTGGTAATCTCCATGTGTTATTCACCAGGCGTGCTGTTTGTTATTTTCCAGTACTACTTTTTGCATTGGCACACAATTGTCTGCCTCTTGTCCAGTATAACAGTTTATTGTTTAGCCTCATCAAGTGGATCTACCGGTAGTATGATGTA
Source organism: Saccharomycopsis phalli (assembly GCA_020342235.1). Classification (NCBI taxonomy): domain Eukaryota; kingdom Fungi; phylum Ascomycota; class Saccharomycetes; order Ascoideales; family Saccharomycopsidaceae; genus Saccharomycopsis; species Saccharomycopsis phalli. The sequence continues at coordinate 1,198,577 of CP073212.1, forward strand.
ATGAGTATCCTTATTACTAAACTAGTGACTAGACTAGTATAACTGTGCACTAGGCTAGTGATCAGGACTAGTGAACACGGTCTAACCGTCTTTGGAGCCGAGGAGTGCCCGCCGTATAACATGTCTAGATGGATGGCAGTATAATCAGTATCAATCAAGTTGTCTAGTTTAATCAAGTCTATTCGAGTCTAAGTCTAATATTTCCCCATTCCATGCTCCATTCCATACTCCATTGCATTCTAAATTCTCCATTGCATTTCATTCTCCATTCTCCGCCCATTTCATTCTCCATTCTCCGCCCAATCTCCGCCCATTCCATTCCCCTTCCATTCCACTGCCCCACTGCATTTCCGCCTCCATTACATTTGCTAGCTGCACCACTCTAATCATCCAAATCATAATACCTCACCCTCACCATCAAACTACACGCACCGCACTGCACAGCAATCAAGTATCCGCCCATATTATCGCTCCTCCCGTTGTGCTCCAAGTCCCAGTCGCTCAACAACACCAGATGCCGACTACGACACCGGGCACAATCCTTTTGCCAAATCACCCGGTCGTTGGCAAAGTCCTCGATAAACTCAAACTCGTCCAAACTCAACGTCTCCATGCCCTCCATCTGCGCTGGAGGAACATACCCGACAAGCCCGTCATCATAGATGCGCCGCGTCGCCTCATCCGAAAGAACCGCATACGCCTCCTGGGCCCTAGCCACAAGCCCGTGCTCATTGTCGCCGGTTTTGTCAGGATGGTGCTGGAGCAACAATTGACGGTACGCTGCTCTGATGGTTGCGAGATCAGCATCAGGGCTCACGCCAAGAACATCGTAATGGTTTGTCCGTTCCATATGGTGTACATCAAAGGAAAATTTTCACTGCACAAATATTTAGTCGCCCTGTGGTGAATTGTGCTAATATTTTATCCTACCCCAGCGGCTTTTTTTTTTGCTCGTCTTGCTCTCTGGCCTTGCAATTTCAAAGGGGAAATCTCACTATTATATCCTCACATTTAGACTTTGTGCCGGCACAAGGCCTGCATACTGTAACGTGGTGTATTGCTCCGTAGTGGTGCAATTCCAAGGTCCCAATTCCACCCTGCAATTGCAATTGCCATTGAAATTTTTCATCTACTTACATTTCCCGTCTTTATTTTTTTCTGTCTTCACTTATTTCCGTTTACGGTTGCTTCCATTTCCATTTCCACGCGATTTCCCGTTTTCCTCTTATACTTTCTACACATACCGTCTCGCTTACCTCCACACTCTCTCCTCGCTTGCTTCTTGCCCTATACCATACACCGCAACCCTCTTTAATGAATACAGTATGCCCTTACCACTCCATTGCCTTTCTCAATCGAATCTCGTTTCAAAATGCGGCTGACTGCTGCAAAATAATGCTGTCGCTAGGTACCACTCTAGCCAG